>JAKGUB010000677.1:465000-1065000 GCA_026261675.1 Hippocampus mohnikei | reverse complement strand
CCGCTTCCTCTCTTCAAAATATCTTAACTGAAGAGCCACAAGTGATTGCACGCTTCCTTTCTGATCTGTTCAACTCAAAGATGCTTTCAGCTCTGTTTTTGGACATCAAACACAAGACACTGCTGAGGAGTTTTTTGTGGGAACAAAAGAGAAACACTGAGATTGAGGCACGTGGATATTACAACTGCAAGAAGTAGAAACAGATGACAATATGGATTTTGTGTCCCTTATTACAGCTCCCACACAGAATAGGTATTGTACACAATAGCCCACATTTGCAGTGAGAGTTCGTGTGGGCTTGACTAGAACGATGAATCGAAAAACTTGAATAATGCACTTACCCCCAAAAAAAGTCAAAGCAACAACACATGCATATTTTTTTGTTTAATTGTTTTCAAAAGTATAAGTATATGTTTGCAAATGCCTTATTTTGATTAAACACAAAAGATAATCAGTCTGCTTTCATGAAATCAGAGAATAATTACTGAGACGGTGATTTCAGAGGATTGGGACAATTTGAAGTTAAGCAATGGCTCAAAACGATTATGTGTGTTAAAATTGATTTTGACCCCACTACAAAAAATATTCAACATTTGGAGTGGAATATAGTGTTTTTTTTGTTTTTGTTTTTTAATAATCCAATCACTCTATTTCTTCCAGGTGGTAATGAAGAGTCAGAGCTGTACGAGCTGCAAACAGCGAGGGACTGCTCCGAGGATGAAGAGGTTGTCTACGATGATGACGACACACTGGCCTCCACTCCGTCAATCTGGGGCACGCCACGTCAGAACTCCCTCGAGCTGACCTTCTCCTACATCGCCATTGCCGAGCCCGAGGCCCTGGGGGCTTCACGCACCCACCGGGAGAGGCGCAGGGGTGGCTCGAGGGGAAGTCGCACCTCCCTGGTGCGTACGGACACGCCGGAGACGCCGCTGGACTCGCCCGACGTCGACTGGGACCCGCAAGGCTTCCTAAGTCGGGCCGATGAGGAAGAGGGCCGAGTGGACGTGAGGACCACAAGCCCAAGAAGGAGCAGGCAAAATGAGACCGTAACAAGGCAGCCATCGGCCCAAACTGCAGACATTGAGACTCAGGAAGGCGATGCAGTGATCATAAGTGATGAGAGCAGTTTTACTCAAACTTTATCTCAACCACCAATACTTCCTGGTACGATCAATTCCACACAATCAGACAGAACGTTTTGTAACAATTCATATGAAAATCGTAACCGATGTTTGGCAGGGAAGCGTTTTGCTTGTTTTTGTGCTCATCCCAAAGCTGTCGTACAATGTATTGGTATCGGAGTGAGTTGAGAGACAAAAGTTTATTTATTTATTTATTTATTTTTGCTGACATTTGGTAACATGATGGGTAGCTTTAAAAAACATTTTTAATACAAAATCATGGGTCGTCGCTTCTCCTGGCAGTGCTTGGGCCCTACCCCTTTCAAGTAATGGGAGGAAACGGCATTTATGGTCTAGGAAGTCTAGTGCAACATCTCAAATCAGAGATGACGATCTTTGGATGGATTAGCTAAATTTAGTCTGGGTTGTTTATGGCCTTTACGGGGAGCTTTTGCTGCTTGTACATGCGTACTTCAGATGCATTTTTTTTCATAATCAAATCACCTGTAAGCCTTTTATTTTTTCGAGTAATGTAAAATGAAATTGAAATTATATTAGACTGTTTTGGGATCATAGCATGTGGTACATTTACGATTTTATCTTTACGACTGAACTCTAGTACTTAGAGACATAAACTGAGGTGGTTTGCTGTTGCGGCTCAGTGCCATGAACAGTTGGCTTACTCTATTCGTGAAGCCAATTTGTATAAACTGATTCATCCAGCGGGTAAATGCAAGGGCTCACAAGGATGCAATGGTGATGGTCATGTAGTGATGTGATATCATGTGTGATGTCATCCCCTTTTTTCCAGCAGCAGCAGCATCGTCACCGACCCCAGAGCCTGAGTCACCCGTCATTTCAGAGGAGCCCCTGCAACTGACTGAGCCCAACTCCATGTCACCGGATTCCGTTGCTCCAGATACTCAGGAAAAGCTGCTGAACCAGCGGTGGTACTCAGCCCTTAACCCCTTAGAGAGCGCCACAGTGTGCCCACATATAGCAGGTACATGTCCTTATAATTTTGCCACTTCCGAAATGTCCCCCTGTCTTTAATAGTAGAGGCACTTCCAATGAGCTCTTGAATGAAACAGATCAGATTTCACATTGATCGTTCCAGAGTAAGCTAAGATGCTCACCCTTGAAAAGTCCTCCCTCTTCACTGTGTCTCCTCGCCCACCATCTCTCTGGAATTCAGGAATGATCGGGTGATTGTGTGCAGTGTACTTCTTGCATGGGCTGTTGCCTTCAACACAGTCACGTCAGACTGTAGCACTGTATTAGTAGCATTTGGTTTTCGTATTTGCAGCTTTGTGTTGGCTTTTTGCGGTGTGAGATAACATCCTTTCTTCCTGTTTGGTGGCATTTGAAGTGGACTGTCACTCGAAACAGAGCTTGGCTTATTTTAGTGGTGTGGGTGTCTCTGTGTTGGGGGTAGCAGTGAACCATGGGACTTTGAATGAATGTGCAGTAAAGCTGCTGACAGAGTTTAGAGTGTCACGAATAAATAGCACACATTAATCTTTTGGAGCTTCGTGTTTCTGATGCTTGGGTGTGTTACTGCACATCAAACCAACGATTTTATTTTGCCGACAATAGAATTGGCTAAATTGACCATACACTGTATTATTCCCAAGATTGTTCTTTTCAGTTTCGTAACAGGCTAATCACACTCAAACGTTTTGCATTTTGCTTATCAAATGTTTGTGGGTCATTAAGTGCCATCATTTTCTAACTCTAAACGTGTCTTTGTTGCCTTGGTTTTAAGCCAAGAGCTAACGATAGCTTTAGCATAAGCGCCACATCAACAAACTACCCTCTTCTCTTTTTTCATTTGTCGAAAGGCTCTCTCCACTCTTTACACCCATGACCCAAAGGGATGTTAAGAAATGTTGTGCTTCAAACCTGTGGTAGGTATAGCGTTGTACTGGTAATCCTTTATCCTTTTTGTTTCACCTTCTCTTTAGCTTCTCGAAACTAATCATCTTATCTCACTAAAACTCCCAACTTTGCTTATTTCCCTTTGCTTGTTTCTTTTGTTATGTGGCTAACTGTGGTTTTCCTTTTTTATTGTTTGTTTTTTGTTGTGATTCACTCAAGAAATGTGTTAGCATAGGTTAGCTAATCACCCGGTGTGGCGTTGCAAAAATTAGACCTGATTCTGTTGTTGCAGCTGCCAAATGGCTCTAGTCTATGCTTTATGATCCTCTTGAAATATTTTTTTAATGTAGTCTAGATTTGAAGTAGCAGCTCTGCGTTTGTACAAACAATTTGTATTACTGGTCATGACTGAAGTCTTTCTGAGGTAAAAAATAAAATAAAATAATCATTTCAGGAGAGGGGGTGGGCGGTGCAGCAGGAAAGATTATTTTGGGCTGCTGAGCGAGCAGGGCCCGGCCAAAAACAGCTCAGGGGGGTCGAGGGGAGCACGGCGGGACAGAGAGGGTAGCGAGGCGGAACAGCAGCCAAAATGGCCAGCAAAGGTGAGAGAAGTTGGCTGAAAATTGGGGGAAAAAAGTGGAAGGAGTTGTCAACTATAAATTGTATCTTGACAATGTGCTGATGTTTTCTATGTGGTTATTGCAGAAGTAGGACCGGTCCCCAGCTTCTTTTCGTATGGTGAACTGCTTCTCATTGTAGAGTTTCATTGAGCGACTATCCAGTTGGGGAAATGAATGTGCCAAGAATTCTATGATCATGCACCATTATGTCGTGGTATTTATTATCTGCAGCATGGCATTGGTTTGGTCAGTTTATTTTGCTCATTGTTGCCGCTCATAGAGGTTTCTAAATGTGTAACTTGGTGATTGATGACTAGCTGATCACAGCTTTATATGTGTTTATGCTTTGTCATAATTAGCGGTATACACAGTCACCGATGTCTGTCGCAGTGCATTCCCATAACTTCTGCGCAGGCAACACAGGTTTTCCCACTCAACTCTCTTTTGTTTGCAAATATTGTACGTTTAATTATGTGAAGCACATTGTGTTTTCTTGTGTATGAAATGTGCTGCAGCATCTAAATAAAGCTGCCTTGCTCTGCGCTGGGCTCAGCTGGGAAAAGCTCCAGCTCTGCATGATCCTGAAAAATGATAAGCAATGTAGAAAATTAATTGATGGACGAGGTACTCACACACCACTTGCTAGTATTGTGATTGATTTTTAAAATGTCAACACGACCAGGAAAATTTGGCATGTGTTGACACTGAACTTGAAGTAGGTGGTCGTTTTTCCTGAATTGTCTTGAAGCAATTGAAGATAAACAGAGTGCAGCTTTCAATTTCACAATTTCCATTACGTGTAAAGCACAGGCACTTTGTTTTTTGGCTTTTATGTAATTTATCGTTTCCAAGTAACATTGTGCTACTTTATGCCCTTTTAAAACTTGATGATGTAATACATTGGCACACTTTACCAGTCATGTATCCTAGTTGCCAGGTAGTCATGACAACATCTTGAATCACAGTGAGAGTGGAGAGTAGAACCAGAGGTTTACTCGAGCCTTCACTGGACTCTTTTCAACGTCACTGCACTGTAAAAATCTTCAATGCCATCAGTGTTTTTTTTAAAATTCTGTTCCCAATAGGTTGTAACTTGCTGCAATCTGAATGCCGACACAACACACACACACACACACACACACACACACACACACACAGAGTGTGCTTTTTTTTCTTTCACTACTGATAGCCAAATACCAGGAAGTGTGTATTTGTTCCAGTATGAAGTGTCAGTTTCCTGATTGACTGGTAAGCACAAGCATTCTATGGACATTTATATGTTGTCGCTGTTGGGCGGAATTCTCCCCAAATCACTATTTTGCTGGCTCTTGTTCTTTATTTGAATATTATCCCTTGATCAAGTCTCTTTTAAAATTTCATACCAAAAAATTTGAATAAAACCATCCACGATCCTTGTGATCCTTGTGAAATGATGTCGATGGTGAGGCTTGAATAAAGATATTGGGAAGAAAAAAACAAGGTGACAGAATTACATCCGGTTCAGTCTCAGCTGTTGCTGGGTGACGAAGCGAGGGGAAACCAAGTGGTTGTAGAAAATGGTGCTGACGCCTGGCAGCAGGTGTCCCGAAAGGCCCCATTCAAATTCCCCTCAACCGCTTGCTTTCCTCTGTCATCTGAGGGGTAAATTTAGCCCAAGCTGAATCCGTATGTGTCCTATTCGCCGCTCTGGTGGCACTCTTCTTCCTTGGGTCACCCCCACCCCCTACTTTTACTCTAGCCTCCATGCCCCTCCTCGGCATCTTGGAATGCGTTGATCTTTTGCCATGCTCAAAATTTAAAGTACTTCCGATACCCTAGTGGTTATCAAAGTTTTTACACCAAATACCACCTACAAAAATGTAAGCTCTTCTCATAGCGTCATCAGGACCAACTTTAAAATGCAGTAGTCTCTTCGGCCTCATCAAAATTGACACAGATGTTTTATTTCTAGGAAGTGTAGGTAGATAGTTCGGTATATTAATACTAAGACATTTTTTTATTTATCTTTACCTTTTACCTTAATGTTTAAAAGGAACAAATTCCAACAGATTAAATCCAATTGTAATTTAAGTTAAGTACAATTCTTTCATATACCACTAGAGGGTGGCCGCGTACTGCTGGCATTTTTTCATTCATTCATTCATTCATTCATTCATTCATTCATTCATTCATTCATTCATTCATTCATTCATTCATTCATTCGTTCATTCATTCGTTCATTCGTTCATTCATTCGTTCATTCATTCATTCATTCATTTTCCGATCCGTTTCTCCTCACAAGAGTGGGTGGGAGGGGGCTGGAGCCTATCCCAGCTGTTCTCCGGGCAGTAGGCGGGGGACACCCTGAATCGGTTGCCAGCCAATCGCAGGGCACACAGAGACGAACAACCATCCACGCCCACACTCATACCTAGGGACAATTTAGAGTGCTCAATCAGCCTGCCATGCATGTTTTGGGAATGTGGAAGGAAATCGGAGTACCCAGAGAAAACCCACGCAGGCCCGGGGAGAACATGCAACCTTGACACAGGGAGGCCGGAGCTGGAATTGAACTGCACAAAGGAATTGAACTCTGCACTGTGAGGTCGATGCGCTAACCACTGGCCCACCGGGCTACCCATGGCATTTTTTTGAATGTTCAAACATTTTTTTTTACAATTATGTAAGTGTTTATACAGTATCGTGAGCTTTTTTTCTTCTGCCAACCTCCCCAAAATGTTGTTGATATTTATCGTATCATGAGATTTGTGATAATTGTATCGTGACGTTACAGCCCTACTCGCCACATGCAAAACTTTACTACCTCCCTATTAATTTTCACAGCATGAACAGGCATTGTTTTCTCTAGTTTCTATTCTGACTCCTCTGTCCACCATATCTTCCAGTCATGGACCTGATCTACTGGAAGGACACGGAGCGAACGGGAATGGTCCTGACGGGCATCGTGGTGGGTCTCCTATGCCTGTTCCAGCTCAGCATCATCACTGTGGTCTCCACGGTGTCTCTCGCCATCGTGTGCGTCACCATGTCAGTGCGCATCTACTACAAAATCCTCCATGCCCTCAACTGGGGCGATGGAGAACATCCGTTCAAGTAAGTTCTTTTCTTTCAGTGTTGTGTTACTCATTGGGATTGCCGATAAATACCGTGCGAAAAATGTGTTTAGTGGTACCTCAATTTTCGAGTTGTTATTTTTAGGACTTGCTTGCCAAAAACTTGGGAATGACTTGACTTGACTTGTGACTTGATATCTAAGTGACAAAGGTTGCAACTTGTGACTTGCAGATAACCTCTGGTTATAACCCTTTAAGTAATTTGAACATAAACGGTGTACAATGTCAATGGCGATTGAAGCATGAAATATCGATACACAAACTCTTTAATCCATGACATTTTATTTAATTATGTTATTACCGTATGTTAATATAAAGTACAAAACTACACTGTGCGGCATTTCCATTCATTTCAATGGGGAAAGATGTTTTCAGTCGCGAACGTGGTCACAGAAGAAATTAGACGGATAGGTTGAGGCACCAATGTGTTTTTTAAACATTTTGTGTTCTGTAAAATTCCCAACCAAAGGAAATAATGTCAACAGAATGAATTTACTCACACTCAAATTTATGCCATTGTAAAACAGTTTTTGAACAGCGATTAGTGGCATTTTTAGCCTGTGCAAATCTTTAAAAAGAAAATGTACTCTAAAGAATAGTCGGGTTTAAGGGACTGAACCCACTTGGGTCAATTTGACCCAACTTTTTATGTTCAATGAATAAACCAAAAAGTTGAGTCAAATTGACCCAAGTGTTTTGGGGAAAGATGTCAGTTTGTAATATCTGTTATCTTTTGAATGCGTGTGACAGGTCATACTTGGACATGGACATCAGTTTTAGCGGAGAGCAGACTGAGTTGCACATGCAGAAAGTCATTGTCACGACTCTGTGTGCTGTGGACTGTCTGAAAAGACTCTTCTTTGTCGGCAACCTCTTTGAATCCCTTAAGGTGAGAAAGGACGGCCGATCGAATGGCCAGCCTGTCCGTATGTCCCTGTTTGATGTCCTTGTCCTTCCAAGACCTCCCCTCCCTATCATTCATTTTTATTCATTTGTCTCTTTCATTCTCTCACTTTGAATGCCATCCATCCTAACTCCCTCCACATCACTCGTTGTAACAGCAGTGGCGTTCTCATTATGCTCGCTCCAGGCCTGGTGTCAGGCTGCCAAATTTGGCCAATGCCACTGCCGGCGACTGTCATGCCACATCTACATATTCGCAGTAATCATGTTGCACCAGTATATTTGTCTTGGTGGTCTCTATTTTAGGACGACTTAAAGCAAAAATATTTTAAAATATAGATTATAACGTCAAGGCTTTGTGTGACGTAATACGGCTACTATATTAAGTCCAAATGAATCGTATAAAGCTTTTGTGAGTCAAAACAATCCTTCCTAAAGCTGGGTGTCAATATTCAATAATTTTCAAGAAAAACTAAGATGTCCTAAAACTCCGTTTTAATTTTTCTTCTTTCAAATTTACCTCTCACAATAAATAAGTGTGCTGATATCTCATGATTGTTAGTGGACACTTCCCAGGATCCTGCAAAAAAATGTATTTGCGGTCATGTATTTCCAGTTCTAAGTAGTGAATCTCCCTTTACTCATCTGCTTCTTCTTTTTTTTTTTTTTTTTTTTTTAATACTGACCACTTGGGCTATTAACAGCGTACGTTTATACATAGAGAAGGCTGCAGGACATTAGCAGTACATGTTGACAGAGTGTGAGCTAAGCGAGCCCTAACCTGGGGACCTTCCAATGTCAACCCTGACCTGGCTGGAATGTGACATGACACGTAGCAGCTGGAGGAGGAGGGGATACGTAGATGGCGCGGGATAAGATGGAGGCACTCCCCCGTCCTAGACCATCATGTCCCATATTGGGAAACACTGACACCATTGATGCCGCTACTCTTTCTGTGGTAGACTGGACTCTCATATATTTTTATTGATAGGGCACATTCCTGGAAAAAAAACGAAGCGGTAACATTTTCTTTTCTTGATGGTTCAACTGATGATATGGTGGCTCGAAACTTGGAACAGTCCCCTCAAAATACCCAGACATTAATGTCTAAATCACCGGCAACCCAAGTGTGTACACCCCTCAGAGAGAAACTCCCCATAAAAGGTGTAAAAGGGCCGTATTGAATAGGAAAACAAAAAAAATGCAACAATATAACAAAAAAGTTACTATTCAGAACTATTTCTACGAATGAAGGCCACAAATTTTTTCCATGATTCTTATTGGCAGTAAATGTTGAACCCCCCCCCCCCCACACACACACACACACACACACACCTTAGATACTTGTGTAGCATATAATACTGCGAGTAAAACCGCTTTCAAAGGTATAACATTTTGGCGCAATAATGTGTTTTTTCACCTTGCTTTGTAGTTGCTGGTCCTGATCTATCTTCTTACTTATCTGGGAGATCTGTGCAATGGCCTCACGCTCCTCATCATCGGTATCACGTCACTTCTGGAAATATTTACCAAACTCTCGCTTTGCCTTTCTTATGCACTTCTTTTGTGGCTTTTTTTCTTCCTCTGCACAGGCGTGATCGCTCTCTTTTCATTGCCGCTTTTCTACCGACGGCGTCAGGTAAACCCTTTTATGTCCCTTCCCATCGCTGTCCTGACCTTTATTGGCATATTTGACCTTTAACACGTTTGTTCATGTGTCTCAGGAGCAAGTGGATGCTTTCATTGCAAAGATCCAGGCCCTCATTGGCAATGTCATGGACTTGTGAGTACAGCGCCACCTTGTGGCAATGATGGATATGTCTAGATACCTGAATAGATGGGTCAAACGAGACCCTTTTTTTCTCCACATTCCAAATCCACCATCCACATCTCTCGTACAGCTTCCGAAGACTGGCCCACGGTGGTGCCCTCCCGCCTGACCTGACCCCGGGTGGTGCCAAACCTAAATTTCAATAAAGACTGATGGATGACAGGATCACTAGGATCTGCGGGCCGTCACGCCGATTTCTTACCCAGCAAGCAGTCCCAGTTCCACATGACTGAGCTGCTGCGTTCCGGAAGGAAGATGGGACGTTTACTATTGGAACTGTGTTAGTTATTGGGGTTTTAGAGGGGTGATTCTTAATCAGGATGGATGAAAAAAAAAGTGTTTTTGTTTGTTTGGGGGGTTTTTTCCCCCCCATAAGTGTCTGTTGAAAGCTGTCGTCCAAATGAGGCTCCTGGCACCCCTTATGGAAACTTAATATTCACCTGACATCATCATTCGCAGCAGCATCTCATTGACAGTTTGGGTGCATGATATTTTATGAATGCAAATGCATTGTAACGACTGTTTCATGTGTGAATGTGCGCACCTGTGTGCCTGTGAATAAGGTAGTCACTCAAACAAGCAATTAAAAGTCACTTTTTGTCCTTTTCCAGACCTAACATTTCCTTTTTTCCCTCCTGCCGTCAACCTTTCCTCAAAATCAGCTCATCACATTGTGCATTATTGCAGTTTGACTGTCAATTGTAGGCCAAGTTCACTCTTGGGTGGGGCATCGCTTTGATTGAAAAGATGAGGAAGTGTAGGTGCCTTTCTAACTGCAGGATCAAGTTCAGTCAGGAATTATTTTTTGCTTCTCCACACAAACAAAACACATCCCTTGTTTACCCGCATCTTGCCCGACAAAGGATGAACTTTTGTACCTGTATGATGCCTTTGTGGTAACATTACAATGGATGTCTTGTAAGTAAAATCACTTTTAGAAAAATAAAATTGGTCAGGATGATCTCCAACATTTACAGTCTCTTGAAATCCTTTAAAGGGGAAGTCAACCCTCAAATTTTGTCTTAACTATAATATTTTCTCTGCGCCTCCACTAGTCCAAACACAACATTCTGATTAATCTTGCATTTGTGGAATATGGGTTAAGCAGTGAAATACACACGTTTTTACCCGTCTGAGGGGGCAGCGTTTTTGCCTCATTCTGTCGATTCACAGTCACTCAGGTAACGACCAATCACGGCACACCTGTTTTCTGAAGCTGAGACATGGTTGGTTGTTCCCTGAACCGTGAACAACCTGTATTGGTGAAACATGTCTCCCAAATTGAGACAGTAAAACCATGTGATTCTTCCTAACCAGCCACCAGCTCATCCAGTTTCTGTAGCACTTGTCCCCATCAGGGTCGCGGGTAGGCTAGTGCTGATCCCAGTTGAAAAGAGGTGGGGTGCAGCATGGTCTAATCCCCAACCCATTGCAGTTCTTCCGACTAATTTTAATTTATTGAGATACAATAAGCAGCACGGTGTTCCACTGGTTAGCACGTCTGCCTCACAGTGCAGAGGTGCAGGGTTCAAGTCTGACTCTGGCCTTCCAATATGAAGTTGGCATGTTATGCCCACGGCTGTTTTCTTTGGGTACTCTTGTTTCCTCTCCCACATTCCAAAAAGCATGAATGGCAGGTTAATGGAACAGTCTAAATTGTACCTCGGGTGTGATTGTGAGCGCGAACGGTTGTGCCCTGCGATTGGCTGGCAACTGGTTCAGGGCGTCCCCCGCGTACTGCCCGAAGACAGGTGAGATAAGCTGTGTGTGTGTGTGTGTGTGTGTGTGTGTGTGTGTGTGTGTGTGTGTGTGTGTGTGTGTGTGTGTGTGTGTGTGTGTGTGTATAAATTAGGTAGTAACCGACTGTCAGAAAAGTGTTTACCTGAATTTGATGTGATCTGTTAAATACATGAGTTTGTCTTTTTCAATTCAACAGATAAAATTGATTACTTTTTCAACGACATTCCAATGACCTCTATATAAACTAAAGATTTACATTTGAGTGAGGTCACAATTTCTTTTAATTTTCCTTAACTGTGGCAACGTGGTTGACTCGAGGTTTCTTGACAAACTGTTGGTTTGGGGGAAGAAAGAATCCAATTCTTGCTCTGCTGCTATTATTCTTAGCCACAAGAGGGTGACAAAAGTCCAGGGTTCAACATGCCTCACGAGTTTGATCCACAAATTACTGTACACCAAAAGCCACTGGACAGTTGAATTAACATACAGTATTTAAATTTGGGACGATTTACAGATTAAATGAAAGAGATGTTGTGAAAAAAAAGTTGATTTTAAAACTTTTAGATACAAGTTGTATTTAACCTTTGTGCGCAATACATTTTAATTGAAGTAGCCCCCTCACCCACTCAATAAGTATAGTGCTAATGTTCAAACTGCATAAAGTTACAGCGGTTTACAATAATAATATTAAGTGTACTTTTTTGTTGTAAACCTTTCTCTTGTTTTCTCTTGAACATTTCGATGCAACCTTATTATTGGTTAATATGCTAGTACTTAAACAGCAAAGTAGATTTATAAGGTGGTCCTTGTACAAAGTGATGTTATAGTTGTACAAAGTGATCTTATAGTATTAAGTATATAATGCACTGGTGCTGTTAATGTACCAGTGTAAATGTTCAATATGGAGTCAGCTATTAAAGTATGTCAGTGGGTAAAGAGCCGCTGTAAAAAATCTAATTAAAATTGACATTTGAGATGTTCAACAAGGCCTACATGACATCAATTTGATATTTCATTGGCACAGAAGCTGATGTCAAAAGTCATAAACAGTACTTTTACTCCCACTAAAAGTTCTTTCACTTATTCTCTTGTGGGAGTTGACAATAAATGAGCCTCAGCAAGCTTCAAAACGTGACGTGCGCCACGTGAAGTGGGCGGAGTTATGCAAATATACCGAGTATACAAAGGCCAAGATTCGCGAGCAGCAGCCCATTGTAACGCGAATTGGGTGAGCGTTCGTCCACCCCTACAATTCGTCGTGACAATGACCGAAGTCCCTTGAAATACGACGTGGGTTTTTTCAGTGAAACAACTCTCTTCTCTTTTTGTTCTAAACGTGGAACTCCACGGTCCTCATGTAGAAACCCGCCGACTGACTTCGTTGAATGTGCCTTCATTCTACCTCCATGGAATATCCTCCGACCATGGCTCCGCCGGTGCCGCCGCACAAAGTCCAAAGTGGTCGTCCGGGGCAGCCTCACGAGCGGCTGCTCAAGTGCGTCCTGCTCGGTGACGGAGCAGTAGGCAAGACCAGCCTGGTGGTCAGCTACACTACCAACGGATACCCCACCAAATATGTGCCCACCGCCTTTGACAACTTTTCCGGTAAGTCTATCCATCTATCTAATAGATAGTATCTATCTATCTACCTAGCTACCTACCTAGCTACCTACCTATCAGCCGCCAGCCAGCCTCAAAGTCGGCTGGGTATTCATGGATGGATGCAAGGTTTCCCTCTGCCGCCCCCAGCCAGACCGATTGATATCACTCCACACAGCGTAAAGATACAGCTGTGCGGATTGAGGGATTGACGTCCCGCTGCGGCAGCTTCATATTAACTGCAGTTGCAGCGTTTCGCCACTATGGAGGCGCTATATCAACAGCAGTGCACAGGAAAAACCTGAAGCAACTACCAAAAACGAAACTGATCCAATTGTGTTTTTTCGCCCCACTCTTCTGTGCTGTCTGCGTCATAATTTTCCGAATGGTACAAACAGGTAAATATTGCCTGTTTTTTCCCGCATCCAAGCGTGTTGTGTTTATTTTTTAGTTTATATAAGTTTGATAAGTTTTCTTCGTGTCAAAGTAATGTTTCTACCTGTCTGACACGAATGAGAGCAGCATCCACCCAAAGTTGTTCCATGTCCCATAATATTATTATTAATAATAATAATAAGGAGAGGGTGGCCCGGTGTTCTCCCGGTGTTCCAGTGGTTAGTGCGTCGACCTCGCAGTGCAGAGGTACCAATTCCAGCACCGGCCTCCCTGTGTGGAGTTTACATGTTTTCCCCAGACCTGCGTGGGTTTTCTCCGGGTACTCCGGTTTCCTCCCACATTCCAAAAACTTGCCTGGCAGGCTGATTGAACACTCTAAATTGTCCCTAGGTGTGAGTGTGAGCGCGGATGGTTGTTAATCTCTGTGTGCCCTGCGATTGGCTGGCAACCAGTTCAGGGTGTCCCTTGCCTACTCCCTGAAGGCAGCTGGGATAGGCTCCAGCGCCCCCTGCGACCCTTGTGAGGATAACCTGATCGGAAAATGGATGGATAATAAGGAGGTGTGTTTGTTTTTACTTTTCCGGCATATGTGTGTTTCATCTCGTTGTTTGACGTCTCCTTGATGTTGGTGCCATCTTGCCACTTTTCCCAAACGTGTCCCCGCAAGCTTTTGTTGGCTGAAACATTAGCAACCCAATGAGAGTTGACCCATGCATGAAAGTGATTTTCAGCTATAATTACATCCAGCCGGCGTGTCCTCCGGCTTTGCTTTTTCGTTTGTTTGGATTTGAAAAGCTATTATTTCCATAGGAAATAACGGAAATAAAAATAATGCCTTCTAGAGTCAAACTGTCTTTACCATCAAACCAACAGTAAAGGCAGGCACGTTTTTAAGTAACATTTGAACATTATTACCTGTCATTTGATCATAAAAATCAATTTGTCCTGATACCAAGTTTTGCAGCACTTTATTTTTCAGCCCAGAATTAAGTTGTATCCTCTGCCACAAAAACAAAGGAAAATGAGGGTGCCAGCGATTAATCAAGTGACTTGACTAATTAAGGGGATTGTTTTTTTTCCCCCAGTCATACATAGTGAAAGAAATAAATTGGAATTATAGGTGTGAGCCAAGTGGAAAGGATCAGTAAGAGACACAATGTCCTCGGTTTGGGTTCATTATGTACTTACAAGGAAAAAAAAAGATAAATGTAGCACACCAGTCCAACAATTGCAAACACATCAGTGTAACGTAGCCTGCCATCTCTAGTTAGATAATAGTGTTTTTTTAATAGTGCAAAATTAACTGTATCCGATTATTAAGTTAGTGGTTGGGCTAGGTGGTCGATAACTGCAGCAGTACATTTCGGCCTCTGCACTAAGTGAGGTTTCAAACCCAACATGGCATGCCACAAAACCTCATTAAAAAAACACTCTGTGTGGGAAGAGAAATCACAAAGACCCACTGAGGGGCTCACTGTCAGGGTTTGGATTGCACAAGTGGATCCGTTGTTGTCGTGCCCAGCCTTGACCTGTGGGCGCTCTCCTCCACATCTGTCACAGAGGCTCACAGGCACAGATTGTCTTGACATTGGATGATTGTGCACTTGGTGTGTGCGCTGGAAGCAAAGAAGGGGGTGGGGGGTCGGGTGGGTTGGGGGGGGGGGGTTCATCGCTCGGGGATGATGTCATTTCTTTCAGCCCCCCCGAGAGAGAGAGAGAGAGAGAGAGAGAGAGAGAGAGAGAGAGAGAGAGAGAGAGAGAGAGAGAGAGAGAGAGAGAGAGAGAGATTATTCAATGTTGCAGGTGAATGGGGAGTGTTGTGTTGAAGAGCGCAATGGGGATGATAAGGAGGAGTTTGCAGCAGATTAGCTCAGAAGTATCATATGTCCGATGGTAACACAATGAAATAAATTATTACAACCGAAATACAGAACTATGACAGACTACGGGGTGGGTGGGGGGATGCTTGAATGTCATTATCTTTGTCTTGTGTTATAATGTGTTAATGTATAAAAAACAACAAAGAAACAAAAAAAGCTAAAAATGTATTTGCCGGGCCCTAATATATACCCACCTAGTGTTCAATATAATGTTTTGGTTTTGTACTTTTTGGAACTGCAGATTTTCAATTTTGTTGTAAATGTCAGATAGGGCTAACTTGAAAACACGTGTAAATGAAAAAAAATAAAACATTCTTAGGAAGTAGTGTTCTAGTTGTTCCACATGCTTCTTTGATAGCGCGATGATGTCGTAGGCGGATTTCAGCCAAGCCTTTGATCAGGTGGACACAAGCGACCACACGCGCCTGCGCGCGCATACACACACACACACACACACACACACACACACACACACACACACACACACATAAACCCCTATTGGGCATGTTGTAAATGTTTCCATGTGCCCGTTGCTTTGTATTGTAAAAACGAATGACCCCCGTCATTGAAACGCGGATGACTCACACGCTTTGCAAAAATGAGGCCCAGTGGAAGAGTCACATTGAACAAACAAAATCTGCTCGCACTCTTGGGATTGTGTCAAAAACACAGCCGATGAGGACAAACTGTCCCGATGGCGCATATGTTTCTGCCTCTGAATCCAATTGATCTGTTTTTTTGTCTTCCCGCAGCTGTGGTTCAAGTGGACGGAAGCCCAGTTCGACTGCAGTTGTGCGACACGGCAGGACAGGTGAGTTCAAAACACAAACTTGCATACATCCCATGACCCAACAGGTGCTTTTCGACCTGCTTAAAAGTGCCTGGGTGTAGTGCTTTGACACTAAAGAAATGGAATCTCTTTTGAAAAGAAGCAGGTCTAGTTTCATTTCGGGAAGAAGCTGGGAGGGGTGGCCATTTGCCTCGACTGGTCGAGTTATGACATATGAGGATTCTTGGTGCATGATGGTGTCATGTATCATCAGTGCAGTGCATGATTCATAGCCCATTTCATACACAAAAGAAATTCCATGTTAAAAATCCGATTACGATTATGGAATTGTTAGAGAAATATATGAGCAAAATTGTATCATGTTTAAAGTTTCATTTAATTTGAGCATGTCTAAACATTTGGGTGCATAATCAGCACCCCCAAATGCCTTTGGAGGGCCGTTGAAGTCCACAATTAGCACGTCAATGCAGGTGGGCGATCACAGGGGAGTGGGCGAAACTCGGTCACAAAAGGGGAATGAATAATTCGGGAACAGCGGTTGGTTGAACAACAAAAGACGATTTGAGAACACCCGTCACGCCCAGGCGGCATTGGCCGTCCGCAAAGTCTGCGACATGTTGATTCAATGTAGACCCGACAGAAAGGCGCCAACGTACTGGTGGTTCAAAGTTTAAACAATGGTAACCAATCACTACCGAGGGGCCGGACCGTGGGTGCGGTATGCAAATATCGGGGACAGTGTTTTTCTTGTATGTTACAATAAAAGTCCGAATTGGCGGGAAGGGAGGGAGAGGGTGTGATCATCGGGGCAACAACCGTCGTTCGCTCTCAGAGATCCCCTCCCGCCGATATTGAAGACAATTTTCCCTGTGTGCCGAGTCATTCTTTAACTTTGTCCGAGAAAAATCTCTGACAGAAACCAAATAAGAAATGAACATAAATAATCAGTAAAATTATGTAATTAGTTATCCACCTCGCTATGTAGCCATCTATATATTCACATATGTGAGTAAAAGGTTATATTATTCCGTTTGTTAGACATATATAGGGATTTCCTTTTTATGGTGGACTACATACGTCACTAAAAAGAAGGGCACCCAAGTCGAGAGACCGAGTCACTTGATGTTGACTATTTGCAGATACCTGATTTGACACCTCGACAATGCATTAAGACAGGGGTGTCAAACTCATTTTTGTCGTGGGCCACATTTTAGTTGGCATTTCCCTTGGAGAGCCGTTATGACTGAAACCAAATTTAAAAAGTCAGTAACGGTTTATTCACTATTGTTTAAGTTACTGTAATGAGGGGTTTGGTTACAAGAAACTGCTTAAAATATGTCTGTTATTTATTACATATGAGAATTTTAAAATTTGGTCGAGATTTTAGCAAGCATCATGCAAGTTGATTTGCTTCCGCGGGCCGCATCTGGCCCCCGGGCCTTGATTTTGACACCTGTGGATTAAGAGGAAAGAATACACATTCAAACTGTCAATTGTCTGACTTTTTAAAAATTTGGACAACAGAATCCCAACACAATACCATTTTATTTGGCTGCAAGTCGACTGCAGCAGTGGTTCAGATCAGGACAACTTTACTGAAAAGTCCACTCAAAACTCAGACTGAGGCACTCACTAGGCAGGCTGCTGAAAGGCTTTCCCACTTAATAATCAGCCAACTCTACATTCTCATTAGCTGTCGCCCACGTCACTCTGACACCAGTTCAGGTCCCGCCTTTTAAAGCCATATCCACTCCGTCACAAATATTCCAGTCGAACTTGAGAATGGCACTCTTAATTGGCTAATAATCGCCAGCAAACTCCATTTTAATTATGCATTATTGATTACTTGATCAATTGATGAGGTAATGGGCAGAACACTTATATATTCGTGAGCTGCTGCTCTAACTGAAACGTACAGAATCAATGTGATTTGGTGGACCATTTGTAAAAAATGGTGAACAAATGTATATATGATCACTTTTTGCTTTAAAGTGCATTGTACAAAAGGAAGACAGCCAAATCACGATGTCCATCCGCGTTGCGATGCGTTGTTCTACTTGCGTATTTGAAAAACATGAATTGTTGCCCCACAGCATTAAATGATTTTTGCTTGGATGGCGCCGCATTCACTCTCTTGCCCCTGTTGACTCCATGAATGAATTTAGGGCTGTCACAATTTAATAATTCATTCATTCATTCATTCATTCATCTTCCGAACCGCTTGATCCTCACTAGGGTCGCGGGGGGTGCTGGAGCCTATCCCAGCCATCTTCGGGCAGTAGGCGGGGGACACCCTGAATCGGTTGCCAGCCAATCGCAGGGCACACAGAGACGAACAACCATGCATGCCCACACTCACACCTAGGGACAATTTAGAGTGTTCAATCAGCCTGCCGTGCATGTTTTTGGAATGTGGGAGGAAACCGGAGTACCCGGAGAAAACCCACGCAGGCCCGGGGAGAACATGCAAACTCCACACAGGGAGGCCGGAGCTGGAATTGAACCCGGTACCTCTGCACTGTGAAGTCGACGTGCTAACCACTGGACCACCGGGCCGCCACGATTGAATAATCCATTGTCAATTTTATTTGACCTTAAAGTGTATTACAAAACCATTCAGAGCATTTGGACGATTTTAAGTGAAGCCAGGGCTCTAAATGATTCCTCGATGATTTGTTTGTTAGTTGTCAATTAATGTGATAATGAGTTAGTTTTGGATTAATCAATAAGTTTAGACACCTCTAAATGAATTCCACGTGTCTTTCAACTCGCGGGGCTAAAAAGTCGGCATAATAGCTGCCGTTGTGAAACGGAGCGTTGTTACGTCATGTGGAGCCAATGAAGCCTTGCTGTTTCATAAGCACACTCTGATGAACTCTGGGAGCAGCACATTTGATATGCGTAAAGCCTGCCGGCCATTGCCAGCTCTTCTATTGAGCCTCTCCTAATACCGAGCTCACAACTTGTTGTGAGCTGCAGAAACGACTCACACACATGTTGGCGTGTAAGGGCAAATATGAGCAGATTAAAGCCGACGCTTATGTAATTCCGCGTGCCAGAAATGGTTGTGGGTGTCTGTGCGCTCTGCTGATGGACTGATTGACACGATGCGAGCGACACGTTAAGGCGCGGCAGAGACACGGGATGGATAGATTTAGGTAAAGCGCCATCAGTGACCCGGCTCTGGAAAAGAGACGGAGGAGGAGGATTGGTGTGTGTTAAATTTCTGACGACTTGAATGCGTTTAAGGGGGTGTGAGGCGCTCGTTGAGTCAGAGAAACTCTTAGAATTCGTCAAGGAGGATTAGATTTTTGCTGCCTTTTTGAAATTTTTTTTTTACATGTCACTGCATCTGCCTTTTCACACTGCACTGCCAAGGACGGTGACGTTCCAGGGCAAGCTATTTGTAAGTGTTGGCGTAGCGGCGAACCAGGAAGTAGCAGGAAGGCTTTTCCCGTCCGTTGTTGCTATTCGCGCTCTTCAAGTCACAAATGTAATAAATATCATTGAGAGTGCTTTTGACTGAACCTTGCCACTCTGTCACCATCCAACTTCTTAAGATCCTAACACCTTTGCGTCTCCGCCAGGACGAGTTCGACAAGCTGCGTCACTTCTGCTACAGTCGCACCGACGCCTTGCTGCTGTGCTTCAGTGTGGTCAGCCCGGCGTCCTTCCAGAACGTTTGGGAGAAATGGGTCCCGGAGATCGGCGGCGCTGCCCCCTCACGCCTGTCATCCTGGTCGGCACCCAGTGTGACCTGCGGCAGGACGTCAAGGTGCTCATCGAGCTGGCCCGGCGGAAGGAGAGGCCCGTGGCCGAGGAGGATGCCCGCGCGCTGGCCGACAAGATCGGCGCCGTTACCTACGTGGAGTGCTCGGCGCTCACGCAAAAGAACCTGAAGGAGGTGTTTGACGTCGCCATCGCCGTGGGGCTGCGCAATTGCGATCGGAGGCTGCGGCGGGAGAGGAAGGTGCGCAGCACGGCCGATAAGATGAAGATGCTCTCCAAGTCGTGGTGGAAGAAGTACGTCTGCGTCCAGTAGAACACGGAACACTTGTAGTCACTCGGTGGAGCGCTGCCCGGTGACTTGGGGCTGAAAGGACAACCGCGTGACTTGGGAGCGGCGCCCAACCCAACCGCGCGCTCTGCGCAGCTTTCAGCGCACATTGACTGCATATGCAAATGTGAACTTGAGTCAGATAATCAGCATATGAACTGAAAACAATGACTGAATATGCAAACTATGTCATCTCTATGGGCTGCACACGTTAATTCAACTTTGTTTCATTTTGCGTGGACAAGATGAAGATGGATTTCGTTAGCCTACCAGCATAATTGCCTAAGTCGGCAAATAACAAAAGTCCAGTGGCCTTGAGTCAGTCTTTCTTGAGTACCTTGAGAAAGAGGGATAAGAAATTTTTGCAGTTTTATTTTGGTTTTTTTAAAGTGTTATTGTGACCCAAAGTTCAAAGTGACTTTGGCAATTATGCTTTTAGACTAATGATTTGTTAAACCACCCTAAATGCTTTACTACTTTCACAGTTCTTCACTCTTGAATACCCAAATGAGCTGCTTGGTCGTGTACTGTACATGAAAGCCAGTCCTGCCTGCACCTTTTTAGTTATCTTCAGTCATCCCCACCAACTGATCTTTTTCAGATAAAATGTTTGAAACTGTTTTCAGTACAGACGCTCCCCAGGTTACGAACGAGTTACGTTCCGGACGATTGTTCATAAGGTGAATTCGTTCGTAAGTTGCTTCGGTGCTATATTTTGTCTGGAATGTGTGTTTAAGACTTATATTGACATCCATATAACTGGGAGAGAGCTTTTCGTCACGTTCTTCAGGGCTCGAGGGTTAGCTGCCCGCTAAACTAGCAGCAGCTTCAGCGGGGAGAGTAGACGACGGTCGTCGACGACGCGCGCCGGACGCCTCCCCGCCCGTTCCACCGTCACACGCCCGCCCCCCACGCCTCTCCCTGCGGCCGCCTTCGAACGTCGCCTCCGCCGTCCTCCTCCGCCCCGTTTGGCACTCGGAAAAAGGCGCGCAATACACTTTTTTTTTTTTCGACAGACCCGTGAAAATGTTCGTATGTACCGTTTGTTTGTAACTCGGATGTTCGTAACTCGGGGAGTGTCTGTATAGTCCAGTACAACGGACCCCCACTGTTCACAAGAGATCGGGACAGAGCCCCACCGTGACTAACGAACAATTGACACTCCTTTAAGTGGCACGGCCCCGCCGTCCCCCGCCACCCCGCTCCTTCCCAAAAAAATCACAAGTGGGTGAATTTGCAAAAAACGTTCTCCCAATAGTTGTGAGAGTTTGCTTTTATGCTATTTGATCTCACACGTACAAAGACGTTCAAACTTTGTGAGGTTTTGTTTTAATTTTGCACATTTTTTCGGAAATAGTCCTTTCACATATTTTTTTCCTTCCAAAAATTGGAAAAAAAATCTAATGTTTAAAGAGTTCGATTCCCATGCAATTAATCAAATTTTTAAAACTTGTGTTCGTTTCAAATAGGTAAGAAATGAGAGTGCGGAAAAAAGGTTTTATCGTTTGAAGAAGTTAGAAACATCCTACATTTTAACCAAAACAATCCCAATATTTTGACTTGTTGGGCTAACAAATATAAAAATCTAATTACCGATAAATGGGGACAGAGAGGGCTGATTGATTTGTTTTTTTTTCTTCACAGCTCATTTTACTAATTGTACTCCTGTCATTTTTCTGCGGACAGTTGAACACATATGAAAATGTTTAGTCTTTTTTTTTTTTTTGTCTGGAGGTTTTGCAAACTCACCCTTTAATGTGTGTTCATCTAAACTGATGATCAATTGCTGAGGCGGTATACTCTTTGGCGAAAGCCTGCCTTATCCTTTTAATGGCTAACTAAAGTTGGGTGGCGCCACTGTCAATTACCTCATCACACGCAGTTCCAACTGTGACTTAAGTAAATGACAGCGTGCCGTGCAAATTTTGGACCAAATGGTGTTAAGACTCAAAGTGTCAGTTATACAATGACTGCTTACTTCCAACTCGAGAGGGTGCCGCAAACAGTCATATGTGAAGTGCCAGTGGCCCAGTAAAGATCCTCAGCTGCCTTCTAGGACATTTTCACTCCTCTATTGACCACCAAAGAGACTCGTCCTCGAATTTTACTGTTTGCTTCTTATTTTTCAGAAGCCTGCCTGTCATTCATTCATTTACGCTCTATCTGTTTCTTCATATCTGCTCCCTCTGGGCCTCGAACTGATCATGAACAAAGCAGATGCATGAATGTGCCATATTCCTTTATGTATGTTACATAGTATATAAATATGTCATTCAATTTTGATGTTTGTAATGTCACCATAATGTCAAGCGGTACAAAACAGAGCGATTTTGTTGAGCTGTTTGAATGAAATAAAATGTGAAACATTTGAATCCATCACTGTTGACACTTCATTTTAAATTATAATTCACCTATATGGTATGAATAATATAGTTTCCAACTACATCTAGGTTTCAATGCTTCAGTATGAACACAAGATTTAAAACAAATACACATACAGTAAGATTATGATTTGTTATTTCTACAGACCAAATTTTAAATTGATAATCACATTCCTTATAATAGTTCAACAAAACATTGGACCAAAAACCCCAACGAGGATGAAGACAATTGAAGGTTACACCACTGCAATCAAATGAATTCCATGGAAGAATGCCATTAAGCGATCAGGAAGCAGACCACAACTACTTGCAACTTGAACTGTGGCCCTCCAGTTTCAAAGCCAGAATCAGTTTTTGCCATCTCAAAGTAAAGTTCTGGTTTTGGCTCTTCACAGAAAAAAAACATTCTGTCAGAATCATTGTAATAGTTACATTAAACAGCAAACCCAAGAGCCAAATAATGTCTTGTTGTTGAAGGTTACACAAACAGCTGAATGAATGCGGTTATGAAATCAGGAAGCAGACTCAAACCGTGTCACTGACAACCGGTTGCAAATCGAATTTGCTCAAATGCACTAGTTGGACCTTGATTTTAACTTCTGAATCACTTCAACCCATATTCACCATTCACTTTTGTTCAGCACTGGTGATAGTGGTTAGTATAGCTGCCTTCCAAGCAGTTGACCCGGGTTCGATTCCTGGCCAATGCATAAGTTATGTGTCTCTTGCACTCCCACTTATCTATCTATCATGCTAAGGCCCTTTCAAAATTAAGAATGTTGCACACTACATTTCTTGGATTAAATTAAAGAGGCACAATGTTTTTGAATAGCTCTAACAATACTGCTTCTCTACAACAGTGGTATACTGTATCAGTGGTCAGCGGACAGGTACCGCTCCATGGGTCATTTGGTACCGGGCCGCACAGAAAGAATAACTAACTTAACATTACTTCCGTTTTATTCATTTCTGAAACTGAAAGATGTTTTATTTTGAAAATTACCGGATTCTCTGTTACACCCGTCTAAAGTGTGTCACTCCTTACGCAGGTGAAGGCCCGCTTCTCGGCCAGGTGCTAGGATACCGCTAAAATGAAACACAGTAGCTAGCAAAATGAGTAAAAAAAACCCAAACGTTTTTGTTAAATTTCTTTGGGAAAGGGAAAAGGCCCAGCCAGGAGACAGAGACTTCCAAGAAAAAGAAGGCTACATTTAATAGACAGTATCGGGAATTCTACTTAAGATACAGATTTATCACAACGCGAGATTCCCACGCATCAAACCCACTCAGCACAATATGCGGCGATGGTGAGTCGTATTTTTCATGCACTGTGTATTAATATGTATTATATCTTATTTCGTATGTATCTGTATATCTTATTTAGAAGACACGTTTAAACGTTATGAAAGCGACCAGAGAGTGTTATGTTGTTATATTTTATTCGGCCTTAAAGGCCGGTCCCTGAAAATATTGTCTGACATTAAACTGGTCTGTGGGGCAAAAAAGGCTGGGGACCGCTGATACATGACTATTGATCGTTTCCAACTACAGTATTATGACTCAACTTTCAACTCAACTCAACTGTATTTATAGAGAACTTTAAAACAACTGTATACAAAGTGCTGTACATGGAGCAAATATTATATACACAATAACAAAACAATAAATTAATAAAAGTAGAAAGCAATACACTAGAAAGCACAAAACAGTAAAACTAAGTTCAAGTCTGAGTCATGCTGAGTCAAATGCCAAAGAATACAAATGAGTTTTGAGACAAGTTGACCTTCTCTTACCGGAGTCAAAACCATTCCTTCCTGAAAAGATTCTATGGAAAAAAATGATTAAACCATTTGGGAGTTTAATCAAAAAATTTAACAAGTACTTATCAGGTTTTGAAACTTGAAGGTACTGCAGCACTTTTACAGAAGGGTAACTCAGGTTTGGTCATGGAAAAGGTACAAACTACCACACATTGGAATCCATTAATTAAGTGCAGATTAGTACTTAGGGGGTCAGAAATGGACTTTTGACTGTGAAATGAATGAGCCATACCCACAGAGTGAAAGTAGTGAAACAGTTAAGGCAGCATTCAAAGATTTGGCCGCAGAGGTTCTGCTGGCACCAAGACTTCTAGTTATGCACGATCAGATGATTAATGGCTTACAAAAGACATTTTGTTTTGCTATTCATAGCTGTGGCCAACATTTATAACAATAGAGCCAGAGAGAATAGTGTCTTGTCCTTGTTGACATAATGATTGGGGATGTAGCTGAAAGACAGTGCCTGCTGTCTGACAGACGATACGACGATTACAGTATGTTGTCCGGCTTCAGTGTGTGTGTGTGTGTGTGTGTGGTGGGGTGGGGTGGGAGTGGGGGCGGGGGTGTTAAGTAGCCTAATCCGTACAGTCAGCTAGGCTCCATTTTCCAACAATATTTCAGGAACAAAACATTGTTTTCCCTCATTGTCTTCCTCTTCCTTCAAACTGCTCAAACTTATCAAATTCGCTTGGATATATGGTGTGCAAATCGACACTCAGCAAAACATTTCAAACTTAATCCACAAACCCTACAAAAATGGTCAGCAAATTCCCTATGAAACATTTGGTTGCCATTTAATGACAAGATAATGGGCTAAACCGGTGTTTGAGGTTCATGCTTTGGCAGTCATTGGTTAGTATAATTTGTCGGCAGCATTTAGTAAAACTGCTTTGGTAACTCCATTTATTGTTGTTGTTGTTGTTTTTTTTTTAAATGACTCTCAACTGTAGCCCAAATGCACAACCTCTCCAATTTTATTGGAACAGTAAGGTTAAGTCCTTTATTTTTGCTGAAGCACAAAAACGAGATCATGGCCAAAAAGGAGATAATGATCCTACATACTGCCAACTCAAAAAAAAAGATTTAATCAGCGGAAAGAAGTGGATTTTTATTTTAACTGGCCAAGTCCTTCTACAGACTTTAACCCTGTATGACATGCATTTTATCTGATAAAGAAGAAACTGAATCAAGTAACTCCACAAAGCAACTAAATATTAAATACCCTATAGCAGGGGTGTCAAACATATGGCCCGCGGGCCG
The DNA here is from genome assembly GCA_026261675.1 of Hippocampus mohnikei. Lineage (NCBI taxonomy): Eukaryota > Metazoa > Chordata > Actinopteri > Syngnathiformes > Syngnathidae > Hippocampus > Hippocampus mohnikei. Next base: position 1,039,608 of record JAKGUB010000677.1, on the reverse strand, counting down.
GATCCGGCCCGCAAAGGGGTTTAATCCGGCCCGCGAGATGATCATGTAAAACAGTACAGTAATCCCTCGTTTTTCGCAAAATGGGGACCAAAACCACCCGCGAAAAACGAAAATCCGTGAAGTAGCGACCAATTAACAAATATTTTTTTTAAATTGCCCCACGTGGGCCTTTGCGGTTGAGCAGAGCGCACGAACACACACACACACGCACACACACACGCGGGCCAGGATCTCTCCGTGTGCAGCAGACGTGTTTATGATTAGTCAATTAAGGTTGTTTAGACAATTAAGGATGGAGGGCAGACGCTATCAATAGCGCTCTCACATTTACACATTTAATAGCACTCTCCTTAGTTTGTAAGGTGTAGGCAGGGATTACATTTAGATTTTATATGCACGTGTAAATGGTTTAAAACGTTTTTTCTTTATAAATCTCGTTTAATCTTAAAGTCCATTCCTATATTTTTCAATACCAATTACTTGTTAAAGTTTGTACAATCAGTGGGATCAGTTTCAATGCATATATGTGAATGATATAAGTAAATTGCACATTTGTCGATGGAAATGTAAGGTGCTTCATGAAATGTTTTGTAAAAGATATGTTCATTAAATTTCAACATTTTCCTAATGTTCTTGTGCTTCTTTATACCAAAACAAAGGAAAGACATATTGTTTTGGTTATTTCTAGCAAAGTATGGTATCATTTTAATGGTCCGGCCCACTTGACATCTACCGAGGCCGTATGTGGCCCACCATGTGAAATGAGTTTGACACCCTTGCCCTATAGACTGAATTCAAATTCATTTGTTTTCAAATACATTACACGTTGAAGATAATTCATGAAAACACGCAAAGATCGAGAAGCCTTTTTTATACTGAAAATTTGAAGTGGCCATTTTTTTTGGAGGGGGCAGCTCAAACATGTAGGTACAGTATGTGCAGGCATAAGAAAGTTCAGGGTTTGAAAGGATTCAACGGACACAATTCCAGCATTCGAGAGACAAGGGAACGGCTTGATTTTTCACCATTTTAAAACTACAAATTATATAGGCCTACTTGCCAGATGGTGAACGATGGTGAAGTCTTTTCTGTGGTCTATCAAATTTAGAGGACATTTATTTTCAATTTACAGGGATTTACCTCATAATCATCAAAGGTAGCTATTACATGTGTATTGTAGAATTTTTTTTTCCTTAATAAAATGGCATCATAAGTCCGCTGTAACCTCTTTTCACTGTAATTCTCCAAAACGTTGTTGAATTCCGTTGCCCCCCACCCCCCATGCTCATGTCTTTACGTAACTTCGGAGAACTGTTTCAAGGATGACGGTTCCTTGATGTAGCGATGGAGCGGCCTCGTAATCATTTTCGACGATTAAGAGTCGCTGAGCGATTCCTGCAGCTCCCCCTCGGATAATTGCAAGCATGATGATTGCGGCGCTGCTTTCTGGTTGGGATTTCAGAGGGACATTAACTATGCTAGTCAGCTCCATTGGGTGGGAAGGGATCCGACATGTAGACTGTGGTCCACTTTGTGCATTGTCTTTGAGATTAACTGTTACCCAAGCCCTTCTAATGCGATGCAATATGTCTGGGCTATGATTAAGAGACACCTACACCGAGGCGTATGCTGTGAATTTCTTATTCTTGAAGTAAACCAGATTAAAAATAAATAAATAAAGGCAATTTTGTCACACTCTCAAGACAAAGTATAGGAAGTCGGGGAAGTTACTATAATGTGTTGTCAGGATTTAAATAGACTAAGGAAATTGCTAGCAAAGCAATTGAGCAAAGACCATAGCATTTACTGTAATCCGGAGGCAAAAGCAACAATAGACTGTGGACAGAGGAGCATGCAGAGCAATTTAGTGACCTGATCATAGAAGTAATCGAGCAGTGTTAGATAGGCAGAAGAGTTTTGAGCGTGAACAATTGACACTTGTACCTGGTTAAAATATCTTTCAACCATTAATCTACTAAACTGAGTACAATGATTAGCCCTTGGTCTTGCTAACTAGCTAGTTCCTCAATCTATGGAAAGTCTCTTTTCCAAAAATAGTTGGTAGTTATGATTGGTAAAACTCGTCCACATCACGTTTACTGTCTTCCTATCTGAAGGGGTAGCAAGCATGTCTGTCAAGCTACATTATGGTGCAGCGAGCAGGATTATGTTGTAATAAGCTTATGCAAACACCCCCACAGTGCAGTCTCATTATGGGGAGGGGGCAATCAAGTCAGCTGGGCCTCTTTGAGCATTTTATTTTAACCCCGAGACAACATCTGTGAAAATCTTTTCTATGCCTTATCAGTTGTTCATTCTTCATAGGCGTCCGTTTCCTTAGTATATGATTGGTATGTTGATGTAATATGGTAATAGTATATGATTGGTATCTTGATCTTATATGGTAATATTTTCAAAGACATTTAAACTTTCAAATAATTCTGACAAGTTACGCCAGCTGCCGTCCAAAGAGACTTGGCTAGTCAATGCTAATTAGCTTAGCTTGGTTATTTAGTGCAGGGTTAGCCAGAAGTAGGCACAGTGTACGCATTTTAAACTGACGTATTTATTAAGGAAGGAATGAAGAAAGGGTGGACAGGAGTATGGGTGGAAGTATGAAAGAAAGGAAGGAAAGGAAAGGAACAAGGACATACGGAAGGATCGAAACAAGGCAGGAGAAAGGTAGGTATGAAATGAAGGAGGCTACGAAGGGAGGAGGATATTTCAATGGTAAGGATGGATTTGAACAATGTGTGGTGATCTGGAAGGAAGGGACGAAAGGAAAGAAACAAGTACCGGTATGTTATGAAAGGTAGGAAGTTGTATCTGTGGGAATAATTGGATGACAAAAGAGTTAAGCGTCAAAGCCGCCCGTGCGACTTCTGTATCCATTGAAAGCTAATGAGCAATGTTGCCTTATTTTCCCATTCACGCATTTTCATATTCATTAAATCATCATATCATAATTATTAATTAGAAAAATCACGTGAAACTTTCCATGTCATTTTATGGTGAGGTAAACGTTAAGCTAATTGTTTCCCAAAGTGACTGTTCAGTGCTAATTAACAACGTCGTTAGCTTAACTTCATTAGATTTTAATATTTTGTGATTTCTTTAAATTAATAACAAAACACATTATGACCACATGTCTAACTTTAGATGGAGGAAACGTTACTGGTATTACGATTTCATGAGAATTCTTGACACTGTATAACTTCAAGCAGAACAATGCTTTCAGAGCGTCTGAACCATCCCTGTTGCGTGATCAAGGTTGTTTTATTTCATCCATTGTTCACTTGAAATAGAACGTGACCCAATGAGCGTTGTAATTGTTTATTGTGGAAGAAGAGGTTATTTGACAATGAACGGCAGTAATTTCTATTTATAAATGTGTTGCTTGATACGAAGAGGTTTATTATTGAGGAAACCGATAAGAACATATTTCCATAGTTATGCCGCTGACTGTTATCAGCGGTGACTTGAAGGAGTTTCCAAAACACCTTCACAGCTTTTATTGCACCATTCATGTCACATGTTTTCACTTGTATCTCATCCTAGCACAGTGGAGGCCTGTGTCATTTCCACTCTTGAAGCTCTTTTCGAAGATCTTATCTCCAGCTATGACGTATTATCGGAACGCTTGTCCATTGAGGTCGGCGTTAATGCATAACTTGACTTATGTCACAATCGGGCCTTGTCGTTTTGAAGGTCCTGGTGGACATTAACCTCATGCGCTGCACTTTTTGATAAGGAAAGTTTGCAAAGCTCACATTGTCCCTGACTGTACGTTAATTGGTTTCGGTGTTATGAGCCAAACTCTGTGCAGGAACATGAAACAAAAAAAAACAAAACTGATTACTGGGAAAATATTGGATCCCAATTTTTTGTTTCGAACTAATTTTCTTCAAAATGTAAAGTGTGGTTCTGTTTGGCCATAGCTGGACATCGCAATATTTGGTAAATGTCAGATAATATGGCTTTGATTTGGGGGTTAGGGTGTTGAATCACATGCCTTGACTGGAGTCAGACTCGAGTTGCCAATACTGGGACTTGACTGGCCAAAACTTATGAAAGACTCAACTTGGCTTTGACAAAACATTTTAAAAGAATAGTTTCCAATGAAAAAAATATGTATGTGTGTGTGTGTCAAAATATTTATAAGAGAACAAATTCCTATATCTTTGCGAAAATAAAAATGTATATTCTTGTTGTTTTTTGCAGGAGGTGCGGGGGGGTTGCATATTGCACTTTTTCAAGATAAAAGATTGTGTATTTATTTGAGGAAACATTACATACTTTCAATACCTCATATTTTATGACCATAAAGTTTGAAGAAAAAAAGTAATTTGTAAGATAAAAAGACCAATGTTTTTTTTAAAGGAAAAAAGTCCCATGTTCTCAATATAAAAGTCATATTTTTTTCTATTCAAATTCATATATTTTCAAAATTAAAGTTCTCATAAAAATCGACCTCTGGGACACTGTTGTGATGTGCTGTGTTACATTAACCAATTCCTATTTCTAATACAATATTATATAAGAATTCCTTTGCAATTGTTTTTTTTTTTTTTGGTCTGCTTTCTTCAGCTAGTTTGAAGTATATCATGTGTCATTTGCCTGCGCTGAAATCCAATCTTTTCAATCTGGGACATATTTGCTTTATTTCTTCCTCTGCGCTTTCTTTCTTCCCTTGTAATTTTTATCAGTTCATTTTGTCCCCTCATTCTGTGTGATTGCAGGCAGCCCGCAATGCTTTCATCTGTCATACGGTGTAGATAAGCCTGACAAAGGAGGCTTTCTGCATGTGTGTTTGTACTCTGGCACACGCGCACACACACACACACACACACACACACACACACACACACACACACACACACACACACACACACACACACACACACACACACACACACACACACACACACACACTTCAAAGTACTCCACGATGTTCCATCTTTGGACACGTCAGATAATGTGAGGGACTCCCCTCGTCATGAGGCGTTGTCAGCAAACATCTGTGTTAATTTAGAGAGTAAATAGATGAAGGTGGAATCAGCAGGAGGATTTGGAGGTTGTCGATAAAGATGAACAACATGTGCACCGATGGACCAAAGTACTCCTTGACTGCAAGAAAAACAACAGCAGGGTTTGCACGCACAGCAATTGAATAATAAGAACCCAATAGTCTGACAGAATGTTCCATTGATTCTGACTCAAATGAAGTTTGATTAGAATAGACGGTGAGTTGTTTCAAGCTGTTTGTAAGCTAGGTCTTTCTATAATGGACCTTTTAATAATGTTTGTAAAGAGGTGCCAAAGTATTTCTGTTCGGAAGGAAGACTACTGATGACTTGAAGTGAGACTTGAAGTTGTGTTTGGGATTACACTGCCAGGTATACCCCAAAAAGTTTAGGTACTTCAGTTTTATATATATATATATATATATATATATATATATATATATATATATATATATATATATATATATATATATATATATATATATATATATATATATATATATATATGAATGGGATTTGTCTGTTTCACATCTTTTTAAATCACATTTGCCTGATTCACTGTCATTATTTTGACTTATTTAATATTTGTACTTCATTAGTTCCCACCATTTTTTTATTTTTATAATAATTTGCTACTACATTGCCTGTTTTCATGTTTGCCTGTTTCAACATGTTTATTTGGACTTTTGGGGGATTTGTATTTAGGCGTAGAAAAAAAAGTGTGTTTCCGGTAACATGAAATTTCAGCATAGGGTCGGTAGGTCGGAAGTTTTTTTTTTTTTAATCTTTTTTCTTCCCTCCCTCCCCCATCAAAAACGTAAACAAAATAACCATAAAACATAAAACAAGGAGACATTGAAACCAGTGCCGGATGCTCGTCTGTCAAAGAGGGGAAGCTCAATTTTGATCGACATCATAAAATGTGTCCGTTTATTTATACGCGAATTCTACTCTAGCTCCGTTGCTTTTCAAGAAAATGATCTGTGACCCTGTCATACCAACAAGGCGTCTTTTCCCCGTACTTAATTAGTGTCCTACAACTATAGGAACTACAATAAAACCCACCAGAAATAAAAGATTAATTTGTCGCTAGTTGTTTACAACAAAGAGTGTCGCTAAAATGATTAGGAGAAGTCTCCAGCTCAACTCGGAACAGAATGCGAGTTGAAAAATTGCTCGCGACGGACGTCTACACTAAAAGCTCAGTGATTGGCTCATTTCAATGTCAATCACTAAAAGCTCGGTGATTGGCTCATTTCAATGTCAATCGAACTGGCACACAGGCATCCAATCTGATGCAGAAAAGCCTGGCGTCCGGTACCCTCCCACTGCCATCCAGTCCCAGAGACGCCGAACTCCGTGGGCGGGACAAAAACCAGTTTGTATCCAATGACTCGTCTCCGTTCAACGTATTGGGACAACCTACCCTGAACTCACTACCGTTTAAAGCATAGCGAAGCTGCGGCATGAAGGAGAAGGGACTCGCGTCGTACGTCGTAACCAGTAATAAGAAGAAGCTGATTCGGAGCAAAAGTTGAGCACGTTGTAGCGCATATTTAGCCAATGACATGTACACACAATGACATTTACAATCATATATTTCATCACTTATTCTTTGACATTTTAGGCGAAGCCAAGCTTCCCTTGCAGTCCGAGAGCAATCGCCACTGATTGAAACCCCCGCTCGGCGGCGAGCGAGTTGGGTACCCAGCGGCTGGGTGTTAGAGCCTCCGCGTCCCGCGACCTAGACGGCCCGTGGTGGTCGTGGCCCGGCCTGGACTAGGGTGCCGTAAGACTAAGGCGGACGGGGGGTCGACGTCAACGAGCGCGGACGCGCTGGTCGGCGGGGTGGGCGGGCGGGGAACGCCGACGGGCGCCTGACCGGGTAGTGACGGGGACGGGCGGGGCGCGGAGGTGGCGCGGCGCACCGACCGACCCGCGCCCGACACCGTCCCCTCCCCGCGACGCCTCCGCCGCCGTCGTCCCGCCGCTCGCGGCGGCGGCACCGCCGCCTATTTGGGTTCGCTCGCTCCGGGCTCAGGAGGCGGGTGCGCCGCCGCCGCCCGCCTCGCGGGGCGGGCGCGCAGGCGGGCGCTGGATGTTAAATGGCGAGGGTAGAGTAGACGACCGACCAACGACCAGCCAACGACCAGCGCGCGTACCACAACCCCGCCCGTCCCACCGTCACGCCCGCCCCCCGCCTCTCCCCGCGGCCGACTTCGAACGTCGCCGCCGTCGCCTCGCCTCGTTGAATCTTTTCGATACAGCAGTGGATGCTATTTTCTTAATATTATGGTGCGAGCATGCGACTGCAACACACAAAACGTTGTCGGAGATCGTGGCCGCCGCCATGATTCAATGTTGTTGACAGACGACAGGGCAAACGACGCAACGTGAATATCGCGAGAGTTTGCACCAATGTAAACGCTCTAAATTCATCTTTCCTTTTGTTATTTATAATTTTGTCTGTGGTTTTATTCTTGTTTTGATTGTAAAGCGTCCTTAAGTGTTTTGAAAGGCGCTTATAAATGAAATGTACTATTATTATTATTACACAAAAATGTAGAAAGTTTGAAAAAAAATGCCGACCGTAAAGTTTTTCTTTGAGGTAGAAATTCTCGGTCGGTCGGGTTACCGGAAACACACTACTTTTTTTTCTACGCCTTAGATCATTACAGCCCCCCCAATACCCTCACCCCCCACTGACTGATAGTGCAGATCATTTTTTAAAAATGATTTGCTACTAAATTGCCTGTTTTCACATCTTTGATCCCTTTATCTCACAATGACTCATTCAAGACTCAAGCTGATGAATGTTAATGAGCGGCTGCGGTCTGAAGTGTTCAATTCCATCACGGCTTGTTTGATTTTGACTGTTTGCTCTGACTAAGTGGAGCAGCTTGAGTTGTTGGCCACTGACCAGAACACATGTTGAGTGGATTCACGGGAATGGGAAACAGAGGTGGTCATGTCCGTGTGTGTCTGTCAAGAGTTCACCGTCAGACACGCGACATCTGGAGTTGTACCCCACGCTCTGTGTGCCTGTGCATGTGTGCGTGTGTGTGAATGTGTGTGTGTGTGTGTGTGTGTGTGTGTGTGTGTGTGTGTGTGTGTGTGTGTGTGTGTGTGTTTGGAGACACTTATGTAAGCCCGACTCGGTCGGTCTCCTTCCCTTGCGTCACGCCATGCTGTGCGCAAAGTTCTTTATCGCTAATGTGAGATAACACCTGCTCAAGTGCTTCTCAAAACAACAAGTTGGATCTTTCTAATCCAGGGTTGTCCAAACTCTGTCCAAAGGGGTATTTTTCACCATGAATTTAACACTCTAAAACTCATCGGTGTAGGTTATGATCTGCCAGGCAATTATAACATATCACAAAAAGGAAGAACATTTGTATTTGGTAGATTATTACAGAGAACAACTTTCATGACCGCAACCCACATACCAAGCCCTGCTGCTCATCCCACAAATGCACATTCCATACAAATATATTACCATTTAAAACAGTCAGAAACAGACTTTCCAGTGTAAGATTTATTGCCTCGAAGTGTTGATAAAATAACGAATCCACCAAACAAAATTGTCATAACTTTTTGTGCTATGCTTAAATTGTTTTTAGAGTGGCAGTGGATCCTTGCAAACTCACAGTTGCAGTTGATGAATTTGTTTTTAAAAAAATACTACTTAAAAAAATTTCCAATATTTTTAAATATTTGTTGGTTTTTCTTTTGTTTTTCCCTATCTATCTATCTATCTATCTATCTATCTATCTATCTATCTATCTATCTATCTATCTATCTATCTATCTATCTATCTATCTATCTATCTATCTATCTATCTATCTATCTATCTATCTATCTATCTATCTATCTATCTATCTATCTATCTATCTATCTATCTATCTATCTATCTATCTATCTATCTATCTATCTATCTATCTATCTATCTATCTATCTATCTATCTATCTATCTATCTATCTATCTATCTATCTATCTATCTATCTATCTACCTACCTACCTACCTACCTACCTACCTACCTACCTACCTACCTACCTACCTACCTACCTACCTACCTACCTACCTACCTACCTACCTACCTACCTACCTACCTACCTACCTACCTACCTACCTACCTACCTACCTACCTACCTACCTACCTACCTACCTACCTACCTACCTACCTACCTATCTATCTATCTATCTATCTATCTATCTATCTATCTATCTATCTATCTATCTATCTATCTATCTATCTATCTATCTATCTATCTATCTATCTATCTATCTATCTATCTATCTATCTATCTATCTATCTATCTATCTATCTATCGTATATACACATTGTACTATATGACAAGTAAACATGTCACCATTACCAGTCCGCACTGACTGTTCTACTTCATTCTCTTCAGAATGTTCTGTAACTTGTTTCTTCACTCTTGGCAGTCTCCTCTTCTCCCCTTTTGCGGGGCACACACCCACGCCAAACACCCTTTCTTCTCACTCTCCCCTGCTACCCTTTCTCCCCCGTCTGAATATGTGCATTCACTTTCTCATTGAGACCCCACCAAAACAATGACTTATTCTTCCGGCCCAGAGCCAGAAGAATGACATCTCGCTTCTTCTCTTTCTGCTCCAGTATCTATTTCTGCTTGTTTTCTACTCTCTCTCTCTCTCTCTCTCTTTCTAACTTGCAAGATTGACTTCAACGGCTCAAAGCACCTCCTCCCTCCCCAACCCAATTCCAACCGCCACCCTTCTGCGTTGGTACTTTACACACACGGAGGAGAAAAAAATGTCAGTGGAAAAAAAAAGCTAGTGACTTTCATGCATCACTAAGGGTAAAATTGCAATAATTACAGCAGGATATCTATATTTATAAATATTTCATGAAAGATGATCTATAGCATTCCCTCATCTGCAGATTCAATAGCACTCATGCTAAACAAAGTGCGAATGGACAAGCCCTTATATGCCAAACCTAAAAACTACAACTGCAGTAACTTATTAGTAATTGACGCTCACATAAAAAGCTTGATTCTGTCCAATAATAGTATTTCAATGGCCTTGACCTCACATTGATGTGATGCTTGATTGTGTTTTTACCCAACACTCACATTGGCACATCGTCAGACACGTACTTTTAGCCACATTTGGAAGAGGCATGATTCAAATCTGAAGATATCCAATTCCACGCGTAAGTTTTTTTCTTTTCACTTTGCCATGACACACACCCCAAATCAAAATTGTGTCACTTGCGATGTAAATCCATCTAATATGAAATTGGCGCTTCAATGTAAATGCACAATTCCCGATAGTCTCCTTGTGAGGTGCTTCTAAACTCCAAATGCCTTTTGCACTCTCCAATCCATCTTGCACAGACAGTTGCACTTCCACACACACGAACGCCCGAGTCCACTGGAACCACAGATCTTTTATTGCTAACTGAGCTCACACTGGGGTTGTGTTTGTCCACTCAGGCCGAAAAAGCTGAGCCGCCCTCAATGCTTGATTGCAGACTAATCCCACAGAAAGACAGCAACACTGACTACAATCTCCCTTTGAGCAATGGCTGCAGTGCACAGCAGGTAAGAGGCCTAAAGGGGGGCTCCAACCCCCGCCAGCCCAACCCTCCGCTATTAACCAGAGGATATAACTGCTTCCATTTTTAGTGTTTAATTGCGGAAGCCATTACCGTGATGTGCAGCAACACAGTGGCCCTAACTAGAGCTAAACTATTCCCAGTGACCTCATCACCTCAACCCCCTCCTGAGCAAGCTTTGAAACCTGAGAAAGCAGTTCTGACCTTTGGCATTCTGCCTCCCACCTCTCATGGCAAGAAGAAGCCCACCCCGTCCTTGTTTCTTCCCCCATTTCGGACAGGATGTGACCTACGAGGAGCGCTCTGTAGGAGGGCCTTGACCCCAGACACTGTCCAGACTACGTGTCTGGACCCACCGAGGCCTGCCGGGGCTGACATCAAGACCTGATAACGAGATGTATGAGGACTCAGTTCAAAGCAGTCAGATATTCTCGATCAAAAACAGCGGTGGGGGTTTCATACAGTGATGGGAGTCATTTCTTTGGATGTGAACACCTTTTGCTACCGAGAAAATGCTTCCCATTGGCATTTTTGAATCTTCGTGCACTCACTCGGCACGTACTGTACTACTCCTCTCTCTGTGATGTGGGTTTCCACTTTCCAGACATTAGCTTTCCTACGGATGCCCATTTTTTTCTGACCAAATAAAATGTATCCTGCTAGCATTTTGGAATCATCGGCAATTCCAGGCATTGAGTTGACATGTTTTACTCCACCTCTCTGTGACTTGGGTGTCTGTTTAAGTCCCGCCTTCCTGTTCGTTTTGATTTAGAACAATATTCATCTGGACGATGTGCCGGTTTCTGTATTCATGTCTGCACTTTCGTTCGCCCGCCTTATCATGCAATATTAGGTCATGCTATGATGCAGAGAAGTTCTACACCGCTGCAAACGACAATCACAATAATGAACATTGCTTTTCACTTGTTCTCATCCCACAGTCTTTGTTTTGACATTCTGAATGTGTGCAGTCACTCTCAGTGAAGTTTACAAGCAAATGTCTTTCATTTGCTGTTACCAGTATTCTCTGGTGGGGTTCCCAAAATTTTTCTTTGGTGCTTTTGATGAGCTTTCACTGTTAACGCTTCTTTCTTTTGCGGGTTTTCAGGATATCCGCCAAGAGACAGTCAGCAAAGCTGTGTTGTAAAGAACGCAAAAAAAAAGAATCTTCAGGACATCGGCCAACAGAACATCCATAAAGCTGCGTTGTGAAGAATGCAAAAAAAGAACGCCAGGTGGGTGGGACACTTTGAGAACGAGGTCATGACGTCTGCTATGAGTCAGTTCCAAAGCTGCTTTTCACCTCTGCTAGAATGAGAACAAAGAGCTGTTGCACAAACTTTTAATACCTAATTAAACCACACAATTTGTGTTTTTGTCATCAGCAACAAAACAAAAACAGCATTACGATGTTCGCCGCATAAAATGTCCTCATTAAATACGTGTTAGTGTTAATTACTTAATTACTTTCTGTTATTCCAGCATTATAGCCGCTCTTGTTGAAATGGAAGTTTTCATCCTTCCATGAGTGTTTATTCACGGACACATGCTGGTCACTGTGTGATTATCTCGTTGCCATAACACCAGGACAAACCAAAACAATAGATGTTAGCACTCTGATGGCAATAGAGCTGACATGCGTCTATTGTCCACACAAATGTACTTACTGCCAGAAACCTTTTAAATTGCTGGGGCCGAGAGTGTTATGTCACGATTACTTTTGTACGTGCACAATTATAATCACATTCAATGCAGAAGAAGGCACCAAGAAAACCATTCTACATGAGGAGGTGTGGCGCAATGCAAAGGGCAATGGTTTTGTAGTGAAGTAAAACAACCGAAGTGCTCCAAAGGTTGTTGGCCGGAATCCCACCAGTCATCATATTAATTGCAGAAAGAGTGTTTTGACCCACCATTTTCATCGTATGTCGAAGAAGTTGGACAAAATTCTGCTAAGAAACTCATTTTGATTTAACTCAAGGCATGGCAAAGAGGCAATCTTTTATTCACTTCAATTTTATTATTGAATGCTGCTCACTCGCTCTAGCAAGAAATGAAGCCACTGGTGGCCATCTCGAGTTGACACTCGCTAAGCGCGCCCAACTTGAATATATTGATTTCTCCATTTTCTTTGTCCATAACAAAAATGCCACATTGTGTGGCGTACGGTTATACCAAAAACTCTAGGACGTGATTATACATTTCTTTGACTTTGTATAAGGTATATCTCTTAAGTGCTCCTCAAAGATGCTCCTCAAAAATTTGACCATATCACTGTGTGATTATCTCGTTGCCATAACACCAGGACAAACCAAAACAATAGATGTTAGCACTCTGATGGCAATAGAGCTGACATGCGTCTATTGTCCACACAAATGTACTTACTGCCAGAAACCTTTTAAATTGCTGGGGCCGAGAGTGTTATGTCACGATTACTTTTGTACGTGCACAATTATAATCACATTCAATGCAGAAGAAGGCACCAAGAAAACCATTCTACATGAGGAGGTGTGGCGCAATGCAAAGGGCAATGGTTTTGTAGTGAAGTAAAACAACCGAAGTGCTCCAAAGGTTGTTGGCCGGAATCCCACCAGTCATCATATTAATTGCAGAAAGAGTGTTTTGGCTCAATGGTGCACACTATGGATGGAGTGTTTGACTCATCGAAACAGTGGGAGACATTCACAGGTTCAAGTTTCGGGCCCCATATCATGTTGTCAGAACCATGTGTTGTGAAATGAAATCAAAGCGCATTTGGAATTAAAAAAAAAAAACAAAGATTGCAAGGAATTGCCAATCATTTGCTTTAACCTTTCTTGTTCTTCGTATGTTATCTGTTACATTTTGTCAGAGGCATGAATATAAGATGACTCCGGTGGGACTCGAACCCACAACCTTTGAATTACTTCAACTGAGCCCACTCTAGAAGTCCAACGCGCTATCCGTTGCACCACAGAGCCACACGAGCAAGGATGCTCATCGGTTTGATTCCAGCTTCAGCCTCCCTGTGTGGAGTGCATGTTCTCCCCGTACCTGCGTGGGTTTTCTCCGGGTACTCCGTTTTCCTCACACATTCCAAAAACATGCATTGCAGCCTGATTGAACATTCTGCTGCAAGGAATTATAATGTTTCTTAATTTACTGCATCCAATGTTCAGCCAATCAATTGCTTTAATGTTTCTTGTTTTCCATATAATTTTTGTTACATTTTGTTGAACACATAAATATAAGACAACTCTGGTGGGACTCGAACCCACAACCTTTGAATTACTTCAACTGAACTCGCTCTAGAAGTCCAATGCGCTGTCCATTGCGCCACAGAGTCACGTGAGCATTAGAATTGCATTAGGATAACATGCCGCTGATTTGGCATACAAAATTTCACATTCATGAGAAATCTTACGGTATAACTTGTAGTTCCTTTTGAACGACTTTGTTACCTTGGTGTGGCCTCACACTGTTGGCCCAAGTGGTTAGCATAAGTGCAAGTTGCAAGCAGTTGACCTAATTTGGGTTCCCAGGCATTGCAGTGCTTTGATGTATCTTGTGGGCTCTCTAATTGAAAACTGCTCCATAGTCCAATAACTTTTGTTCAACAGATGTCTTTCGTCAATATGATGAATCTGTTGCAACTTGAAAAAGTGACTTGCAAATATTGCGGAGCATTATACATTTGTAAAATAACAATCCAATGTATGGGTGTATATTAAAAAAAAATGTATTCAAGCGGAAAATCCACTTGAGAAGTTGGCAACTTGGCAAACAAGGCATCCTACTTTTATTTCACCAGGGTTGTGATGTGTCTAGTTAAGAAGCAGGATTATGCAAAGTCTGTTGACTGTTGTAAAGTATCTATTTCATTTGTGAATGGATGTTTTTTTTCAAAGATTTTGTTGAGTTTTTCTACACAAACTTACCATGGTGTTTTTTCATCTCACACAAAAGTAATACATATTTTTAAACATGAAAACTAATATTCAACCGACACATTTTTAAGAAAACTATAATGGATAAAAATAAACAGAGTCACTCTGAAAACGCTTCAACACTAAATCCATAAAAAAGAAAAAAAAACTCCCAACATAATAAAAACTAACTACAATGAAAACCCCAAAACTATAACAACCCTGCTGTGGACTTTAAAAAGAAAACAAACTATTAGTTGATGACATTGAGGGGTTCATCCAGTCAGCTGGGAGTGGCTCTTGGGCTTCATCATCATTCACCTCCTGTGATTCAGATTCATTTAGGGGCATCGTGTTGGTGGTATAGTGGTTAGCATAGCTGCCTTCCAAGCAGTTGACCCGGGTTCGATTCCCGGCCAATGCAGTGGTTTTGTGGGACTGGAGTAACTCATACATTTCAATTTGGTTTGCTGCTGGGAGAAATGCTCGTATGCTTTCTGATCATTTTACTCTTCCCTTCAAAGTCATGTGACTGTACTTATGTAACCCTCAATTAACAGAAGAAAGCATCATTGTTTTCTTTTGCTTTTCGGTCAAATGCTTTGATGTCAGTTTGAGATTTATGGAGAGACAAAAGGAGGGTCTCATTTAGAAGAATGCAATGCAATGAAAGTCTGGTTATAAAGTCCACTTTTTGGCAACACTAGTCGGCAGAGGTACAGGGTTCAATTCTGGTTACAGTCATCCTGTGTGGAGTTTGCATGTTCCCCCCGTCCGTGCCTGTGTGTGTTTTCTCTGGGTACTCCGGTTTCCTCCCACATTCTAAAAACACTTGTACTAAATTGATATTTTCTGTAATGTGGACGTGATGGGGTGGTTTTGACAGCTTTATTTTGGCGCATGTATCCCAGAAAAAGTCATGGTACCATATGCATTGCCCTCCATTGGTCTAAACAGACTTTTCCCACATGTGGTGAGTATGACGGTTTCAGCAAAAAAAAAAAAAAAAAATCCAAAGAGAATGCCTGTTTATTGCCCTTAACATTTTTGTGGATGGTTTTACGAGGACAAAGTAAGGCTTTATCCTCACAAAGTAGGCGAAGAATGAGAGAAACGGAATACCCTCTTTGCCGCAGCCTCCTAATTGGCCTCATTACTGCGTAACTTCCTGGTCAATGCGCACCCGTCTGACCTTGGCCTTTGAAATGTAGAAGCGCGGCGTCTCGGGGGTTGGCGCTCGGCGAACAAGCCGTCTCTCTGTGCGGACGAGTGTGTTTTTTGTGTGCGCGTGAACGAGCCTTGTGCGGCGGGCCCATTGGTGCGATTGTGTGTCGACACGCCGGCGTTTGGGGGAGTTAGCGGTGATCCCCGCTGACGTCAATCTGACACACTTGCATCGGATCTATGTCAACGTTCGGTGAGGGACTGAAGACCGGATTAGACAGGCAGCAGTAGGGCCTATCAATCATTTTTTACAGATAAACACGGGCACATCCATTTATTGTAACACTCCAGACATGAGTGTTAGTGTGAGTATTCAATTGCATGGCTCCTCTCTCCTCTGTGCACCAATCAGATATCAGCACAAGGTTACACTCAGCAGCTGTGACAGTTTTGCTGTTTACGTGCTATTTGCAAGAGTGCAGGAAAGACCCTCAGGCTACTTCATCGTCCAAACTGTCCACAACAGTGACTGACTGTGTCGTTCCTTTGTAGACATTGTCTCTGAAATACATCAAATCATAGAATGTAGTTCAGGGATGAACAAATAATCACATTCAAATTGATATCCTGTAGCTATTGAATATACTGCATGTATATTTTATTTATTTATGTATAGTGTGTCCAGATCAGTTCAGTGCCAAGGTGCAGTCCACTTCTTTACACGCCATAATTTAATGAAAATGTAACGTTAACCCTTTCAGGGACAGCGGTTACTACAGTGGACAGCTTATCATGTTATCAGGTTACAGGGTGAAAGGATTGAAGTGATGAAGCCACAGATTTGCTTGAGTTATTGTCTGCTCAGCCAATATTATGCTTCGACTTGTGAGTGAAATTTGAGTTCGATGGTGGAAGAGAACTGGTACCCCAAGCGTGTTTGTTGAAAATTTATATTACAGTTCTCAAGTGTCGTATAGGTATAAAGATGATTGACTGCGCTGGTGCAATTTGAACACACAAGCTGTGAAGGACTACAACCGTCAATTGGTATCTTTTAGCGTTAGTGGTGTAGTGGTTCGCAAAGCTGCCTTCCAAGCAGTTGACCCGGGTTGGATTCTTGGCCAACGCATTCAGGTGTCTGTTAAATTTATTCTCATTCAAAAGATTGCACTTTGAATAACTTTTACATTAGCTACACTTAGATTTTATCTCAGGACAACTATAATTTACACAAGAGCATGATCCTATATTTTGTGCTTGGATTAGAATTTGGACTGAAGCGGCCCAAGCTGTTGATACATCAATCTCCATGCTGAACACAGCTCCATCCATCTGAGATTACGCATGCAAGATAGGCGTACACCGTCAGCTTGGCAGAATGTCACTTGATAGTGTGCATTCTAATATTTGGAATGGATGCTGTCATATTTAATTGAGAGTGGAATGTTGTTGCTAGCATGGTCTTGCTGTTCCGGTGTCTGAGTTGAAGTTCAATGAGGCTCATGTGAGTGAAAGAAAAGTGACGTGTTGAAGAAGTGTTGTCATCACAGTTTCGGTCTGACACTCAAGGGTCTGCACAGAAAACAATGCAACCCCCTGCCCTCTTCTTTTTTAAACATCCAACTCTTTTGTAAGATGATGGAACTTAACTGACTGACTGTGGCTTGGAGACATGCTGCTTTATTTATATCAGCGTGGCTTATTTTTTTATACATCGAAATATTTTTACATGTGAATAATACTGGCACATTTGTCATTGCTCTAAAATGGCCACACCACCAGACTATCTGAAGGGGGGATGTATTTTCAGGGTATAGACATAGCTAGCTAGTTTACTGCACGCTGCAACTGTGATGCATTTCCCTGGAATGAAAATGTTTCTATATCTAGTATATTCTATGGGGAAAATATGGTTTGTTATTAAAATATCAAATATGTGTTGCAGGTTTTTAAACATATGCTGATTTGATTTGGGTCATGTGAGCCGCTGTGTCTTTAATGCTTCCAATGCAGATGAAAAGGAGGCGGCTTTCCTGTGTGTCGGCAAGTCTGAGCATGAAAAAGGCACTTTTTTTTTATTGTTCACTTGCCTGCACTTATGTATGACTCCGTTCTTCCATCAGTTACATAATTTCTCCAAACACACACACACACGCACGCACGCACACACACACACACACACACACGATCCCACCCACCCCTCCAGTCAAATCAAGCACAGTATGACAGAATTTGCCCTTCATGCAATTAGCACGACGGCAACATCATTTAGAGCAAAGGTGACAATTTTATAGTCTTGATGCATTTAACAGGCCACCGCCACTTCAACATATGCAGAGTGGATCAGACTCCTCTCGAATAAAGGTATAAACACAGTACCTGAGCAGCTGTGTTATTTATAAACTGCTATTTTGCGGTTCATTGTTCGTGTGCATAAATTGTATGCTTAAGTAAACTATTTCACAAAGGCATTTTCCTGAGGCCTCATATCTGAAAGATCAGGCTTCTCCGTTAATTTTAACAATTATGGCTCCTGAGCACAAAAGTATGCCCAACCCTCGTGTACAGGCAAATCCGAAGTTCAAGTTGCACGCCGTCAGTGTACTGCCACATTGTTACTACCGCAACAACACTCAGGCAGCACTAATGGAAGAGATGCAGCAGAGTTAAGAGCAAGACGAAGAAAAGAGAAGGTGCCCAACTTTGACCCTCAGTTATAGTAATTGTTGGCCTTTTGAGTATTTCTACCTGCTGTTTGTACATGTTGCTGCTCCGTGTATGTTCAAGTAATAGTGGTTTGAACTCAGCTTTATTTAAAAAATCACTTTTAAAACAGAGGGATGTATCTATTTATCTTGTGTGTGTGCGTGTGTGTGCGTGCGTGTGTGTGTGTGTCCAAAAGCTAATTTAATTTGGTGCAGTTTAAAGAAAGGACACCAGTCAAACCATATCGTAACAAGTTGTGTGACGATGAGCTGATGGAAAGTATGAGTGCTGTTTTATGACCCTCTGATCGGCGGGAGCCCCCCAGAGGGCCTGCAGACAGAGAGAGTGACTTAAAGAGGATAGTGAGGAGGCGTGTAGTGGAGGAACATAACTGGCACTCCTATCTTGGAGGGGGGAAAGACAGGAGAGAACTTTAAGAGATGAGATAGTGGAGAATATGGGGGAGAGGAAAGCAGGCTGGAGGAAGCAAAAGAAATTGATATGACATCATACATTCAAGAGAGGCAATACAAACTATCCCCGACATCTAATTGCTGCTGAATCCAATCTAAAAGAAACCAGATTTCCTTTTTTTCTTCTTCTGGATACCTCAAAACCGCTTCTCAGCACATTTGGAGAGGATTTGTTAAAATTGTGACTTATTTTTACATGAAAAAAGTGACATGAACAATTTTTTTTTTTTTTACTTTATTGTCAAATGATGACTTACCGGTAATCATTCTAAAATAGGAACGCTTTCTCTTTCTCTTACACTACAACTTTCGTTGGAACTCTTGTAACTTTCCATGACAGATGAGAGGGGAGAAAATGGTAGGAGGAAAGCAGGTCAGATGAGGCAAAATAAACTGATAAGGTAAAAAAAAAATAGTGGAAAAAGTCATAAATGTATTTCAAGTGCCACCTGGCTGCAGTAATGTGTGATCTATTTCGAATAAAATAGACTTGAGTTCAGTTTGTGAGTCGCTCATACATAATCATGGTACGTTTTCGAAAGAGATTTAAAGGGATTAGTTTGGCCTCAGTTTATCAAGAAAGCAGGGCTTTTTACAGGAACACACACACACACACACACACACACACACACACACACACACACACACACACACACAGATAAGAGCTAATGAAAGCAGACTTTAAACCCACTTGCACAACACAACACACCCGAGTGACCACAGCTGTGTTGTGTTGTGATGCAAAGTGTGATGCGAGTGCACTTTGACTGTGTATGTGTGTGTGTGTTGTGTGTGATCAATGGTCAGTGCACACAGGCGTGTTTTATTGATGGCGTGCTTGAGATAAGCCACTGACTAGGAGATATTCGTGTGGGAGTCGTCTCCAGTAACATTTTGGTAATATTGACTTTATATACAGTATATATAATATATATATACATATATGTGTGTGTGTATGAATGTGTGTGTGTGTGTGTGTGTGTGTGTGTGTGTGTGTGTGTGTGTGTCAGCCAATGATTTTCATTCCGTTAAGGCTTTTTCAATGAATATTGTGACTTTATTATACTTTATAAAAACTGTTCTGCAATGTTAACTTTGTCTTTAAAATGTACACTTGCCTTTTGTCCAGTACCAAAACATGACTACTATGACTACTATCCTGAATTAAACCTGAAAATGTACTTCGATCACGTGTTATTTATTTATTTTTTCAAATCCAACGTGGTTGTGTATAAATTAAAAATCATAGCACGTCATTGTCCAAATACTTCTGTATCAAATTCTAGGCTATATCTAATTCCATGATAGAAGACACGCAAGCGATGCGTGTCAGTTCAAGCGCGGTTCTGTGTCTAAATCGCATGGTTTAAAGTGACTTATCCTCATGCTAAGTGCCAACAACTGCTGGTGTGTGATGATTTACAAGATGAAAAGATGGCATCTGATACGAGAGCTCCCTCATCATATCACCTTGCATCATTCAGCGTGGGAAACATCTCACAAGCGTTATCTCTGTGCCCCAAATATGTCCACGCCGCTATCAAGTGACACATACTGGCAATACACCCACACAATATACCAAAAAAAAAAAATCACACTCGCTCACACACATGCACACACACGACATGTCCCCCAACTCCAGTGCAGGGCCACATGGTTTGGTCCCAGTGACCCCCGACTTATGTCACTTGCGAGACTCGTGTTTGGTTACACTCAAACATCTGCCATGATGCTACGGCTTTCTCTCTCTTCCTCACTGTGCTACTTCTTCCAACAGTGCAACTTCTTGTTGCCACTGACAGCACTGAGGGGTATCTCTTTGGCTTTCAAAGCGGTGCTGTGAAACTCTGAACAGGACTGCTCAAAATTGAGAGTCAACATTTAGTCGACATTTTTAAAACCAGTGAGCGCGGTGCTAGGCAACGATTACGAAAGGCAGCGACAGCGCAAAGTGGCTGGGCTGCCTGTGTGCAGGCAGACAGACAGAGGATTTGGCACAGAGCAGAGGGGAACGCACCAGACGTAGGCTACGCTTGCGGGCCCGCAGAAGGTCTGCCTTTAATTTTTCCTGTCTTTTATTTTGTTCATTATTACTGAATTCAGTGTTCACGGTTGTGTGAGACAGAAGCATTGGACGATTAGGAAAGTATGGAACAAACCGCGCCCCTTACTGGTTCAACAGGCAAAAAGGCACTGCTGTATTTTATCGCAGTGTTGACGTTCAAACTGTGTGATGTTACTATGGCTTGCAATAGCCTGAAAAAGACACTACTGTGTGTTAATATATTTGGAGAGCTTGAGGTGGTACTCAAAAAAGTACCACCTCAAAGAAAGTTTGAGAAATGTCAAAATTATAAGAAAATGAAAGAAAAAAAATGTAATAGCAATTGATCATGGACACACACACACACACACACACACACACACACACACACACATACACATATACATATACACAGACATATACACGTAGACATACGCACACATACCACTGCATTTTGTGAATGGTCGCCATTGATGTGGCTCTCTTGGAGGCCGCCTCCCAGCATGAGTGTTGTGCTGAGCAGGTAAGCGATAGCAGGTAAACCAATACACCCCCCACTCCCACACACACACACGCACACATACACGTACACACACGCCGCTATTGTATTGTTGCTTCCTGGGCCCCTGTGCAATACCTGCCGGCACATTCCTGCCCAGCCATGTCAAAATGTCTTTGTGTTGGCGCTTCTTTTGTGGCACTCTTTCCATTGTGTCGCTCTTTATGTTATCTTGTTGCTCTTTCCCCTACCGACGTGTTATCTGTTAACTTGTGCACTCCACACCTCAGCCTGACCCCCACTCAGGGCACGTTACACGGCTTTTGTAGATAGCTCTAATTTGAAGTCTAAAGGTAGGTTAAACTGTCGTTTGTTTATTCATGACAACAGCGGAAAGACAAGCAGAAGAAAACATGATTTTGTTTCCATGCAAATTCAGAATTCAGTAGGCTGCAAAATATGCGGGGCCACCAGTGACGTAATTACCTCTCATGTGATGCACGTTGCCCACTTTGTGCGTCTAGGAACTGAACCATATGTCACAGACACACAAGACAGCTTTATTAGTCGTTAAACGCTTCCATTCATACTGCTGGAGGCATGAAAATCTATTTTACACTCATCTGTAACTAAATCAGCCAAATTCCAGTAATCACTTTTCAATATGCAGCAATGTTGACTCCATAATATCGTTAGAGTCCACTCAGTGACACGGACCTTTGAGACACTGCATTTGAGAATGATTGGTCACACACAAAAGTGAAGCCAGGTCTTTAAAGTTTTAGTGGCTCTCAAATCTCAGACAGGCGATGGTGTCCAAGCGGGAGGTTCAGTGGGAAAAAAAAAAGTAGACAGCAAGTGTCACAGTCACTCATAAAAGTGTCAGTTCACTCTTGCAGCTTTATTTGAGCTTGCAGGCTTCCTGCCTGCCGAATAAAGGGAGGAGGTGATAAAGAAAGAGATTTACAACCGAGGGAGAGAATCTGTCACTCCATCAGTCCTCCCCTCTCATGCTATCGCTAAGCCCCCCCCAGCAAAGCTTCAACGACAGTGTCTTCATGTTTCAGCAAGGGGGGTAAGACAAATAAAAATGTATTGTTTTGTCTCACTATTATTTATTGCTCCAAGTGTGTCAAATGTATTTTTGTCAGGAGCCACATGGTAGTTATGGTTACCCTCAGCCGACCGGTGTACTTGTGACTGTTGTGACATGGGACATTGGACAAGTTGCTGTAGTAATTTTTTCGCAGAAAATAAAATATGCCTCTGATTATTGTTAGTGTCGGTCTATGTGAGTTGCCGCACCATTTTTGTTCAAGGGACCTTTTGCCAAAAGTGTGAAAACACCGCAATGCTGATGCTATTTCTGAGCTTCTCTGTGATGTTTGTGTGTTAGCATTGAGCTAAACAAACTTTTCAAAGGCAAATCAGTGTTTGTTTTTAAATGCCAAAGTTTAATTCTCTTTGTTTTATATTTGGTTTGGCAGTAAACAGTTTGAAGCCTCTTCACTATTTGTCAAACTGAAAACCCATTTAGCACGAAACCAAGGAGACACAATTGATTTGTTTTTTCGTGGGCCACATAGCATGATAAGGCAGGCCAGATATGGCTCCGCACCTTGAGTTTGAAATCCCTGCTTTAGCCCAAAATGACCCTGAACAACCCCTCTTTCCATTTCACTCCCCGCTTTGATCTTTTTCCCCTTCCCCAACCTGACCTAATGCTATTCCCTGAAGACCTATGTAGCACCACATCCCTCTCCCGTCTTCTCCTCAAGAGTGGGGGTGAGGGGCTGGGGTGGGGGCATAAGAGCCTGGCTGGGTGGTCCCCACAACCCTTCCTTACAAACTACCCTTCCCCTCCTTCGTTAGGGTCAGGAGTCAGATGTGAACCCCCGGCAGTGTGTGGGAAAGGTGCAGTGCAGCAAAGGAGTAGAAGGAAGAAGCTTGGGGGTGGGGAGAGCGCTGCGTCGCTTCCTTGTCAGTGCAGTGCCGCAGCTCCTTAGTGGGGCTGCGGGGTCAACAGGACAGAAAAACACAGGCGTGTTGCTGCACGGTGTCGCTTGGACTTTTGATTTATTGGCCCAATTTCTTCTCCTAATGGGCCTTTGTTTGGATGACGCAGAGGTGCGGTACGCTGACTTAACTGAGGGGAACCAGCAGAGATGCCTGAATGAGTGTTCTGTTTGGAAATACGTGAAGTGAAGCTTGTGTAGTTGAACATATGATTGGTTCTCATTTTGAAACAATTGTTCACAGGGCGGCATGGGAGTCAAAATATCTGACAAAATCAGAGTACCTGGAGAAAACCCACATAGGCCTTGGAGAAACATGTTAACTACACACAGGAAGACCGCAGCCCAGAAACGAACCATGAACCTCTGTACTGTAATGTGGTAACGCACCACCATCCTTTGTTGAATATTATTTATCATTTTTAAAATGTTCTCCTCACGGCAAAGACATGTCTTTTTTTGAAGTGGAAACACAGAATTTTTCTTTTAACATACCCACCATAAAACCAAAAATCAATTTGCAGCGCACTGCGTTCAAATTGTCCCCAGGGCGATATTGACGAGTCGACTCAAAACCATCATTTGTGGTTGAATGAACGTCACAGGCAGCATTCTCAACGACATTTTTTTTGTCAATGACAGTTACGAGGTGAAAACCCCCCACACTGGAACATATTGTCCTGACAGGAAATTAAAGCCTTACGCAGCTCTGTCTTTAACTTTTAATCTACTAATTCATTCCGACTCTTTTTGAGAGGCTTAAAAAATAAAAAAAATCTACTTGAGATTATATGAAAAGATAAGCATCTGCTCACAGTTTAAGAAGCATCCCAGTGTTAGCATGCGCGGTTCACAGCGCGCATACAATTATACACATGAAAGTCTGCAGTAAACATACTTGTTGTTATGACTAAACATGCCCTCATTCACAATGCCGCCTATGTGCTGAGAGATTTGTGTGTCACATCATGGTCACGCCTCCGTTCCCAGCATGTGAGTGACTACAAACACATTGCGTTAACAACAAGGCTTTGTAATGCTACATCTCCAAATAGTCTCATCGTTTTCCAAAACATAAAATTATCCAGGTTTTTGATACCAGGCCAAAGAAGGAGGTGAACTGGTAAAGCAAAACAGCTGTCAACATGAAACACTCTGTAGGATACAGAGATGGCAGTGCCATTATGTTTAATGGGTGTTTCTCATTAGACAGTCTTCGTTTGTTGCAGAGACATGTTTTGTTTTTGGTGGTTTCATGATGTCAATAAATCAAAGATGAAATGAGATTTTTAATCTAGACATAATATACATAAAAGATTGAACGTTTTGATGAATTGACCAAAATATTTATATTGCAAAAAGTAGAAAATATGTTTATGTAAAATAGCACATTTTTTAACATTTAACCTTAAAACTACTGCATGTAGACAGACAATACAATAAAAAAAATAATTATAGGCATGTATTCTTTATCCTCTGCAGAGAATGACTACTTTTACTCCTCTGCTGAGACTATAGGGCTGTTCACATGGGCAGATTTATTTCGGACTTACTGCGCAACTGCTCCTCTCGAGCGTTCATACGTGCAACTTTGTTCCAGACTAGTGCCCGAAAACAGCTTGTTCCGGACCAAATTTAAACCACCTCAGGGAGGTGGTTTAAAAATTTGGTCCGGAACAAATGTTCGTTTGCGAAGCATTACCGAAGCAAATGTGCGCGTATGAACGCAACTGGGTTAAATTTGCTCCAGAGCAAATGCTCGCTTGCGGGGGAGTGGCCTCGCTACGCGTCAGAGGAGTCCATCCGGGTACTTGCCAACATGCATCCTGGGTATTTTGCGCTTCAAAACATGGCGGGTCTTTTCTCTCTCTCCTGCGGCGTCTGATTATCGACCACATCGTTGATTTCTCCGGAGAAGAAGCCATTTTGTCACAAAGAAGGAGGGGAAATGGTATTTCCTTTTCCCCGCCTTCTTCTTTCTTTACGCATGCGCATGTTTTACTTCCGCATTCCTGTCGTTTTGTTCCGCAACAGGAACTGCCCGTGTGAAAGCAAGTGGAGCTGTTCCGATATATTCTCGAGCTGTTTCGCTCAGCGGCTTTGTACGTGTGAACGCTCCACAAAATTTGTTCCGGTGCAAATTTATATCGCAACAAAATACTCCGGAGCAGCGCCGAAATAAATCTGCCCGTGTGAACAGGGCTTATCAGAGATGAGCTGAGTCTCCAGTACAGTTTATCATTATGTCTGTTATACTGCCCCAGGTGGTCAAGACATGCACATCAGAAAGAGCAGCACAATGTTCAGTGAATTAAAGCAAAACATTTGACAAATTGTTTTATATTTCATTATTCATTTTAATGACCTAATTACTGTATGACTTGATAGAGTACAGTGTTATAGTGTGCTATGTTTTATTTTTTTTTTAAACTGCACAAAATTTTTACTATCTCCAGTTCTATTGTTCTATTGGAAAAAGTTGAAAGTATTTTTTATATATACCGTTGTTCAATTTTTGCACAGGTTTCTGGAAAATAGTCTTTATATTGGATTTCTAAATTCTGTGATTCAAGAATCAGTGGATGAAACGGTCATCCATCTGTACATAAAAAAACTTTGAACAAAAACTTTTTTTATTTCGGAATGTTTCTTTTGCCTGTGGCTTTGTTTGCATTGCTCTGTGTGCAGCGTTACGTGAGACTCACACAACACTATCGTGTGTTTCCCTATCATCATTGTTGGCTTTAGCAAGTGGTCAGACTTTGTCAGGAAAGTTCATAGACGGGCGAAGTGACCTCATGGAAATGTAATTTTTGGGCAAACAGAGGCGGCAGCCCACAGGTGGCTTTCATGATTAAGAGATTATTAGCAGGGAAATGAAAGAGCTTGACGCAAATTTCCATTGTGTGTGTGTGTAAGTGTGTGTGTGTGTGTGTGTGTGTGTGTGTGTGTGTGTGTGTGTGTGTGTGTGTGTGTGTGTGTGTGCGTGCGTGCGTGCGTGCGTGCGTGCGTGTAAGGTGAAGGCAGTTAGGTCATTGGGGTTGCCTGTCCTGACCAGTAACGCAAAGAGCTTGCCTATAGGCAAACAGCCTCGTAACACTTCCATTCACTCAACTACTCAAACATCCAGACTTCCGGTGAGCTGTATCCTTCTCAGACATTCATTTCATTGAGTCATCCTCGACAATTAATGTCCGAGCTTTTTTGGGATGTCTCGCCCAGGTCTATCGAGTGAACGCTGGCGCGTTTGGCTGCCGCTGCTCAACCCGTATTTTGTGTTTTATTGTAAAGTGTCCTTGGGTGTCTTGAAAGGCGCTTATAAATAACATGTATTATTATTATTATTATTATTTTCAACCAGAGTGTCTCCAGATCCACTGAATGTTGATGAGACAAGCTATTCATCAGGAGATTAAACATTCACTGGTCAATATTCAGGTTTTGTTTCCCTCTTCCAACACACCTGGTTCAAATGCTTGAGATTGTTATCAAGAAAACATGCAGGACACTGGCCCCCAAGGACTGGAGTTTGGCATCTTGGCCTTAAATCAAGGGTTTCGACTATAGGCAAATGCGTTGAGAAAACGTTGTCGTCAAAGACTTATTATCCATGTCTTTTGGAAACAATAGCAATAATAATAACAATAATTAAAATACTAATGATAATAATCATAATAAGAATAATAGGGCAGCCCAGTGGACGACTGGTTAGCACGTTGGCCTCGCAGTGCAGAGGTTCAGGGTTCGATTCCGGCTGCGGCCTTCCTGTGTGGAGTTTGCCTGTGTGGGTTTTCTCCGGGTACTCCAGTTTCCTCCCACATTCCATAAACATGCGTGGCAGAACACTCTAAATATACCCTAGATGTGAGTGTGAGCCCGGATGGTTGTTCGTCTATGTGTGCCCTGTGATTGGCTGGCAACCGGTTCAGGATTGGCTGGCAACCGGGACAACTGCCCGAAGACAGCTGGGATTAGCTTCCGCGCTCCCGTGGATCAGAAAATGGATGGATGGATGGATAATAATAATAATAAAAGAGAGAAACAGCCTGTGTCCACAGCTCTATGGTAGTTATAAGTATCCATCTGTCCCGCTAGTCATAGGTGAAATGATGAAATGCATGATGGTTACAGTGTCTTATGTAACCTTCACAAAAATAAACCTCAGCTACAGTAACTGAAAGTATGTCCATTAGGCCTCTATTGAATGGCGAAATGACACATTTGACTAATGTGGGTGTAACTCGTAAAGAAATCCAAAGGGGCAGCTTCCCTCCAAGGCCTTTGCGAGTTGTGTCCTGTCCTCACCTCCGTGCGATGACATGTCAGTGAAATAAGACAATCGGCCCTCGAGGATGTAGTCAGGACTGATGAATGGCATTAGTGACCTCCACACCAGATGGCCGCAAATCAAGCGTCACATCCCCGCTGTCTCGAACAATTAGCACACTGCATCTCATCTTATTGACTTCATCAGTATGGTGTATGTTTAATTGAAGATTCTACATCATGCAGTTCTGTATTGTAGTTGTTTTTTCCCCCCAAAATGGCGCCTTAGGTGGCAGTCGTCTGAAAGAACTCTTCAAGAACTCTGCTTTTTTTGTTGTTTTTGTCTTTTTGTTTCATCATATGGTGTTTGTTGTCTGTTTTTGTCAAACAATTTGTAGTATATTCTAAAAAGTCTACAACATTTTTAATGTAATATTTTTGTCAATTTTTTGAGCAACATTTTGCTCAAAATGTGTAATACTCTTTTTCAAAACTTTTTGCCGACTATTTCATGATTTTTACTTGTTTTGTAATTCGTGTCAGGAATCCATCCATGGCAACGGTCGAATTAGGGGAGTATCGGCCCTTTTCCCCCAAATATAGTAATTTATTGAAATTTAAATGTAAATGAATGAAAAACAAATCGTAACCCCACTTGTGTGTCGTATACACGTGTTGATCAAAGCTCAGGGGTTTTTCAGTCGCGGTATCAGGAGGACAACGCTTGTGCTGGCATCAACTCAAGACCGTATTTACACAACAAAGCCAGCGGGCCTCACGTTGAAAGCTTCCATGTGAACCACCTTACGAGCCGATGTTGCCACATGTCGTCCATATGAAGCATGAACAGTAAGAATGAACAAAAGGCTCTGTCATCCACACCTGCCTTGCAAGAAGAACTGCCACGGGGCAAAGGGAGAAAAAGTGGAAGGTCAAATCCTTGTGTAAACTCATGTACTTAAGTCAAAAAAAAAAAGAGTAACATGTCATCACAAAATGAAATGGTCCATATGAATCTGGTGTGCACACCTTGGCCAAATGGGGGCAGTGTAAGACAGAACTACAGAAAGGCTGTGTTCGATACTCATCTTCTCGCTTGCATTCTCACTCAGGCAGTAATAATCAGAATGCTTAGACTAGTGTTGAGTGCAGAGAACATATTGTTAAGAACATTTTTGACTTGACTTCCCCTTTAAGTATAGTTACTTTACTTTTGTGCTTATTTTTACTTTTTACCTCCATTTTAAACCAGGTATCGGTACTTTCCACTACGTGACGTCGTCTCTGGAGGTTAAAAATAGAAATGCACGAAAATTGTGACTTATCTCCCGCACACAAAAACTCTTGTGAATTCTTAGACATGATAACAATTACAGTGGCAGTGAAGTCATCAGGATTGAGTGGCTTATAACATGTTCAGGCTCGTTTGCACACAGACAAAAGGTGTGAGGCAGTGTCGCCATGGAAACAAAAGCAGGGTTTGGCTAAATTGCTACTTTTCCCAGGTGAGCCCCAAAGTAAAACCCTCCTGATCTTCCCACAACTTGTCACTTCCCACAAAGGCTAATCCGGCCTCCCCATTGTGTCCCGCTCACTCCAGCATTAAGGCCCCCGCGGGCGAGACGCTGGGAACGTCATGTAAAAGCTGGGATTGTAAGGAGCTACCATCGAGCCAGGCTTTAACTTTATTAACCGCTGCCTCCTTTGAGGTGGACAAGTCAGCCTTGACTAAGGTCCTTATGAAATCATCTCAGCTTGGAAAAAGTTTGCCTTCGGTGTGCTTTCAGAGGGAGCGTGAAAGGGTCAGATAACACATGAGAGGCGCACTCCAGCCATGACGCACACTGCTGTTTGCGCGTGCTCTCTTATTGGACACAAGTGAGAGGACGTTAGGTCAAGGATGGACTCATGCCAGTTCAAACACTTTTAACGGGTCATCACCACAATAACATGTTTTGATGGGACTGAAACGTCTGGATCCATGGCGGTAGATGGTTTGTACATGGTGTGTGTGTGTGTGTGTGTGTGTGTGTGTGTATATATATATATATATATATATATATATATATATATATATATATATATATATATATATATATATATATATATATATATATATATATATATATATATGTATATATATATATAATTCTGAATTTTATCTGTATATTTATATATACACACACACACCATGTACAAACCATCTACATATATATATATATATATATATATATATATATATATATATATATATATATATATATATATATATATATATATATATATATATATATATATATATATATATATATATATATATATATATATATATATATATATATATATATATATATATATATATATATATATAAATCAGGTATATATGTGTATATATAAATCCCTTTCTTGGGTCATAAAAAGCACAAAAATAGCGTAAAAGTCAATTTGTTGATTGACACTTTTTATCCCCCTCAAAACGCGCTCTGCTTTTTGTTCAGAATCTAGTGTTTTTGGTGAAACCAACCCATGTTCTATTATCCCTCCATTATCCAAGCCTCTTATCCTAACGAGGGTTGCGGGTGTGCTGCAGACTGATTAGTAAAGAACAGAACAAAGAACAAACATATTTTCTGGTGCAAGAAGAGAGTCTCCTTTAGGTTTATTGAGTGCTTATATTGTGAGAGACCGCAATAAATCTTTGGATCTTGAAAGATCAATACTTTAAAAGAGTGGGCAATATGTGGAAGTCTGCTTTAAAAATGGGTGGCACGGAATGTGTTAAAATACACATTTGACAAATGAATAAATGAAAAGAAAATTGGTTTTAAATGTATTTAGTTTGTTTATTTTACAATTTTTAATAGTTTTTTAATCACTAATACTAAATCAATGACTGTATTTGTTCTTATCATTTCAATGCAGTGTCTCTGATGTACGACGACTGTGTTCCAGACATCATACGCATCATCCACAGGAAGGTCAGTGATTCTCACAGTGTGGTACCACTTGTTTAAGCGGGCTCCCTCGAGTGGTACATGAAACAATCACTGACCAAGTTCAGTTCATTTGTCTTCAACTTTTAAGTACAATACATTTGCATGTAATCTATAAGAACTGCACTGTGTTGATTGTTCAAATTAACCATAAGGGCAAAGTGGCATTTTATGATATTAAGATGAAGTTTTAAAATATAAATGCCTTGTTTTTGGATGAACACTAAGGCCTACTATACCGTTGATCCGACGGTGGAGTGTATTTTTTAGCCACTAGATTCAAGAAACTCGGCATGAAGTCCTCTCATGGCAATGTCATTTAACAGCAAGACATTCCAGCGTAAGATAAGTGAGGGTAAGAACGGGAATAACATTTGGGGGGGCTTTTCGAAAGGATGAGGTCACAATTAGAGCTTCTCAAAGAAGAGTTAGGAAGAGGAGACAGGCAGGACGATGAGTCATGTTCACCTGCGTGGGGCTGAGCACAGGTGTTGCACACCTGGTCTTTTGCGTGTCACCTTTAGCCTCAAATTCACCCACCTAATGGGGGTGGGGGGTCAATGCCCCTGTCCCCTCACACACACACCCACACATTTAAAGAAGTGGAATTAATATACTTGCAGGCTCAGAGATGGTGGTTAGATGTCAGATAAATATAGTGAAATATAATGTGAAAAATCAAGTAAAGAATTTTGGGAAAAAATGCAAACACATGAAGCAAAAATGTGACCCAAATATACAGATAAAATTCTGAATTATTTTTACAAAATTACAGTACATACGTACTACCATCCACGCTTTCGTGTCAACTTTCTCAACAATGTCTTTCGGGAGGTTTTCTTTTGGCATATGTAACCAGGTGAACAATACTATGACTGTTGTAGTGAACGCTCACTCGTTTAATAAATGGAGTACTGTCACTTTAAAAAGAGCGTTGGAAAATATCGTGGGAAATCTCTTGAGACTTGGACCAGGAAGTGAAGTGAGAATAACGCTGAGCTGTGCTTATTAAGACCTGATGGATCTGCAATCGGAATTGTAACCCGGCGGATATTAAGAGTAAAATATCGTCATTTGGGAGTTTGAACAGTGTCACATGGTGGGTCGTGTTAACAGCCGTGAAGCAGGGGAGATTAGTTGTTTTCCACGTGTTTCGGGCACATACAACATGCCGAAAAGTGCTCACAAGCCACTACTGTTGTCTATTTTTGTTTTCACTGTGACACATGATAGCTTCTCACTGTTAACTTTTTCTGCTCGAGCGCTCCCTGGCAGCCGTTGGAAAAAATCTTGAAACAGAACGCATCATAAAAAAAGCCACACGGTTGAAAGCGTGCGAAAAAAGTAGCGGTTTATAGTCCGGAAATGACGGTAATGAAAAATATTAACAGAGTGCTAATTGCTTGAGACAGCAAGGATCTGACGATTGAATTGCGGCTGTCTGGTGTGGAGGTCACAACTGCCATTAATCGGTGCTGACATCATCCTTGAGGGCCGACTGTCTTATCTCACTGACACGTCGTTGCACACGGCCAGCTGAGGACAAGACGCAACTCGCAAAGGCCTTGGAGGAAAGCTCCCATTTGGATTTCTTTATGAGTTACACCAAGTTTAGTCGAATTTATCATTTTGGCATTTATTATAGGCATACTGGACATACGTTCAGTTACTTTAACTTAATGTTACATGAGACACATGGTAACCATCTTTCATTTTATCAATTTAGTTACAATGACATCGGCTGTTTCTTTCTCTCTTTTATTTTAAATTATCATCATTATTATTATTATTTCCGTTCAATTCTAGCTCCTACTTTCCTGTGTAGAATTTGCATGTTCTCCCCGTGCCTGGCTGGGTTTTCCCCTGGTGCTCCGCTTTACTCCTGCGTTCCAAAAACATACACGGTAGGTTATGAATGGAACAGTTCCAAGGTGGGATTGTGAGCGTGAATCATTGTGTGCACTACATTCGCTTGTGATGAGATGGCGGAGTGGTTAAGGCATTGGACTGCTAATCCATTGTGTTCTACATGCATGGGTTCGAATTCCATCTTCTTTGTTTCTGTGGACTTTTAATGATGATATTCATTGGGTAACAGGCATGTGAACCGTGAAAAACTCTTCCCCCACAAAATAGACCTTGTCAATCATTTGTTACTTCCAACCAGATCCAGTGGCAGTTTTGAGTCCACTGGAGCCTCCTTGATGCGTGGGAAGGAGATGAGGTGGCCGAGTGGTTAAGGCGATAGACTGCTAATCCATTGTGGTCTACATGCACTGGTTCGAATCCCATCCTCATCGTGTCCCTGGACTTTTACTGATGATATTCACTGGGTATCAGTCTCCCACAGGCACGTGGACCGGGAAAAACGTTTCCCCCACAAAATAGACCATTCAACTTGTCGATCATTTACTTCCAACCAGATCCAGTGGAAGCTTTGAGTCCACTAAAGCCTGCTTGATCAGTGATGAGCAGATGAGGTGGCCGAGTGGTTAAGGCGATGGACTGCTAATCCATTGTGTTCTACACGCATGGGTTCGAATCCCATCCTCATCGTTTCCCTGGACTTTTAATGATGATATATACTGGGTAGCGGTCTCCCACAGGCACGTGGACCGGGAAAAACTCTTCCCCCACAAAATTGACCATTCACCTTGTCAATCATTTTTTACTTCCAACCAGATCCAGTGGCAGTTTTGAGTCCACTGGAGCCTCCTTGATGCGTGGGAAGGAGATGAGGTGGCCGAGTGGTTAAGGCGATGGACTGCTAATCCATTGTGGTCTACATGCACGGGTTCGAATCCCATCCTCATCGTGTCCCTGGACTTTTACTGATGATATTCACTGGGTATCAGTCTCCCACAGGCACGTGGACCGGGAAAAACGCTTCCCCCACAAAATAGACCATTCAACTTGTCGATCATTTACTTCCAACCAGATCCAGTGGAAGCTTTGAGTCCACTAAAGCCTGCTTGATCACTGATGAGCAGATGAGGTGGCCGAGTGGTTAAGGCGATGGACTGCTAATCCATTGTGTTCCACACGCATGGGTTTGAATCCCATCCTCATCGTGTCCCTGGACTTTTAATGATGATATTCACTGGGTATCAGTCTCCCACAGGCACGTGGACCGGGAAAAACTCTTCCCCCACAAAATAGACCATTCACCTTGTCGATCATTTACTTCCAACAAGATCCAGTGGCAGTTTTGAGTCCACTGGAGCCTCCTTGATGAGTGAGAAGCAGATGAGGTGGCCGAGTGGTTAAGGCGATGGACTGCTAATCCATTGTGTTCTACACGCATGGGTTCGAATCCCATCCTCATCGTTTCCCTGGACTTTTAATGATGATATATACTGGGTAGCAGTCTCCCACAGGCATGTGGACCGGGAAAAACTCTTCCCCCACAAAATAGACCATTCACCTTGTCAATCTTTTTTTATTTCCAACCAGATCCAGTGGCAGTTTTGAGTCCACTGGAGCTTCCTTGATCAGTGAAGAGCAGATGAGGTGGCCGAGTGGTTAAGGCGATGGACTGCTAATCCATTGTGTTCTACACGCATGGGTTTGAATCCCATCCTCATCGTGTCCCTGGACTTTTAATGATGATATTCACTGGGTATCAGTCTCCCACAGGCACGTGGACCGGGAAAAACTCTTCCCCCACAAAATAGACCATTCACCTTGTCGATCATTTACTTCCAACAAGATCCAGTGGCAGTTTTGAGTCCACTGGAGCCTCCTTGATGAGTGAGAAGCAGATGAGGTGGCCGAGTGGTTAAGGCGATGGACTGCTAATCCATTGTGTTCTACACGCATGGGTTCGAATCCCATCCTCATCGTTTCCCTGGACTTTTAATGATGATATATACTGGGTAGCAGTCTCCCACAGGCATGTGGACCGGGAAAAACTCTTCCCCCACAAAATAGACCATTCACCTTGTCAATCTTTTATTTCCAACCAGATCCAGTGGCAGTTTTGAGTCCACTGGAGCTTCCTTGATCAGTGAAGAGCAGATGAGGTGGCCGAGTGGTTAAGGCGATGGACTGCTAATCCATTGTGTTCTACATGCATGGGTTTGAATCCCATCCTCATCGTGTCCCTGGACTTTTAATGATGATATTCACTGGGTATCAGTCTCCCACAGGCACGTGGACCGGGAAAAACTCTTCCCCCACAAAATAGACCATTCACCTTGTCGATCATTTACTTCCAACAAGATCCAGTGGCAGTTTTGAGTCCACTGGAGCCTCCTTGATGAGTGAGAAGCAGATGAGGTGGCCGAGTGGTTAAGGCGATGGACTGCTAATCCATTGTGTTCTACACTCATGGGTTTGAATCCCATCCTCATCGTTTCCCTGGACTTTTAATCATGATATATACTAGGTAGCGGTCTCCCACAGGCACGTGGACCGGGAAAAACTCTTCCCCCACAAAATAGACCATTCACCTTGTCAATAATTTTTTACTTCCAACCAGATCCAGTGGCAGTTTTGAGTCCACTGGAGCCTCCTTGATGCGTGGGAAGGAGATGAGGTGGCCGAGTGGTTAAGGCGATAGACTGCTAATCCATTGTGGTCTACATGCACGGGTTCGAATCCCATCCTCATCGTGTCCCTGGACTTTTACTGATGATATTCACTGGGTATCAGTCTCCCACAGGCACGTGGACCGGGAAAAACGTTTCCCCCACAAAATAGACCATTCAACTTGTCGATCATTTACTTCCAACCAGATCCAGTGGAAGCTTTGAGTCCACTAAAGCCTGCTTGATCAGTGATGAGCAGATGAGGTGGCCGAGTGGTTAAGGCGATGGACTGCTAATCCATTGTGTTCTACACGCATGGGTTCGAATCCCATCCTCATCGTTTCCCTGGACTTTTAATGATGATATATACTGGGTAGCGGTCTCCCACAGGCACGTGGACTGGGAAAAACTCTTCCCCCACAAAATTGACCATTCACCTTGTCAATCATTTTTTACTTCCAACCAGATCCAGTGGCAGTTTTGAGTCCACTGGAGCCTCCTTGATGCGTGGGAAGGAGATGAGGTGGCCGAGTGGTTAAGGCGATGGACTGCTAATCCATTGTGGTCTACATGCACGGGTTCGAATCCCATCCTCATCGTGTCCCTGGACTTTTACTGATGATATTCACTGGGTATCAGTCTCCCACAGGCACGTGGACCGGGAAAAACGCTTCCCCCACAAAATAGACCATTCAACTTGTCGATCATTTACTTCCAACCAGATCCAGTGGAAGCTTTGAGTCCACTAAAGCCTGCTTGATCAGTGATGAGCAGATGAGGTGGCCGAGTGGTTAAGGCGATGGACTGCTAATCCATTGTGTTCTACACGCATGGGTTCGAATCCCATTCTCATCGTTTCCCTGAACTTTTAATGATGATATTCACTGGGTATCAGTCTCCCACAGGCACGTGGACCGGGAAAAACTCTTCCCCCACAAAATAGACCATTCACCTTGTCGATCATTTACTTCCAACAAGATCCAGTGGCAGTTTTGAGTCCACTGGAGCCTCCTTGATGAGTGAGAAGCAGATGAGGTGGCCGAGTGGTTAAGGCGATGGACTGCTAATCCATTGTGTTCCACACGCATGGGTTTGAATCCCATCCTCATCGTGTCCCTGGACTTTTAATGATGATATTCACTGGGTATCAGTCTCCCACAGGCACGTGGACCGGGAAAAACTCTTCCCCCACAAAATAGACCATTCACCTTGTCGATCATTTACTTCCAACAAGATCCAGTGGCAGTTTTGAGTCCACTGGAGCCTCCTTGATGAGTGAGAAGCAGATGAGGTGGCCGAGTGGTTAAGGCGATGGACTGCTAATCCATTGTGTTCCACACGCATGGGTTTGAATCCCATCCTCATCGTGTCCCTGGACTTTTAATGATGATATTCACTGGGTATCAGTCTCCCACAGGCACGTGGACCGGAAAAACTCTTCCCCCACAAAATAGACCATTCACCTTGTCGATCATTTACTTCCAACAAGATCCAGTGGCAGTTTTGAGTCCACTGGAGCCTCCTTGATGAGTGAGAAGCAGATGAGGTGGCCGAGTGGTTAAGGCGATGGACTGCTAATCCATTGTGTTCTACACGCATGGGTTCGAATCCCATCCTCATCGTTTCCCTGGACTTTTAATGATGATATATACTGGGTAGCAGTCTCCCACAGGCATGTGGACCGGGAAAAACTCTTCCCCCACAAAATAGACCATTCACCTTGTCAATCATTTTTTACTTCCAACCAGATCCAGTGGCAGTTTTGAGTCCACTGGAGCTTCCTTGATCAGTGAAGAGTAGATGAGGTGGCCGAGTGGTTAAGGCGATGGACTGCTAATCCATTGTGTTCTACACGCATGGGTTTGAATCCCATCCTCATCGTGTTCCTGGACTTTTAATGATGATATTCACTGGGTATCAGTCTCCCACAGGCACGTGGACCGGGAAAAACTCTTCCCCCACAAAATAGACCATTCACCTTGTCGATCATTTACTTCCAACAAGATCCAGTGGCAGTTTTGAGTCCACTGGAGCCTCCTTGATGAGTGAGAAGCAGATGAGGTGGCCGAGTGGTTAAGGCGATGGACTGCTAATCCATTGTGTTCTACACTCATGGGTTCGAATCCCATCCTCATCGTTTCCCTGGACTTTTAATGATGATATATACTGGGTAGCGGTCTCCCACAGGCACGTGGACCGGGAAAAACTCTTCCCCCACAAAATTGACCATTCACCTTGTCAATCATTTTTTACTTCCAACCAGATCCAGTGGCAGTTTTGAGTCCACTGGAGCCTCCTTGATGCGTGGGAAGGAGATGAGGTGGCCGAGTGGTTAAGGCGATGGACTGCTAATCCATTGTGGTCTACATGCACGGGTTCGAATCCCATCCTCATCGTGTCCCTGGACTTTTACTGATGATATTCACTGGGTATCAGTCTCCCACAGGCACGTGGACCGGGAAAAACGCTTCCCCCACAAAATA
Source organism: Hippocampus mohnikei (assembly GCA_026261675.1). NCBI lineage: Eukaryota > Metazoa > Chordata > Actinopteri > Syngnathiformes > Syngnathidae > Hippocampus > Hippocampus mohnikei. The sequence continues at coordinate 1,001,903 of JAKGUB010000677.1, read as the reverse complement.
GACCATTCAACTTGTCGATCATTTACTTCCAACCAGATCCAGTGGAAGCTTTGAGTCCACTAAAGCCTGCTTGATCAGTGATGAGCAGATGAGGTGGCCGAGTGGTTAAGACGATGGACTGCTAATCCATTGTGTTCTACATGCATGGGTTCGAATCCCATCCTCATCGTGTCCCTGGACTTTTAATGATGATATTCACTGGGTATCAGTCTCCCACAGGCACGTGGACCGGGAAAAACTCTTCCCCCACAAAATAGACCATTCACCTTGTCGATCATTTACTTCCAACAAGATCCAGTGGCAGTTTTGAGTCTACTGGAGCCTCCTTGATGAGTGAGAAGCAGATGAGGTGGCCGAGTGGTTAAGGCGATGGACTGCTAATCCATTGTGTTCCACACGCATGGGTTCGAATCCCATCCTCATCGTGTCCCTGGACTTTTACTGATGATATTCACTGGATATCAGTCTCCCACAGGCACGTGGACCGGGAAAAACTCTTCCCCCACAAAATAGACCATTCACCTTGTCGATCATTTACTTCCAACAAGATCCAGTGGCAGTTTTGAGTCCACTGGAGCCTCCTTGATGAGTGAGAAGCAGATGAGGTGGCCGAGTGGTTAAGGCGATGGACTGCTAATCCATTGTGTTCTACATGCATGGGTTCGAATCCCATCCTCATCGTTTCCCTGGACTTTTAATGATGATATATACTGGGTAGCAGTCTCCCACAGGCATGTGGACCGGGAAAAACTCTTCCCCCACAAAATAGACCATTCACCTTGTCAATCATTTTTTACTTCCAACCAGATCCAGTGGCAGTTTTGAGTCCACTGGAGCCTCCTTGATGAGTGAGAAGCAGATGAGGTGGCCAAGTGGTTAAGGCGATGGACTGCTAATCCATTGTGTTCTACACGCATGGGTTCGAATCCCATCCTCATCGTTTCCCTGGACTTTTAATGATGATATATACTGGGTAGCAGTCTCCCACAGGCACGTGGACCGGGAAAACTCTTCCCCACAAAATAGACCATTCACCTTGTCAATCATTTTTTACTTCCAATCAGATCCAGTGGCAGTTTTGAGTCCACTGGAGCCTCCTTGATCAGTGAAGAGCAGATGAGGTGGCCGTGTGGTTAAGGCGATGGACTGCTAATCCATTGTGTTCTACACGCATGGGTTGGAATCCCATCCTCATCGTATCCCTGGACTTTTAATGATGATATTCACTGGGTATCAGTCTCCCACAGGCACGTGGACCGGGAAAAACTCTCCCCCCACAAAATAGACCATTCACCTTGTCGATCATTTACTTCCAACAAGATCCAGTGGCAGTTTTGAGTCCACTGGAGCCTCCTTGATGAGTGAGAAGCAGATGAGGTGGCCGAGTGGTTAAGGCGATGGACCTCTAATCCATTGTGTTCCACACGCATGGGTTTGAATCCCATCCTCATCGTGTCCCTGGACTTTTAATGATGATATTCACTGGGTATCAGTCTCCCACAGGCACGTGGACCGGGAAAAACTCTTCCCCCACAAAATAGACCATTCACCTTGTCGATCATTTACTTCCAACAAGATCCAGTGGCAGTTTTGAGTCCACTGGAGCCTCCTTGATGAGTGAGAAGCAGATGAGGTGGCCGAGTGGTTAAGGCGATGGACTGCTAATCCATTGTGTTCTACACGCATGGATTCGAATCTCATCGTTTCCCTGGACTTTTAATGATGATATATACTGGGTAGCAGTCTCCCACAGGCATGTGGACCGGGAAAAACTCTTCCCCCACAAAATAGACCATTCACCTTGTCAATCATTTTTTATTTCCAACCAGATCCAGTGGCAGTTTTGAGTCCACTGGAGCTTCCTTGATCAGTGAAGAGCAGATGAGGTGGCCGAGTGGTTAAGGCGATGGACTGCTAATCCATTGTGTTCTACATGCATGGGTTTGAATCCCATCCTCATCGTGTCCCTGGACTTTTAATGATGATATTCACTGGGTATCAGTCTCCCACAGGCACGTGGACCGGGAAAAACTCTTCCCCCACAAAATAGACCATTCACCTTGTCAATCATTTTTTACTTCCAACAAGATCCAGTGGCAGTTTTGAGTCCACTGGAGCCTCCTTGATGAGTGAGAAGCAGATGAGGTGGCCGAGTGGTTAAGGCGATGGACTGCTAATCCATTGTGTTCTACACTCATGGGTTCGAATCCCATCCTCATCGTTTCCCTGGACTTTTAATCATGATATATACTAGGTAGCGGTCTCCCACAGGCACGTGGACCGGGAAAAACTCTTCCCCCACAAAATAGACCATTCACCTTGTCAATCATTTTTTACTTCCAACCAGATCCAGTGGCAGTTTTGAGTCCACTGGAGCCTCCTTGATGCGTGGGAAGGAGATGAGGTGGCCGAGTGGTTAAGGCGATAGACTGCTAATCCATTGTGGTCTACATGCACGGGTTCGAATCCCATCCTCATTGTGTCCCTGGACTTTTACTGATGATATTCACTGGGTATCAGTCTCCCACAGGCACGTGGACCGGGAAAAACGTTTCCCCCACAAAATAGACCATTCAACTTGTCGATCATTTACTTCCAACCAGATCCAGTGGAAGCTTTGAGTCCACTAAAGCCTGCTTGATCAGTGATGAGCAGATGAGGTGGCCGAGTGGTTAAGGCGATGGACTGCTAATCCATTGTGTTCTACACGCATGGGTTCGAATCCCATCCTCATCGTTTCCCTGGACTTTTAATGATGATATATACTGGGTAGCGGTCTCCCACAGGCACGTGGACCGGGAAAAACTCTTCCCCCACAAAATTGACCATTCACCATGTCAATCATTTTATACTTCCAACCAGATCCAGTGGCAGTTTTGAGTCCACTGGAGCCTCTTTGATGCGTGGGAAGGAGATGAGGTGGCCGAGTGGTTAAGGCGATGGACTGCTAATCCATTGTGGTCTACATGCACGGGTTCGAATCCCATCCTCATCGTGTCCCTGGACTTTTACTGATGATATTCACTGGGTATCAGTCTCCCACAGGCACGTGGACCGGGTAAAACGCTTCCCCCACAAAATAGACCATTCAACTTGTCGATCATTTACTTCCAACCAGATCCAGTGGAAGCTTTGAGTCCACTAAAGCCTGCTTGATCAGTGATGAGCAGATGAGGTGGCCGAGTGGTTAAGGCGATGGACTGCTAATCCATTGTGTTCTACACGCATGGGTTCGAATCCCATTCTCATCGTTTCCCTGAACTTTTAATGATGATATTCACTGGGTATCAGTCTCCCACAGGCACGTGGACCGGGAAAAACTCTTCCCCCACAAAATAGACCATTCACCTTGTCGATCATTTACTTCCAACAAGATCCAGTGGCAGTTTTGAGTCCACTGGAGCCTCCTTGATGAGTGAGAAGCAGATGAGGTGGCCGAGTGGTTAAGGCGATGGACTGCTAATCCATTGTGTTCCACACGCATGGGTTTGAATCCCATCCTCATCGTGTCCCTGGACTTTTAATGATGATATTCACTGGGTATCAGTCTCCCACAGGCACGTGGACCGGGAAAAACTCTTCCCCCACAAAATAGACCATTCACCTTGTCGATCATTTACTTCCAACAAGATCCAGTGGCAGTTTTGAGTCCACTGGAGCCTCTTTGATGAGTGATAAGCAGATGAGGTGGCCGAGTGGTTAAGGCGATGGACTGCTAATCCATTGTGTTCTACACTCATGGGTTCGAATCCCATCCTCATCGTTTCCCTGGACTTTTAATGATGATATATACTGGGTAGCGGTCTCCCACAGGCACGTGGACCGGAAAAACTCTTCCCCCACAAAATTGACCATTCACCTTGTCAATCATTTTTTACTTCCAACCAGATCCAGTGGCAGTTTTGAGTCCACTGGAGCCTCCTTGATCCGTGGGAAGGAGATGAGGTGGCCGAGTGGTTATGGCGATGGACTGCTAATCCATTGTGGTCTACATGCACGGGTTCGAATCCCATCCTCATCGTGTCCCTGGACTTTTACTGATGATATTCACTGGGTATCAGTCTCCCACAGGCACGTGGACCGGGAAAAACGCTTCCCCCACAAAATAGAGCATTCAACTTGTCGATCATTTACTTCCAACCAGATCCAGTGGAAGCTTTGAGTCCACTAAAGCCTGCTTGATCAGTGATGAGCAGATGAGGTGGCCGAGTGGTTAAGACGATGGACTGCTAATCCATTGTGTTCTAAACGCATGGGTTCGAATCCCATCCTCATCGTTTCCCTGGACTTTTAATGATGATATATACTGGGTAGCGGTCTCCCACAGGCACGTGGACCGGGAAAAACTCTTCCCCCACAAAATTGACCATTCACCTTGTCAATCATTTTTTACTTCCAACCAGATCCAGTGGCAGTTTTGAGTCCACTGGAGCCTCCTTGATGCGTGTGAAGGAGATGAGGTGGACGAGTGGTTAAGGCGATGGACTGCTAATCCATTGTGTTCCACACGCATGGGTTTGAATCCCATCCTCATCGTGTCCCTGGACTTTTAATGATGATATTCACTGGGTATCAGTCTCCCACAGGCACGTGGACCGGGAAAAACTCTTCCCCCACAAAATAGACCATTCACCTTGTCGATCATTTACTTCCAACAAGATCCAGTGGCAGTTTTGAGTCCACTGGAGCCTCCTTGATGAGTGAGAAGCAGATGAGGTGGCCGAGTGGTTAAGGCGATGGACTGCTAATCCATTGTGTTCTACACGCATGGGTTCGAATCCCATCCTCATCGTTTCCCTGGACTTTTAATGATGATATATACTGGGTAGCAGTCTCCCACAGGCATGTGGACCGGGAAAACTCTTCCCCACAAAATAGACCATTCACCTTGTCAATAATTTTTTACTTCCAACCAGATCCAGTGGCAGTTTTGAGTCCACTGGAGCTTCCTTGATCAGTGAAGAGCAGATGAGGTGGCCGAGTGGTTAAGGCGATGGACTGCTAATCCATTGTGTTCTACACGCATGGGTTTGAATCCCATCCTCATCGTGTCCCTGGACTTTTAATGATGATATTCACTGGGTATCAGTCTCCCACAGGCACGTGGACCGGGAAAAACTCTTCCCCCACAAAATAGACCATTCACCTTGTCGATCATTTACTTCCAACAAGATCCAGTGGCAGTTTTGAGTCCACTGGAGCCTCCTTGATGAGTGAGAAGCAGATGAGGTGGCCGAGTGGTTAAGGCGATGGACTGCTAATCCATTGTGTTCTACACTCATGGGTTCGAATCCCATCCTCATCGTTTCCCTGGACTTTTAATGATGATATATACTGGGTAGCGGTCTCCCACAGGCACGTGGACCGGGAAAAACTCTTCCCCCACAAAATTGACCATTCACCTTGTCAATCATTTTTTACTTCCAACCAGATCCAGTGGCAGTTTTGAGTCCACTGGAGCCTCCTTGATGCGTGGGAAGGAGATGAGGTGGCCGAGTGGTTAAGGCGATGGACTGCTAATCCATTGTGGTCTACATGCACGGGTTCGAATCCCATCCTCATCGTGTCCCTGGACTTTTACTGATGATATTCACTGGGTATCAGTCTCCCACAGGCACGTGGACCGGGAAAAACGCTTCCCCCACAAAATAGACCATTCAACTTGTCGATCATTTACTTCCAACCAGATCCAGTGGAAGCTTTGAGTCCACTAAAGCCTGCTTGATCAGTGATGAGCAGATGAGGTGGCCGAGTGGTTAAGACGATGGACTGCTAATCCATTGTGTTCTACACGCATGGGTTCGAATCCCATCCTCATCGTGTCCCTGGACTTTTAATGATGATATTCACTGGGTATCAGTCTCCCACAGGCACGTGGACCGGGAAAAACTCTTCCCCCACAAAATAGACCATTCACCTTGTCGATCATTTACTTCCAACAAGATCCAGTGGCAGTTTTGAGTCTACTGGAGCCTCCTTGATGAGTGAGAAGCAGATGAGGTGGCCGAGTGGTTAAGGCGATGGACTGCTAATCCATTGTGTTCCACACGCATGGGTTCGAATCCCATCCTCATCGTGTCCCTGGACTTTTACTGATGATATTCACTGGATATCAGTCTCCCACAGGCACGTGGACCGGGAAAAACTCTTCCCCCACAAAATAGACCATTCACCTTGTCGATCATTTACTTCCAGCAAGATCCAGTGGCAGTTTTGAGTCCACTGGAGCCTCCTTGATGAGTGAGAAGCAGATGAGGTGGCCGAGTGGTTAAGGCGATGGACTGCTAATCCATTGTGTTCTACATGCATGGGTTCGAATCCCATCCTCATCGTTTCCCTGGACTTTTAATGATGATATATACTGGGTAGCAGTCTCCCACAGGCATGTGGACCGGGAAAAACTCTTCCCCCACAAAATAGACCATTCACCTTGTCAATCATTTTTTACTTCCAACCAGATCCAGTGGCAGTTTTGAGTCCACTGGAGCCTCCTTGATGAGTGAGAAGCAGATGAGGTGGCCGAGTGGTTAAGGCGATGGACTGCTAATCCATTGTGTTCTACACGCATGGGTTCGAATCCCATCCTCATCGTTTCCCTGGACTTTTAATGATGATATATACTGGGTAGCAGTCTCCCACAGGCACGTGGACCGGGAAAAACTCTTCCCCCACAAAATAGACCATTCACCTTGTCAATCATTTTTTACTTCCAATCAGATCCAGTGGCAGTTTTGAGTCCACTGGAGCCTCCTTGATCAGTGAAGAGCAGATGAGGTGGCCGTGTGGTTAAGGCGATGGACTGCTAATCCATTGTGTTCTACACGCATGGGTTCGAATCCCATCCTCATCGTATCCCTGGACTTTTAATGATGATATTCACTGGGTATCAGTCTCCCACAGGCACGAGGACCGGGAAAAACTCTCCCCCCACAAAATAGACCATTCACCTTGTCGATCATTTACTTCCAACAAGATCCAGTGGCAGTTTTGAGTCCACTGGAGCCTCCTTGATGAGTGAGAAGCAGATGAGGTGGCCGAGTGGTTAAGGCGATGGACCTCTAATCCATTGTGTTCCACACGCATGGGTTTGAATCCCATCCTCATCGTGTCCCTGGACTTTTAATGATGATATTCACTGGGTATCAGTCTCCCACAGGCACGTGGACCGGGAAAAACTCTTCCCCCACAAAATAGACCATTCACCTTGTCGATCATTTACTTCCAACAAGATCCAGTGGCAGTTTTGAGTCCACTGGAGCCTCCTTGATGAGTGAGAAGCAGATGAGGTGGCCGAGTGGTTAAGGCGATGGACTGCTAATCCATTGTGTTCTACACGCATGGATTCGAATCTCATCGTTTCCCTGGACTTTTAATGATGATATATACTGGGTAGCAGTCTCCCACAGGCATGTGGACCGGGAAAAACTCTTCCCCCACAAAATAGACCATTCACCTTGTCAATCATTTTTTATTTCCAACCAGATCCAGTGGCAGTTTTGAGTCCACTGGAGCTTCCTTGATCAGTGAAGAGCAGATGAGGTGGCCGAGTGGTTAAGGCGATGGACTGCTAATCCATTGTGTTCTACATGCATGGGTTTGAATCCCATCGTGTCCCTGGACTTTTAATGATGATATTCACTGGGTATCAGTCTCCCACAGGCACGTGGACCGGGAAAAACTCTTCCCCCACAAAATAGACCATTCACCTTGTCAATCATTTTTTACTTCCAACAAGATCCAGTGGCAGTTTTGAGTCCACTGGAGCCTCCTTGATGAGTGAGAAGCAGATGAGGTGGCCGAGTGGTTAAGGCGATGGACTGCTAATCCATTGTGTTCTACACTCATGGGTTCGAATCCCATCCTCATCGTTTCCCTGGACTTTTAATCATGATATATACTAGGTAGCGGTCTCCCACAGGCACGTGGACCGGGAAAAACTCTTCCCCCACAAAATAGACCATTCACCTTGTCAATCATTTTTTACTTCCAACCAGATCCAGTGGCAGTTTTGAGTCCACTGGAGCCTCCTTGATGCGTGGGAAGGAGATGAGGTGGCCGAGTGGTTAAGGCGATAGACTGCTAATCCATTGTGGTCTACATGCACGGGTTCGAATCCCATCCTCATTGTGTCCCTGGACTTTTACTGATGATATTCACTGGGTATCAGTCTCCCACAGGCACGTGGACCGGGAAAACGTTTCCCCACAAAATAGACCATTCAACTTGTCGATCATTTACTTCCAACCAGATCCAGTGGAAGCTTTGAGTCCACTAAAGCCTGCTTGATCAGTGATGAGCAGATGAGGTGGCCGAGTGGTTAAGGCGATGGACTGCTAATCCATTGTGTTCTACACGCATGGGTTCGAATCCCATCCTCATCGTTTCCCTGGACTTTTAATGATGATATATACTGGGTAGCGGTCTCCCACAGGCACGTGGACCGGGAAAAACTCTTCCCCCACAAAATTGACCATTCACCATGTCAATCATTTTATACTTCCAACCAGATCCAGTGGCAGTTTTGAGTCCACTGGAGCCTCTTTGATGCGTGGGAAGGAGATGAGGTGGCCGAGTGGTTAAGGCGATGGACTGCTAATCCATTGTGGTCTACATGCACGGGTTCGAATCCCATCCTCATCGTGTCCCTGGACTTTTACTGATGATATTCACTGGGTATCAGTCTCCCACAGGCACGTGGACCGGGAAAAACTCTTCCCCCACAAAATAGACCATTCAACTTGTCGATCATTTACTTCCAACCAGATCCAGTGGAAGCTTTGAGTCCACTAAAGCCTGCTTGATCAGTGATGAGCAGATGAGGTGGCCGAGTGGTTAAGGCGATGGACTGCTAATCCATTGTGTTCTACACGCATGGGTTCGAATCCCATTCTCATCGTTTCCCTGAACTTTTAATGATGATATTCACTGGGTATCAGTCTCCCACAGGCACGTGGACCGGGAAAAACTCTTCCCCCACAAAATAGACCATTCACCTTGTCGATCATTTACTTCCAACAAGATCCAGTGGCAGTTTTGAGTCCACTGGAGCCTCCTTGATGAGTGAGAAGCAGATGAGGTGGCCGAGTGGTTAAGGCGATGGACTGCTAATCCATTGTGTTCCACACGCATGGGTTTGAATCCCATCCTCATCGTGTCCCTGGACTTTTAATGATGATATTCACTGGGTATCAGTCTCCCACAGGCACGTGGACCGGGAAAAACTCTTCCCCCACAAAATAGACCATTCACCTTGTCGATCATTTACTTCCAACAAGATCCAGTGGCAGTTTTGAGTCCACTGGAGCCTCTTTGATGAGTGAGAAGCAGATGAGGTGGCCGAGTGGTTAAGGCGATGGACTGCTAATCCATTGTGTTCTACACTCATGGGTTCGAATCCCATCCTCATCGTTTCCCTGGACTTTTAATGATGATATATACTGGGTAGCGGTCTCCCACAGGCACGTGGACCGGGAAAAACTCTTCCCCCACAAAATTGACCATTCACCTTGTCAATCATTTTTTACTTCCAACCAGATCCAGTGGCAGTTTTGAGTCCACTGGAGCCTCCTTGATGCGTGGGAAGGAGATGAGGTGGCCGAGTGGTTATGGCGATGGACTGCTAATCCATTGTGGTCTACATGCACGGGTTCGAATCCCATCCTCATCGTGTCCCTGGACTTTTACTGATGATATTCACTGGGTATCAGTCTCCCACAGGCACGTGGACCGGGAAAAACGCTTCCCCCACAAAATAGACCATTCAACTTGTCGATCATTTACTTCCAACCAGATCCAGTGGAAGCTTTGAGTCCACTAAAGCCTGCTTGATCAGTGATGAGCAGATGAGGTGGCCGAGTGGTTAAGGCGATGGACTGCTAATCCATTGTGTTCTACACGCATGGGTTCGAATCCCATCCTCATCGTTTCCCTGGACTTTTAATGATGATATATACTGGGTAGCGGTCTCCCACAGGCACGTGGACCGGGAAAAACTCTTCCCCCACAAAATTGACCATTCACCTTGTCAATCATTTTTTACTTCCAACCAGATCCAGTGGCAGTTTTGAGTCCACTGGAGCCTCCTTGATGCGTGTGAAGGAGATGAGGTGGACGAGTGGTTAAGGCGATGGACTGCTAATCCATTGTGGTCTACATGCACGGGTTCGAATCCCATCCTCATCGTGTCCCTGGACTTTTACTGATGATATTCACTGGGTATCAGTCTCCCACAGGCACGTGGACCGGGAAAAACTCTTCCCCCACAAAATAGACCATTCAACTTGTCGATCATTTACTTCCAACCAGATCCAGTGGAAGCTTTGAGTCCACTAAAGCCTGCTTGATCAGTGATGAGCAGATGAGGTGGCCGAGTGGTTAAGGCGATGGACTGCTAATCCATTGTGTTCTACACGCATGGGTTCGAATCCCATCCTCATCGTGTCCCTGGACTTTTAATGATGATATTCACTGGGTATCAGTCTCCCACAGGCACGTGGACCGGGAAAAACTCTTCCCCCACAAAATAGACCATTCACCTTGTCGATCATTTACTTCCAACAAGATCCAGTGGCAGTTTTGAGTCCACTGGAGCCTCCTTGATGAGTGAGAAGCAGATGAGGTGGCCGAGTGGTTAAGGCGATGGACTGCTAATCCATTGTGTTCCACATGCATGGGTTTGAATCCCATCCTCATCGTTTCCCTGGACTTTTAATGATTATATATACTGGGTAGCAGTCTCCCACAGGCACGTGGACCGGGAAAAACTCTTCCCCCACAAAATAGACCATTCACCTTGTCGATCATTTACTTCCAACAAGATCCAGTGGCAGTTTTGAGTCCACTGGAGCCTCCTTGATGAGTGAGAAGCAGATGAGGTGGCCGAGTGGTTAAGGCGATGGACTGCTAATCCATTGTGTTCTACACGCATGGGTTCGAATCCCATCCTCATCGTTTCCCTGGACTTTTAATGATGATATCTACTGGGTAGCAGTCTCCCACAGGCACGTGGACCGGGAAAAACTCTTCCCCCACAAAATAGACCATTCACCTTGTCAATCATTTTTACTTCCAACCAGATCCAGTGGCAGTTTTGAGTCCACTGGAGCCTCCTTGACCAGTGAAGAGCAGATGAGGTGGCCGTGTGGTTAAGGCGATGGACTGCTAATCCATTGTGTTCTACACGCATGGGTTCGAATCCCATCCTCATCGTATCCCTGGACTTTTAATGATGATATTCACTGGGTATCAGTCTCCCACAGGCACGTGGACCGGGAAAAACTCTTCCCCCACAAAATAGACCATTCACCTTGTCGATCATTTACTTCCAACAAGATCCAGTGGCAGTTTTGAGTCCACTGGAGCCTCCTTGATGAGTGAGAAGCAGATGAGGTGGCCGAGTGGTTAAGGCGATGGACTGCTAATCCATTGTGTTCTACACGCATGGGTTTGAATCCCATCCTCATCGTGTCCCTGGACTTTTAATGATGATATTCACTGGGTATCAGTCTCCCACAGGCACGTGGACCGGGAAAAAACTCTTCCCCCACAAAATAGACCATTCACCTTGTCGATCATTTACTTCCAACAAGATCCAGTGGCAGTTTTGAGTCCACTGGAGCCTCCTTGATGAGTGAGAAGCAGATGAGGTGGCCGAGTGGTTAAGGCGATGGACTGCTAATCCATTGTGTTCTACACTCATGGGTTCGAATCCCATCCTCATCGTTTCCCTGGACTTTTAATGATGATATATACTGGGTAGCGGTCTCCCACAGGCACGTGGACCGGGAAAAACTCTTCCCCCACAAAATTGACCATTCACCTTGTCAATCATTTTTTACTTCCAACCAGATCCAGTGGCAGTTTTGAGTCCACTGGAGCCTCCTTGATGCGTGGGAAGGAGATGAGGTGGCCGAGTGGTTAAGGCGATGGACTGCTAATCCATTGTGGTCTACATGCACGGGTTCGAATCCCATCCTCATCGTGTCCCTGGACTTTTACTGATGATATTCACTGGGTATCAGTCTCCCACAGGCACGTGGACCGGGAAAAACGCTTCCCCCACAAAATAGACCATTCAACTTGTCGATCATTTACTTCCAACCAGATCCAGTGGAAGCTTTGAGTCCACTAAAGCCTGCTTGATCAGTGATGAGCAGATGAGGTGGCCGAGTGGTTAAGGCGATGGACTGCTAATCCATTGTGTTCTACATGCATGGGTTCGAATCCCATCCTCATCGTTTCCCTGGACTTTTAATGATGATATATACTGGGTAGCGGTCTCCCACAGGCACGTGGACCGGGAAAAACTCTTCCCCCACAAAATAGACCATTCACCTTGTCAATCATTTTTTACTTCCAACCAGATCCAGTGGCAGTTTTGAGTCCACTGGAGCCTCCTTGATGCGTGGGAAGGAGATGAGGTGGCCGAGTGGTTAAGGCGATGGACTGCTAATCCATTGTGGTCTACATGCACGGGTTCGAATCCCATCCTCATCGTGTCCCTGGACTTTTACTGATGATATTCACTGGGTATCAGTCTCCCACAGGCACGTGGACCGGGAAAAACGCTTCCCCCACAAAATAGACCATTCAACTTGTCGATCATTTACTTCCAACCAGATCCAGTGGAAGCTTTGAGTCCACTAAAGCCTGCTTGATCAGTGATGAGCAGATGAGGTGGCCGAGTGGTTAAGGCGATGGACTGCTAATCCATTGTGTTCTACACGCATGGGTTCGAATCCCATCCTCATCGTTTCCCTGGACTTTTAATGATGATATTAACTGGGTATCAGTCTCCCACAGGCACGTGGACCGGGAAAACTCTTCCCCACAAAATAGACCATTCACCTTGTCAATCATTTTACTTCCAACCAGATCCAGTGGCAGTTTTGAGTCCACTGGAGCCTCCTTGATCAGTGAGAAGCAGATGAGGTGGCCGAGTGGTTAAGGCGATGGACTGCTAATCCATTGTGTTCTACACGCATGGGTTTGAATCCCATCCTCATCGTGTCCCTGGACTTTTAATGATGATATTCACTGGGTATCAGTCTCCCACAGGCACGTGGACCGGGAAAAACTCTTCCCCCACAAAATTGACCATTCACCTTGTCAATCATTTTACTTCCAACCAGATCCAGTGGCAGTTTTGAGTCCACTGGAGCCTCCTTGATGAGTGAGAAGCAGATGAGGTGGCCGAGTGGTTAAGGCGATGGACTGCTAATCCATTGTGTTCTACACGCATGGGTTCGAATCCCATCCTCATCGTGTCCCTGGACTTTTAATGATGATATTCACTGGGTATCAGTCTCCCACAGGCACGTGGACCGGGAAAAACTCTTCCCCCACAAAATAGACCATTCACCTTGTCGATCATTTACTTCCAACAAGATCCAGTGGCAGTTTTGAGTCCACTGGAGCCTCCTTGATGAGTGAGAAGCAGATGAGGTGGCCGAGTGGTTAAGGCGATGGACTGCTAATCCATTGTGTTCTACACGCATGGGTTCGAATCCCATCCTCATCGTTTCCCTGGACTTTTAATGATGATATATACTGGGTAGCAGTCTCCCACAGGCATGTGGACCGGGAAAAACTCTTCCCCCACAAAATAGACCATTCACCTTGTCAATCATTTTTTACTTCCAACCAGATCCAGTGGCAGTTTTGAGTCCACTGGAGCCTCCTTGATCAGTGAAGAGCAGATGAGGTGGCCGAGTGGTTAAGGCGATGGACTGCTAATCCATTGTGTTCTACACGCATGGGTTTGAATCCCATCCTCATCGTGTCCCTGGACTTTTAATGATGATATTCACTGGGTATCAGTCTCCCACAGGCACGTGGACCGGGAAAACTCTTCCCCACAAAATAGACCATTCACCTTGTCAATCATTTTTTACTTCCAACAAGATCCAGTGGCAGTTTTGAGTCCACTGGAGCCTCCTTGATGAGTGAGAAGCAGATGAGGTGGCCGAGTGGTTAAGGCGATGGACTGCTAATCCATTGTGTTCTACACTCATGGGTTCGAATCCCATCCTCATCGTTTCCCTGGACTTTTAATCATGATATATACTAGGTAGCGGTCTCCCACAGGCACGTGGACCGGGAAAAACTCTTCCCCCACAAAATAGACCATTCACCTTGTCAATCATTTTTTACTTCCAACCAGATCCAGTGGCAGTTTTGAGTCCACTGGAGCCTCCTTGATGCGTGTGAAGGAGATGAGGTGGACGAGTGGTTAAGGCGATGGACTGCTAATCCATTGTGGTCTACATGCACGGGTTCGAATCCCATCCTCATCGTGTCCCTGGACTTTTACTGATGATATTCACTGGGTATCAGTCTCCCACAGGCACGTGGACCGGGAAAAACGCTTCCCCCACAAAATAGACCATTCAACTTGTCGATCATTTACTTCCAACCAGATCCAGTGGAAGCTTTGAGTCCACTAAAGCCTGCTTGATCAGTGATGAGCAGATGAGGTGGCCGAGTGGTTAAGGCGATGGACTGCTAATCCATTGTGTTCTACACGCATGGGTTCGAATCCCATTCTCATCGTTTCCCTGAACTTTTAATGATGATATTCACTGGGTATCAGTCTCCCACAGGCACGTGGACCGGGAAAAACTCTTCCCCCACAAAATAGACCATTCACCTTGTCAATCATTTTTTACTTCCAACCAGATCCAGTGGCAGTTTTGAGTCCACTGGAGCCTCCTTGATCAGTGAAGAGCAGATGAGGTGGCCGAGTGGTTAAGGCGATGGACTGCTAATCCATTGTGTTCTACACGCATGGGTTCGAATCCCATCCTCATCGTGTCCCTGGACTTTTAATGATGATATTCACTGGGTATCAGTCTCCCACAGGCACGTGGACCGGGAAAAACTCTTCCCCCACAAAATAGACCATTCACCTTGTCGATCATTTACTTCCAACAAGATCCAGTGGCAGTTTTGAGTCCACTGGAGCCTCCTTGATGAGTGAGAAGCAGATGAGGTGGCTGAGTGGTTAAGGCGATGGACTGCTAATCCATTGTGTTCCACATGCATGGGTTTGAATCCCATCCTCATCGTTTCCCTGGACTTTTAATGATTATATATACTGGGTAGCAGTCTCCCACAGGCACGTGGACCGGGAAAAACTCTTCCCCCACAAAATAGACCATTCACCTTGTCGATCATTTACTTCCAACAAGATCCAGTGGCAGTTTTGAGTCCACTGGAGCCTCCTTGATGAGTGAGAAGCAGATGAGGTGGCCGAGTGGTTAAGGCGATGGACTGCTAATCCATTGTGTTCTACACGCATGGGTTCGAATCCCATCCTCATCGTTTCCCTGGACTTTTAATGATGATATCTACTGGGTAGCAGTCTCCCACAGGCACGTGGACCGGGAAAAACTCTTCCCCCACAAAATAGACCATTCACCTTGTCAATCATTTTTTACTTCCAACCAGATCCAGTGGCAGTTTTGAGTCCACTGGAGCCTCCTTGATCAGTGAAGAGCAGATGAGGTGGCCGTGTGGTTAAGGCGATGGACTGCTAATCCATTGTGTTCTACACGCATGGGTTCGAATCCCATCCTCATCGTATCCCTGGACTTTTAATGATGATATTCACTGGGTATCAGTCTCCCACAGGCACGTGGACCGGGAAAAACTCTTCCCCCACAAAATAGACCATTCACCTTGTCGATCATTTACTTCCAACAAGATCCAGTGGCAGTTTTGAGTCCACTGGAGCCTCCTTGATGAGTGAGAAGCAGATGAGGTGGCCGAGTGGTTAAGGCGATGGACTGCTAATCCATTGTGTTCCACACGCATGGGTTTGAATCCCATCCTCATCGTGTCCCTGGACTTTTAATGATGATATTCACTGGGTATCAGTCTCCCACAGGCACGTGGACCGGGAAAAACTCTTCCCCCACAAAATAGACCATTCACCTTGTCGATCATTTACTTTCAACAAGATCCAGTGGCAGTTTTGAGTCCACTGGAGCCTCCTTGATGAGTGAGAAGCAGATGAGTTGGCCGAGTGGTTAAGGCGATGGACTGCTAATCCATTGTGTTCTACACGCATGGGTTCGAATCCCATCCTCATCGTTTCCCTGGACTTTTAATGATGATATATACTGGGTAGCAGTCTCCCACAGGCATGTGGACCGGGAAAAACTCTTCCCCCACAAAATTGACCATTCACCTTGTCAATCATTTTTTACTTCCAACCAGATCCAGTGGCAGTTTTGAGTCCACTGGAGCTTCCTTGATCAGTGAAGAGCAGATGAGGTGGCCGAGTGGTTAAGGCGATGGACTGCTAATCCATTGTGTTCTACACGCATGGGTTTGAATCCCATCCTCATCGTGTCCCTGGACTTTTAATGATGATATTCACTGGGTATCAGTCTCCCACAGGCACGTGGACCGGGAAAACTCTTCCCCACAAAATAGACCATTCACCTTGTCGATCATTTACTTCCAACAAGATCCAGTGGCAGTTTTGAGTCCACTGGAGCCTCCTTGATCAGTGAAGACCAGATGAGGTGGCCGAGTGGTTAAGGCGATGGACTGCTAATCCATTGTGTTCTACACGCATGGGTTCGAATCCCATCCTCATCGTATCCCTGGACTTTTAATGATGATATTCACTGGGTATCAGTCTCCCACAGGCACGTGGACCGGGAAAACTCTTCCCCACAAAATAGACCATTCACCTTGTCGATCATTTACTTCCAACAAGATCCAGTGGCAGTTTTGAGTCCACTGGAGCCTCCTTGATGAGTGAGAAGCAGATGAGGTGGCCGAGTGGTTAAGGCGATGGACTGCTAATCCATTGTGTTCCACACGCATGGGTTTGAATCCCATCCTCATCGTGTCCCTGGACTTTTAATGATGATATTCACTGGGTATCAGTCTCCCACAGGCACGTGGACTGGGAAAACTCTTCCCCACAAAATAGACCATTCACCTTGTCGATCATTTACTTCCAAGATCCAGTGGCAGTTTTGAGTCCACTGGAGCCTCCTTGATGAGTGAGAAGCAGATGAGGTGGCCGAGTGGTTAAGGCGATGGACTGCTAATCCATTGTGTTCTACACTCATGGGTTCGAATCCCATCCTCATCGTTTCCCTGGACTTTTAATGATGATATATACTGGGTAGCGGTCTCCCACAGGCACGTGGACCGGGAAAAACTCTTCCCCCACAAAATAGACCATTCACCTTGTCAATCATTTTTTACTTCCAACCAGATCCAGTGGCAGTTTTGAGTCCACTGGAGCCTCCTTGATGAGTGAGAAGCAGATGAGGTGGCCGAGTGGTTAAGGCGATGGACTGCTAATCCATTGTGTTCTACACGCATGGGTTTGAATCCCATCCTCATCGTGTCCCTGGACTTTTAATGATGATATTCACTGGGTATCAGTCTCCCACAGGCACGTGGACCGGGAAAAAACTCTTCCCCCACAAAATAGACCATTCACCTTGTCGATCATTTACTTCCAACAAGATCCAGTGGCAGTTTTGAGTCCACTGGAGCCTCCTTGATGAGTGAGAAGCAGATGAGGTGGCCGAGTGGTTAAGGCGATGGACTGCTAATCCATTGTGTTCTACACTCTTGGGTTCGAATCCCATCCTCATCGTTTCCCTGGACTTTTAATGATGATATATACTGGGTAGCGGTCTCCCACAGGCACGTGGACCGGGAAAAACTCTTCCCCCACAAAATTGACCATTCACCTTGTCAATCATTTTTTACTTCCAACCAGATCCAGTGGCAGTTTTGAGTCCACTGGAGCCTCCTTGATGCGTGGGAAGGAGATGAGGTGGCCGAGTGGTTAAGGCGATGGACTGCTAATCCATTGTGGTCTACATGCACGGGTTCGAATCCCATCCTCATTGTGTCCCTGGACTTTTACTGATGATATTCACTGGGTATCAGTCTCCCACAGGCACGTGGACCGGGAAAAACGCTTCCCCCACAAAATAGACCATTCAACTTGTCGATCATTTACTTCCAACCAGATCCAGTGGAAGCTTTGAGTCCACTAAAGCCTGCTTGATCAGTGATGAGCAGATGAGGTGGCCGAGTGGTTAAGGCGATGGACTGCTAATCCATTGTGTTCTACACGCATGGGTTCGAATCCCATCCTCATCGTTTCCTGGACTTTTAATGATGATATATACTGGGTAGCGGTCTCCCACAGGCACGTGGACCGGGAAAAACTCTTCCCCCACAAAATTGACCATTCACCTTGTCAATCATTTTTTACTTCCAACCAGATCCAGTGGCAGTTTTGAGTCCACTGGAGCCTCCTTGATGCGTCGGAAGGAGATGAGGTGGCCGAGTGGTTAAGGCGATGGACTGCTAATCCATTGTGGTCTACATGCACGGGTTCGAATCCCATCCTCATCATGTCCCTGGACTTTTACTGATGATATTCACTGGGTATCAGTCTCCCACAGGCACGTGGACCGGGAAAAACGCTTCCCCCACAAAATAGACCATTCAACTTGTCGATCATTTACTTCCAACCAGATCCAGTGGAAGCTTTGAGTCCACTAAAGCCTGCTTGATTAGTGATGAGCAGATGAGGTGGCCGAGTGGTTAAGGCGATGGACTGCTAATCCATTGTGTTCTACATGCATGGGTTCGAATCCCATTCTCATCGTTTCCCTGAACTTTTAATGATGATATTCACTGGGTATCAGTCTCCCACAGGCACGTGGACCGGGAAAAACTCTTCCCCCACAAAATAGACCATTCACCTTGTCGATCATTTACTTCCAACAAGATCCAGTGGCAGTTTTGAGTCCACTGGAGCCTCCTTGATGAGTGAGAAGCAGATGAGGTGGCCGAGTGGTTAAGGCGATGGACTGCTAATCCATTGTGTTCCACACGCATGGGTTTGAATCCCATCCTCATCGTGTCCCTGGACTTTTAATGATGATATTCACTGGGTATCAGTCTCCCACAGGCACGTGGACCGGGAAAAACTCTTCCCCCACAAAATAGACCATTCACCTTGTCGATCATTTACTTTCAACAAGATCCAGTGGCAGTTTTGAGTCCACTGGAGCCTCCTTGATGAGTGAGAAGCAGATGAGGTGGCCGAGTGGTTAAGGCGATGGACTGCTAATCCATTGTGTTCTACACGCATGGGTTCGAATCCCATCCTCATCGTTTCCCTGGACTTTTAATGATGATATATACTGGGTAGCAGTCTCCCACAGGCATGTGGACCGGGAAAAACTCTTCCCCCACAAAATTGACCATTCACCTTGTCAATCATTTTTTACTTCCAACCAGATCCAGTGGCAGTTTTGAGTCCACTGGAGCTTCCTTGATCAGTGAAGAGCAGATGAGGTGGCCGAGTGGTTAAGGCGATGGACTGCTAATCCATTGTGTTCTACACGCATGGGTTTGAATCCCATCCTCATCGTGTCCCTGGACTTTTAATGATGATATTCACTGGGTATCAGTCTCCCACAGGCACGTGGACCGGGAAAAACTCTTCCCCCACAAAATAGACCATTCACCTTGTCGATCATTTACTTCCAACAAGATCCAGTGGCAGTTTTGAGTCCACTGGAGCCTCCTTGATCAGTGAAGACCAGATGAGGTGGCCGTGTGGTTAAGGCGATGGACTGCTAATCCATTGTGTTCTACACGCATGGGTTCGAATCCCATCCTCATCGTATCCCTGGACTTTTAATGATGATATTCACTGGGTATCAGTCTCCCACAGGCACGTGGACCGGGAAAAACTCTTCCCCCACAAAATAGACCATTCACCTTGTCGATCATTTACTTCCAACAAGATCCAGTGGCAGTTTTGAGTCCACTGGAGCCTCCTTGATGAGTGAGAAGCAGATGAGGTGGCCGAGTGGTTAAGGCGATGGACTGCTAATCCATTGTGTTCCACACGCATGGGTTTGAATCCCATCCTCATCGTGTCCCTGGACTTTTAATGATGATATTCACTGGGTATCAGTCTCCCACAGGCACGTGGACTGGGAAAAACTCTTCCCCCACAAAATAGACCATTCACCTTGTCGATCATTTACTTCCAAGATCCAGTGGCAGTTTTGAGTCCACTGGAGCCTCCTTGATGAGTGAGAAGCAGATGAGGTGGCCGAGTGGTTAAGGCGATGGACTGCTAATCCATTGTGTTCTACACTCATGGGTTCGAATCCCATCCTCATCGTTTCCCTGGACTTTTAATGATGATATATACTGGGTAGCGGTCTCCCACAGGCACGTGGACCGGGAAAAACTCTTCCCCCACAAAATAGACCATTCACCTTGTCAATCATTTTTTACTTCCAACCAGATCCAGTGGCAGTTTTGAGTCCACTGGAGCCTCCTTGATGAGTGAGAAGCAGATGAGGTGGCCGAGTGGTTAAGGCGATGGACTGCTAATCCATTGTGTTCTACACGCATGGGTTTGAATCCCATCCTCATCGTGTCCCTGGACTTTTAATGATGATATTCACTGGGTATCAGTCTCCCACAGGCACGTGGACCGGAAAAACTCTTCCCCCACAAAATAGACCATTCACCTTGTCGATCATTTACTTCCAACAAGATCCAGTGGCAGTTTTGAGTCCACTGGAGCCTCCTTGATGAGTGAGAAGCAGATGAGGTGGCCGAGTGGTTAAGGCGATGGACTGCTAATCCATTGTGTTCTACACTCTTGGTTCGAATCCCATCCTCATCGTTTCCCTGGACTTTTAATGATGATATATACTGGGTAGCGGTCTCCCACAGGCACGTGGACCGGAAAACTCTTCCCCACAAAATTGACCATTCACCTTGTCAATCATTTTTACTTCCAACCAGATCCAGTGGCAGTTTTGAGTCCACTGGAGCCTCCTTGATGCGTGGGAAGGAGATGAGGTGGCCGAGTGGTTAAGGCGATGGACTGCTAATCCATTGTGGTCTACATGCACGGGTTCGAATCCCATCCTCATTGTGTCCCTGGACTTTTACTGATGATATTCACTGGGTATCAGTCTCCCACAGGCACGTGGACCGGGAAAAACGCTTCCCCCACAAAATAGACCATTCAACTTGTCGATCATTTACTTCCAACCAGATCCAGTCGAAGCTTTGAGTCCACTAAAGCCTGCTTGATCAGTGATGAGCAGATGAGGTGGCCGAGTGGTTAAGGCGATGGACTGCTAATCCATTGTGTTCTACACGCATGGGTTCGAATCCCATCCTCATCGTTTCCCTGGACTTTTAATGATGATATATACTGGGTAGCGGTCTCCCACAGGCACGTGGACCGGGAAAAACTCTTCCCCCACAAAATTGACCATTCACCTTGTCAATCATTTTTTACTTCCAACCAGATCCAGTGGCAGTTTTGAGTCCACTGGAGCCTCCTTGATGCGTCGGAAGGAGATGAGGTGGCCGAGTGGTTAAGGCGATGGACTGCTAATCCATTGTGGTCTACATGCACGGGTTCGAATCCCATCCTCATCATGTCCCTGGACTTTTACTGATGATATTCACTGGGTATCAGTCTCCCACAGGCACGTGGACCGGGAAAAACGCTTCCCCCACAAAATAGACCATTCAACTTGTCGATCATTTACTTCCAACCAGATCCAGTGGAAGCTTTGAGTCCACTAAAGCCTGCTTGATTAGTGATGAGCAGATGAGGTGGCCGAGTGGTTAAGGCGATGGACTGCTAATCCATTGTGTTCTACATGCATGGGTTCGAATCCCATTCTCATCGTTTCCCTGAACTTTTAATGATGATATTCACTGGGTATCAGTCTCCCACAGGCACGTGGACCGGGAAAAACTCTTCCCCCACAAAATAGACCATTCACCTTGTCAATCATTTTTTACTTCCAACCAGATCCAGTGGCAGTTTTGAGTCCACTGGAGCCTCCTTGATCAGTGAAGAGCAGATGAGGTGGCCGAGTGGTTAAGGCGATGGACTGCTAATCCAATGTGTTCTACACGCATGATTTTGAATCCCATCCTCATCGTGTCCCTGTACTTTTAATGATGATATTCACTCGGTATCAGTCTCCCACAGGCACATGGACCGGGAAAAACTCTTCCCCCACAAAATAGACCATTCACCTTGTCGATCATTTTTTACTTCCAACCAGATCCAGTGGAAGTTTTGAGTCCACTGGAGCCTCCTTGATGAGTGAGAAGCAGATGAGGTGGCCGAGTGGTTAAGGTGATGGACTGCTAATCCATTGTGTTCTACACGCATGGGTTCGAATCCCATCCTCGTCGTATCCCTGGACTTTTAATGATGATATTCACTGGGTATCAGTCTCCCACAGGCACGTGGACCGGGAAAAACTCTTCCCCCACAAAATAGACCATTCACCTTGTCGATCATTTACTTCCAACAAGATTCAGTGGCAGTTTTGAGTCCACTGGAGCCTCCTTGATGAGTGAGAAGCAGATGAGGTGGCCGAGTGGTTAAGGCGATGGACTGCTAATCCATTGTGTTCTACATGCATGGGTTCGAATCCCATCCTCATCGTTTCCCTGGACTTTTAATGATGATATATACTGGGTAGCAGTCTCCCACAGGCATGTGGACCGGGAAAAACTCTTCCCCCACAAAATAGACCATTCACCTTGTCAATCATTTTTTACTTCCAACCAGATCCAGTGGCAGTTTTGAGTCCACTGGAGCTTCCTTGATCAGTGAAGAGCAGATGAGGTGGCCGAGTGGTTAAGGCGATGGACTGCTAATCCATTGTGTTCTACACGCATGGGTTTGAATCCCATCCTCATCGTGTCCCTGGACTTTTAATGATGATATTCACTGGGTATCAGTCTCCCACAGGCACGTGGACCGGGAAAAACTCTTCCCCCACAAAATAGACCATTCACCTTGTCGATCATTTACTTCCAACAAGATCCAGTGGCAGTTTTGAGTCCACTGGAGCCTCCTTGATGAGTGAGAAGCAGATGAGGTGGCCGAGTGGTTAAGGCGATGGACTGCTAATCCATTGTGTTCTACACTCATGGTTTCGAATCCCATCCTCATCGTTTCCCTGGACTTTTAATGATGATATATACTGGGTAGCGGTCTCCCACAGGCACGTGGACCAGGAAAAACTCTTCCCCCACAAAATTGACCATTCACCTTGTCAATCATTTTTTACTTCCAACCAGATCCAGTGGCAGTTTTGAGTCCACTGGAGCCTCCTTGATCAGTGAAGAGCAGATGAGGTGGCCGAGTGGTTAAGGCGATGGACTGCTAATCCATTGTGTTCTACACGCATGGTTTTGAATCCCATCCTCATCGTGTCCCTGTACTTTTAATGATGATATTCACTCGGTATCAGTCTCCCACAGGCACATGGACCGGGAAAAACTCTTCCCCCACAAAATAGACCATTCACCTTGTCGATCATTTACTTCCAAGATCCAGTGGCAGTTTTGAGTCCACTGGAGCCTCCTTGATGAGTGCGAAGCAGATGAGGTGGCTGAGTGGTTAAGGCGATGGACTGCTAATCCATTGTGTTCTACATGCATGGTTTTGAATCCCATCCTCATCGTGTCCCTGGACTTTTAATGATGATATTCACTGGGTATCAGTCTCCCACAGGCACGTGGACCGGGAAAAACTCTTCCCCCACAAAATAGACCATTCACCTTGTCAATCATTTTTTACTTCCAACCAGATCCAGTGACAGTTTTGAGTCACTGGAGCCTCCTTGATGAGTGGTAAACAGATGAGGTGGCCGATTGGTTAAGGCGATGGACTGCTAATCCATTGTGTTCTACACGCATGGTTTCGAATCCCATCCTCATCGTGTCCCTGGACTTTTAATGATGATATTCACTGGGTATCAGTCTCCCACAGGCACGTGGACCGGGAAAAACTCTTCCCCCACAAAATAGACCATTCACCTTGACGATCATTTACTTCCAACCAGATCCAGTGGCAGTTTTGAGTCCACTGAAGCCTGCTTGATCAGTGATGACCAGATGAGGTGGCTGAGTGGTTACGGCGATGGACTGCTAATCCATTGTGTTCTACACCCATGGGTTCAAGTCCCATCCTCATCGTTTCCCTGGACTTTTAATGATGATATTCACTGGGTATCAGTCTCCCACTGGCACGTGGACCAGAAAAAAACTCATCCCACACAAAATAGACCATTCACCTTGTCAATCATTTTTTACTTCCAACCAGATCCAGTGGCAGTTTTGAGTCACTGGAGCCTCCTTGATGAGTGGTAAGCAGATGAGGTGGCCGATTGGTTAAGGCAATGGACTGCTAATCCATTGTGTTCTACACGCATGGTTTTGAATCCCATCCTCATCGTGTCCCTGGACTTTTAATGATGATATTCACTGGGTATCAGTCTCCCACAGGCATGTGGACCGGGAAAAACTCTTCCCCCACAAAATAGACCATTCACCTTGTCGATCATTTACTTCCAACCAGAGCCAGTGGCAGTTTTGAGTCCACTGGAGCCTCCTTGATCAGTGAAGAGCAGATGAGGTGGCCGAGTGGTTAAGGGGATGGACTGCTAATCCCTTGTGTTCTACATGCATGGGTTCGAATCCCATAGTTTCTTTTGACTTTTAATGCTGTCATACACTGGGTAACACTTTCGACCAGTCTCCCACAGGCATGTGGACGGTGAAAAACTCTTCCCCCCACAAAATAGACCTTTCACCTTGTCAATCATTTATGTTACTCCCAACCAGATCCAGTGTCGACACACCCTATCCGATATGCTCAATCCAGAGGCAATATTCAGTTCAAGGGACCCTCTTTGACAACAGAAGAAATTGAGAGAATTTGATGGTGAAATCTTTCCTTCCTCATTAAAGTGTGGGATATTAAAGGACTTATGGATTATCTTCCTAAGGATCACTGCTGAGGGTTTGTGACAGGTGACAGAGAAAGGAAATTAACAGAGAGGTTTGGGGAATGCATTTGTACCTGGAGGGAAGGTACATAAGCCTCCTGTGACTTTGGGAAGGTGAGAAATGAACTCAGAGATGGGAGTGTCTTCCATAGTAACAAATAGAAAGTCTGATTCTTTTGTTTGGCAAAATACAAATTTAGCATTGACGTATTTGTTTCTCTGTATGTGCAATGTAGAGGAATGAGTTTTCTGTTGTCAACAAGTCTTTGTGTACGTGCAGTCTGGCATGTGTCCTCAAAGACTTGATGTTCTCCAGAGGGATCTTTTCATTTAAGTGAGTGTTGAGAGATGAACTGTCAGTCACACTGATGGAACACTCCCCCATGTGAGGAAATCTTAACATGCTTTATTTGACGTGGCTCATTGGGCGGAGGTGGGGGGTTGACACACGACAAAAGACGGGTGGCGAGAGGGGATGTGGCACCGCTTTACCCTGCAATTTGATCTTCTCAACATTAACTACCTACAATCAATTCCAATCATTCTGAGTGACATCATGGAGAGATTCCTCAACAAGTTGCATCGCTGAGGATTTTCCGTGTCAATATGTGATGCAAATATATGATTGATTCTTTCAATTCAGGTGAGATAAGACAGATGAGTGCAGGTTTGTGGTCACAATTTAGGAAATATAATTTAATCTTTGGTTTCCATCATTAAATGGTATTACCAGTGTGTAACAATTTATCTAATGTGAAAGTGGAGCTTAAAAAAAGTGACACGGACTATTTTGGGGGAAAAAAGCAGAGAAATAAAGAATTGAGGTGGATATAAGTACTTGCATGTTTTCAGCTCTGTTTGCACATCACATTCACAATTCAGTCTTTTTAAGTTTGGTCAGGTGTGTGTCTTCACTTTATATAAAGCTGCCCTTGAGTTGGCTTTCGAGGCAACTTTTTTGAAGAAATTCTGCAGTCAATATTGAATGCATGTATTAGCAAACGCTGTTAGTTAATAGATATTCAAAAGCATTAATCCATCCTGCAGTCATATCAAGGTGATTTAGTACAAACATTGTTAATGTGCTTTGTTTACGTTGATCCTTGAACTGATTGATATCTCTCTTTAGTTTGATGTGATTGTTCTCATCATAGTACAAAGTACAATAGGGGCAAAAGTCAAAGGTCAATGTGTTGTTGAAACCTTGTATTGTAACTTTCCTAGGACTGAGCATAGGTGTACGCTCTGTTCCCAAAATAAATGAGCACTATTATCATTGGTTCAAGTATACACTAGTTGTTTACTAAAATGCACATCTCTGACATGGTGTTGTTGGTTGGCTGGTGGGGTGGGTACACGACTCACACTCATGTGTTATTGCATTTGAAGTACTACACAGCTGATTTTTAAACTGAATAACAAAATGTTTGTTTTTGATGGGCAAAAATATAAATGCAACACTTGTTTTCATGAGCTCAAATCAAAAATCAACAAATATTCTGTGTTCAGAAAAGGCCTATTTTTCTCAATGGAAGGGAACGTTGGGGCAAATACTGTACATTATATCTAATTATGTCATTATTGCATGTTTTTATAAAGTGCAAGATTATATTATAGCTCGGTACTGGCAATTCTTTATTGGATTTTTAGTAGGAGGCATGAATGTATTAATCGCATTTCCAGGCATTTCGATAGCAAAAGCTGATTTAAGTTCTGCGCATAGTCACAGAATTAATTAATGAATTATCTCAAGACACCACTATCCAGATTACATGTAAATATATACACTACCCCATAAAAGACAGAAGCAAAAATAGTGTTGCATTTATATTTTTTTTATTACAGTATATTTTCAAGTAAAAGTCAATTTCCCATAGTATGTCCACTTTTAACGATGACAAACATGTACTAACTTTCCACAATAGGTTTCGGTAGATTCCAGGTAACCACTGTTCTCGACTGGAAGTGGCTCATTCCATGTACCCTGTGAAAATGAGTCATTGTTTGTAGTAAACATTGCTTAGGGTTGGCTGTCATTAAACGGGGGGTTTCCCCTCTATAATCATTGTGAACACGTTTGTTATTGATTTTTAGCGTAAATTCCCTCCTGCTTGCATTCATTGCAATAGCCCTCCTCACGTGTCTACATCTAGAGGTACACATGAATCCGTCCATCTGAGCTGGTCATGTTGAAACGTCCAAGGTCGACTCTCAACACACAGAAGCACATGTTTGGCCTGCAGCGCAGACATCCATCATGATGATGAAACCTGCATTGGCCCAAGAGAACAGGAAAGAGAGTGGAGACAAGGAGTGATCAAACCCCCACAAAGGTAAGCAAGTGACTAACAGAAGCAGTCTTTTTTTTCCCCAGCCAGCTGCACACCTTTGAGCCCACCCTTTCTTGTATAGCCCACCTTAGGAAAACATCCTTGCCTCACACGACGCTCAGCCCTGTTTCCTCCCCAGCTTTAATCTCAGTGAAAAGAGCTTTTAACGATGAAGGGACCTGCCAAAGTGCAACAAAAGGTGGGAGGAACTTCAAGGGATATTAGTAGAGGAAGGCTCTTTTATCACCTGTTACCTTTGGGCGGCCTTACGTATACCTCTCACCCCTGGGCGTTATGCAAGTGTCTCTTTATTAGTAGATATGCAAAGAACAAGCGATAACACGCATTAAAGGTGGGGAAAGGGGAAGGAGTCAACTACATTTATATTTACCCCAAAAAGTATGAAATATTATTTTCATTGCCCAAAGATGTGAAGAAAGCATGCACTTCCACTTCCCGAGCCACCTCAAGCGACACCAAGGCTACCCCTGCAACCACTCGGGCTGCGTCTTTTAGCGGTTCCACCTGGACCGAGTTCGTGAGGGAGCGCAAGGAGTTGCACCAAACCATGTGTTATGTTAGGAATGCGGCAAGGCTTTAGGAACTCCTGGTTCCTGGAGCAGCAGCAGCGCGCGCATGCCGGCACGCGGCTGGTGTACGGGTACCCGCACGACGACTGCGACCGCTCCTTCATCACCACCTTCAACCTGCAGAGTCACTTGCGATCCTTTCACGACGACGTGCAAGGTTGCGGCTGAACCTTCGCCATGAAGCAGTGTTTACTGATGCACTGAGTCGTTACACGTAGTTTTTCAGTGCCAATAGAATGACGTCCACTTATAATGTTATCTTTGCCTGCCACCTTGTGGCTTTTTGTTGTACATGCAGAAATGCTGTTGTTAAATGTAAAGTCATCAATCCTATTGCTGAAAAATATGCCTCAGTTGGTTAAGCACCAACTAAGCACAGTACTTACCTTTTTTTGTGAAAAGGGGGTATAAGGGACAGCAGAACGTGAGAGACCAAGCCAGGAAACAATACAGTACAGTATTTAGAACGTTTGCCTCCTTCGCTGACGTAGCTAGGCTGAGAGGAACAAAAGCAGGCCACGTCCAGAAAAAAATGGGCGTCTTTAAGATGTGCCAAAAGCAGTCATACAAACGCATTAAATTACTACTGAGTTTATTATTATTATTATTATTATTATTATTATTAGTAGTAGTAGTAGTAGTAGTAGTAGTAGTGGTGGTGGTATTGTGTAGAATTTTAGTGCTGACATCATTTAACATCCAATTAAGTGTCCCTAAAATGGTGTATCACTGCCATCAATTTATTTAGTCTTTCCGCTGCAAGAAACGAATGTTAATTGATATGACTGGATCTGTATCGCCATCGGTGTTTGAGATATATCAAATAAAATGCTGGAGGATTTTAAGAGGGACTACTGTACAGTACACCGAATTTCAAACAGGATTATTGCCCGCCCCCTTCCCCAATTGGTCGGGTGAAGCGCCATCCCTGGTCGTCGCATAAATATGCAGCTATAGTACTTTTTATTCTGCACTATACTGCCACTGTGTTTCACCTCAACCAGAATTTGACAGTTCGGTTACTTAGTCCGTTGGCCCCTACGGAGGGAAGCAGTTAAAAGCGAAGAGATGATTATTTGCTCATAAAAGTTGATTTAGTTCTAAGTAATATCTATCAATGCAGGTACAGTTAAATGTTTTGAATTCCTACAGACTTGAAGTCAACACGTTAGGCGACAAGTGACGTAATCACGTAGCTCCGAGGTCTGGCTTGGCTCAGTTGGCAGTGGCCGAAGCGAAGCAGCTCAGACAGTATCAGACAGCATTTAAAAAAACAAACAAAAAAAAACGACTGACTTTCCGAGTCAACTGTAAAAACGGTCCGAGTGACTCGAGGCGGCCCAACATGTCCGAGACGTACGGTATGTTCATTCGGCTTTTGTTTGTTATTTGGTTACGGAAGTCGCGAATATTAACGTTATATAGCTCAGCTGTGATGTGACAGGCGCTTAGCTACGCGGTTGACTAGCTAGCTTACACATTAGCTGCCGCTCACACACGTCTGGACGCCGCTGAGCTTTTATTTAAAGACCCCTTTGTTGGTGTTTCTATCCTTCCGCCCACCTACACACCCAGCTTCCGTAGCACTGGCGGCGCTGCATTTGGCGGGTGAAAGTTTGTCAAACTTGAGGCGCGCTGACATGTCCCTACATGAATGATGAGTGGACAGACACAGAGCTCCTTAAAAAGAATGTAATTTGACTAGAAATGCGCTCACTCACAGCAGTATAATTGTTGATCACTTGAAGCTAACCTTAGTGGTCACACGACTTCCTGCATCCAGTTCGCCATCTGCTTCGTTTTTTTTTTCTTCTTCGAACTGCACAGCAATGCCTGATAGTGGTGCATTTACCGGTACTTACAGCTTCCAATTACGTTTACCCACTGAAATGAATTAAAATGCTATTAATTCCTGCCAGCCACCTAAAAAAATGCTCGTTTTTCAAACAAAAATATTACTTCACAGTTGTTACATATAAAAAAAACACGCTAATAACATATTTAAATGCAATGCAAAGAACTAAACAGTTTGTGCATCATGATTTCATGCATACGTTCAATTGATTAGGTGGCTCCTCCTTATGTAGGAAAATACTTTCAGGTATATCCAAGTATGTACAGTGGTACCTCAATTTCTATTCGCCCCAAACATCACCACACAGCTGCTATTGCTTTTCCATTACAACAGACGCACCGAGTGATGGGGTCAACTGAACTGTACAATCCTGCGCAATTCACACTTGTAACGTGTCACATTTCACAATTGCTGAGTCACTGTTTTTTGGGGCAGTTCAAAATATGAATTGCTGCTGCATGTTGTGGCAGCACATTTAAAGCACAGAATTGTTCACACACATATAGATTAAAAAAAATCCATTGCCGTGTTGAAGATGATGCAAGAATACCTAATGTACCTGGTAAGAAGAAGCCATTGTGCATCATTCTTATAACTACCGGTAGTTAAAATACAGTCAGTGTAATGATTTCATTTATTGTTAAAATATTGTCGGCGTAATGTATTGATTTCATTTATTGTGATTTGTGAAGTCATATTATCAACTTCTCCCCTGCTTCGCGCTGCCGTTAATGTCATTTTGTGATCCAACACCCACAACTTCTTGGTGGGCTGCTGTTAAAATGGTGGTAGCATTGATGTTTTTTTGTGTGTTTTTTTACACTGACAGCCTGATTGTCATACAAGGGACTACGGAGATGTATGGGAAAACACTAAAAAGCTGAGGCAAGATTTTAGAAACAAAAGCGTTTTGATTCTGTCAGCTGTGTTGTCATGGCAGAAGAAAAACAAAGTGAATGCACGTCTGTGCCTTCATTCTGCTGCAGTCTGCTGCTAGTCTATCGTAGAAGCAAAATAACACCTGCGTAGTGTTCTAGCAAGTAGGTTCAAGGTGCTCTTAATCTTTCGAGTTCTGAATTGACGTCCCGTGAACTTGACAACTGCAAAAAATATCATTTAAAAAGATGAACATTTGAATTTTACTCAGTCAACACAGAGACATTTTGAGCAGGAGCAGTGATGGGATATCACTGCTACCCACATCACATTTGGAAGCCAAAAGGACATCCAGTTTGCCTTGGGGTGAGCAAAACTTTTCTGCTCAAGGGCTAACATTGTTTAAAGGACAGATGGGCCAGGTTATTTGTAAATCATGTCGTAATAATTCATGTGTATCAAAAAAATCATCCTTATGATAAAACTATTAATTTGTTTATTGGCATGTTTTATTTACAAAAATAATTGACTTAAACAGCTGAATGAATCAAAACATCTTTTTTAAATGAATAAATGTGAAACGGTTTTTCGTACTAAAACAATAATTCTCCCTTTTTAAATGACAGAGTTGAAATTTATCCTGCCCTTTGCAATGAATCATTTAGACTTTCCCTCATCTCAGGGTAAACTACCTCAGAGTATTCACAGAACCTGCTTGCAGGAATATCCCTCCGCACCTTTGGCATGTGTTTGCCAAATAAGGTGGCTTATGTGAAAGTTTTACGCTCCAGTAGACCGTCTCATCCGTTGCATAATCACTGTTGACCATTGGCTTGGCGGGACGCACTGTGGATTTATAGTTAGCATGTCTGCCATATTAAAAAGAGATCTGGGATTGAATCTGAGTTGGAAGTGGGGGATTTCATTGTTCTTCCCATGATAATAATACGTTTTGTCCACACAATAAATACTCTTCAATTGTCCATAGGTCATTGGTATGAATGTGTGTGTGTGAATGTGCCCAGTGGTTGTCAGACAACCAGTTCAGATTGCACCCCACCTCTTGATCAATGTCAGCTGGTATAAGCTCCAGTTACCCGCGACCCTGATTATAAACAATTGCAATAGAAAATAGGTGGCTGGATTCAGTTAGCATGTGACACTGCTTTCAATTCCAGACTCAAGCAAGAAGCTTAACCTCGGAAGGCTTGAATATTAATAGATGTGGTGTTCACAGTCATTTCAGGTTATTCTTTTCCAGCCAGGTACACACACACCCCTAGAAAGGAGAATAGGTAGAAAGTAGAGTGTGAGCCCGTATCTGATTCACTCGCACTCCTACAATTTCAGGTTGGGGGCTAAACAAGTCTGGAGCCCTGGGTTATTCGATTAATCTTTGCACTCCGACACAACATGCTGAGATCTCGCATGGTAACGGTTCAACTTCCATGTTTTTCTTTTCTCCTTTTAAACGTGTCATTTATAAAAAATAAATAAATGATTGAATATTTCAGTCTGTTCAAGAGTCACAGCACACAAGAGCTTCTTAAATGTCATCAGTATACATCCCGGGCAAGCCTTGTGTCGTCAGAGCCATCCGGCTTGTCCTCCTCCGCAACAACATCTGTACAAACAGCTGGTAATGGCTATGGCGCAGTCACCCGAAGCCATGTTTAACAGCTCTCATGCCAAAAAATTTAAAGTTCTGCTGCTTCACTTAGCCACGCGGCAAATGCACACAGACCGTGTTTTGTGTGCGCTCAGTGATGATCAGGTTAAATTAGGGCCTGCCAGGAGCTGGAGAGTAGGAGCTTGATGAGATTAAAAGGCTTGTCTCTGAGGCTGTAAGTGCCAAATGCAGCCGGTTCGCGTTGTCTCCTGACATTTGTTTAGCATTGATCTCCCGCTCTTCTCTGCTTTCAGACTTCCTCTTTAAGTTCTTGGTGATTGGCAGCGCCGGGACGGGGAAATCCTGCCTCCTCCATCAGTTCATTGAGAACAAATGTAATTTTTTTTTTAATGCACAATTGCACATTGTGTTATTAAAAGTTATTCGGTGACTTCTTCAGACCAAAAAGAAAAAAGATCTGAAACAGCCATCATTTCAAGCATTGTGGTAAATGAATACTGTACTTGTGCAACTGCAGTCAAACAGGACTCCAACCACACCATCGGTGTAGAGTTTGGTTCCAGAGTGGTCAATGTTGCTGGGAAGACGGTCAAACTGCAGATATGGGACACAGCCGGCCAGGAGCGCTTCCGGTAACCTGTCCCAGATTCAATTTTGAAACATGTTTTTGCAGTTGAACATTTGATAATTGAATGTTGCTGTCTGGCTTTCACAGCTCTGTGACACGCAGTTATTATCGAGGAGCAGCCGGAGCACTTCTTGTCTATGATATTACCAGGTAAAATATTTTTGCTTTTGAGGGTCACAGGGCCCAAGAAGGCACAGCAAATTACTTTTGTAGTTTCTGTTTTTCATTAGTTTTCCATCAATGGTGTAGAAGTGTTTTTCATACAAATATTTACTTAAATTATACGGGTTCGTGACAGACCGCCTTCCGACTTGAGTACAAATTTGAGTAAAGGCGCGGCATTGAATACAGCTGTTAAAAATAGCCTCAAACACTCACTCTGGTTATCTTGGCAGCCATGTTCCTATTAGTCAAGTGAACATAATTGGACAGCACTCAGGGATGTTGATAACAAATGGATTCCTGATGATAAATATTGACTTGTCTGTTATGTATGTTTGTCTGCAATCAGAAACAAATGTACAAATAATGATTGATGATTGGCTGGGTGTATACAAAAAGTCAACATAGTCTTTAATGCTGCCAGGTTGTATGATTAAAAAATAAATAAACACGCCAGACCATAGCAGCCGATCCCAAACACATGTAGGGAAATCTAATATTGTCAACATTTGGACATACAGTCATACCTTGGTTTTCGACCATAATCCGTTCCAGAAGGCTGCTCGAAAACCGAAACCACGCTCTTAAAAAAATACAATCTTTATTGAACACATATGCTCACAATGGAACGCCACACGAAGAAGCGAAACTTCCTCGTCTACCCGAGGAAGCGTGACTTCGTGTAAGGAAGGCGAGAGGAGTCAAGTGGCGCATTCAAGTGTGCTCAGTTTGGTCGAGAACCGATTTTCGTTCGTAATCCGAGGCTTAAAAAACTCGAAATTTTTGGTCGAAAACCGATTTGGTCGAGAACAGAGAGGTTCGAAAACCGAGGTTTGACTGTAATTCCAAAGTATGTTTGATTAAAAACAACAACTACAATCCTTATCACAACTCCAGTGGGGTGTGTTGTCAGTGACAGCTATTTCTGTTATCCATGTGTCCCTCTGTCCTGTCCTCTAGTCGAGAGACATACAACGCTCTGACCAACTGGCTGACAGATGCACGCACACTAGCCAGCCCCAACATTGTCATCATACTGTGCGGCAACAAGAAAGACCTTGAGGCCGAGCGAGAGGTCACCTTCCTGGAGGCGTCGCGCTTTGCTCAGGAGAACGGTAATTCAAACACTCTTGTTCTGTTTTGTCACCTCTTTCATCTTGCTTCCTGCTCGGTTTGCACAGAGCTGATGTTCTTGGAGACCAGCGCTCTGACAGGAGAGAACGTGGAAGAGGGCTTCCTCAAGTGCGCTCGCACCATCCTCAACAAGATCGACTCAGGTACTCATCAGTTGTATTCCATTCTCTGCTGAATCTTAGTTTTCTTGCTCGGGGCCCAATGTTTGTGCCCAGTGGACATTTGGTGCAAGGTGCGGTGTAAATCTTTGCCGGGGCGGGCTGGATTAAGTTTTGGTATTTTTGGAAGACCTGCGCGAGCTGTTGCTGCGACTTGTTTCACCGGCAATCGAAGCGGCTCCTCTCATTCCCTTTTAATGGCACATGTGAGAGGTGCACTGATATTCCTCGACGTGATGGAAGAGGACACCGATTTGCTTAAGTACTACGGCGGATCGAGGCGTGCAAAATACGTTTGTAAGGAACTGCAAACAGACCTCTACGGGCTGATCAGAGACGTGTGTTTGCTCTTGGAGACTGGCTTCACAGTCACAGATATCCCAGGTTAGCCCAGTAAGTGCCAAAAAGTTGTGAGAATAACAAGATTAAATAAACATGATAGAGGTAAGGGTAATCCTTAAGAATAAAGACTGAAAATGCAAGAGGCTTGAATATCACATACAAAGTAATTTTTTTATGTGACAAAAAGCATTGAGTGTTCAAGAACAGGGTTGGTGGCAGGTGGTGTCTGATCTGTCAGTGCTGGTCACTGTTTGCATTTCGCTCCCCAGGCGAGCTGGATCCAGAGAGGATGGGCTCGGGCATCCAATACGGAGACGCTTCGCTGAGGCAGCTGCGACAGCCGCGAGGCAGCACCTCACAGAACAAGCAGCAGTGTAGTTGCTAGGTCTCTCTCTGCACTCCTCCTCATCCAGTGCACAGAATGTCCCGTACAGGTCCGTGACGCCTTCAAACGCTTGTGTTGGAGCCAGTGGATATGTTTTTAAGTCTCCTTCTCGTCTGTGTGTGTGTGTGTGTGTGTGTCAGCTCCAGGTGTTTTGGGGTGTCTCACACACACCTCATAGCACCTGGATGAGTGCTCGCGGCGACCACTACAACTCCTGAGCCTTGGCCTCTGGTAAGGCTCTGATGGTCTTCAGTCCTTACCAGATATGGACAAGTCAAGGGTTGTTTGTACAGACTATTGTATTTTTATTTATTTTTTCTCATTCTGTTTGACACACACACACACACACACAGCCAAAATTTGCACATCTTTTGTTTATAAATTATCGTTGATCGACGAATTGCTGGGTGTACTCTCTTCAGCACTTGAACATTCGTTGACTGTTTTTGTAAATGGAACTACTGTATTTAAATAGGAGAGATTTATGACGCCATCGCGAAGTTTATCCACAATTTAAAAGCTTAAAAATGTTGGCATCAAATCGCACTTTTATTACATGTGAGTATTGTTCTTGTTTCCGTCCATATTAGTTTAGTGTTGTTTGGAATCTATATGTTGCCCATTATTTGCTGAAAAAGCACAAAGGCAGAGCTGGCCCAAGTTGAAGTTGTACTAGCGGACCTCCCAAGTCACACATGCCGTCTACAGACGTCACAGGAAGCCACAGTTCCCTCAAAGCGGTCATACGTGAGCAAGCGTGTTTTGAACCTCCGGAGTAGTTTTTCACTTTCCCTCGCCAAGCACATGAGCAGCTCGGAGCTCTCCCACATGTTATTGAGAGAGCAATGGGGAATTTGCTTCTCCGCACCGCAGCCAGCGAACTTTGTGGGGCTGCGGAGACCGCGAGGATGAGAAAACAAAAAAGCCGCCACTCAAGGTTAGAGTGACCCAAAACTAACAAGACGCGTTTTAAATATCATCTCCTCTTGTATGTGTGTTCTCACACATACACACTTTATCATCTCAAGTGAGCAGGTAACCACACTTGGAGCAAAGACAACGTGAATCATGCAAATGGGAGATAATATATCTATATATACATCAGTATATCAAGAAATTGTCTTCATTTTTTCTCTAATAGTTTTCTTCCGTATGAAGGAGTATTAGGGTCACACTGACAAGAAAAACAAATTGTGAGATTGCAGTGATAATGTTATGCGAAAAAAAATGAGTGAGAATTCAGCTGCGATTTGCTCGCAAACATAAGTTTCTCAGGAATGTAATTTTTGGAGGAAAATGTATTCTACACAAAACAAGACAAAGAAGACTAGAGCTCGGACTCTCCCCGAAAATCCCTCTTCCATAATCATGGGAGCCTTCAGAAACTTTTAGCGTTGTTCACATTGTTCTGTTGGGTTATTCAAAAGTGCCCCCAAAAAAGGAGTGCCGGAGCCTAGTGCGTTGGAAACAGGTCAAGCAGAGAAGGCTGATTACTCAGGCTGTGTTCGGAAATTACTGGGAGAGGAGCGCACTTTGCCTCTCCGAATACACACATGCTCCGTGTGGTGTTACGGCCTCAGAGTGAATTTCGGAAAGCGCCCTGTGTTGTTGATGGCGGAAAATGAGTTCCAGTTGGATAACATTTCTGCTTAGAACTACACGAAACTTTTTGTTTTCTTCTTAAAGTGGCTTAATTAAACAAGAATGTTGCATCGCAAATGTGGCCAAAGGTAGAATTCTGGTCAGTTGTTGTGCCGTTTGCTGCTGTAAATCCTCGTCGTGGCGTAAGGGAGCGGTATGCTGAAATCATGATACGTCACACATTTGTTGCCATGACTTCTTGTTTTTTTGTTCTTCCTCCATTTCATCTTCAAACTTTCTTTTGGCGGATTGGCAAATACTTTTGATGATTTATTGGCGGTGGTTAGAAGGTGGCAGTAACCACCAAACGAACATCAACGCGATTAGGCAACGCAAAGGTTGTGTGGTTGTTTTAAATCACAATGTATAATTCTTGTTTTATGTTGAGTTGCGTATGCTGCCACTGTACGGCGCTCAGATTTTTTTCCTGGCAAGTCAAAGCAAAAAAAAAAACAAACAGTAAACCAAAAAAACTGCAAATATGGGAATCCGCGGGTGCTGAACCATGAGTATGCGAGGGTCCAATGCACTTAATTCTCATTAAATTAGTCCGCCCGCACTTAACATAACTTTTTTTCTTATTTTGAATTCCTCATAAAGTTCTACTCTTTCCTCCCACTGTTTTGACTTGTCAGTACTATTTTTCTTTTCAGTGTGGCCTCAACTCTCGTTCCTTCTGCAAGTGCACTTTTACTTTTCTTGTTTATATGCTGTAACTGGAATTGTACATTTTCATTTGACTTGAAACTGTAATAAATATTTTAACTGGAGATGTCAGCATTTCTTACAAAGGAGCAACTGCGTGTGATAATTTTTTTTTTCTAGGAAGAGTTTGTGTTCAACATGCAGCCGGTATTTTCTGATGTCATCCAGTCTACGTGGATGCACTCAGTTGCTGCTTGGTAACAAATGCTACATTGTCTTGAATAGGACTGTACATGTTCGTTGTAAATAAGAGTTGTCTTTAGAGGGCGATTGTCGCTCGTTGATTGTAAGGATTATGCAATCCCCAGTAAATATGCTTGTCTTTTTCCAGTGAAAAGCCAGCACCTTTGTCATTCGATGTCTCCTACCACATTCTGTGGTTCCTTCGTAAAATCCCTCAAATAAATCTCAGCTGGCTTCGGAATGTCCTGAAATGTAACAATGGCTTCACATCACCTTCCACTGTGGAGCACTTTGTCTTGACGAAGCATTGGAGCGAGGTATGATATCACTAGACTCA
The DNA here is from genome assembly GCA_026261675.1 of Hippocampus mohnikei. NCBI lineage: Eukaryota > Metazoa > Chordata > Actinopteri > Syngnathiformes > Syngnathidae > Hippocampus > Hippocampus mohnikei. The sequence goes on along the minus strand of JAKGUB010000677.1, from coordinate 964,090 downwards.
CATGATTAACAGTAAATGGCCGCCACGGTGCCCCAATCGTGTTGATTTATGCCCCTGGTTTGGTTCAGTTACAACCTGAGCGCTTTTATGTAGCCAGAGTGGATGTATTGATTGATTTATTGATCTTGGCCATGCTGTCGGGGTGATCTCATACTTCAATTGCACGAGAAAATTGTGATACTGACAGTCTGCCACTAGGTGGTGTTAGGTCACCAGGTTTCTTAATCTTTTGGTCAGCACTGTGGACTAATCCACCATTTCCACCCTTTATTTGGGCCTGGACATTTTGCATCAACGCTATCACGATGTCAAGTATATTACACTGGTCCGCAAAGGTTTACTCAATATTTGAATCGAAGATGCAAACCTTTAGCAATTATTTTTTTGCGCTGATTCCGAATCTGCCCTTGTTTTTTCTCAAGCATGTGAGGTATTCATAATATAATATATTTAGTAATATTTATGAATCATGGGTAGGTTCAGCCACAGTTGCATTTTTTTCTGAAACGTCATCGCTATAAATTACAATGCATGGTAAAGGAACATTGTTCTGTGGTAATGCAGTACAACTTTCGGGGTAATAGATCAAATGAAAAGCAGAGTTTTTGTGTGTGTGTGTGTGGGGGGGGCGATTTACTGATGCCTTGAAATTTATGTTGTCAACAGTTTATAGATTTTAAAAAATGCTACGTCACAGGAAACAAAGATAGATAATTGGAGTCCAAAAATGTTCTCATACATCATTTTATTTACAGAGAATGGTACATGTATTTGAACTGGGAGACAATACTGCAAATAAAGACTTCCATCAACACACTTGGGTGGAAACTAAAGGGAAGCAGTACACACTAAACTGATTGGAAAAAAAAATACAAAACATAGGAAACCACCATGGAATATGGTCAATGTTAGGGCTATGGGAGGTGGTTTCACAAGCAAATTAGTTTTTGTTGTTGGTTTCATGAAGCCAATATGTGACTCACATTTATGAAACAACTAAATACTATTTGATGCGCACATGTAGTGTGCTCTGGAATGATTTATTTTTTCATTTAATAGTCAATATAATTATTTTAAGATACAAGTATACAATATGCACGAACCATACAACGCACACGTCACAGTACTGCTTTATAAAATGTGTGACATACAAGCACCGCGTCATGAAGAGTATTAGACTACATTTGAAATGCCATTGCAATGAGGCGGCCATCTTGTGATACAACAGGTTGTCATTGTCACTTGCCCGGAGTACGCTTATTCCAGCCGCTCTGAAGGGCCTCCGAATTAAACTTAATGGTGAGCCACATGTAAAATGCCCATGATGAGTTTTTGACATCAGTGGCAGGTTTTAAAAATCACCTAAGTGCCGGATGCACTGATTATGATAGTGCTTGTTCATGACAGTAGTGCTCTGAGATGAGGGTTAATTGAAGGGGCTGGATGTGAACACACTGTTGCCAAGTGACAACTCACTTGACTTCCCAAATGTAACTTTCATATTGAGCAGTGCGACACAGCCAAAATATCACTTAACAATTTCAAGGTCTAGGAACTCCCCTTTATCAACAGGAGGGAAGCCAGGAACATGTTTGTTGTCTATTCCAGTGACTGGAGCATGAGGAGCTGCTTGAGGACCTTAGTCTGACTGGTCTCCCTGATCTCACCGGCGAGGAACATCTCGTCCACCACCGTGTACACCTGGAGGGAGACACGGCTTGGTTAAGTAAGGCAGATGGCGTTCCGACATACAGTTGATCAGCAGCGAAGGGAACTGCAGGATAAAAATACTCAATGATGACCACAAACCACTGAGTGAAAGTAGACACGACATTATCTCCTTCCTTACTCGTATAAAGACGAGGTTCCTGGAATGTTGCCTCACCAAATGACAACATGTCAAGTCCTCATTTTAAAATAAGCATCAAATGACCAAACACAGACTAAGGCCTCAAGTATTTGGATCGTGACAGCATTTATGATCTCTTCCTCCCGGACGCCCCTGGTGAGTGTACCGGCATGTCCCACTGGCAGGAGACCCGGGACGACCCAGGACACGCTGGAGGGACTATGTTACCCAGCTGGCCTGGGAACGCCTCGGGATCCTCCAGGAAGAGCTCGAAGAAGTGGCTGGGGAGAGGGAAGTCTGGGCTTCCCTCCTAAAGCTGCTGCCCCCGCGACCCGACCCCGGATAAGCGGTAGAAAATGGATGGATGGATGGATGACCAAACACAGACTAAGGCCTCAAGTATTTGGATCGTGACAGCATTTATGATCTCTTCGCTGTGCGGCAGCACAGTCAGGTTGAAATAAAACTTGAGCTCCAAGTGTAGACATTCATCTTAAACAAAAGAAGTTTCACAAAACTATAGAATTAATACCCGCTATCTGGAGATACTGAAAGTCAATATGCAGAGTGGTCTCAAAAAAGTATTTTAACAATTGAGATAAACAAATTTGAATGAAAATCCTCAATAACTGCTCATGGCCAGACATAATTTTTTTGTGGTGGTGTATGAACAAAAGAAAAAAAAATAATTGTCTTCTGGACACTTAGGCACTTGGGTTAAAAAAAAAAAGCAGCAAGTGTTATGTGGCCGTAAGATAATTTTAAGCCTTAATTAGAAAGACCGGCAAGAGCGGCTGGGGAGTTATTTGTTGCTAAGCATTCTCGCCTTGACCTTGCAAGTAACAACTACCATGTAGGTGTTAATTACAAAGAGGAGGGAACATGTTCATTGTCTTTTGTATTTGGTTCGCCATTCTGTCAAGGCGCTTACCTTGTAGAAGTTGAAGACGAGGTCCAGTTCACACACGTTGTGAAAGTACTCATTGAGCACCTTGGAGGAGAGACATACATTCAAGTCTTATGAGTTCACACTCAAATGATTATGAAATATCCTTCCATAGTGTAGTGACCAAATATTCAAAGTCACACGGATCCCGAATGTTATGCCCTGTGACTCCCAGAACTGTCTAAATTACAATGTTTCACCCAGTCACCTTCAAACAAGTCATTAGATGTTTATCACTTGGATCAAAAACGACAGTATCTTTAAATAAAAATCGGCACAGGATAACTCAGAATGAATGATGACATTTATCACATGTCATCTGAGTGATGGATAGCAGGAGAGGAGACGGCTGGACTCCACAATGCTAATGTAGCATCGCAAAGACACACAGGATTGCACTGTTTGTCTTCCGCCTTCAGGCATTTTAAATGGAAACATAAGCTCTTTGCTTTAAATGTTCACTTGCTCCTTCTGTATTCTGTGAATTTGATCTTTATAGCCAACATTGATTCACTTTAGTGACCTCTTCACTAGAAAAATAATACCTAACTATATTTAAGAATTTCGTAAGCGCCTATCAACAATGTACTCCCCACAAAAATGTAATGAGGTGCAGGAAGCAAGAGAACAGTAAGGATAATCATTAACAAACATTCCAGAACACAATCAGAGCATAAGAACTCAATCATCATAGTTGACTTACTGAGCAGCTCTAGTGTAGCTAACATCACGCTGAGTGCATATGTTTCTTACCTCTACAAAGTTGTGGATTCCCTCGAGATATGCCAGGTTATTATCAGTCACGTCAACACAAATGCAGAAGTAGAGTCCAGCATAGCGTCGGTAGATGATTTTGAAGTTTCGGAACTGTGGAAACAATACTTGTCAGCCTTAATTATTTGGCCTTAAAGTGTTTTTAAGAAACTGTAAGTTGACAAGAATACAGTAGATAAAAAAAGGTCTAAAAATGCCATTTAGTCTCAGGCTCGTCCATATGACAATAATTAGTTTCTCCACATCTTTGGGAGTTTCATTGGATGAAGAAAAAAACGGTGCCACTACGTCTGTTTTGCTCAGCAATTTTTAAAAAAATATATTCTTCGGAAACGTTTATGTGGGTGAGTTTGTGATTTGCAGTTTGCAGAGGGCTGAGGAGTAGCACACCTAACAGCCATCTGACATAAGATTCGAGCACAGGTCCAACAGTCAGGTTGGTAAACTTCTCAAGGCGACGCAGAGAAAGGTTGTGATTACTACTGGTAGTGATGGAAGCTAGCTGCTCAATAAGAGGTACAGAAAATGTCCAACTCAAGAGTTATATTTTAAAGATGAGAGTAGCTTTGTGTCACTGACTCCAAAACGTAATAAAATAAGGAAAGGAAGATAACTGCTGGGCAAAAATAAGAAGGCAACCCATTCCTCTAAGATTGTCACACGGAAGAACGTATGTATTTGTTGTTTTCAAAATGTTGAGACTTTAAATCGCTGCTTGCATTATGATTCCAGTAATGATCTGGAATTAACTCACCTCCACAAAGTTGGTGTGCTTGGCATCTCTGACAGTCACCACTGCGTGCACCTCCTCGATCAACTTCTGCTTCTCGTCGTCGTCAAACTGCATGTACCATTTTGCGAGTCGTGTCTTGCCGGCTCGGTTCTGGATCAGAATGAAGCGGATCTAAAGTGGACAAAATTATATCAGACGGGGGAAATACAGCAGTATATCACAGTGGAATGCCGTCAAACATCATTGCTTTGACGTCAAGTGGAGCATAGAAGATCGATTTCATTTTAAGGTACGTTTTCTGTTTGCAAGAGCTAAGTGGAAGCGATGACGAAACGAACCGGGGCACTTATTTTCACAAGTTGATAACACATTGCTTCTCAGATAATAGTTACATTTCCTTGTTTGAATAGTATATTATGTGCCTTTAGCGCTTCAGCCAAGTGACTTGTGTTGCTAAATGTTAAGCACGCTAGCGGTGATCGGCAACAAAAATATCAACATTTTTTAAAATTAATCAGCGACGTATTTACCATGTTCGTTTCCTAATTTAGGACCTTCTAAACTCCAGCAAGGCACGTTCGTGAAATACTATGCAGCGCGTTTATTCCAATTCATAAGTAATTCTTCCGACCGCTCGACCGCTATCTCTTCCAAGCTAACCAGAAGTAGGGGAAATAGTAATGTCGCGTTGCATGCTGGGGGGAGTAGTTTTCATAAACGCGTTAGGTGCTATCGCGAGTGATTTAAAACTCAAAGAACCAGCATCCTTTCGTAATGACTTTCCTTGTTCCGAGATCACATGATTCAAAACCAGTCTGATTTTTAAAAATATCTAATTTAAACGGTGCGTGCTGCATTCATCCACAAATATGATTTTACAAAAAAAAAAAACATTAAAAAATACTCAATAAGGATGAGTAATATCTAGATGAGATGATTAGCTCGACAGTACTATGTAAACTGCTTAGCACCAATTTTGCAAGCAGACCCATAACTAGTAAAGCTACAGTGTAAAGGGTGTGTTTCCTTGGTTTTTCAGAGGAATACATTTAGTGGGTAAAATAGTATATCTGAAGATTTTTAATATTTTATCAGACAGATGACATGTTAAACCTTCAGGAACATGAATTGATAGGGCTCAAGCACCCAAAAAAACGATAAAATAACAAAACGTAACCGAGGACCGAACAGGCAGGTTGGATTGCTCCACACTCCACTGCATTTCATTCAAATTAGCCACGGCTATGAGTAAATTAATTTGAGCAACGTGTCTGTTATAAAAAGAAAAAAAAAAAGCTCATTATGAATAACAAATAGGTTTGTGATTTTTTGGAAAACATAATTTTAGTTTACTTTCATCATAATTTAGCCTGCATGGTAGAAATTTAAGTACGTACGTACAGTACCAGTCCAATCCAGGTGTATTTATAGAGCAAAAACAACAACACAGTTTATCAAGTGTTTATTACAATGTAACAAAGAAAATAAACACAGACATGGATTAACAATATACGGAAATAAAAAAAAATACATGAACAATACATGGAGAAAAAAAAATTAAAAATCACATTTCAAACTGAAGTATGGCAAAAAAGGGAAAGATCCGAAAACTTACACACACAAAGGGCAGACGAACATTTTATGCTTACTCACTTTTCTCCTTTTTATAGGCCTTAATTTGTGGTAATGATTGAAGGAAGACCACAATCTATGATCAAATGGTATCATAATTATTAATGTATTAACTTTAGATAAAATATTAAGTCTTCATTGGGATGGAAAAGCCACAAATAGCCAGGAATGAGCCATAACTGTATGTGTTAAAGGCACTACTCACTTTAAGTCAATCATCAGATCCTTTTTCAATAGTGCTAGTTCATAGTTGGGTCATGGGTGAGTTTGACCCTATCTCAGTTGGGCAAGAGGTGGTGTTCTCCGGGCTGAGCATTCGTTGGAATTAGATGGGGTGGAGGAACTTGGGACTGTCGGAGATTGCACAACATTTGAATGGAGGAATGTGTTGGCCCTAGAGACCAAAAACTATTTCAGCTGCAAGTCCAGAGAAAGGGATGGGGTGAAATGGATAAGAAAAAAATACAAGGCAGAGGAAAGCTAACTTAGGTATTTAGAGCGTCTTTGTTGAAATAGCTTTTGCTTTTCTAAGTCAAACTCCTAGTACACCAGTGTTTAGGCCAAGGCAAAAAGAAAAACAAAACAGATTCAAAACAGCAGCAGATTATTTTTGCAGAAACTTCGACCCCTGTTAATCTTGCTTCTTGTGACTGGGGTCGTGCAAATATTGCTAGAGAGTGACACGGTGTTTAATGTGATTGGACATGAGCTTGTGTGTTTATTCAAGCAAAGGTCAGTGCACTTTGAACACAAACTGGCTGTTTATAGATAACAAAAATGAGTATATAGTAAACTATTGAGCATCTACATTGGATTCCTTCAACTTTCAAAAAACATGGAGTATGTTAAGTGCACTGAAGACTCGGATTCAATAGTATCAGTCCTTTGATTGACAGGTGATGTGTTCAGGGTGTGTTGCGACTTTTGCTGTCACTCATTTAGGAAGCACCTCATCTACGATCATGACACTGAATAAGATGGACAGAAAAAAAAAACACTTCTCTCTCTTGATTGAGTCTATCTGGTCGACTGGTTAGCACATCGGCCGCACAGTGTGGAGGACAAGGGTGTGCCATATATATATGGCACACACACACATATATATATGGCACACATATATATAATAACACATAAGATATATATATATATATATATATATATATATATATATATATATATATATATATATATATATATATATGGCACACATAGACGAACAAAATCAGGGTGTTTTTATATATATATATATATATATATATATATATATATATATATATATATATATATATATATATATATATATATATATATATAAAATGCTTGTTATATGATATTTTATTAATATTAATGTTTTTCTGCAGTTTAATCTGTACAGTCCTTCCTGTGTGGAGTGTACATGTTCTCTCTGTACCTGCATGGGTTTCTCCAAGTACTCCGGTTTCCTCCCACATTTCAAAAACATGCGTGGCAAGTTAATGGAACACTCTAAATTGTCCCTAGGTGTGTGATATATATATATATATATATATATATATATATATATATATATATATATATATATATATATATATATATATATATATATATATATATATATATATATATATATATATATATATATATATATATATATATATATATATATATATATATATAATATATATATATATATATATATATATATATATATATATATATATATATATATATATATATATATATATATATATATATATATATATATATATATATATATATATATACATAGACGAACAAAATATATATATATATATATATATATATATATATATATATAAAATGCTTGTTATATGATATTTTATTAATATTAATGTTTTTTCTGCAGTTTAATCTGTACAGTGAGTTACATTAAATTTGGCATATATATTATAATATTGTTTTATTTTTACTGTTATTTTTATTATTGTTATTTTATTCTCATACTGTAGTATGACTATTGTTATTAATATTATTTCATTGGCTTTTTGCAACTATTGTTCCTCTTTTCTTCTTTTTAATATAATTATATGATTATTTTCATATCATAATTGTTATTATTGTTCTTTCATTTGACATGTTATTTCTGTCTCACAATTTGTCTTTCATTATTATCTATAATAAAAATCTGTCAACTATGCATCTGTTCCTGTTTTGAAGCACGTTGTGGTAAATAATAAATAATAATAATAACAGTAATAATGATGATGATGATGACAGTGAGAAAGAGAGAGAGAGAGAGACACCTGTGTATATTATTTATTTTTAAAAATTCTCAGTTTTTAAAGTACATGGTGCATTTCCTTTCAGCTGTCTCACTATGACTAGAGATACGCGAAAAAGAATCATTTGTAGTGGACCCTTCTCACTTTTAAAAATGTCAAAATAGATTTCCAAACTGTTGAATTCTAAAGCTATGTCAAATGGAACGGTGACAATGATTACTATGATTTGCGAACAAGAAGAGAGCGTGTGCACGTGAGAATGTGCGTATGAGTGTGCGTGTGTGCGCTCGCGCGCGTGTACATGTGCGCGTGCTGTAATGGTGTGCATGAACCACTGGGCGAGACTGTCTTTTTGTGTTGGCCGCGAAAGAGGAGGGGAGATGCTGCCTGGAGTCAGGAGAGGGGCCGCCGCCATTATTAGAAATCTGACAAAAAAATAAGACTTACCACACACCGTCACACATTTTTTTTTCGAGCCTGCCAGCAGCTCAACAACACGAGCGAAGAAGACGGGAATTCAACCTTTTCTTTTTCTCCTCTCACCGCTGAGATCATTGAAGACAGATCATCCCTTTTCCCTCTTTTGGCGAATCTTTTATTTTGGACATAACAAAGGAAATAATAATTGCTCCAAACAACGTGGTGGCGAAGCAAGAAAGACAAGACTTCCCAAAGGTCGTTTTAAAACCGGCAGAGCCTCCATTTCCCCCTTCTTCCTTGTTCGAAGGCGTGTTGAAGACGACTTTGTGCGGCATTTTTTGGTCGCTTTTCCCCCTTAACTAGCATTCAGTTGTCGGTTAGCCCTCCGGCACACACACATCCACACACGGACACACGCACACACAGACACACACGTAGAAATGCTAATGTGAAAACTTCAGACGAGAGCGTACAAAGTGACAAGGAATGGACGCTTAGACTTTTTCGCCCCCTGGAAACGGATAATAATCGATGAGAGTGTTAGCGGGTAGTGTTTTTGTCTCTTTCAACACTGCGAGGAGGGAAAGGAGTGGACGGAATCCGGAGAGGAAGGAATGTTATGGTACGTAGACTACTTCCTTTTAAATCTCTCCCAGTCTGGAGTGTGCTCTGCCAAATAATGTGTGATTATGAGCGTTTTTGCCACTTGTTTCACAATACTTTGTGAATGTAACTGGGAGTCCAGCCCCAACCCATCCCCGAAAAGACTTGTGTGACCCTAAAATTCTTTGGCGTGAAGATTATAATTAATCTTATATGGATTGATGCTTGTGTGTTCATTAGTAGCTGATTCATGGGAAGTTTTCAGAGGGAGGATGGGCACCATCCAATCAAACATTCAAACAATTGTTTGGAAGCACAACACCTGGAATGCATTGGTTGTGTCAAGCCTGTCGATCGGGTGCCCAAAGTCGGTTGGGTTTAATTAAGGAACAATCAGAGCAGGGCAAACATTTATTTAACTCATGTCTGTGGTTCATAATCAAAATGAACCACAAAGGGAATTTAAGTAAGGTATTATTTGGTTTCAAATTGACAATTCAGGCACCAAGCATGAACTGAAACTGGACCTGAATATTCCTATGACTATAGTCCCATTTTTTTGCCCCCCCAACTTGCATGCGTCCATTTCATATCACATGTGGAGCGATGTGGCTCCCATGTTTTTATGATGATGTCGCAGTAGACTTACGGGGCTGACCTCATGTTAACAATTAACATAGCCGTTAATCTATTTCCGTGCCAGAGCCAGTCAACTCGTGTCATGCTTACTGCAAAATGGTCGTTGCCCCCGCCAGCCACTCCCTTTCAGCATCCCCCACTGGACATCTGGTCACTTCATTCCAGGAGACGCTCTTAGTGCCACTCCGGTTTAAGAATGATGCCGAAGGATTTCAAGTGAGAGACTGGTGGCAGGTGCGGGCATACACTGCTGTGTCATTGCTGAGTCAAAGAATGAAACTGGAACTTTAATGGCAGATGACAACGCTGGTGTTGTTTCCTTTATTAAATCAGTCATCAACCAGATCGTTATCATAACCAGTGGAGGATTTGAAGAGTGTACTCTATGTGTTTAGTGTCACATTTCCCAATAACAATTCAGATAAAGTGGTGGAAAATGTAATTTAATGGTGCAATGATTTTAAATTAAGTGCGTTCCCATTTTAATGAGGATTCACCAAAGCATCTGCATATTTTACAACCCATGTTTCCGCACATCGTGGCCTCCAATGCTGGGATGAATTGCCAGATGCAGTTATCCACTTGAATAAATTAACACCACGCCCCAAATAGAAAAGCCACCAGTCTATACCCAGACATTTACGATGGCTTTAATTTGGCGTTTTGCACTCTGGAAGAATAGAAAGGCAATACAGTACTCACAGGGGAGTCATCTCGGTGGTGTATACTGCAAGGTTAGGGCTTGCATTCGATTAATTGTTGAGTTAAAGCATTTCAGCACGTCTTGGATAACAGTTATAATCAATTAGTTGTGATCGGCTCAAGCTCACCTGTGAGCCTGATGAGGACCAGTGCAATAGAAAATGAAGATATGGTTGTTAAGGATTCTATTGCTTGTGGAGTGGTTGTCGATTGATCGTGTCTGGAAGCAGCCGAGGACTCGATCAACTGGTTTGCTTTCTGGAAAAGAACCAAATCTGTAGCACTTTTTCACACTGACACCAGTATGAGCACTCAACTCTTGAGCAATCACCAATATTGATACCACTAATACTTGGTAGTTTTGATGCATATTATTCACAAACAATGTCAGATAATAAAAATAATTGAAAAGAAAGAGACCTGTATATCCCAGTACAGCATCGTAAGACGGCCACAACCAACCTTTAAGTGAGAGATCCTTTTACAAAAAAACAAACCAAGCAAAAACAATCCATTGCTCATGTTCCCCAGAGTCAATTGAGGCAATAAAACATGTGCAAGGACATACAACTCCAGTTGAGCATCTTTTCAACGTACCACTACAACGTTCACATTTCAAAGTCCCAATTTCACATGATTCATTTTGCTTCCAGCGAACACCTATTATAAATGTCATTATCACGGTCAGATTTTTACCACAGAATTGTGAAAGGTCCTTCGTGACAACGAACCGTGGGAAGCTAACTGCCGCTACGACCTTGCTTATGAACAAAATGTACAGCGTGGCATTCCCCTCCGTTGCTTAGCAACACTACTGATCGACTCGTACATTGTTGGACATCTGGAGGTGCGGTCCTGCACATAGTCTCAATACATGTCTGGTAAATGAAAGCAAATCTTGCTGTCTGTGAAGGAGCTATCGCGGTAAATTATTTTAGTTTTCCAGATTTTTAACTTTTTTATTTTTTTTTTATTTTTAAAGTGCATGGCTAAAACTGTCCCATGTCAGGCAGGCACTTTGTAGTCAGGCATGAGTCGGTCCTCCCTCAACATACAAGAACTCGCATATCTTTATTTATATTAGGCGTAGAAAAAAAAGTAGTGTGTTTCCGGTAACCTGACCGACCGAGAATTTCTACCTCGAAAAAAAACTTTACCGTCGGCATTTTTTTCCAAACCTTCTACATTATTGTGTCATAATAATAATAATAATAATACATTTCATTTATAAGCGCCTTTCAAAACACTCAAGGACGCTTTACAATCAAAACAAGAACAATAAAACCACAGACAAAATTGTAAATAATAAAAGGAAAGATGAATTTAGAGCGTTTACATCGGTGCAAACTCTCGCGATATTCACGTTGAGCGTGCGCATCGTTTTCCCTGTCGTCTGTCAACAACATTGAATCATGGCGGCGGCCACGATCTCCGACAACAGTTTAAACCGCGTTTTGTGTGTTGCAGTCGCATGCTCGCACCATAATATTAAGAAAATAGCATCCATTGATGTATCAAAAAGATTCAGCGAACTATTTGACGAACACCACAGGCCGTCTAGGACGCGGCGCAGAGGTAACGAGATGGCTGCAACACCCAGTCGCCGGGCACCCAACTCTCTCGCCGCCTTCGGCGGCGAGCGGGGGTTTCAATGTCTCCTTGTTTTATGTTTTATGGTTATTTTGTTTACATTTTTGATGGGGGCAAAAAGAAAAAGATTAAAAAAAAAAACTTTGTCCGACCTACCGACCCTATGCTGAAATTTCATGTTTCCGGAAACACACTACTTTTTTTTCTACGCATTAGCGGTTATCTGCCCTTCATATAGTCTGCTGACTTGGCCGCTTCAGAGCGCCTCGTTGTTGGCCGTGAGTGTGTGCACATCACATCGAGAAAGAGGACAAGGCTGGGAAGGGGGGGGGATACTTAAAAAACAGTGGACGAAGGGTTCGAGCAGGTGTGGCCGCTCTAGATCATCTTGCTGTCGGCGCACGTCACAGAGACAGGACGTGGCCACTTTAGAGTGCCTCGTTGTCGCCGCATGGAAAAGCTTTGCATTGACCTGGTGAGATACTGTACATTCCAGCTACTTGAGGCTTTGAGTGGCTGTTAATGCTGCTCTCTGCATCGCGATAAATTTAGATTTCATTTTACAGACACTTGTGTGGTTGAACAAGGAGATGACGTGAAATGCCCAACCTGATTTTATTTTTTTGTTTTCTTTCCGTCTCAAGCAGGTCCTTTGACTCAATCTAGCCTACGGTATGTTGGCAGCATTTTTTGATGAGTCTCCTTTTCACTTTGCTTAATCAACTGCCTTGGAAGCCCAGTGCAACACGCCCAAGATTTCTCTTTGCTCCAAGGTAAAATTCATTAGCAGCTGTCAGCACTTCTGCTGCTCGGCCGATTGAGCTCATTGCAGCATGGCGGTCACACCTCCAAATGACGGGCTCGCTACCATCGCACCCCTTCACCTTTGTCCTATCCGCCATCGGGTCGTGTCGATCCAATCCTGGGATCAGAGGGAGGCTTGCTCTGCTTGTCAGGCTCTGGGCCAGATGTGTGGATGCATATTCTTCGGACACCGGATGTGAAATTAAGTCTGTCGTTATCTGGACAGGTCAGAGTTTGGCGAGGTGGAAAAGCGTAGGGGTGTGCTCTCCTCGATTTTATTTTTATTTTTTTCCTACGGGATGAGAAATGGTCCCATGGAGCCCCTTTAAAATCACTGGGCTATTGAGAGACGGTTATTTACTTACTATCATTGAACATATTACCTTGTCAACCCATGCTTTTCTTCATGGGCTGTCACCTGCTCATTTGCATGTTTTCCCCACGAGCCTACCTGTCAATGCCAAGGAACTTCATACCTGCCAGTGACGGATCGCTTCTCCGCTCATCAAAAATGGTGTCTTTACCCCAAATCTCTCTCTCCCTCTCGCCCTTATTTCACGGCAGAAGCTTGCTTGTAAGTCAGCGAAAGCCTGCTTTTGATGCAGAAAAGAGCTAATTATAGCAGGCAGCTTTGCAGAGTTCGGTGGTCCAGATTACAGTCACTCGTCACTCAATGGTGGCTTTGTTCTGGTGACCGATTATTAGGCCGAAAGAGGTGCATTCTGGGAGGATTACATCTGCATTTCCATTAGAAAGTGTGCCTGCCGAGGTTGAAATGAGGATCTTGGAGCTCATCGGTGTCTCAGCCTCTTTTTCAGATTTCAATTTTGAGATCAAGACCTCTCTAGTTTGCCCCCTATTCCGCTTTTAAGGTACTTAAACAGGAGAGCTGAAATATGTGCCGCGGACTGACCTCGAGTCAGCAGTTCCACTTGTGCTTTGCTTATTCTCCTAAGAACAAAAAAAACCCCAGTGAAATATTGTCGACACTCTGGTTTTATAATAAATTGTTCATGGAGGAACTTTGAATGGACTGTTAACAAAAATTGCATTTGCCCTACAGCGAGCCTGCCTTATAAAGGTCTTGTTTTCCAATTCTTATGTCATATTAAGTACGGTTGCTTGTAGTCAGTACGGCTTTTAGATATGATTAATGGCGGCTCAAACGAAGCGAAGGCGATTAAAGTGGTCTTTTAAAGACGACCCCAACGGTGACACAGTTTCCGTCGTGGCCTCGGAGATATTACACCAGGATGGAAGATACAGTTGAGTTGAAGAGTGATTCCCTAATGTCAGAAGCCCTGGAAGAATTCAGCCTCCTTCTTACCAAGCTATGTGGTTCGGTGTGCATTTCCAGGGGTGCCCCCAGACGCAATTTTATTTTTCTTAATTTTTATTTTATTTTATGGGTAGTTATTTAACAATTTCTTTACTTTTCTTCTTTCTTGTATTGTGAATTGCCACACAGTTTAACGCCGCGCCACCAATGCAAATCTAGCGAGGGTTTACCTGATCCGTGCCACACTGAACCGTGAGTGGAAAGTTATTTCTTTCTTTGCAAATATCTCACGTTACAATACGGGCACCTGTGGCTTAAAGAGAGATGCGGCTTATGTGTGTACAAAATGTTTTTCCTTGGGTGCGGCTTATAATCAGGTGTGCTCTATTGTTCGGAAATGACAGTAGTTGTAAATAGAAAACATGCCTTTAAGGAGGACTTGTACTTGTGTGGTTTTGATTGCTTTTGTATCCTTGATCATTTTTGGGGCGAGGGGGGTGGGCGTGGCAAAGTACAAATAGTTCCTTGGAGTTCAGTTATCGGCTCTGAAAGGTTTGTGTAATTTGCACCCTGAAGGATAAGACGTGGACTCAAACTGTACCCCGGTAGGCTCGTCAATCGTAGGAAAAAGAGTGAGAGTGAGCAAACGGTTTTCTGCTTCAGGGCTCTGCTCCTGGTATGTGCCCTTTCAGCTTTGCACTCCGGGATCAACCAATCGATGACGGCCAGAAGTAACTCCGCTGCTTGGCTATTGGCTACAGCTGAATTCCATGACTCGGCGTGTCCTGAGATAAGATGTTATGATTGAGCTGCTGCCAGTGAAATGCGGCCACTGACTGGAGTTCACTCGGTTGGACTTTGGCTGCTTTAATGGGTCACGGAGACCCCCCCTTACAATTTGTCGTGTGGTGTTTTTTTGACATTGGACATTATGGGTATTATTGTCTCAGATTGTTTTTTGAGGGAGTGAGTTATTGCTTAAGCAGAGTATGCTCAATAATAGTAATATATATTTTTTCCAAATAAAATCCAGTAAGATTGTTGCGGCTAAGCTGCGGTATTATTATTTTTTTTTTCCTTGCAGGGTGTAAAAAAAATCTATGCCAGGGAGTATCTTTATATTAACTTTCTGTATATGTTACATCACCATCTATGTTCATACATAGATTCATTATTTTAAGGTTTACACTGCATTACTGACGCAAATTTTGTTAGTCTACCACTTTATTTACATTCAGCAGAATTCCCAATCCATGCTGCCTGCAAAAGTCCCTAGCCATATCCTCTGTTGTGATGACTCACAGTAAATATGCATTCAAAAAAACAATTGAATCACTGTTCTTGGCCATCTGTTTTGGGGCAGAAAATACTGAAATACTGTATTGTCCGTTTTCCCATTTCCCTTATCGCATCTTGTCGTCGTCAGGCATTATGCACAGGCTCAATGATGCTTTCACAATGTCAGTCAGCCAAACTAGCTTCAAAATCCTGATCGAGATTGTGTGTCTACTACAACAATCTGGATAAATTCAGTTGAAATTTAACCCAAGTTCTTGCTTCTTAGGTCATTGGATGTGTCACTTGAACTACCTCAAGGTAATTAAAGCTGGCCGCTTTAATCGTAGACTGGCAAACAGCTTACAAGAATCGAGAAAATGAGCTACGGGTACGAGCTCCCGCAGGCCTGAAAATACCTCAGCCGACCCCATGTTTTCACTGCTTTCCCCCTTCTCTTTTGTTTCTCACGTCGTCATCAGCTGTTTTATTTTTTGCCTTTGTGAGGGCACGATGCAGTGTAATTGTCAGCTGCGGTTAAGGACACAAGAAGGGTACTGCCTTGTCACCCGATGTTTGTCTCAGATGCCACTTCAGGGGGTTCTGACCACAGCAATGGCTTTTGGCGTGTCCCATGCAAACACGTGCTGCCACTGTCTTGCACACAAACACCCCTTTTTTTCCTTGTTTGCTGTCATTTGCTTTTCTGAACTTTGGTTTGATGCAGACATTTTTAAAATTTGAATCATAACCTTTGTTTTTGTGGTATTTGCGGTCGATCCAAGTAATTTAAGGGTTGGTGACTCCATAGACACAACAACCAGGTTGCCATCAACTGTACAGCTCAGTTTGGTGCATTCTAACAATTATTAGTTTTGTAGTAGTTGTGGTTGAACTTGAGGTTGATGACCCAGAGAACAACGGACAGTTTTCCACTAATTAAGGCAAAATGGCAGTCGAGTTTTTTTGGTCTTATTTTCTGAAACATCACCGTATGAGAAAATCATGAATCATTTACATGATGTGTCGCTTTGTGCGATCGGGTTCGTTTAATAATAAAACTTGTGGAAAGATTAGACGTTCTTAATTTGGACTGCTGTCTTGGTTGGAGGGAGAAAGCAATCACCATGTGTACAATTCGTAGACTCTAGCACGACTGCCTAACGGCTGCGCATGCTCTGTGTGTACTCTGTGTGCTGTGGACAGGCATCGCTAGTCGAACAAGCAAATACGATTTGCTCATATCATTACAGATGTGTGGTGTTAGCTCTGGTGCTACACCAATTTAGCGTCACCTTTCGATTATGTGTCACTCTCCAGCTATGATGAATCAAGTGATGTTTAATCCAACTATGACTCTAATTTAACCGTTGGATGAAGCATGGTTTGATTGGTCATTCCTGGAGAGTGGGGCTCAGAGATGACTTGCTCAAGAGGAGACTGTTCCGTTACGTTCTATTACAATGTTCAAGTGTGAGCTGAGTTCAACGGAGGGAGTCTGCAGTGTACACGCGCCGGACAGAGGATGAGTTTGTGAGTTTATGGATGCCGGGTGATTTATGACACCTTACATCTCGGGCGCTACCCTAACATTGTCCGACCAATGACTGAAGGTTATTTGAACTGCAGAAACTGTGCTGTAGCACTTTCCACTACAGTTCAATGTACACAAACATAGCTTGAGAACTGGTTGTACTACCAGACAGTTGGAATGGTATTTTCCCAATATCCACTTGCTATTTGTGTTTTATTATATTTGTTTTTGTCTGTATTAGAAATAAATGTAGTGAAGCTCAGAGACAATTGTCATTAATTGCAAGTCATTTTCAGGGAAAATATATTGGCACTTTTATTATGTAGGCCTGCAATTAAAGATTACTTGAGTTACATTAATCTTTTGATTTAAATTTTTTTTGGATCAAGTGGATCAGATAAAAATGTTTAAAATTTCTATCCCTTCATTACAAGAGGACATTGTCTCAATTTGACTGTGCTGAAATGCACAATCATAAACCGATTTTGATTCAGTTACTTTTTTTGCTCCATAACATGTTGATCAATGTTTTTCAGAGTAAAAGCAGATTTTTATACGTGTCTATTTTTACTCAGCACAGCAATAATCAGTTTGCTTTCAATGAATATTGAAGAAATATATTTACCGTTGAGTGATAAATTGATTCATTGTTGCACTTCTACTATCACTATTGTGAAAGAAAATTACCTGTATCAGTACAGGTTTTTTTTTTCCTTCTCATATGGCACAGCTCTCATGGCATATTCTCTCCCTTTCGTCATGTGAAGCATCTCAAGACTGCTACCATTAGATTGATTCAGTATCAACAAATTGCGGCCTTAAGACCCAAAGCACGGCAAAACTGGCTTTGGAACTCGATTGTTTCTGGCCTCCGAGCGGTGGTGTGATTGTGGACATCATATCCTTTTTAAGGTGTGAAGATAAGGTGGCTACACATAGCTGTTTAATATCACGGACGGCAATGCCTCGACACCTCTCCATCGCTTATTTGAACTGGTCCAAATCTGTGGCCCCAGCAAAGGCTTATGCAAGCCCTGGGCTGATGAGTAAGCACCTCTCAGGCTGCGGATGGTTGAGCCGGCCTTTATCGATTGCAACGCCATTGCCTGTCACCCAGCCACCACTTAGCTAATGATGTCCATGCTATTGTCTCATGGTTGGGGGTGGGGGGAAGAACGACCATAAAACACTAACATAAAGATGGAGGAATTCACCCAAAAAGCTTCGACACAAGCAGTTTTTTTTATATTTGGATGGTCGTACTCTATTTACTTCCTGCACTCTCCCTGTGTCCGGCCCACTCCTTGTGCCGGCAGCCGTGTTTGTGGTGCTGGCGGGTCCATCTGCATGAAAGAAAGACTGACCACAGTTTCCGACAGGCTGCCAGTCTCCAAGTTGGCCGGGCTTTGACCTTGTTTCTCTGAGTCTTTCTGTTGTTGGACAAACAGCGCATGAATCCTCCCGGTGATGAATCACCTGCTTGAAATTAGAAGAAATGAGACAAAGGCTGTTGTGTTATGGTCACTGTCAACATTTTATTTCATTTTAGAGGATTGTAAACAGGCCTCCTTGTTAGGCTTGTACGGTATATTCCACTGCTTTTACTGTCCTATTTTTTTTTTAACTTTTTGCCTTTTAGTATTGTATCAAGGGACTTTATGACGTATACAGTACTATCAAATAGGGATGTCCCGATCACACTTTTTTGGCGCTCGAGTCCAAGTCTTTGGCTTTAAGGATGTGTCGCGACAGAGTCCCGATCCTATACCTCGGCAATACATTAAAAACAAGGGGAAAAAAAGAGCCAGCAGACATATTGCTTCAAATTGCTATAGGAATGTACATACAGACATGGATACATAAATGCATATGTATGTATATGACCTCTACTTACGAAATTAATTGGTTCCGGAAGAACATTTCTTAAATAGAAAATGTTCATGTAAATGTAAATGCCCTAATCCGTTCCAAGCCCCCCAATTATTCAGACATAAATGTTTTCTAAAGAATAAAACTGCATCAAAATATGTAACAAATACATGTTACAAATTAGATTATTGCACAATAAATGAGAGCTGTGCATAATGTAAAAAACAAAGAATAAAGTAAAGAATAAAAATCACAATTAACAGAAGTCTCTCTCTCTCTCTCCCCCCCCCCCACAATCCCTTAGCTCTAAATTTGGTGACACATTGAAGAACTCTCAATGCCAGAATTTCCCAGAATGCACCAGGGGCCCCAAAGTCCATCATCCTTATGTCAGAGTTCATTTCCTGCTGCGGGGCTACCACCATTTTGCTACATTCCAGTTGCTCAGAAAGTGTGTATGACCCTATCTTCAAGGCGCTGAATGTTTGAAGCCATATCAGTGAATAAACGGAGCATGGGTCAGTGTTACTAATGAATCAAGTAAAACATTAGCAATGAAAGTTGGCCATATTTTTGAGCGTTGGTTCTTTTTTTTAAAATTAAAACTACGATCACCTGCGTACTGTTCCCATATTCACTCCCTGCTTCTGCTGTCTTCCATCTTTCAGTGCCGTGCTGACTTGAATGCATGTCATAAGCTGTGGAAATAAAAGTAACACGGGTGAAGAATGTAAACAGAGTTGTTTTTGATGGTCTCGCCACACCACAGCTCGTGTTAGTCATTGTTGTCGAAGAAGGGAGAATGCAGACTTTTTTTTTTTTTTACCCAATGAGGGAAAAGGTCATTGAGAATGCAGTTTGTCAGGACACGTTGGGCCTGTTGTAGCTTAAATTCATGTGACTGCTGTGTGTGTGTGTGTGGAGGGTCTTATGGTAAACGTCACCTGTCGTACAATTCAGTCGGCAAAATCCTCGTTTTATTTGTGCAATTGTCGTGTATCAGCGGGTTACAGGTGTAAGACGGGTTGGGCATGTCAGTCGTTTGTGAAATGGGTGTCTGTAGGTACTTTATGTTCTCTGACTGTACACGCGGTGGAAGTGTTGCCATAAAAATACTGTTAGGATGAAAAAGAAAGGAGTGGAATTCTGTGATGGTGACTGAGTCGTACGAATTAGTGTTGTACGTTAATGGCAGTGTTTGGCGACACTCTGGTCTTGTTATTTTGCCTCCCGACACCACATACTTAACCCGGTTGGGAATGAATAATGGGATGGACAAAAACCCACTTCAGTCCATGCTTGGTCCGTCCGTTTTAATCAAACTTCTTGTCCCCTGTCCCCAAAATGGGTGTCCGCCCAGAATGCCCATCTCTGGTCATGATTGTTAGAGAAACATGCAGTTGGATGTTAAAACGTTAGTAATGAGAAGTTGTTGGATTAAAAAGTGTTTCCCTGAAAACTGATGCCATGTTCACCAGATGTTTTTGTGTTTTTGAAAATATTTGATTAAAGTCACAATTGCAGTAAGTACATCTATATCCTCCTCTGTACTTAGAAAAAAAATTGTGTTTCTAGGTCTTGCTAACCTAAAAATGAGTCTTTCAGGATTCCTGTAATTTTAGCAATTGGCACTTTAGGTTCAGTCAAGTGTGTACCAGGAAGAACTCTCATTATAGGACTGTTGATGTTTCACTTAAAAAAAATAAGGACCTGGAACAAGTACTGTACTGAAAATCTTTACAATGACACGATAGTCTTTTTAGACGAGGTGTGACACAAACAGGCCACGTGGATTGTGTCACCCTGCTGTGATTGCAAAGAATTTCTTGTTTGTGTACTGTTTGGTTGAGTGAACTGCAAAAGTTGGCTCCGACTAGTTTGACCTGCTCTTGAACCGCAGCTACAGCTTATCACCGCATTTACCGTCAGACTCAATGCGAACGCTCCCTGGTACTACGGCGACTCCATCCTTATTTTTTTTTTCTTCTTAACTATGTAAATACATCCTCTGGTTGTCCCCACTCAGTGTTTGGCCCGAAAAGATCCGATTCTGGGAAATTGTGCAACACTGAGAGCATTCACGTGCAATTTCCCGCCCCTGCCTGTTTCTCCGGGGTTCAGAGTTGACAGGAGACATGGACGGAAGATGTCAGTCCTTTCCTCATGGGATCACGAGTGCCCCCCCCCCCCCCCCCCCAAGGGTACTTTGAGGTTGGCCATCAGCTCCAAAGTGAGCACGGAAGCGGCAAAGGCAGAGTCTGCGGGGGAAGGGCTTGCTTACTTTATTATTTATTTATTTTTAATGTCATTGCTCAAGCCCGAGACACAGGATGTGGATGCTCAAGAACAGTTCATGGCTTGTGTGTACGCAGCGTGCTCGAGCACAACACAGCGTTGGGTTTTAAAAACATCTCTCTGGTGTTTCTTTGTTGCCACTGCCAAGGAGGCTGTGCTTCTCAGTGTATTTATTATGAGCAGAATTGCATAAAAGCGAGCGTCACAGATGTTCGCAAAGCATTTTGGGAGGGGTAGTGAAAGGATGAAGGAGCCATAAACTCAACTTCATATCAATCAAAATCAGTGCTTGACCTCTAGCACGTTTCTCTCAGGTGCGGCATCATACTGCTATAGTGATGCGTAAACCGCTGGTACGGAAAATCTAAAACCGTGGTTTTATTTCAATTGACTGGACGAGAGGTAGCCATCATTTTTTTATTCTGGTTGTTATTCTGTTTGTAATTTCTTTGCGATGAAGAACTACACTGCATTATACTGAAAAGTCTGTTTGAGACTTATTGACCTAATTTTGCTCCATGAAATTTTGTCATTCACAGTGGAGTATCATAAACTTTGGATGTTGTCATTACATCCCATTAGGTTGTCCGTGAAGTGTCTGGAGAGCACAACTGAACATATGTAATCCACCCTCCATATGTATTTTGCGTATGTATTTTACGTATGTTGCTTTCCTCCATTCAACAGACGGCACCCGCTTTCTCTTCTCTGTCATCCTTTCATCCTCTCCCTCTCTCCCACTCCCAGATGCTTATTGGCTGGGCAGAAAATGAGGGATGAGGTTTTGTCGTCTAATCTGCCAGCAGATCGCCACTGATGGGCCTGTGCAGAATGGCTTTAGTAAATTACTGTTCCAGGGTAGAGCAAATCCCTTCTATCAGATAGCGGCTCCCTCTTCACTCCAGCCTCCTTTCCAAGTCTTTCTCTTGGCCGCGTCCATCATGCTTTGATTTTTATCTCTCCATTGCTACCTCGCATGGCCGTTCTCTACTTCTCTGTAGCCACTTTGCACTTTTTGGTGTTTGCGAGCTTTCATCATTTCATCAACACCTCCACTTGTGCTCCCATTGACGGGCCGGCTGAGTGGAGGAGGAGTTGTCAGCAAATGGACGTTCAGCGGATTTGGATCAGCGGCTGTTTGCCGCGAACAGACCGTGTGTGACCAGTTTCTCAGACGCCCTGGTGCATTGGCGCTTGTTAACATGATGGACCCATCCTGAGGGCGACCATCTTGCCCAATCTGTAGCTACACATTTGGGAACTCCAAAGTCGAAGGCACGCACAGAAAGTTTTTGAGAAAAATATGCCGCTAAACCATCAGCGTGTGGCATCATGCGGGAAATTTGGAAATTTCTAGAGAACAGATGATAATGCATGGGTGGTGTGTGGTTTTTGTGATATTAACACAGAAGGGCAACAGTAATGGTAAAGAAAAGTGTCATCATAACTGGAGCTGGGACCTTACGTGGGGGGGGGATTATGATTATTTCGATGAACATTGAAATCACGAATACGAAACAATTATTTCATTGAGTTCAAAACTTTGTCTCTATTCAACTACCAAAAATACATTGTAGAACCTGAGAGAACAACCAGAAAATAAATGAGTAACAAAGTCAAAATTATATTATAATTAAAAGCAATAATAACAGTAAATAAAACAAATATCAATCGACACATGGATATTGCACGAGCAACACGGTGCATTCAGGGTGCTTTCACGACGTAAGAATTTACGAACACACGCTCGCTGTGTGTTCACATTCGACACAATCAGTGTTTTTTTTCCCTTCAATTATTTTCACGATCTTCAGAATCCAAAATCAAAATCACCATTACATTTCCATTGATTGCCCCGCCCTAATCCTAACTATAAAATACAACGGCTAGACATATTTCTACATTAATTACAATTCTAGCGTTACCAAGGTGAGAAGAAAAAACATTCGCTTAGAAAAACGGTTTTGTCTACCTCCAACCATATCTTGCCCCTGATGTGGGGGTTGTTGCCTGGCATGGAAAGCCGAGTGTAGCCAAAGTCACCGTGACCTCATCCACAACCCCGGCAACATTCTGACTCTTTGCTGACATACGACACCTAGCGATGTCACACCAACACTGCTTCCACATTAGCCGTGAAACACGGGCACGCCAGTCCACCAACTGTGCAATAATGAACATTTAGATGAGGCATGTGAGGACCACACACGCACACATAGGTGCCCAACATTTAATGTGCTTAAAGCTGATGTGTTGGTGAGGTGGTATTTCCCGAAAACCTATTAAAGGTGCAATTTACTATACACGTACATTCTCACCGAGTCTCCAACACCATTCGATCCCATTTTAAAGTGTTGTTTGGGATAAATAGGTAGTTTCAATCAAACAAAACACTCTGGAAGAAACAGTTAGCAGAGACACCTTTTGTCAGATAAATTCCAGTTAGTGATTCCCGCCGAGTCGCTTCCCCCTGAAGGCAACAACCAGATGTTCGAACATGTTTGTGAGGTTGTTGTCCAGTTTGAGCGGCTGGAGGGATGTGGAAGAAAATGCAGCTGCAACAAAGAGGTGATGAGCTGCAGGAACAACACCTCCTCGATATTTCACCACCGTTTGTCAATTTTATTTTATTTTTTTTTGTTTTTGTTTCCACACAATTCTTTCTTCTTGATATTTCCACAGACGGTGTTTCAAGTAAAGTAAATTGTAAAGGTCGTCTGGAAACTTATTTTCCCATCGGAAAAAATGCAAATACAAATCAATTTCAGGGTTAAACCGTCACTGTTGGAAAACTTTGATTAATTCTACAGGCAAGTTTTAAGGCAAAAAGAAGTTCACCGCCCACAGTTAGTCTTAACATAAAACAATAAGTCTTAACCTTCTCTCATTCACTGCCAGGCCATTTCAGAACAGTTTCCCATATTGACAGCTGTTTTAGAGGATTTCTGACTTCTTTTTCCAGACCCGCACAATATTGTGTTCTATAATAACTGAATCTACCCAAAGAAAGGGAAAAAAAAATATTTTGTTTCCACCTCTTTCTGATCTGTAGTAATCAACAGTAGAATCAGTAGTAGTTTCACAAAAAGACTGCTTTCTGGCTCAAAAAATGGAGGAAAGAAAGTTTTTGTGAATTCGAAATATGCCAAGATGGACAAGACCCCTTTCCGTGTCTCCTGTTTTTGCAAAATACAATTGATGCAGTGGCATTAAACCTTTGCCTTCCAATTGATGAATATAAACGTCAATGGCAATGAAGGTGGTAAATAATATATAATATGTATTTTTCAGGCACCTTTTCTGGACTAAAATATTCAAGAAAACAAGCATTACAAAAGAAACATAAAACATCAACTAATATGACCTACAGTCATTCACGAGTTAATCCTTTGATGATTGCTGAGCTGATTTCCGTGCTCTATGTGGTCTTCTCACGAATGACTGCGGTCTCTTGTTTGCAAAGTGGTGCAAAAAGTCAACGAAAAAGCACATTTCAAATGTATGTCTCGCCTCACAAATGGATTTAAACCCTGAAGTTTTGCGTTATTTTAGGACCACCCCAACCTTGAACAACATCACTTTCCCTGCTGGTTGTTGGAATGCTACATTACACATATGCTACGCTAGACATACGCATTCCAGTGGAGCTGCAAATCCCTTCCCCGCATTATGGAACCCAGCTGTCTCATTTACCGGACATTAAGATGTCTGCTCATTAAAGAAAGCTGAGCTGATTGTTTATGTGCATGCTAACATGCAGGATCTGTTAATGTGCAGCCTAATCCAGCGGTGGTGTACCATGCTGGGTGGGAGGGGGAGAGGGGCTCTTATGTTTGGCGACCCCCAACCCTTCTCCATCAAGTCTCTCTCTTGATGCCTCGGCAACCAACCCTGCTATCAGCGTGGCCGTTCGCTATCCTGCTCACACCGATGTCGCAGCCGCTAATCTCTCCACGCGTTAAAGGCCATGCAAAGAATTTATGGTGGCCCGTCACAGGAAGAAAAGGAAGTGAAGAACCGTTAGAGGAGGTTGACAGATAAGGCTCTTGTGCTTTCTGTGCGCTGCTTTTTAAACCGTGTTAAGCTGCTTAATTAGACATAATCTACAGGCCCCAGACTGAGGCGGAACTAATGAAGTTAAAAGACTCAAATCCCAAATCCCGCCATCACACTCTTCTCTACCCGCCACCATCCAAATCATGGCAAGCCTTCCCGATGTGCTACCTCAATCCACTCTCTTCCTTCTTTCCTTTTTAACACCCGATGCTATCCGCTGCATCATCATGATCACCAGAATAAGAACCCTATTGTTGTTTTTCAGACCATCTGATACCATTCCGCGTGGTCGCAAATGTCAACCAATTTTATTTGTAGATCTCAATGACTGATGAGATTTTCTCCCCCTTGTGATAAGTTTATTCCAACTCACGTGGTGACCTTTTGTAAAAATCATCATCACACAGACGATAAATGTAGCGGAAGATGGCTCACTGATCTTGATGAAAGTCTTACACGCGCACTCCACAAACCAACCAGGCAGCCATATAATGGTGCCTCTGTCAGGCCGAGGCGCCTCATCACTGCAGCCATGCAAATTCCTGACTCAGAATGTTGGGAAATTGGTGAGCAGCGCAACAAGTTAGTTAAAGAGTTTTCTGCCTTTTAGCACAATTTGCTCTCTGCTGCACTTCTGCTTCCACAGTCTCTCCCCCTGTCCTTGTTCTCAGTTCCTTGCATCTTCCCCTTGTATTCAAAAGTGGATTGTGTGTTGTTTGGTGACCCAATTTCCTTCCTTAATCTCACCATGGGGATATACACGCAAGTCAGACACTTCATAAGGGACATCTCTGAAATGTCTGCTGTATAAAATGCCTGCCTTTACGGAAATAGCATTATCTCTTATTATGTATTATAGCCTAGCATGTCGGCATATGTTACCAGTATGGCAAAAACGGTCATTTCACAATACTGTTGTTTTCAGGGCTGAATGACTTCAGATTTTTTTTTTGTGTTTGACACCAACGTGATGGCAGTCGAGTCGACTTCAGTTAATTCATGACGTCATTGACGATTGTTTTTTTTGCAGTTGTCAACGATTTCTCTCATCTTTTCGCCTTCGAACACCTTCAATGTCTTATTGCGTTCTTGGATTGTTGCAAAAGTTTTGTAAGATCCCACCGTCTGCAAGCCCATGAAGGCGTCTTGGATTTGTGATTGGATGATTGAGTCAGGACGAGTGGAAGGAGGGAGAGAATTGTCAGTGTTAAGGGATGAAGCCTGACGGTTGAGAGAAATGCTTTTGGAGGTTTTTATGCGGGGGCGTTGAATGTTCATTATGACTGTGACATCTTCTAAGCAGACGCTACAGTGTATTGCCTGTCCTTTCCCTTTTTTAAATTTTTTTAACTTATCATTCAAATTATTGACATAAGTTGTCAAACATAATTTGCTTAACTCAAGTCAACTGTATTTATAGAGCACTTTCAAACAGCCATCGCTTTAGTGGAGCACATATGAAGTATAATGGCGTGGCCGGCGTGATCTGGCTCTCGCATCTTGAGTTGGACACGTGTGCTTTTGATGCTCACCTAGCTGAGCTACCAGGAAGTTTTGTGGGATTTCATACGCAATGGTGGTTTGAACCATTTTTGTATGACTTTCGAGGCAGATTTTTCCGCAAAATTAGATAATAATAATAAAAAAAAAAAAGACAAGATAAAGACAATCAAGTTATTGATAATACGACCAATTGTAGGATGTTGGGCTTTCAAACTTGATTTGAACTTTCCTTCTTCGTTTGAGCGAGTAACCGCCAAGGGTCATTGGGATCAAGCAAAGGTAAACATTGGCCTACCTTAATTGACTTTATCAGCTGAGATTTTTTGAAGGCAACGTGTCTGTCTTCATGTATGTATTATCCCAATCAGATTCCAACTTTCACACCTCTCTTCTACCTCTCCTTACTTTCCCGTCGCTCTGTGGAGACTCGCAGCACTCATTTCCCCCGTTGAGTGGATACGCGTTCCGGTCGTGCTTGATTACCTCTCATATGACGCTGTATGTGGGCAGCTTTGTTTAGTGCTGGAATGGGCTGTTGCACTGAGAGCATGGTTGGAAGGATGAGGATCAAGAGGACATGGGTGTTGCAACCAAGGAAGGAGGTGGATGCTGAATGGGGGAGATAAAAGCCAAGGGGGAAGGACGTGAGAGCAGGTGGGGACGAGATAAATGAGGAGGAGAGGTGATGGGAGGACGGCGATGTCGAGAGGCGAGAGGAAGAAAAAAAAATAAATGACCTTTCTTCCTCTGCACGGTGAAGATAACTATTTAGAAATGCCGAGGTGGACGGACGGCATACCTTCCACCGGTCGAACATCTCGTGCTCAACTGCCTGCCTGCATTTGCTTCTCTTTGGAGGACGCCGGGGTTGATGCTAGCTTTTTTATTTCCCACCTCTTCTATTGGCGTTACAAAGAAAGGACATTGATGCGGTACAGTTGTCAGATCGTCAGACTTCATCCCACATTCCCAAAACATACACGTTAGGTTCAATTTAGACTTGGAATGTATTTTGTCTGCAGTATATATGCCCTCCGATTGGTTGGCAAACGGTCCACAGTGTACCCTGCCAATCGCCCAAAGTCAGATGGGATAGGCTCCAGCTCACCCTGATGAGAACAAACAAATGGATGGATGCATGGTAGCATTATCGTGATTTCATTTTTACATAACAAGCAGGAAGAAGTCACGTTTGCCTAAAAAGTAAATAGAATAGAAGTTGCGCCCATCCACACCCACACACTCCCATTCAATCACATTTGTAACTTTAATCGCGTTAGAGTTGCGGTTGGTATTGTCATGACGGCATTCATGTCTGCTTTTATCCGGGCGGTGTCCGTGTCACTTGTGAATAGCGGAGCTCCACTGTGTCAGCCGAGGTTCCAAGTGTACCAAGCTGATAGCATATGGCTGACATGAACCGGTTGCTCGACGAATGAGCAGATGTGATATTGCCACATCATTGTAACGTTTGAAAATGAACATATGCTCATGTGAGTACATCCTGTTGCCGTCTGAGGTATAAAATGACACAAGTCTCCACTCTTCTGCGGCGCTCTATTTTCTTGCTGCCTCAGTCTTTTCAATAAAAAGGCGTCTCTCTTTTCTCTCACAGCTTCGTGTCGCCAAAGTAAATGCAGGAGACCCTCCATTGTTGTTGTTTGTTAGCCTGTCTCGTTTCAACGGAGGCGCCGTGGTTTTCACAGTATGCCTCCCAGAAAATGTGCCATATATTTTCATATTCAAGCATGAAAAAAAAACCCACTAAGTGTGGTGCTATTAAAGCGTTTCTTCATGCCTTGCGAGATTGTGTGAAATTCTCTTCAGCCTGTGCCAGCGCATGTGTTTGGTTTTGTGGAAGCAGACTGCAGATGGAACAGAGCGCACTGTGAGTCTTGACAGTGTTGTCTTGTTATCGCTGAAAAGGGGTACGGTGCCATGTGTTTGTGAGGGGAGATGAACGTGTTTTCCTTGCACTGTACCATCAAACGCGTCCTTACAACATCAAGGTTGAGCACTTTGCATGAAAATATGACTTGATAAGCCCCCCCGTCAACCTTCCTCGTCCGTTCTGTGGACGTCCAATAAGCGATTCGCTTTCTGTCTCCTCTTATTTTCCCCCCCGTGTCCCACGGACGCTTGTGCGTATTTCGCGTCTCGCCGTCTCTCCGTCGTTCCACTCTCCGTCGTTCCACTCTCCCTTAGAAATGCTCTGTTTGCCGGACAACCGGGGAGAACACACACGTCTACACATCCATTCACACAAAAGCGGGGAGCAGAAATAAAGAAGGCCTTATCTCTCCTACCAGAGACACTTTGTTCATGTGATTGCATGCTGATGAATAATATATGTGCGCACACAGACACACTCCCATGAGTCACACTCTTCGATTGCTGACTATCCTGACATGGGCCCTTGTACAGTGGTGTGTGTGCGTGTGTGTGTGTGTATGTGTGCGTGTGTGCGCTGCAGACTGTTGTCCCTGTGCAGGGATGAGGACTCTCCAGGGATATGCTGATGAATGGGAGTGTTGTCACCAGTAAGGTCCAGCTGCCTTAATGCAGCAAGCTCTGCTTTTTTTTTTTTATATGGATGGCGTCTAAGAAGAAAAATGTAGTTGAAAATTGTAGAAAACCCCAAGCACTGAATTATGTATTAATCAGACTATTTTCGTGACACTCAATCCTCCCTGTTATGCCTCCACTCCAAAAAATGTTCATCTGTAAAAGTGGTGGATATTAAATATGTATTCCGATTGGAACAGATATTAACAAATGGATGGAAACCCGCTAAAACCAATCCACCGGTGTAGGTGAAGATTTGATGAATAAATATATATTGTTTTTATTTAGAAATTTCAGTGTTAGAAACTTAACGGCGATGTCAGTTGTTAATTTTATAATATGCTGAGAGACAGCAAAAAATAAAAATACAAAATTGGACAGCGGGTTGTGAAATGGGGAAATCAATTAAAACGAACCCGTCTTTGAAAAGAAATACACCCAAAAACTTGGTGTTGGAACTCCACGATCCAACTTGTTTGGACAGTTAAAAATGTTAAAAGACTTTGCTTCCTGAAGCTATGTACCTTCATGGAGACTCATCAACACCGCAGTAGAGTTCCAGTTTCCTTTCATATGCGTTAAAATGTGCAACGCAGACGTTTTCCACCATACGCATTGTTATTCACAGTTTCATATTTTGACCTAGAAGTGTTTTTCTGAGAAATGTATAAATCTGTTAAAGTGACTCTGGTATGGTCTTAAGTTAAGGCCCTGTCACACCTTGACGATTCAGCCGACGTATCAGAATTTCCCTAAAACGCTGGCATACGCTGAATTATCGAATTATTTTTTCAATTTTGGGTGTATACATAGCATATTCATAACGGGTTGGACGTATACATAACGTATCAGTAAATTATATAGAACGTTTCGATAACTTATAGATAACTTATTCCAACGAATGCCTAGCGTTTTGCCGGCGTACACAACTTATGCCCAACGATAGTCTAATTTATGCATAGCGTGCAGCAGCGTATTGTCGACGATCACGTGATGTAGTCTATAAAAAGGCTGGCGCTCGACGTTTCAAATCATAACTGCACTAGACATTGCAGTACCAACATCTGTTTGGGGACTATCCCCCCCCCCGCGGTCTAGTTAAAATGGTATAACCCAAGAGGCAAGGTGCGGCTTGCCATCGTTACTGTGAGTTGCTATTCACGCTATTAAAGCAGCAATCAAACGCCATTATGACTTGTGTCATTAATAAACCAAACATCAGCGTCATGCCAAAGAAAAGTCTGGGGAGCTCATCAAAGGTCTCGCACAGCCTCAGCCCATCACAGCCACTGCAGCCTTCGCCAACTACGTGCGTGACAGCCTGGTCAGCATGTCCAAGCGCAAGTTCCGAAAGGCACGGATGTTGGAGAACAGCTAGTAGGTATTCTCGACGTATTTGGACTTATGAGTAACCTACACTTAACGTGTGCAACGATCGCATAACTTACCTATTACTTATGGCCTGCGTATACGGGACGTATAGCCATACGCTGACATACGCCGAGAAATTTTTAGCATGCACAAAATTTTTCCACGACCTCGACGTACTTTGACGTATACCAACGTGCTTTAGCGTGCTGTTACGTATACAAAACTTACCCATAACCTATTCGACGTACGCCAGCGTATTTGCCAAATTTTTCCTACGTCGGCATACGCTGGCTAAATCGTCAAGGTGTGACAGGGGCTTTAATAAGACTACCTATCTTGGGGACATATTTGGGTTATGTTGTCGCCGTAGCAACCAAACCCCATCATACACCACGCTCTTCCTATATTTAGGTTTACAGCAGTGACTTCTTCTTATGTGACCGTTAAGAATGTTGAACAAAAAAAAAGTGACTCATTTTGTGTTATCAAAGGTTGCCTGGTTTGACTTTTGTGTCCATTTGACATTAAGAAAACAGTAATTAAATCATGTTTGTTGCTTCGGACCGCAGGGTGCCCACCCCAGTGGTTAGCTTGTCTGATAGAGTTAGAATTACTTCATGTCTTGTCTTGACCTGGGGGGATTGAATATTCTTCCTCCCGACATTCCAAAAATCTCACGTTAATTGAAATCTCGAAATTGTCCGTGGGTTTAAATCAATGGTGACCGATCCAGGGTGTACCCCCGCCCCTTCCTCCAAATCACCCAGTGAGAACAAGTGGTACAGAAAAAGGATGGCTGTTTTGTTCCAGCGAGTAAATTGGCACCTGTGCACTTGCCTCATGCTTCAGTTGATGCATGCGCTGTGTTCATTTAGCTAATTGTGTGCCAGTAGTTGGTGGTGGTGGCGGGCACAGGGGGGTGGGGGGGGGTCTTAAGTGTCTCCTGCATACATTTCTGCGTGTGAACAATGTGTCCCCCGGGAAAAACTAGAACTGTCACAGCGGCAGCTAAATAATTTTCCAATAGAGAATATTTGGGATTGGGTGACGTGTGCGCATTAATTCAGCCCAGCAGAGCGGCTGTACATTTTTAGTTGTGTGTGAAATCACAAAGCCCATAGCTCAACTGTTGTTTTTTTCTTCTTCTTCTTCTTCTTCTTCCTGGTTTTCTCTGCTTGTGTGTTGGTCCCAATGGAATGTCTTGTACAAAACAAGCAGAACACGTCCTATAAAGAGATACTTATGGAGGTGCAGAAGTGATGTCTTCCTTTGTTGTGTTGCCCAGTAGTGCTGCAATCTGAGCGCGAGGTGTTTGCTGTGTTTGAACACATTTTCCCTGACATCATTCACTTTTGTTCGTTCACATCTTTATTTCGGATAACAATGTTCGGTGTAGTTGTGTTGTGCAATCTGGTTTTCGTTCACACCGTTGCCGTTTTGTCATGGAGATATACAGTACATGCCTTCTGTGACGCAGGAATAAGTCGCTGAAAATGAAAAGGTTATTTGCTATACAGGGAGCGTTAGCGCTAATACTTTGTCAAATTAAGATAAGACAGGCGGTTCTCGGTTTACGATGGTATTGACATAACATTTGCGCAGCGGTGTAAAAATACAGTGTCCCAAAAGTCACAACACTTTTTTTTTTTTTTACATTTGCCTATTTAAAACGTGTATATTTTGCTTTCAAGGGTACGTTTATATCCTGTGTTGCTCAATTCTTTTTGTAAATCTTCTTTGGAGTACCATGAAAAGCACTTTCAAATTAAATGTATTCTTATTTTTTTCTACTGTTTTATCTCGGGTATCATTCAGACAGATGTGAGGCCATCAGAATGTCAAAGCTTAGGCGTTTTTTTTTTTTTTTTTGTAAGCAGAACATTCCCTCACCAATTGACATTGCAGCAGCATTGCAAAATTGCCACCAGGCAAGAAGTTATTCTGTCCCTGACCTCAGTTTAGTGCCACTTTGACTCTGACAGCCTGACACAGTTGCCGTTGCTTCTGATCACTTTTGCACACGCCAGGCTTACTCAAGCGTGTTGTTTTAGTCGGCAAAATCGCTACTGCAGGTCAGTCGTCACTTCCTCTCATAGACCAAAATCTATGGAAAGAGATTTGTCTAAAATGTCACAAATGATTCCCGAGAGGAAATGTAAGTATTAAATATTGATTATCTTAAAAAACAAACAAAAAACTCACTGTTATGTGGATTTTTAATTTGCCTTCTATATTTAATTGTTCTTTAACCAAGCAAAACCGAGTTTTATCCTCCTACCTGATTATTTGATAGGATTTTCAGGAGGATGTCCAAAAATCAGAGAAACCAAAATATTTGATAACTTAGTGTGGGACTGTGGCACAGTCAAATTTGGGGTATGTGGTAGGTCATTTTATTTCTACATCGTTCTCATGTGCTTTTCTTGGATCAGCAAGCTACCATCCTCCAACTCCTGACCCTTCTCCGCAATATTTTTTTCTGATAGCATACTGATAGCGAATACTTAGCGCTTAATTAATTTTTATTTTGAGGACAACTCTGTGACGTGAGTTTGAAAGGACCGTCGCTCAGTTGTTCATTTTGACGAGGATTCATCGCCCTAATTATGGCGTGGCTGAACACACACACACGTAACGTGCTGTCACCCCCGTGTGTGTCTGCCGTGATCTAAATGGGAATCCGACTGGAGGTTAACATGTCACTATGCAGAGCAGCCTGGCAAACACGCCTCCTGACAGGCCAATTAACGTGAATGGGATTTAATAAGCAGTGCGGAGGGAATAAACTGGACAATATTTACCAGTGCGGTCAGGTTTCAATCGAGTTTCGATTGGTCTTGCCATTTGTCTTCTAATTCCTACGATCTAATTAGCCGCTTTCGTTATCAAGCGTTTGTGCCAAGAGTTTGATTTAGCTTCTGTCTTGGATTGTTTCGAGTTGGGTGGCAGCCTCGCTTGAGAATCCAAACATCAGAGTGGATTTTGGGCCGGGAGCCAGGCCGAGTCCGCAGTCAGTGGCACGCTTCGCAGCTTGTGATGAATGCCCACGTATGTTGAGTTCATCAATTAAAAAGCTGTAAAACACTTTTGCGAGGTAAATGGATGTAGCTGTAATTGTTCCTCCAGAATGTAGTTTCAAAAAAGGCTTTATATGACATGTCGGCCCAATAAAATGTCACTTTTTAATCATCCACAAGTGTTTGCATTGAGAACTTATTTACAACATTTCATTTATAGATAACCGAACCTCAAATTCACAATGGATACCCAAATTTTCCCACTTTGTTCTCTACACGGTTCAGTAATTGATGACATGTTCAAACCACACTCCTCTTCTGTGGATTCCAGCCGCACCACGCAGGTTGAAGTTTGTGATGACCTCAGCATGCATCTCAAGAGGCATTCTCCGAATTTGCTGACGGATTTTGGTTCGTCAAGGGCTTCAATGGTCTGTGTGTTGTGGAGTTCAGTGTTCTCACAAGTGGCGGTAGAAGCAGGCCTTGCGCTATGCGGTTTATCAATGAAAGAACCTTATTTGAGAATATTGACCTGGATCACGTGCATTGTTCTTAACAATGGACGGCCATGAAAGCTTTCAAACTGCCGCCGAACTGCAATTGGGCACAGAAAAACGTTTTGCCAGGTGGCAATTTTGCAACACTTTTTGCAAAGTAAATTGGGGAGCCATGAGCGGGATAATGATATGCTTTCAGAAACTGCAAAGCCTCGGTTGTCAAGCGCTGATGGCCTCACGTCTGTCTGCATAATGCCTGAAACAGAATAGGAAGTGCATCGACTTTTGCCACAGCCTGTGCACCTGCTTCGACACAAATTTAGTCAGGATGGATGCATAATTCCCTTTGGTAGATTTAGAAAAACATAACTTGAACAAAGGTGCATAGCAGTCGAGACTGTCATCGAACACGAAAGAGACAAAATAGGTACAGAAAGTGCCTCTGTGTGTGTGTGTGTGTGTGTCCCAGTTTAGTTTTCAAATCAAGGGCTTACTTCCCTACTTGTTGAGGCTTGTCAGGGAGACAGCAGCAAGAAGTGGCTATGAATGATGCTGAAGTAGCTCTGCCACTGTACCATTTGCCAGCCACAAGTGCAAAGCACTCAGCCGAAATTGCCCGCGTTAACCTTCTCATCTCCCGCACAGCCCTATCAACTCACTTTGTCGGAGAAGTCGTCTCGCGCTGCCGTGTTGGTTTTAGCTTTGTTTCGGGTCTCTCACCTCCACCCGCCCCTGACGAGGCTTTCACCCGTAACAGTCGTTATTTTCTTTTGTTCATCTCGTAGCGTGCCCCACTCAAGCGACGAAATGGCTTCAGCTTCTATTTGAAAATAATGGTTGCTCACAATTTTGAGCCACTCCAACATTAAAAAAAAAAAAATCCAATCTAGTTTTGGCATTTACAAAAAAAAGCCCGATTTCAAAACCT
This sequence comes from Hippocampus mohnikei, assembly GCA_026261675.1. NCBI lineage: Eukaryota > Metazoa > Chordata > Actinopteri > Syngnathiformes > Syngnathidae > Hippocampus > Hippocampus mohnikei. Next base: position 928,969 of record JAKGUB010000677.1, on the reverse strand, counting down.
AGCTGTCATTTTCAAATCCATTACCCGTTTCTTGCAAATCTTGACAGTAAAAAAAGGATGCGGCAACGTGTATCCAATTAACTCCGTAAACAAAGCAAGCTCGCCAAGTATTTGTTTGTCTTTTCTTCATACACGTTTTGTTCTTTTACCTTTTACAAATTGCGTGAAGACAAGATGAATGTCATGAACCAAGTTCGCTAACCCCGTTCATCATGGGGAATTCGTTCCACACCCTCCCGCAAGAAGTGAAAAACCACATAGCGATGCTGTCGGGGGAAACATTTTTAAAAAAGGTTTTACCCCTCCTGCATGCTTCCAACCCTTGCTTTGACTGAAACCCAGAGATTCCACGTGACAGTCTCAGCGCTTCAGAAAAGGTGAAGACGGTTTGTCCATTCTGTTCACCCCACATGTATGATTCATGACATCACGCTCCGCTTGGCCATTATCGACAGCATCCTGTTTGTTCCAAACGAACCTGTATTTGCGAGCAATCCTTTTCAAGGATGGCCGTCTATTTCTTCTTGACTTTTCACAACGTTGCATCTTTCAACATTTTTCCTCACATCAATAGCGTTTTCATTCTCATGGAAATAAGTCAGGCAGGTGTGAGCTCCGTGGCTGTATTTACAGTGACAGACGCCGATATCGTGCCTCTGTCCTATTATCTGACTATTTACATTTACTTTCAAGTGTCACACCGCCAAGTTAGCGTGTACTGAACAAGAGAATTAACCTGCTTATTCAAAAGATACATGGACAATTACACATGCACACTATACAGGAGAGACAACAGCTGGCAGCTGTTGGGCGGTACCAACAGTTCTCTCTATTCTTTAGAGTCACTTCAGTATAATCTGAAGGACCAACAATTGCTCAAGTGTGGTATGCGAGCTCCTGCGAGTGAGATGCGAACCACTGAAATAAAAACTATGTGCATATTGTGTGGTGGTGGGTTCGATCCCGGCTCCGGCCTTCCTGTGTAGGGTTTGCATGTTCTCCCCAGGACTGCGTGGGTTTTTCCGGTACTCCGGTTTCCTCCCACATTGCTAAAACATGCATGGCAGGCTGATTGAACACTCTAAATTGTCCCTCGGTGTGAGTGTGAGCGCGGGTAGTTGTTCGTCTCTGTGTGCCCTGCGATTGGCTGGCAACCGGTTCAGGGTGTCCCCCACCTACTGCCAGACAGCTGGGACGGGCTCCAGCACCCTTGTAAGGATAAAGCGGTTTGGAAAATGGATGGATGGATGGATGGACATTGTACTTTGTTTTTTTTTTTTAAGGACAGATCTGTTTTATTTAACTTAAGTAAAAAAAAAACGTTTAATAGTCTTACTACTGCGATTTTGCTATAGTTTTGATTTACAGCAGATGTGTTATTTGAATAGTCCATGTTCATTTTTTATGTTTGTTTTCTTTCGCTCTAGCAGGACATGTCAGATTCGTCCACTTATACTGCATTCAGATTATTCGTAGCGCTTCAGGCGACAGTTTTGACGCTCTACTCATAACTGATGTTATTGTTGGTGTTTTTTAAGGCAGCAAACTGGTTGAGGCTGACTGAATTATGAGCAATCACTTCATTGAACAATCACTAATGGGCATCCCTCATTGGCAGATATCTGCTTTATGTCACATTTGCATCCACACATTTGATTATTACGTCATTCAGATAAATGGGAATCAGATCTTCCATGTTTTTTTTTTTTTAAGACGAGTGGGGCGGGGTGGGGGCGATATATTGTCATTTGAATCGTGTAGTGTAAATCTAGCTGATCAAGTTGGACAATTTCCCCATTTTGTTTTGACTGGGCACTGCGGTCTGCTAAGTTCTGTTGTCGTCTGTGTGCCTTGACCTCGATTACTGCATTGCCGTGTGGAGAAGATGCTTGCTGCTTTTATTAGCGTTCACCAGAGCCCATCAGGGCTGAGCCCCACTGTGGTGGAAATGGCATCTATTTGGGCCCTGTGTCATCTTGTGCTTCTGCCTGGGTGAGTTGATGCTGTTGAAACGCTGCTGCCTGAGCCCGCCTCGGTCACGCCTGCCCATCCCACACTTAACATGACTCGAACAAGCCCTGTGCTATTGTGTGGTGTTCACTGGCAGTCTGGCAACACCTCTCAGAATACACATTCTTCGAAATGGGTTGACTCTATCTTTCATTTCCCTCAAGGCTGACCCTTGTTCTCCATTTCTCTTTTTCTCATTTAATTGGACCCAAGACTCAGCGGTGCGTGGAAATTATTCACGGTGGAGAAAGTGAGGTGTCTCAAAAAAAAAAAAAAAAGCAAAAATGATTTCAACTTTGCCTGTTTTAGCAGAGTGCAGACATGGCGTGTGTGTGTGTGTGTGTGTGTGTGTGTGTGTGTGTGTGTGTGTGTGTGTGTGTGTGTGCGCGCGCGCGCGCGCGGCGGGGCGCATTTGTCCCCACAGAATATGGCTGGATGCATCTTTTCCTGAACCTGTGAAAGTCTGCTGCTTCCAAGGCCACACAAGAAATGGCTTCAGCATCATTGCTGGACTTTAGTTCTTGCTTATTAGAGTTCAAACTCATGCATTTCTTCAAAATGGGGGTAAAATCAATTCAGAGGTGGAATACTTGGCTGCTGTGCTTTTACGAAATGTGTAGGCTCTCACGAGCTGGATAAATATTTCTTGTTAAACATAGCTGGAGGAGCTACCAGTACGTGCATCTGCGTCAAACAGTCAACAATCCTCCCTGCTTTTCCAAGCTGCTTGGAAATTACTCCCGAGTTGACTTGCTCCGCATCAGCTACAAGCTGCGACAGGTTCTCGCAAGGGGCTAAACGCCGTACTTCTGCGATGTGGAGCTTGCGCCTCCTAAATCACTAATCCTTGCCTCTGTGGTGGTGAATAAGGTACACTTCTGACAAGTATCGGTATTACTAAAGAAGGGTGGGGAGTAGCTAATCATGGCCAAACCGAGCAAGAAAAGAGAACAGGGAAAGTAGCAAAATACCAGAATACGTTTTTACTGTAGGTGGTACCGTACACTTAACAGAGGTCTGCCTGGAACAAGGTTACAACAGCATAATCCACGATGGACAGCAAATTAGCCGGTAAATTAATCAGTGTCTTGAGTGAAAATAGTATGACAGGGCTACATAACAAGCACACACACGCACAAAAAAAATAAAAACAGAACGGATGCAGTATGTCATCGCATTGCTCAGCCAGGAGAAACCTACAAGGTCAAAAGTATATTGTTTGTTTTATTGTTTGTTTGCACTATTTTACACCTTTTAAGTCCCGAGTTATTGTTATTTTTATGTTCAACGTCCTGGAAAGTGCTTTGTTACAGCTGCAGCTGTTATGAAAGCGTTATATAAATAAAGATGTATGTATTGTATTGAGTTAGTTTTGAGTGTTAAGGTCTGAACAATAAATGTTAGTTCTAATTTTTGTTTGATCTTTTGATCTCTTTTAATCATCCATCAGTTTAGCTTTGCTGTGGGTTCTCACTCACAACACATTCAAAAATTCAATTTAAATGTTTATATTAAGTTTATATTGCATGCAATATGTACTGCTATCATGAATGGATTCCAGATATACCATAATATAAATTTTAGGCCGTATTGCTCAGCCCCAAAGTAAATTTAATGAATATTTCTGACTTGATGGTCCATAATCTGTCTCACATGATATGGGATTCTCTTAAAGGCACTTTTTTTTCCCCTTGTCAATCGTTGTAAAATTCACAAGCGTACGACTCTAGGAGCATTTATATTTATGTTCCACTATACTTGTCTTAACACATTAGGTCAAGCACCTAACAGACAAATAAACAGAGATGGTCATTCCATCCATGGGACGGAACGGGACAAACATACGCCCATTTTGGGGAGAGAGGACGAGAAGTTTTTTGAAAAAGGCCACATTTTTTTTCTGAATGTATGGTATTTTATATTGGTATTTTTTTTTGTGGCAAACGATTATGATCAAATACTGTACACTCTAATTTAGCCAGTAGACATTCGGCCAGCTGGTATTGCACAAAAGAGTCAGATAGATGTTGAGGGTCATCAGGTTGTGCTTGGGAAAAACACCAAATCAATCCCCAAATGACCACTTGTTCAATAAATACCTTGTTAAGAGTGTCAAAGACGTTTGCGCTTGGAAACTCTCTGATGAAAAGTTGGCTCTTGCGAATGATGGCTAACAAGCTGTGTCCAAACTTTTAGAGGTTGTTCATATTGTCTCGGGAGTACTCGGAATTCACATAATTTCCCCTTTCTGGTCATCCGCTCAAAGAGAAATGGCCTCCGCATTGAAGTAGACACCATGCTGTCACTACTTTTGGATGAATGCGCGACATTGAGACGATTTATAGGGCACTCGTTTGAACTTCCAGATGCCGCAGTCCTTTGGCATATGATATTTAGCGGCACTATCAGCGAGACCCGCTGCTGAAGTTAAACCGCCATTACACACACTTTGTCTGCCCTCTTATCCTCACCCTCGTCCAAATAAGCTGTTCATTATTTCAAGAAACCCTTTTCATCTGACTGAACCTTGCTCTCACCTCAGCTGTGAACGTGGTTGCCTCTTCCTTCTATCTTGCATTCTTACTTGTTGACGGTCTTTGTTCCGCTTATCCTTTTTTTGTACCCTCATCCTGCATCCTTCCGCCCTGTGTCCGTCTGTCTGACGCTCTCCTTGGGAGGTCTATCGGTGGCCGACGCTCTATCGCCACCGTGCCAGGCAGGCGGAGGGAAGAGGTGGAAGTGAGCAATGAGTAGAAAAGGGCAGATAACCGTATGGTCTCAAAAGTGGTGCAGTCATAAATATAAGTTTATGTGCGTTATGTCCATGTGATATTCATCAAGTTTTGGCTCGACTTCTCACTATGCGTTGTGCCCCGAGGAAAAATGAGCACACAGCCTGTTGACAGTGACGTGTAGCCTATCAGGACATGAGATGACAAAGTTGCGATGAAGCACGATGGCTAATCCACAATCACAACAGTCATGGCGCACAACGGAAACTCCTCTTCAATACTTTGACTACTTTTTCTTTTTATGTCCCTTTTTTCCGCCAAAAACAAACCAAAATATATTGCCACAGCTTCCTCGCATTGTTGCTTTGTATGTATCAAAGTAGCAGTCGTTTAAAGGTTTACAATGGCCGTAACGTTTATGCTAATTGTATTTAGCCTGTCTGTTTGGCATTATGTTAGCATTCAGCAAGCAAGCAGACATTGGTTAAACAAAATGGTATACATTGTTTAACCCTCTTTTGTTGAATGTGTAAATTTTTTTGAAAACTAGTATTTTAAGTATTAAATATTTGACGGCGTGTGAGACGTGTCTGTATTGTAGATCTTCACCCAACACACAGGGGGACACCCCCCCCCCAAATAAACGGGGCGTCGCTGCAATTAGCAAATCGTGATATACTTGTATGTTCTTTTAAATTTCAGTTTTTTACTTTGTGTTTTACTCTGAAAGACATCCAGTACTCTCTGAAGTTTCATAAATAAACAGCTTGGATTGCTCTATGAGAAGAACTCTGTTAATGATCATACTACTCGTTCATACATGCTTCCTATTGTTAGTTGTCATGCGATAGATATGTCCATGGGCACAGTAGTGGTAATACATGTCAGACCTGTTTGCGGTTTGTACATTTGTCAACCTACGCCGTTCAAAATGGGAGCAGATGACGATCAGGGAGAGGTAACAGTGCAAAGATTTTCCCTACCCACAGGTTCTGTCTCCTGCTCTCCACCTCCAATTTCTTACTAATGGACAACACTTCCCTTGAGACGGTTGTATGAATGGGGAGGAAGCGTGTGGGAGAGGGTGATGGTCAGAGACACAATCCTGACTGATGGGGTTGGGAAAGCTATAACATGAAGATAATATTCCTGGGGCTGACAGCTCACAAGCAGAACAACGATAAGAGTGAGGTGGGAGGAAGTGCTTGAACACTTGCATCATGCAGGAGTGGAAGAGGGAAGACATGTTTGCAGTCAATTGGGAGGAAAAAAAAAAGAAGGCAAGAGGTACATTTTGCCACTGTTGCCTTTTTGCCACCGTCGTCGCCATCACAGTCGCACTGCTTCATGACTATTTCATGACTTTGTCAATTCCCAGCACTCATGAGTGAAAAAGCACTGTACGAGCAAAAGGCTGGCCAGGCAATCTCGCAAGCGTGATTCTTCACTGAGGCCTTTTCATTACAAAATATGTGGCAATCAGCAGAAAGAAAAAAAAATGAAACGCTATTGTCATTATGGAAATGATTTGCCTCGAGGAATATCCCAGGGATATCTGGGGGCTTAATCATTGATATTGTCAGCCCCCAAGATGTGCAATGTTCCTCTTCACCGACTAATGTTCATTAGTTTCCAGGAATAGTTTTCTTAAATTCAGCTTGTGGTTTTTTGGGGGGGATTTTTTTTGCATGTACCGTATTGGCCCGAATATAAGACGGCCCTGATTATAAGACGCCCCCCTCTTTTTCAAGACTCAAGTTTGAAAAAAAGACTTTTTGAACACCAAATTAATTTTTATACAGAAAATAATTACAGTACATCTGAAACAAATGATTATAACAATACATTTGAGAGAAAAAGCATGTTATTTTGCCTCATTCAAATCTAAAGTGCAATCAAATTCGTAAATGAATGGCTTCTGGGTTTTGAAATGTAAATTACATCATAACTTCTCCTCAGCTACCTGGCCGATCTTTCTCCAGATTGTCACTACGTTTCTCCATTTTCTGTTATCTCTTCTATTATTTTCTTCTCTTTTCCTTCTTACCGCTATTTTTTATATTTCTTCTTCGTGCTACCGCAATTTTCATTTTTATTCTTCGTGGCAGGGGTTCACTTTGGCCTGGGGAGTCAAGTTCAGCATTCGCTTCATTGATATCTATGATCCATCTAGCGTCGTGAATGGGTATAATGTCTAGACCCCGAATATAAGATGACCCCCACTTTCTTATTTCAATGCAAAAAAACACCGTCTTATATTCGGGCCAATACGGTACTTGGCAAGCGTGAGCTTTGGCTGCTTCTCTGCCCTTCCAAACTCTTGCTAGCTATCTAATGTGAGGAATGCAGCTACGCCATGAGTCACACCTGGGCATTATGGGCAGTGAAGCCTCTTCTTCCATCGCCAGATTTTGTAGCACGTTTTTATGAATCTTACGCCCTACCGCGCCACTTGTTTTAGTGCCAATAACGTACATCTGTGCAGTACCGATTCTTACAAAAACGCACCGATCATATCGCACCGATGAGTCTGGTCTATGAAAAAGGTATCATGTCAGAATGCAAAGCGTATGCATCTCTCCATAACAAGCGAAAAAGCAAGGCTACACACTGGAGCCATCAACAAATCGATGGTGACTCGTATTGAGTTGTGAATTTTAAAAAATCGCCAAATTAGTTTTTTAAAAAACGCCAAATTAGTTTTTTCCAGATCGTGATTTTCCACAAATGTCCAGAACTGCCAGTTTGATCAGTCTTTCATTAAAACCGGTCTTGTGTCAATGGCCTCTTAGTGTTGTAGCCTGACCCTTAACTCATCCGTACGTTACCACGCCCTGCCCCTTCTTTCCTGAGGGGATTCCAGTGTGCAGCTCACATGGCCTACGCCACTGACCTCTATCCCATTCCCCTCCAAACCATTCTTCTCCATACCCCCATCCTCTCCTTGTCTGCTAACTTCCCTCCCCCAAACGGCTCCTTCCATTCCTTCCTGCACTTCTCCCAACTCCTCCTCATTCTTCTTTTTCTGCTTACCCTCCAGTTTTTAAGATGATAGGTTAAGGCCTGTGCTGCTTTTTGTCTATCTCTGCTTTAACCCTTGGCCCTGAGACACTGGTATGCGGCTGGACATGCGCAGCAGACACCAGGCCACAGGGCAAAGCAGCAAATTGCTTCTTTACATCTCTTAAGTGAGTTCAGTTCAGTCTCTGGTGTCTGAAAGGTCTACCCAAATCGGTGAACGGATTCTCCAAATGACTGCATCTATTGTTTATGAAATGCTGCTCTTAGTCTGCCAGTTGGCAGCATTTTATTGAAAAAGGCAGATTTGTGCAGTTTTACTGCCATTTGTGTCCTCTTGTTCTGTCAGTTTGTCTTAGGCATGGCAGTCAATCTCAGGAGGCGTTTTTCTCCCCTACCCTGCCGTTAAACTTTTACATCTGAACATCTTCTAACAGGAGTTCTGATTTCTGCCACCATCTGTCAGATATCATAAAGCAAAAAAATTGCTTTTCACTTTTCTTTTGACTTAATGTTTTTTTGCCACGTGTTTCACATGAGGATGATCTCTAACTATTTTTGTTTTTAGCTGCACAAGAATGTTGTCATAATTAAGATGGAGCTGCTCAGTATATATTTGATGTGAGGATTTCAGTTAAATGTACACTTAGATGGAGAAGCATTAAAGAGTCCTTTTCCACAGAATAACTGTGTTTTTACAAGAGTGGTCAAATGTCTGTTTTCACTTGTTCATAAAGACGGTTCTGTGAAAACTACCGCTGAGACATCCGTTGTTAAAACCGTGTTGACACAAGCAATTCCCATACACGTACTACAATGGTCTACTCGGAACAAAGGTGGCATTGGGGCACAGATGCCAGCAAAGTTGACAAGTTAGATTTTATCCTCAATAATGATTTTCGGCATGTTACCAAAAGGAATCATCTGAATAGTCTTTGTGTCCACATGCCCGGGCATGTTTGTTTAAGCTAATATAGGTCAGCTGTCTTAAGTAGGACATCATCATGCCTATTTGTCACTCAGGAAGCATTTTTTACAAGTGTGTCATCCAGGTTTCTGCTGTTTCGAAACATAAGAGTATGAAACGTCTGTGTACTTTGACTGTACTTTTAAATTGATCTGAGGTACGATAAGCCAAAAGGCAAAAGCTTTAGACTAATAGGATATAATAACTTATATTTACAGTTTCCTGTTGATGAGTAGACCACAACAATGTCTAGATATTACATTTCGAGGAAGACTCGGTTTGTGGCTATAAAACCTTGCTAAATATGCAACATAAAACAACCCAAGAGATTATTTTTTATTATTTTTTTCTCTTTGTCCCCAACCTGGCAAAGCACAGCAGAGAATATTGCCTTTATAATTTAAATTTTCAGTCATGCAAATGCCTCTCAGCATTTAAAAAAAAATCCTGTAAATCTGCTATATATGCCGTGATGACACATGGCACCTGCGCGGTTGCAAATTTGCACTTGTTCCACTGTGTTTTTAATGTTTGTTTCTTTAATTAACTGCCACTGTCTGTCCTGTTTCACCACCTGCCCCCCGAGAGCGACAAATTCATACTTTGAAGTTCAATGTTGAATGATGAATGCACGTCCACAGACTGGCAGGTTTGATTTGGTGGTTTTTCTAATGAGCAATTCATGCTGAATTATGTTTTTATGTTAGTTTTACTGTATTGAATGTTTGTGTTACGACATGGATAGGAAATAGAGCTTTGGACTGTTGTTGTACTGCCGGCGAAGGTCCTTTTGTGAAGCGCATTCTTGTCTCTTGTTGATTTATATTTAGTCTGTGTTTCATGACAGGATGCATTATATGGTGATTGAGAGTCCAAATAAATGGGTAGTGGCTTAGATGCCAACACAACAATCAATCGACGTATCAACTGTTGGATGGCTGTTGGCACACTTGTGATTTGAAATCAGTTATATCTGATTTGTTTGCCATTTGAGAAAAGTAGGAAAACATGTTTTTGATTTTGAGACAAGTCGGCAAACAGACGTTTCTGCTTTTAAAATGCAGATGGCTTTCCCTAGTTGGCCAATTAGTAAGTTGGAACACTTGTATGCTTTCATCTGTCGTGTGTGTCTTTCGTTGGGGTGAGGGGAGTTTGATGTGCTAGTTTTCACCGCTGTGTGCGTGTGTCATTATGCCAACGTTTCCTTTGAAAGCTACAAAACCACGGCTTTTTTTTTCACTGCTTTTTTTTCTCACGGTAAAACCCAGATTGTTTTAATATCAATTAATAGTCCCAAAATATTGGACGTCAACAATAATGATGATGCCCCCATTGTTCACATTGCAGTCCTGTTGAACAGAGGAATATTCTTTTGCTGAGCTACAGCTTGGTTAAGTAATGCTTTGCTGCTGACCTCGATCTTTCCAGGAAACATCCATTGAAGGGATGGAATCACAAATTAAACACGATTATCAGCGGTCTGTAGTAATCAAAGATGAGAGGCTCTGTAACTCCACTTACATAGTTTGTCATTTTAATTTTTTCAATTTCAGCGTCATTCAATATAATAATATTTTCCTCTTCTCCCTCCTTTTGTCTGTCTTTCAGGGTCAAACCTGAGTATCATGAAATCCTCTTGAATGGGATCCCTGTGTCCTTGGCAGCCTCCGTCTCTCGCTAGAGCTTGAGGCAAGCATGACAGGATGAGCTTCTGCCAGCGATTATGATGGCCAAAAAGCAAGATGTCCGGACACCCACCTACAACCTGGTCGTGGTTGGGCTGTCCGGTACAGAGAAAGAAAAGGGCCAATGTGGAGTGGGAAAGTCCTGCCTGTGCAACCGCTTTGTACGACCAAGTGCTGATGACTTCTACCTGGACCACACCTCAGTTCTCAGCACCAGTGACTTTGGAGGTCGCGTAGTGAACAATGACCACTTCCTCTTCTGGGGAGAGGCTGGGAGGACCATGGAGGAAGGGCCAGAGTGCCGTATGAATGTGGTGGAACAGACAGAATTCATTGATGACCAGACATTTCAGCCACACAGAAGCACTGCACTGCAGCCATATATCAAGAGAGCCGCCTCCAACAAGTTGGCTTCAGCTGAGAAGCTAATGTACTTTTGCACAGACCAGTTGGGGCTAGAGCAAGACTTTGAGCAGAAACAGATGCCTGAGGGCAAGCTCATGGTAGATGGATTCTTACTCTGTGTGGATGTTAGCAGAGGCATGAACCGCAGCTTTGAGGATCAGATGAAATTCGTTACAAACCTCTACAATCAACTTGCCAAAACTAAGAAACCCGTGGTACTGGTTCTCACCAAATGTGATGAAGGAGTTGAGCGCTATATTAAGGACTCACACACCTTTGCGCTAGCAAAGAAAAACCTCCAGGTGGTCGAAACATCAGCACGCTCAAATGTCAATGTTGACTCTGCCTTTCTGACCCTTGTTCAACTAATTGACAAAGGTAGGGGAAAGCCCAAAATAATCCCCTACTTTGAAGCGCTGAAGCAGCAGAGTCAACAGATTGCCTCAGCAAAAGACCGCTATGAGTGGCTTGTCAACCGAATTGTGAAGAACCACAATGAGTTGTGGCCCACTGTCAACCTCCGCATGCAGACAGCCCCAGAGTACAAGGACTACGTCTTCCTTGAGGGGACGGCTAAAGCCAAGAAACTCTTCCAACAACATGTGCACAGACTAAAGCAAGATCATATAGAGAAACGCAGGAAGGCATATCTTAGTTGTCTGCCACAGGCTTTGTCTATACTCTTACCACAGTTGGATGAAATAGACCACTTGAGCTGGTCTGGAGTTCAGAAAGTACTGGAGACCAAGAGAGATTTTTCCCATTGGTTTGTTGTATTAGATGACACGCCATGGGAGACCACACCACACATTGACAACATGGAAGATGATCGTATCCCCCAGGACCTCCTTGAAACCCGCACGGCTCAGGCGATATATGAGACCCATCTGGAGCAGCTCAGGAATGATCGCAAACGGGCTGAAATGAGATGGGAATTCAAGGAGAAGCTGAGTGTCTCTCCATTCATTACTCCAGGCAAACCGTGGGAGGAGGCTCGGAGCTTCATCATGAATGAAGACTTCTACCAGTGGCTTGATGAAGCGGAATATCTGGATATCTACAATAAACACCAGAAGGAGATAATTGACAGGGCCAAAGAGGACTTCCAAGAACTGCTTCTGGAATACTCTGAGCTTTTCTATGAACTGGAGGTGGATGCAAAGCCAAGTAAAGAAAAAATGGGAGCAATCCAGGAAGTACTCGGCGAAGAACAAAGATTTAAAGCCTTACAGAAGCTGCAGGCTGAGAGGGATGCGTTGGTATTGAAACATATACACTTTGTCTACCACCCGACAAAGGACACCTGCCCCAACTTCCCTCACTGTGTGGACGCTAAGCTCGAACAAATACTTGCTTTCAGGTTCCCCACTCGCTATGCGTCACCAGATAGTTCAAGACTAGATGGGAGCAGGGCGGAAAGGATAAATCTGGTCATACTCGGGAAAGATGGGCTTGCCAGAGAGATGGCAAATGAAATAAGGGCATTGTGTAGCAGTGATGATAGGTATGTGTTGGATGGAAAGATATATGAATTAGCCCTTCGTCCCATAGAGGGCAATGTACGTCTGCCAGTGAACTCCTTCCACACACCAACCTTTGCACCCCATGGTTGCCTATGTTTGTACAACTCGAAGGAGTCGCTGTCATATGTCGTTGAGAGTGTCGAAAAGCTCAAAGAGTCAACTATAAGTAGAAGGGACAGGGAAAACATTTTAGCCCAGCTTCCACTTTTCCTCCTGCTTGTGACGAAGCGTGGGGTGGGTTCTATTGGGGATATTGGTGGGGAAACAGCTCAGACTCTGATCCATCAAGGGCTGCAGGTGGCTGCGAAGCAGCAGTGTCGTTACCTAGACCCAGCGTCACCAGGCATGGGCTATGGGCGCAATTTCAATGAGAAGCATCTCAACCAGATGCTGAGAGGCCTCTTAGAGTCTCGGAGAAGCCTGCGGAGCGGCTCGCCACCCTTACCCCTGTCGTTGTCTGCCTTCAGAGACTCTCAGTCCCAACCAATAGCAGAATCAGACCTGAAGATTGTCATGTGCCTCATGTGTGGTGACACGTATGATCTAGACCAGCTTCTTGCTCCTTTCCTGTTGCCCCAGCATTGTCGACCCACCAGCAACCTCAACAGTGGCACCTCTGTCCTGCTGGATCTCAGTGCAGGTGGTCAGAGGCAGACCATTGAGCTGTCCTTGCTGTCCTTCCATTCCTCATTCTCCTTGCGCAAGACGAAGCTGGTCCATGGCTACATTGCAGTTTACTCTGCTCGCCGGAAAGCCTCTTTGGAAACATTATGTGCTTTCCTATGTGAGGTTCAAGACATCATTCCAGTCCAATTGTTAGCAGTTGGGGAAAGCCAGATGGAGCTTTCAGACTCAGAATCAGCGAAGGAACAAGTCAGTCAGGGAGAGGAACTTGCTCATGAAATTGAGGCAAGGTTTAACACAATAATATGTGGGCACGGGGGAGTTGTAGGCGGGCTTCATAAAATAGATCTTTTCCAGTCTTTTCTCAAAGAGATAGTGGAGAAGCGCACTATTATTGAGGCTACACACATGTACGATAATGTGGCTGAAGCATGCATCAATGAGAGCACCAGCCCCCGTTGTGGCTCCCCCAGTCCAGTGAACATTCTCATGGATTCAGAAGACGATATTGACCCATCACCGCCTTACCAAACCCTGAGGGATGATGGAAGTCTTGGCTCCCATCTGGTAAGCTTCAAGCTACCAGATCTTGATTCAAGCGATACATTTTCTGTCATTTCTGAGCTGAGCACTTTTGAGAGCAAGCTGAACAACAAGGTACCACCTCAAGTGAAACCTAAACCTGTCCGTAAAGTCAATCTTGGACCTTACATGGACCAGCAGGTTGGCACCAATCGACGCTCCTTGCCCCAAGCTGTCACCTGGGCTCCAGTTAGTGACGGTGGCTACGATCCCTCGGACTACGCTGAGCCCATGGATGCTGTGAGCAAACCTCGACACGGAGTAGAGGAGAGCATTTACTCTGTCCCCCATGATAGCACACAGGGCAAGATCATCACCATCCGCAATGCCAGCAAAGGTCACTCCAATGGGAGTGCTGGGGGGAATGGGTCGGACAGTGAAGCTGATAGCAGCTCATTGGAACGCAGAAGAAAGTTGTCAGCCATCGGGGTAAAGCCGAAGCTTTACAGAGACAGATCCAAACGGCTTGGAAAGTTCAGCAGTTTTAGGACAAGCTTCTCAATAGGCAGTGATGACGAAATGGGGGGTCCACCCAAGGCTAGCCATGATGATGGAGGAGCCCAAAAGGACAATTCCATTGAAGAGAGCGAGGATCCTAAAAAGAGAAATATCCTGAAGAGCCTACGCAGAAATGCAAAGGTCAGTGTTCCTATTGATTGAATGTGACTGTGTTAAGTTAATTGTGATAACATACTAATAGAGTAGAAATCTATCACATTCACTTTAAATTGAAGTGCTGAAGAGTGTGTGAAGTTTGTATTTTGTCACTCAATGGCCACAAGTGTTTGTTTTTTTCATTTTTGTATATTTGACTCATTAAGCCTATTTTCATACCCATTGCAAGTCTAGCGCAAAGCGCAGTCTAACTAAAACATGTCTAAAAACATGTGGAGTTTTCTTTATTTTGGTATTTTGGTAGGTAGGCACAGGTTGAAAGTGACATTTTTGAGAGGCAACAGAGGTGACTTGTTTGTGGCTCCCCTCATTCGCTTCAAATTCAGCGGCCTAAATGGTGGAATGATGTTAAGTTTCCCACTGTGGAGTTGGCACATGGAGACCGCCTTCTACCCCGATCGTGCATCTGACTGTGATCTAGGTTGCTGCGCCTCAATCAAATACACCAAAACCGCGTTACACCACCTGCGCCACAACTTAGACTTTTAGCTAGTTCAAAATCTAGTGTACTTTGATCTCTAATTTGACAGATGCGTGGGGGAATGTAATCGAATACGCCGGAACGCCTATCGAGGTGTCGCACGATCTACTAAATTAAAAAACATGCTAAACTAGACTTGCCCTGGCACAAAAATTAAGATATGCCAGTTTTTATGCCGAGTGCCATCCACTCTCTGTCTCAAATTGTCAGCTGCACAAGGGGTGCGCCGGCTCAGTGAGGTGCATCATGGTCCGGCAAATTCCCAAACACTAGACTTGAAAAATGAAGATCCACCCGTTTTATGCTGAGCGCGTGGGCGCCTTTCTGAAAATAGGGCCCATTATGCGCATCCACAGCTTGAGGACTGGAAAGCCAGATTGTTTACCAGCCACAATATCACTACAGTCTATGACCTATATAAGTAAGGTTGCAGGCTCCAGTAGTCTGACCTTTCCCTTGAACCAAGAGCTCTGTGACCTGGCTCTGGAATGGTGGGGGGCGCAGATCAATTAATGTGATTTTACATTGACAGTGTACCTGTATATATTTCTGAACAAATCTAATCCTGCTGTTTGGATCAACATTTTTGCAGTAGAAAGTGATTCTCCGAGAGCATGTTTAAATATCTGCATTAAAAGCAACCATTGCAGTCAAAAAGGGATCATGTTTCATCATAGTATTTTTACCTTAGCTGGACCCACACACAAAAAAAATCCCATTTACAATCTGCTCCAGCCTGGAATCCCCTCAGGTTAGCCGACTGTGTGCATGTTTCTGAGTTATCCGTTCATCTTGGGAAGTATAGTGTGCTTTGACTTTTTAAGCAGTCAACACATCTGAGATCCCCTGTGAGCCTGAGGGTACCGCCAACTCTGAGTTGTGATGGGCAGCAACAAATAATTGAAACGGCTTTCAGAGTCCCATTTTAACACTGCCATCCATTTACCTGAGGCAACCACAACATGTGTGACTGTCCTGCTCTCCCTCCCTCACTCAGCGAGAGGTTAGAAACATTTCCCCTCCGCTTTCTCCTGCGGCTTTTTTTCATTTGTCCTTTGCCGGCAAGTGGAATGTTTTGAATTCTTCTGTCACCTCGCTCCACTTGAGTGTCCTCATGCAAAAAGTAGGAGAGAAGGAGATTAGTCCGACATAGACAACACAATCCAACAAAGAAAAAAAACTTGGCTGTGGAGAAATAAGAGTACAAATAGAGCTGACAATTCTCCTTTTTATTGGAATTGCTTGTTTTGTGTCAGAACAGCGAGGCATCAAAATGTTTTTTGGAACAGTGGACTTAACTGTATTGTCAGTGTGCCACACACCACAGGTGGCGGCACTTATCAAAGCTCGTGTTAGGGATGCAACTAGCTAATATTTTTAGAATTATTTACCGATGTGTGCGTGTAAAGTGCAGGTGCTATTGTTGTCCACTCTGGGTTGCCACGCTCACGTTCCACACGATATCTGTGACTTTGAGTGTGTTTGTGGCTCTGGGGCCTGGTGAGTGATCTGGGTGTCAACAAATGAGAGTGCAGAGTTAGCGGCTGGCTGCTATTTGGCTGACCATTTGCCAGTCTGCTTGTTGAGTGCCTGGGCGTTAGTTGCGACCATGGCAGCTGATGGATCAGTCAGTTTCAAACTTTTAAGGCCGAACATTTTGTCAGAGCAGGAACCCTATTGACGTTGACGTGACGGCTTTCAAGCTTCCTCAACGTTGATGATTTCCAGTAAGTCGGCCATTGTGGCTGCTTTATTTCTGCAGTGTTTGTCCAAGGGTTGCTATTATCTGCAAATATTATCGAGCTAGTGAGGTATCACTTAAGTCACTTTTGAAAGAGGCTTGGATGAAAGATCATCACTAACAATGGGTCCATGTGAAGGACAACTTGGATTGTTTGTTGAGCTGTCAGTGTGACAAATGTTCAGGTCAACCTCTGTCCAGTTCCTCAGTCTTAATTGGAGTTTCCCGGCTTGTGTCTCTGTGTATTGCTGTTTAACTGTGTGTAGAGGCAGCTTCAGTGTAGTGCAGTGAGGCCAATATCTGGAGCAGAGGCCACTCTGGGTTCCATCTCTCTAATGAGCCCTCCTCCACTGCACTGTCAGGCCTGCTCTGCTGCTACAGTCCCATGTGCCCAGCCAACCATGCACCCCCTGCCCAACCAGTCAGTCTGCCAGGACACAGCCTCGGGGGCCTGACAGACTCACTAGAGATGCAGGTCTTGGGGTGGGGGGGTGGGTGGGGGGTTTTTAAAACATGGCCATCCAAAGCCATTAACGCTCAGTACAGTTACTGCCATACGGAGGCAAAGAATGTTTAGTCGTGAATATGGGCTTTTAGGAGTTAAATTTTGCTTCAACAGTTTTTTCAATGCGGGGATCCAGGGGTGTGGTATGGCGACGCCATAGTGATGTCTATCTTAGTGAAAACAGGATTGTACAAACGATTGCTTATCACATAAGCTTTGGAGGAATGTGCGGGATGGGTGTGTGTGTGTGTGTGTGTGTGTGTGTGTGTGTGTGTGTGTGTGTGTGTGTGTGTGTGTGTGTGTGTGTGTGTGTGTGAGTGAGAGTGAGTATTTGCAACAAACACAAACTGTACGTGTTTCCACCCAATAAAAAGTCATTTTCTTAGTGGGGTCAGTCAAGCAAGAGAAAGCCCACACCGATCTTGTCTTTAATTTCTTTCAGAAACAGCGAGCTAAACCGAGGCATTCCATGTCAAAACATATTGAGAGCAACTATTTTGGAATGCCATTGGTCACCGCGGTAACTCCAGAGAGGCCAATCCCAGTGTTCATTGAGAAGTGCATCCGATTCATTGAAACAACAGGTAAGAGCGAAAGTGCATCGCATCATCTTTTTGATCATTTGGAGTCACCACTACCTCTTTGTTAAGTCAAGGCAATTTTTTTTAGGGGGGGGGGAATAAATAAATCTCATGGCACATCATCAAATCAAATCAAAAACAGTGGCTACACAGGTTAATTATGTATCTTACGATGCCACTATATTTAGATGGCATAGACGTTATTTGTAGGAAATAAATCCTTTTCAGACCAATAAACTGGACAATTTCCCGTGTCAAACTAAAATCTGACCTTGGCCTCTTTTGTATGTGGATAGAAATCGCTTCATGCACCTCGCATGTATATTTTGATTGTCTAACAATGCAAAGTCAATTTCTGATTGATAACTTGATTAATGGATGAGGTAATCCTCAAATAATCGATTCTAAAATATGTCAAAGCTACAGCACTACATTTACAGTATTTCCTCTAAGTATCTGCTCCCAACTCTTTGAACAATTGAAGTTAGACAAGCCAAACCAATTATCTTAGCCGTTATGTTAAATGTGAATATTGCCCTTTTCAAAACTTCCTAAAGACGCCGTACACAGCTTTTTCTTCATATTTTTTAAAAGCCCGAGACAAGACAACCTGCATTTTACCACGTGAGTTCAGCGAAAACATTTCTGCTGCTTACTGAGATTCCGGCGCATTCCACCTTTAATCTCTCTGTTCTTAAAAGCGCGTGGATTACTCAAGACGTACAAAACCTCCTCTGGCTTGCTGCGAGTGGGAGAGCGAAGGCAACTCTCTGTATACTGAGGCCTCACGTTAGGTTTTACCATGTCATGTACACAAGTGAAATGGAGCAGTTACAATAATTTCTGAGTGGTGGGGAAAAAAAAGGTTGAGCGTTAATTCATTTCATTTGCAACTTCATACCCTCCAGTGTTTGATTTAGTCGGTTTCTTCTCCCTGTCCTTCACTGACCTTGTTTCTGTACCTCTGACCCCCCACCTCGGTCTCTTTGAGTACTTTCCACCTGTCATCTTTGATATCCTTCATCTATTTCTTCACCCGCATTCCTATTTTTCTGCAGTCTTATCACCTGTCTCCTTCTTGTCTCCATACATCTCTTCCTCCTCTTCCTGTTACATTCCTTTTATCGTTTGCATTCCCGAGAAATCACAATAAGGGTTTTTAATGTGATATCTCTTTAAACCTGAATAGAAATGCACGCTGAACAAGTTCAAATCGCAATCTAGTAGACTGCAATTTTCAGTTTGTAAAGATTGCAATATTGAAAAAGAAAACAAACAAAAACCTGCAATTGTTTTGTGAATAGCATTCCCCACCCTCGAGCCAAAAAAGAAAAAGTAATCAAAGAAAGTAACTCTGAATTTCAACTCCAGTTCAGGCGTAGAAAAAAAAGTAGTGTGTTTCCGGTAACATGAAATTTCAGCATAGGGTCGGTAGGTCGGACAAAGTTTTTTTTTTTTAAATCTTTTTTTCTCCCTCCCTCCCCCATCAAAAACGTAAACAAAATAACCATAAAACATAAAACAAGGAGACATTGAAACCAGTGCCGGATGCTCGTCTGTCAAAGAGGGGAAGCTCAATTTTGATCGACATCATAAAATGTGTCCGTTTATTTATACGCGAATTCTACTCTAGCTCCGTTGCTTTTCAAGAAAATGATCTGTGACCCTGTCATACCA
Source organism: Hippocampus mohnikei (assembly GCA_026261675.1). Classification (NCBI taxonomy): domain Eukaryota; kingdom Metazoa; phylum Chordata; class Actinopteri; order Syngnathiformes; family Syngnathidae; genus Hippocampus; species Hippocampus mohnikei. Next base: position 909,763 of record JAKGUB010000677.1, on the reverse strand, counting down.
ACAAGGCGTCTTTTCCCCGTACTTAATTAGTGTCCTACAACTATAGGAACTACAATAAAACCCACCAGAAATAAAAGATTAATTTGTCGCTAGTTGCTTACAACAAAGAGTGTCGCTAAAATGATTAGGAGAAGTCTCCAGCTCAACTCGGAACAGAATGCGAGTTGAAAAATTGCTCGCGACGGACGTCTACACTAAAAGCTCAGTGATTGGCTCATTTCAATGTCAATCACTAAAAGCTCGGTGATTGGCTCATTTCAATGTCAATCGAACTGGCACACAGGCATCCAATCTGATGCAGAAAAGCCTGGCGTCCGGTACCCTCCCACTGCCATCCAGTCCCAGAGACGCCGAACTCCGTGGGCGGGACAAAAACCAGTTTGTATCCAATGACTCGTCTCCGTTCAACGTATTGGGACAACCTACCCTGAACTCACTACCGTTTAAAGCACAGCGAAGCTGCGGCGTGAAGGAGAAGGGACTCGCGTCGTACGTCGTAACCAGTAATAAGAAGAAGCTGATTCGAGGCAAAAGTTGAGCACGTTGTAGCGCATATTTAGTCAATGACATGTACACACAATGACATTTACATTCATATATTTCATCACGTATTCTTTGACATTTTAGGGGAAGCCAAGCTTCCCTTGCAGTCCGAGAGCAATCGCCACTGATTAAAACCCCCGCTCGGCGGCGAGCGAGTTGGGTACCCAGCGGCTGGGTGTTAGAGCCTCTGCGTCCCGCGACCTAGACGCCCCGTGGTGGTCGTGGCCCGGCCTGGACTAGGGTGCCGTAAGACTAAGGTGGACGGGGGGTCGACGTCAACGAGCGCGCGGACGCGCGGGTCGGCGCGGGTCGACGGGCGCCTGACCGGGGGTAGTGACGGGCGGGATGCGGAGGTGGCGCGAAGCGCACCGACCGACCCCGCGCCCGACACCGTCCCCCTCCCCCCGCGACGCCTCCCGCCGCCGTCGTCCCGCCGCCTATTTGGGTTTCGCTCTCGCTCCGGGCTCGGGAGGCCGGGGTGCGCCGCCGCCGCCGGCTTGGCGGGGTCGTGCCGCGGGGGCGGGCGCTGGGTGTTCGTGGCGGGGGGTAGAGTAGACGACCGGCCAACGACCGGCCAACGACCGGCGCGCCCTACCACAACCCCGCCCGTCCCACCGTCCGCCCGCCCCGCCTCTCCCGCGGCCGACTTGACGTCGCCGCCGCCCTCGCCTCGTTGAATCTTTTCGATACAGCAGTGGATGCTATTTTCTTAATAATATGGTGCGAGCATGCGACTGCAACACACAAAACGCGGTTTAAACTGTTATCGGAGATCGTGGCCGCCGCCACGATTCAATGTTGTTGACAGACGACAGGGCAAACGACGCAACGTGAATATCGCGAGAGTTTGCACCAATGTAAACGCTCTAAATTCATCTTTCCTTTTGTTATTTATAATTTTGTCTGTGGTTTTATTATTCTTGTTTTGGTTGTAAAGCGTCCTTAAGTGTTTTGAAAGGCTATTATTACACAAAAATGTAGAAGGTTTGAAAAAAAAATGCCGACCGTAAAGTTTTTCTTTGAGGTAGAAATTCTCGGTCGGTCGGGTTACCGGAAACACACTACTTTTTTTTCTACGCCTCATTGCTTTTATACTCACTGAAATTTGAAATAATAATAATGTGTAATGTTTTTTGGGGACACAGTATATTCCAGGTGTACAGAATGAAGTGTCCGGTGAGTGTATTTTATTTTAAAACTAGCACACGCTTTTCACACAAAAGCACCGCAGACACATGGAAAAGGGGGTCGGGGGGGGCAAGAAACAACCTATTATGAGATTTTCGTCGCTGCTGTAAATCAGAGTTACTTATCTGCTGCTATCTGTGTCTGCAATCTGCCGCTATAATGGTGTTTGCAGGAAATTACGATACAGTGCTGACACTGTGTTTGTCACCTTGGCGGCAGCTGGTTAATCAGCAAGCATTGTGAAGCTGACCCTGAGCTCTCCACTTTGACCCACATCCTTACCCTCTCGTGTAAAAATACTGACAGCAAAGTGTTGGCTGGCGTGGGTGGCTCCCTTTATTCTGTTTTACCTTCAAACATATCTTCAATAAAATCTTATATGTAAAGATCGATGGTGATCTTCACTATGAGCCCCAAACAGATATAATCTGAAGAAGAAAGTATGATTATAATTTTTTTTTAGCCCCCCCAAAACTTTTTTTTAACAGTGTCTGTCTTGGCAGTGAATAATCTATTATATTTTCTTTTTCCCCCTACTTTTTTTTGTAGAAGTCATAGCCAAGTTGCAGCGTCTTTCGGAATAATGGTTGCATTATTTTGGACCTGTTATCTGCCATCAGCTCTGGCTTTCGCTCGGCATGATAGCTCGCTTATGGGTGCCGATGTGATATGGGCGAGCTTGTACAGTCATATCTGCCGGTCATGTGAGCCTCCGCACTAACACAAAGGGCAGCACCCGCCGCTTGAGCTATCACCATGGTGAGCGATGAAATCAGCCTTCAGGCTCCAAACGCCATGGAGAGATTGTTTGGAATCTGGGCTGATGCAGGATCAGCTGGAACTTAGTCCCACTAGGAAATGTGGCGAGGGCGCCCCTAGTTGACCTGCCGTCACATTAGTACCACTGAGTTCATGTGCTTGCTGCTTCATAGGGACCCCATTTGTTCATATACTAGCCAACACTCAACAGAGGGTAAGTCATTTGTTATCCATCCACCAATGCAAGTTTTCGACTGCTTAACCTCTATAGGGTCACAGATGAGCTGGAACCTATTCGAGCTGACTTTAGGCAACAAGCAATTTAAACTCAGAACTGGTCAACAAGCCATTGACAGGGCACAAATAGACCGGTGTCAAACTCAAGGCCCAGGGGCCAGATCTGGCCCGCAACATCATTTTACGGGGCCCGCGAAAGCAAATCAAGCATGTCAAGTTCCATGATGCTTGCTAAAGTCTGAACCAAAATTTCAAATTGTCACATGTAATCCACAATAACAGTCATTATTCTTGACTTCTGATTTTAAAACTAATTATCCATCAAATGTGTTGTGCGCTGTGTATGTAACATGTGGAGGTGATTAAACATATGGTTTCCCAAAATTCGTAACGACCCTCCAAGGGAAATGGTAACTACAATGTGGCCTGCGACAAAAATGAATTTGACACCCCTGATATGGATGGTCGGCAACCCAAGGCTCCAGAGCCACATGCGGCCCTTTCATCTTGATGTTGCAGCTCTGTGTGGCTTCGGAAAAGAAATTTTGTGTTCGATTGAAGTGTGTTATTTGTCTCAAAAATGTGGATCACTTCTGTTATGTTCTCTGAATGTAAACTCAGCCCCAGCGAAAACGAAATTTCGTTGGAAATAGTCTGTGAAAACGAGGGCATACAAAAACCTGATGTTTCCCTTTATTATAGATTTTGAAATCCTTTTTCTCAAGTGTAACTTAATCTTGAAGACAGTTAACTGCACCAAATTGAGGTCATTAATTACATCACTCGCCATGCTTTTTCTGGGGTAGAAAAGGGAGCGTCGTTTGTGGAGAAGCAGTCACCCTTTTTGTTGACAATCCACTTGGACGGTAATTGAGAAACGCAGTCGTTAAGGGCCACTTTTCGGCTAAGTATTGACTTAAATGCATAATCCACTCCAAAGAAAATGTCAATCGCATTTTATTGAAGTCTACTAGTTTTGATTTGCACCATTGCAAGACTTCTTACCGCACCATGTCTTCCTCCTGTCTGTAGTTAGATTCTTTGATCCTTCCACCGCACATTCATTCCCACTTTGGCACTTATCCTTGGGTGTTTACTGCTCATCCCCCCCCCCTATCCTCCACCCTCTTTTTCTCCCCCCCGACCTGCTTTCTGCCTGTCTTCTTTGAAAAGGCTTTGTGGCTAATTGATTGGGAGACGGAGGTGGTCGATGACATACTCTTCTCTGCCTCAACCCTCTTACCTCCCTATGTTGCCTTCTTCGATCCGCCTTTGTATCTGTCAAACGTTTGAAAGGACAATTGCTGTCAAAATTATGAATCACAACCCTAATTGTGTGCTTTTACTATACCACAGACTTGTGCTGTGTTCTCGTCATTGGAGCCGTCTTTTGATTTTATCGTGGTTCCTCAAAGTTTGCCAAAGTTGTTGCTTTAATGCAGAAAAACTAGAAGGGCAAATCCTCTTCATGCATGATGCAAGAAGTTCAGGGTCCATCACAGCAGCAGGTTGTGCATGGTGGCAATTTGTGGAGCTTGCAAATTATCACAGATCTCTTGGCGTATTGTGGAATAATTCCTCACTCTCCTTACACTTTGATTGTGTGGGCCGAAAAGCTTTTCAAAATCTTTTTCTCCTTTATTGGTTCTCCATCATTTACCAATGCATTCAGAAATAAGAGACAATTTAAAAGGTGACTAATTCCATTCAGTGCACTCATCTGTTGCTGCAACAGCTCTGCCTCTTCCTCTAGGCGAAAACAAACATGTTTAGCGACAAGTCGAGGTTACATTTAAATGTCGTTGTGGAGTAGTAAAGTTGACAAAACTAGCTTGTGCAACCCCAAGCGGCTGTTATTATTGCTTGTGTGTCATTTTGTTTTCCGGTGCTTACTTTTCATTTTTTGATTGTTTGACTCGAGGCCTATTAATGTGAGTTTTATGGTGCTGTGTGTTAATGTTAAAATGTTCCGAAGATATTACATTTAGAGTTAATCCAGGTTTTATAATAAAGATTCAGTGTTATCATATGAACAATCGGGAAACTCCTTGTGCAATGAAATTCTTGCTTTGCTGACCCCATGGGCACCAACATAATGTAAGTTATTAAAAAAACAAAAACAAAAGCCATAGAATAGAAAAAAAAAAATACAATGCAGGCAGATCATGGAACTGTAGGTCCTCTATGGAATATTCCACTTATTTTTGCTCTGTATTTATCTATATTCTGTCATTCATTCTTTTGGTCAATCCATTTTTTGTTTTGTTTTTGTTCCTGGCCTCCCCCTGCTAAAGAAAACGTGAAGCTAAACTTGCTGTATCGTTTGTAACAAAAACATTATTATTGTACATCATTTTTACGGATAGGTGTGTACGACACCAGGTATCTGTATCGACACGATACCGGCCTTATTTCAAAGTATACAGGTACCGTATTTTCACGACCATAAGGCGCCATTAAAAGTCTTAAATTTTCTCCAAAATGGACAGGACGCCTTATAATGCGGAGCGTCTAGTGTATGAGCCGAGTTCCAAATCTTGACTGAGAGCCGACACGCTGTTTATATAGAGAAAAGGCGGAAGTGAGCATGAACAGGCATGCGGGAAAGAAGCCAGCCAATCAGTGAAGGGTGGGCGTGTAAGTGGCCGCGAGTGAGGACGTAAGTGAGGCCACGCATGCGGGAAAGCAGCCCGCCAATCAGTGAAGGCTGGGTGTGTAAGTGGCTGCGAGTGAGACCAAGTGTGCGGGAAAACAGCCGGCCAATCAGTGAAGGGTGGGCGTGTAAGTCGCCGCGCATCATTTCTGTGGAGCCACACGGCAACGAGAGTGACTCTGACAACAAGAGCAGCGTTTTTTATGGACTACCGGTACTTGCACAATTGTTCAATTCGGATACAGAAGATGAGGACTTTGATGGATTTCTGGGTGATGATTGTAAGATGGCTACGTGAGTACATTGTAAGATGGCTAAATAAAGTACAACCGATCTCAGTTTTGCTTCCGTTGCCTTGTTAAAAACGTGTTTTTAGCATGTCTTAGCATGCTACGCTATGCTTCAAGCTAATGTGTTTTTAGCTGGCGTATGTTTTACCACGCCTGGCTGCGCCTAATAATACAGTGCGTTTTGTGTATGTGTAAAATACAGAAATAGCACCCGTTACTGAGACTGCGCCCTACAACACGGTGCGCCGAATGGTCGTGAAAATACGGTACTTATGAAGGATGCCAGTACCCCCCACCGATGCTTCAACCGCCTCCCCAAAAAAAAAAACAGACAAACAGCAAATAAGTTTGCCATAATTGCTACACTTTGGCCGTTTAACACATCGGTGAATCATCATTTGTGTCAGAAGGACCGGAAGATCCTTGTTCACAATATTCTGCCATTGTGTTCACTGAAATTTTGTTTCATAAGCCCTTCTGGTATACGCACTTGCTATCGGTATCGATACTCACACTGCAATCAATTGGGACAAAAAGTGGTATAGAACATCCTTAATCATTTTAGTATATTGCAAAATGTTTACAAGCACACAACTCAGTTAGCATAGACGCTAATGTAATGAGAAGTGTCCATACAAGTTCACGAATATTGCAGACCGCCAAAGAAGCTATACTGTATATTATTCATTCATTCGTTCATCTTCCGAACCGCTTGATCCTCACTGGAGCCTATCCCAGATGTCTCCGGGCAGTAGGCGGGGGACACCCTGAGTCGGTTGCCAGCCAATCGCAGGGCACACAGAGACGAACAACCATCCAGGCCCACACTCATACCTAGGGACAATTGAGAGTGCTCAATCAGCCTACCATGCATGTTTTTGGAATGTGGGAGGAAACCGGAGCACCCGGAGAAAATCCACGCAAGCCCGGGGAGAACATGCAAACTCCACACAGGGAGGCCGGAGCTGGAATCGAACCCGGTACCTCTGCACTGTGAAGTCGACGTGCTAACCACTGGACTACCGGGCCGCCACTGTATATTATATTTTTTAGAATTTAGTACTGAGTTAGATAGCTAATCCAGACACTGAATTACTTGTCCTGTATGGAGGTGATAAATATGACTGCATGGAAGCGCCTTTTACCTTTTGGTCTGTCAGTAATAGGTGAAACAGAACATCAAACAAACTGGTAAAATAAAAAAACGAAGCAAAAAAATAAATAAAACAGAAGATGGGGGGAAAAAAACGGCATTAGTAGTGCTCAATAGAGCCTTTCAAGTTGCCCGCGAGGCTTTTCATGTGCTGTCAGTATGTAATCAAGTCCAACAGGGGCTACCTTAGCAAACATTTAAATTAAACCCCCAGACATCACTCTTTTGAAAGCCAAGTAAACACACAGCTAGGGAATCCAAGGTGGAACGTGTTAGGTAGAAAATATAAGCGATGGATGTTTTCTCGATTTATTTATTTATTTATTTATTTATTTATTTTAGCACCTGTTTCCACAGTGTAGCCTTGAAACAAATACATATGTGTCTCTAATCAAGAGCATTAAAACATTTCTAGTACTGCCAAGTAGGATGTCTAAAAGAAGCGCACCTTGAGAGCTCTTAGTCTTTTAGCGGGCCCTCAGCACTTCTTCATGGGCGTCATGAGTGTTGTGAAGAACAAGTGACATAACAATGGGGCATTCGAACCCCATGGACCTGGATCTCAAGAGTGCTTATTAACCACAACGGAAGGTTCCTAAATGATTTTGCATTTGCTCTTTTTTGCCAGGCTTGAGCACCGAGGGCATCTACAGGGTCAGCGGGAACAAGGCAGAGATGGAGAGCATGCAGCGTCAGTTTGACCAAGGTGTGTATGCTTCCATTTACACCTCACTCCTGTGGGACATTCCGAGTACAGGTGGTCCCCAGTTTACAATGGTGTCAAAAATTGGTGCGAATACATCTTCACACTGTACAAAGTTGATGACGTACATGTCTCACTGTATATGATCCGCTACCCCAAAAAACTGTTACCGGTTAGTCATTAACTCCTGAGATTCCCAATGTAATCTGACATTTTTGGACAATTCAGTTTTGGAAACTTCGTGGGAACCCATTGGGGCAGACCCCCTCTGTATCAGCACGACTCCGCCCCAGCGCTGTGTGATAGGGACTCTCTCAAGTCTAACATCCTTCACTAATGATCTTTTTTTTATGCGTTCAGCCACACATCCGCTTCAACATCCCAAAAGATTTGCCGCCCCACACTTCCCTGATAATGTTCATAGTCGACCTTTTTTCCTTTTTTTTTCTCAAATGAATAACATTAGGGAATAGACTATGTAAATGGTAGCTCTGTCCTCAGTTTTCATTTTGCTGTGTATGTGCATGCCCATGCATGTGTCTTATAAGGTTAGGGCAGTTCATTATCTCTAGATTGGTTTGTTTAATGAAGCATATCATGGGTAAGATGGATAACGGGGTAAGACGGCTTCAGAATGCAAGCGCATCGACATATAAATGAGGTTCAGTCCGACTCGGGGAATCAGATTTGAAGCATTCTGAATAATTCAAACCAGTCATTTTGATTGACACTTTGGCAGGGAGTTATTCATTAACACGGTGTATCTGCAGTGCTGTTGAAACTATACTGCTTTCAGACTGAGAGCTGTTGTTAATATTTTGAGTACCTCATTGATCTAAACAAGTGGGGCAAAATATTCGTAGCGCCTCGCAAAGTGATGCAATAAAGTTGGACGAGCCCAAAATAAACATCAAAGATGTTAATTTTTTTAATTCATAATTGGACTCCAGTATATTTGTATTCTAAAGCCCCCAAAGCAAATACTTGGAAGTACCATCTGCACACATTTCAAGTCAAGTCAGCTTTATTGTCAAATATGCTCGATATACACCATACAGCAAAGATGACATTTCTTTCCTCTCAACCACAGTGCAAACATGAAGTGCAATAAAAATACACAGCTAAAAATAAGTGCAATGAAACTCAACTGTATAAAAAAAGACAAATATATAAATATAAACAAATACAGTGAGAGTGAAAACCTTTTGTTGCATGACATTGGAATTTTGTAATATACATAATTCCATTAAATCTAATAATAATTTGAGGTGCAACGATTAATGCAGGGCTAATTGATGCGCCCGGTGAACACTCAGAATATTGTCAAGGTAAGTACGTCATCCAGTGTTGTGTGATTAACTCTGTCACGCCTCCTCTTTATCAGATCATAACCTGGACCTGGTGGAGAAAGACTTCACGATCAACACAGTAGCCGGCGCCATGAAGGCTTACTTCTCCGAACTTCCCGAACCTCTGGTACCCTACGGCATGCAGGGCGAGCTAGTGGAGGCTTTCAGTAAGTCTTGTCAAGTAATGTTGGTTGGTGAAAAAAATGCGGCGTTGGTAGGAGGAGGGCTTCTTTAAACCAAAAGTGTATTGGATTTTCCTTGAAATCCCTTCTGCATTTCTTAAACCTAACAAGCACAACTCTCACAAGGCAAGTCCATTCATGGGGAGAATTGGATTTACCTCAGTGCGAGCCGTGCAAAATAGGATGGAGGCGAGAATATTTTAGGCTTGGGGGTGGTGGCGCAAGGAAAGTAAATGTGGTGTTGACGGCAGGATACCGAAGAGTTTGGTCTCCTTGAATAAGTCGTGGTTGAGATAAACGAGGTCGCTCTGCTCTTTTTGTCTCCCCGCTTCCACGCAGGAATAAAGATTTAAGGCAGAGCTTGCATCTTGCCAGATATTTAGCCCAAGGCCGAGTCGTGCTGTCACCTTGCTTCGTTCACGCATACACTCAGAAATGCGTGTGTGTGTGTGTGTGTGTGTGTGTGTGTGTGTGTGTGTGTGTGTGTGTGTGTGTGTGTGTGTGTGTGTGTGTGTGTGTGTGAGTGTGTGTGTTTTTCATTTCTTAACGGCCCCAGCGAGACCCCTCAGCCGTGACAGGGACCTGATAAGGCCCCTGCAGGCGCTACCACAATAAAGGGACTGAACGCTTGGAAAAAGAAAATAAGTGCAGTCTGAAAGCTTCGTTTGGTTGAAGATTGCCAGCTAATTCAGTGCTTTTTCACAATTCCCCCTCTTGCTGCATATTGTTTAAAAATTTTTAATTTAGATTGCTATGTATGGTTTATATTGTATTTCCTGTAGGATGGGTCATTCCTTTTTTGATTGGTTAAAAATGTGGACGCACAGATCAAGGCCTGTATGGACTCATGGCTTGGAAATCTGGATGTGGTCGGTTCATGTATCACAAATGTCCAAAGTTCAGACATTAGGATATCACAGATTCTTGTTTGTGTGTAAAGTAGTCGCTTTCAATTAAATTTACGCAGCACCCCAATTAATTGCAATCTGCCAATTGAGCTCTGCGCCTCAAGTAGACACTATCTTTGGAACCACTCATTAAAAAAAAAAAAAAACACTTTGGGACTGTTAGGTGTGTGCGTGTGCGTGTGTGTGCGTGCGTGTGTGTGTGTGTGTGTAACAACATAGGTATTTGTTCTCTCCCATTTCCCCACATATTTGGAAAAAAAAAGTGTATTGAATGTTTGTCAGTTTAATTTTTATTTTTTGGAAGATTAAAAAAAATCGTAAAGAAAATGACAACTTTTTTTCCTTTTTTTGCAATGCATTTCAATTGGCGTCAATGAAACGTGAATTTTCATTATCCACGGGCTGGCGTGGCCCCTATGCACCACACATAGCATGGGTCGACTGTATCAGGTGTTATTGCGTCAACCTCGTTCAAGTATGGTCGACTAAGTTTCTCATCGGCACTTTTGGGACAATTTAAAAATCTGAACAGGCATCCTAGGCAATCACGACCCGTCACGTTTGCTCATCCTGTCCCCTTGCGTGTCCTCACGACCATCTGATCTTATCTGAAATTGGGCTGCCGAGGCTACTAGGTAAAAACGTATCGACATAGCTTTGATCCTACAGATGTTGGATTGCTGGACTGCACATCATTTTTAGACTCCTCACCCATGACCCAGTCAATCAGCATTTTATACCTCCGGATGCTTGACAAGAACTGCCAGCACCACATAGAAACAAATCAAGAGTTTGCTCGCTCGCCGTCTCCAATGTGTGCTGGTGTCAATGGAACAGCAATGTAAGAAATCACACTTTGGTCACAGTTGATGGATGCGATGCCGTAGGGAGCTGGTTCCGCGCATAGTGATTCCACCTAAAATGTGGTTTTGATCTGTTGTGACCTCAAGGCGGGAATGAGAAAATCCAATTCCTCTGCGTGTAAATCATGTGTGCTGCAAGAACATCTGCTGCTTTGTCCGCCCAGCTCACATATACCGTACACACGGGACCGAATGTTCGATGGGTGACGTCAGCTTTTCGGACTCGCTCCTCACTGCCATCAGTCGTAACACACCCCCGGTGCGTGTTTCTGTGTATGCTCATGAACTCTCCAATGGTCGTCTGTGTGGTATTCTTGCTCTCTCCGACGTGTGTGGTCATTGTGTCACAGTTTGGCATCCTTTTGAATCATGTGAAATATGTACTGTTGTTGGAAGAAATGACTGTGTCCTGCTCTGTTATTTTCAAAGAGCTGAGTCAAATTGCTGTCATGACACTTGTCACACTTGCCCATTGTGCTTCCCTCATCTTTGCATTGCTCCCTCGCTCCGTGACATCTGATTGTCTTTCCTCCTTGACGCTTTCTTGCCTCCTCCACAAATCTCACCTCTTGTTTTTTTTTCTTCCTCTGCCACCATTCAGAGATCAACGATAGGGAGCAGCGCTTCCAGACGATGAAGGACATTCTTCGTCGCTTCCCTCGGGAGAATTATGAAGTCTTCAAATATGTTATCAGCCACTTGAACAAGTGAGTGATGAGGTCGGAGATGTCCTTTGATGGTCGAGACGACGGCTCCTCTTTTTATGGTCCTTTTTTCAGTACCTGCTCTGCTTGTCCCTCCGACTGTAGTGAGTAGAAGTGGCAGAGCTGGCGCAGTGGTACCTTGACTTGGCAATTTTGGTGTCACAATATAAACAATTGTGACTTCAATACCATAATCAACATGAACTCATTCACTCCCAAAGACGTTTTTAAACGTCTTTTCAGACTTGGTCTAGAATTGGCTGGTACTGAATGAGTTATAAGTGGCTGAATAGTAGTACTGGCAAAAACGTATCAATGAAAGCAGTGTCATAGATGTAAAAAAAATAAAATTGAAAATGTCGTGGGACAATAATGGCGTGCATCTTGTTGCGTTCCCGAGCCATGGTGTTTGCACTTCCTTGTTCACCTCTGTTACGATTAGATGCCACAGATCAGGGCTTTACCAAAAATAGCAGGGTCGAGAGACGTGTACGCGACCTGCTCCAATAAAAACAACAGCCATATAGGTATCAATAGGTCGAAACGACCTGTTTTGTTTTGAGCTGTGTGCCTGTGGCGCATGCAAAGTTTATGCTCCATTAGATTAGAAGGGACTCTTTCCCGTGCCAACATGGCTGCTACGCCTGTCCATACAATTGTTTTGATGGGAAAATCGCCCCTGCCAAAATGGCCACCTCACTGACACACTTTTTACCCTGCTCCAGACCACTGTAAATTCTTTTGACTGGACTGGTTGTTATTTTTTGTACGTTGGTTCCAGGTCCGTTCAATGGAGTGACCGCTGTACATCATTGGTTTGAACGATCGGCGTGAAATTGGTCGCCAATCTTTCCTGGCGCATCAGTGCAGCGGTTGGGGATCACCAAATTAATGGGTCACTGTGCTTGCTCCACAGGGTGAGCCAGCACAGCAAGCTGAACCTGATGACCAGTGAAAACCTCTCCATCTGCTTCTGGCCCACGCTGATGCGGCCCGATTTCACCACCATGGATGCGCTGACCGCCACGCGCACCTACCAGACAATCATTGAGAGCTTCATCCACCAGTGCGCATACTTCTTCTACAACCAACCGCTGGCCGACGGCCTCCCGGGCTCGCCCACCTCCACGCTCTCCTACGGCGGGGGGACGTCGGCGTACTCGTGCATGGCCGGCGGCTACTCCTCCTCGCCGGCGCCGTCCCCTCCAACCCCTTATGTCCTCCCGGCCACCCCGCCTGTCATCCCGCACTACGGCCCTCCCATGCACCACCACCAGTCTCCACCCCGTTCCCCACCGCCCACGCCACAGTTACCCCTCCCCGCCCTGCTGCCGCCCTCCCTGCATCCTCATCACCCCCCTACGGAACAACACACACTGTGAACCACGAAGGGATCAAGGGAATCACCCCAAAAAAGAGATTTAGAATGCCTCGGAAAGAGATTTTGACAAAGGAACAGAAGGAGAAACAGGGACGGGAAGTGGGAAGAGGACATTGAGGGATCTGCAGTCTGAACAGGAAGATGCTCTGGGAGAGGGCGTGTGAGCCTCCTGTGCTTGTACAGAGAGGCCCACACTAGCCACTTCAATTCCTTTATCCCCCCCGCTCGGTGACACTTCCAATTGGGAACAGCACGGCTATGAAGAGTAACATGTTGCGCGAACCCTTTAGACGATGTCACGCAGGAGGAACGTCAACTGAGAAAACAACCATCGACACATTAGCAGCCCCTCTGCCCAATTTTTTTTCTCTTTTACTCAGCTGTAAAATGACCCCTCCCCCTCTCCCCTACACACGTTTGTTCACTCAAATTCTTATCGCTACCCATGCACACAAAGCCGGTTTCACTCAAGGCTTTTTGCCAAACACCGCAGGGAGAGAAAACAGAAAAACTCAACCAACCGGATCTTCAGATTGGGGCAAAGGCTCGTGGCCGTACTCACGCTCTTTACATTCGGCCTACTGTACGCTGCATGATGAAGTTACTGATGAAGGGTTCATTTTAGTCGGCCCACACCTCCAGTTACCACCCTTTCCCGTAGCTAATCATTGTGTGCGTGCGTGTGTTCTTTTTGCTTGCTGTGTGTGTGAGTCATTGCTGCGGTTTTCACTGTAAGGACCTTGTTCATAAAGCACTTTTCTGAGCACTTTGAAGGCACATTTTTTTTATTTTTTTTTTGTATTGGAGCTGTGACTTCACCCTCACTCAGTCTTCTGGGAGCACACCACTCACATCTAGAGGAACAATTGGGGTATTGCAGCCACTGTGTGGGCATTGGGCCACTTTCACTGCTGTTTGTATTTTTTCCTTTTGATAACAGCTCTCAATTTTTCAACGACTGCGTTACCCAACCTTTTTGCGCCATGGCACATATTTTACATTCGTGAAACTCTCACGGCGTATCAAATAACGGATATGCAGTTTATCTCTTATATTGTGAAAGAGCATTTTAATTCCTTTGCCTGTCGCTATACATCGCTGGCATAGATGAACAAAGACACTTTTTTTTGTGATAAATAATATTCAGACAAGTGAAGTGAAGTTGGACAGTTTCCCTCACACAATTGAGATTATTTACCTCAAGGCCCCCCCAAAGCATGATGCAACATTGCAGTAATTGCAACTTTCCATCATGGACTTAAAAAAAAAAATCACATTTCCGGAAACCTTAAGTGAGCGTAACATGAATAAAAACTGTGATTTAAAAAAAATAAAAATAAAAATCATTAAAAATTGAGAGTGAACTCAAAGATTTGAGAGGAAATCAAAATGTTTTTTCTTGTGCTGTTGCTACTTGAGTCTTCTAGGAGTACAATTTTTCTTAATAATGTGGGGAAAATAGCCTGATTTCTTGGAAAAAGTGGTAATACTTTTTTTCCTTCTCAAGCATAAAAGAACCATTCCCAAATTTGTCTTACACGATTGTAACTTTCAAATGACAACAGTTCATTCATTTTCCCAAGTTAATTTAGAATTATCCCATAATTATTAGACAAAGCAAAACTAAATTAATATAATCTCTTGTTAGTCCTAGTCTTATAATATTACCACTTCATTATTGAAAAAAAACCCCAAAATAAATAAAAAATTGAAAAAAAAATCCTGAACAAATAGTTTTAATGTTGTTGAGGGATTTCTTTCCTCATTACAATTTCTTAAAATGTGCAGCTTTTTTTCTGGTAGCATCATGACGTTAGACTTTTAAAATAAACTAACTCATCAACAACTTGTACAACTGCAATTTTTCCCACACTGCCCCCGCTGTCGCTTTTCTGCCATTGCACCTGCTTGTCGCTCCCCTTTCGAGTGAGTGGCTCTGCTTGTTTTTCGCCAATAGAGATCGGAACAGACAGTCCATTCATCCTCCAGCACGGCCGGAACGGAGCATCCCAAATTCCCTTCCGCGGCCTGCTGTTACCGTAGAAACCGGCGAGATGGGGGACCGGGGGGGGGGGGCAGAGGATCCATAGTCCCAACCGCTTTTGAAGTGCGTTTTTGTGTATTACGCAGATGCTCACCAAGGTCACCTGAAACGTCCTCGTTGGCCCGAAATGCCTTTTAAACATTCGCTGAACTCTTGCAGGAGCTTTTATCACACAACACTACCTATCTACCCCCTTTTCTTTGTGTGCGTGTCTGTGTGTGCATGCATGCTGGAATTAGGAGTGTGTATCTGTCCGTGGCAGACCTCCAGACAGCATCGTGATCCAAACAAAGGTGACGTCAAGGAATGCAGCTCCCCTCGTGCTCGCTGCCCCCGCCGGGTAAGCCTGTTTGCTCATCTACATTATGAGGAACGACGGGAGTCCAATGATGACTTGGGAGGGAGAAAGCGAGAGAGAAGTGTTGACCACTAGTTGTGTGTGTGTGTGTGTGCGTGCGTGTGTGAACCAGTGAGTCCAGTGTGTTGAAATGATGGTGAGGCAGCCAAAGACCGGACAAAGAAGGTGACCGTGCAGAACAATGGGACATGAAAACAAACAAATGTGACTTTTTTTTTTTTGCTCCAAATAATGGTGACAGATGTCGGTTAAGTTAAAATAAAAACAAGAAAAAAAAATTATATCGAATGGGGTTCATTATGGTATGTTGGTGTGGGCCCGGGGCTTTGACATTTTGCCCTTTTGTCCGCGGTAATAGAAAACATGTTTGTTTTTTGTTTTTTTAATGGTTTTATGTTAATAGTAAATACAAATGCCTTTTCTTTTTGTTTTCATTTTGATGCCCACTATAGTGCATGAATTCTTCCCGCAAAGGAAGAAGAGGGCTTCACCACTCAGACTATTTAAGAGATAAGGAAAAAAATATTATGAACTGTTTTGGGGTATGGGGCCATAATGGGAGGAAAAAAACAAGTAATGAAGTACTGTAAAATGAAAAGATAACATGTCAATTTGTTGGGTTTGGTAATTTGTCTCGATGGGAAGGGTGTATACAGGAAGGCCTTATGTGATCTGTATCATAGTTAATAAATGAAATCTTGTACAAAGGTGCATTTGTGTCCCACCTGTTTAAATGTGTAAATGCCAGAATATAAAAAAAAAAACAAATCAAGGTCTGCTTGCCTAGGTCAAACTAGGCCTGTGCCGATACAGTGCAGGTTAGACTATTAAAAGTACAGCTGATGTTTAATATCGGGGGGGGTACCTTTAAGGCAATGAAACAATGGTAAGCGTTTCTCATGTGATTATTTTGACTGCATTCCTGTACAGTTTTTTGGGGTCATGAAAATGAATTTGGAATTTTTTCAAGAATAAATTCAAAATGTAACTCACAGCAACCATAAAAAATGCACAAATACAAAAACTGCCGTCCCAGTTCGAAGTGAATCGCAATCCCACTGAATCAAACGGAATGGAGTCATATTTATCAAGATGAATCAAATTATCTTTCACAGGTGAGATGCACACCCCAAAGTTAAACAGGAAACAATCTATAAGTGAATTCCTGATTTCCCTGACCGAACTAATAGTTTCCATTTTTTAAATGATTATATAGTACCAGTAACAAACAAAATCAGTCACAAACAAATTTAAATTGTTGTTGGTTATGATTCATGTCCCACTTTGCTATTGTTTCTCAAAAATTACCAAACATTTCCCGCCCCTTTGCAAATGTTGTCAGGGTTCCATTAGAAAAAAATCTTGATGGCAAAAATCATGTGAACTTTATGCTGCCCTCTGAGGAGTTCATAATATCCTACGGATTCCACAAGATGGCAGGCAAGCACTTGGATTACACATTTGGATTTATTTACTGTCGTCTAGATTAGAACAACACATAGACTCGTCATCAACCCCGTGCGCCTAACATGTACGCAATCATGAACCTATGTTACATAGATGACGACATTCAGCAGTTAAATTAGTCAACAAAATTCACGAGTCTTAGCTCGTCTAAATAACATGCTCGCACATACCGACGTGCCACGACATGCAGGTAAACAATTGATTCAACACGTACACAATAAATCTACACACAATTAATTCTTGTTCTCTGAATCAGTACACTACATGTCCCATACCCGCTGTTCACAAGCAAGTTGTCTCCGCTCCTCCTCACTGGCAATTTAGGATGATGTGAGGATTCACGGTCCCCCGTGTGGATGATGTGAAGCCTGGCTGCCATTTGGCAGTGCCCTCGTCTGCCCTTTTCATTGAGTCACAGCAAAGGAAATCCATGCACGTGACCTTTGTGCTCTCTCTGTCTCCATCTCTGTCTCTCTTTCTGGTTTTTTTTTCTCTTTCTCCCTCTCCAACCTGGCATGTGAAAAGGGCAGGCAAGCGTGCACACAGGACACACGACCCTTCAACTCTAACCTTTAAGGTGTTGCAATGGACAGACTGGAGTGTGCACTCTTCAGGGGGGGTCAATACAAATGAGGTATCGCTGGACTGAAATGTTACTGAAATGCTATTAGGTACAGCTACTCCGCCGATAGAGGAAAAAAAATGCCTTTACAAAGAGAATTGAAAAAAATATCACATGAAAAGTGTGAATTATTCGTCCATCCATAATCTGAGCCGCATATTTTCAATTAAAATTCAAAATTGACACAAAATGAAATGTTTAAAGTATAAACTAAAATGAAATTGTTCAACGAAAATAATTTAAATTACATAATCATTGCTCACTTTTTAGATATTTAATCATGTTTTTTTGTACTTTGCAGTGGTTTAGAGCTCTACATTATACAGAGAGTGGTTTCTAATATTTTGTCTTTGCCATGTAAAGTACATGAATGGGACCAAATATTAGGAACAGCAATCATTTTTATTGAGTGCATTCACATTGAAATAGTCAACAATGCAACACAGTCCTAAATATTCTATGTTCAATTCCTCCATTGTGAGACAAATCTTGTCTTACAATTTTGCTCTTTAGAAAATTGGCAGGTGATTTTTAAAATAAGGTTAAAAGGGATTTTATTTGGAGGCATCCTTCTAAAAATCTCAGGTCAGGTCACAATACAATACAAGTAAAACAATAATACAATTGAATAGAAGGACAAATACAATACAATACATCCTGATTCATATCCCGAAGTCACAACAGCTGCATCTGTAATAAAGCGCTTTACAAAACAGTTAACATAAAGTAAATAATAAACACAACACATATAACATAAAAACACGGACAGTCGTGCAATCGTAACCACTTTTCCCCTCACATGCTTTGCTGTTTGAAGCAGTTCTAGCTGAAAGAGGAGCGAATCAAAGTGTCCTTTCACCAGTGGATCAGAGACATCATGCTCAAAATGATGAAAATAATCCATTAAAATAAACCATTTATGGATGATTAGTTTCAATTTTTATTTAAATCATTTGGAATTAAATAACCTTTTATTAGCACGCTTGTGTGTGTGTGCGCACACGTGTGTGTGTGTGTGTATATATATATATATATATATATATATATATACACGCGCACATACACATATATATATATATATATATATATATATATATATATATATCACCGTTTTTAAAACCAATTCTGAAAATGAAATCGATTAAGCAATGCAATTTTTGTAGAATTAGAAAATAGATATATTGTAGTACTTAGTAATATTTTTATGACCTTTTAAGAATTATGTATTAATTCAAAGTAGTTATATTTACAAATCGTAAAATACGAGTTTTAATCATGAACAGATTTTTTTAACTGTCTTTTTCCATCCATAGGCTTCATTCGCACGCTACTGGGTGTACCTAATAAAATGTCCTCTGCGTGTAGTATACATTTTTTGCCACCAGGGGTCTCCCTCGCCCCACACGACCATTATCGGTAATTCTAAGCCCTGTGTTGTTTTGGAGGCCACTTCAAGTCCTGTCTACTTTTACCTGCTCACTGGGTTGTCTGTCTTCCAGGCGATGGCCGCCAACAGAAGAAGCTCATTCGGCTTGCGAAAGTGTGTCAGTCGGGATGCGACGACGAGGCCTCCGTCTGACTTCAACAGGTGGGCGGAATAAAAGACAAGTTCATTTGCAGTGTTTACAACTGTACCCTGTACATACGTACAAATATAGATCGTCGTGTTTAGAAATAAAGTATTGTAAAGTTTTTTTTAACCCTTTCTCTATCACGTTCCCATCAAATAAAATCCAAATGAATTTATAGAGCACATTTTAAAACAACAGGGTTGTCCAAAGTACTGTTCAATTCATTTTAAACACGCAGGACCAAAAAAACAAAAACTAAGTCACATTTCAGAAGATAAAAGCAAACAATTATAAAACACTGAGTGTCAAAGTAGGAAAGAAAGAAACCACACACCACGTTTGCAACTCTTCCTCAGGGACCAAGGAGAAAACACACACAGTTGGCATGCACGCACGCACGCACCATCCTGTGTGCGCGTGTCCGTGCGTGCGTGCGTGTGCGCGCGCGGCGTGTGTTTGTGTGTGCGCGTGTCTGTGTGTGTTTAAGATGATTTAAAAACTTCAGAGCTAGGGGTTAGTTCCATAATTTAGGAACGATTACCACAAAGGATCTGTTTCCTCAGTGTTTGCGAACAGGAGAGATTCATCTCAAATTCTTGCTAATGTCTTGAACTGACTACTAAAAAAAAAGAGAAAAATCTGAAAAAAGCTCGAAAACTGAAAGAAATATATATACTTAACCTTTCAGGGTCGGTGGAGAGGTTTTTAAAGGTTAATGTGTACGCACTTGCTGAATCAAATCTCCACCTGTGCAATCAGAGGGTGGAATAATCCATTGCATGGGAAGGGAGAGGCGGAGCGCTCAAAACAATCAGGATAGATTCAACATTTTCATGTCTTTTTAAGTGAGTGATTTAAGGCTGAAATCAGAGTAATTGTTTTAAATGGAAGAAAACAATCTCCCGACCCCCCGCGTGATGTTTGTTGGCCCTGCAAATCTCGGGGCATCAGGCTATTTTTTGTTCTCCCCCTGTGCACACCAAAACCAGCAGACATTCCAATAGGGCCTTTCCGCTTGCCATTCATTCTTAAACATTTGACTCATAATTTCATCGTGACATTTGCCAATTTGCATTTTTGTTGCTCAGTCACACTGTGTCATTCACACTTTTGTTGATGAGAATGACAACACCACTGGGTACAATACTGGACATCACATTGGACTTTTTGGCCCATTAAACTTTTTTAATTTACAAAATTTCATCATACAATTTCAGTTTTATTTAAGTCTCAATACTTGAAAGTTTTCATCAATTCTCCATTTTTGGACAAAGTGACAAAATAATGGCTTACTTCACTTCAACGGACCAAATGACTGACGCAATTTGATGTGGAAATAGCCTCTGATGACCATGGCGAAGAGTTAATTTTTCAGTAAGTCATAAATCCGATTCTAACAATAATACAAACGAATCTGTGGCTTTGTCACTTCAACCTTTCCTGTTTTATAAACCAATGATGAACTTATTGAGACACTGTTTAAATCAATAAATCATATATGCACCATATACCGTACACAAAAAATAAACCAACCGACCGACATAATTTTTTTTGTGATTTGAAAATTGCGTTCTACTACATTGCGATTGGGCTGTTGCTTTGAAATGGACTAATTGTTCAATCCTTCTCCCCACCTCTATCCCCCCCCCACACACTCCAAGGCTTTAAAAGAAGCGTTGAGAAGGAGGGAAGGCTACACGATGATCCACCGTGACGAGTCGAGGCACGTAGCAGGCGCTCAAGCGTGTCTTTGTGCGGCTCGGAGCGCCCAGCTGTGTCGCCTATTGAATTGTGATGCGGGCCGACCTCTACAGGTGGAAATGCTCTTATCAATACGGCCTGTCCGAGCTTGACCGGCGGCCGATCCGTCTCATTGATGATTGCAGGTGTGACACACCCCTTCCCCCCACCGGCCTCCCCCGCGGGAGCGCCATTGATTCATGTCTGGGCCATAGCGGTGCTATTTCCATATTGATACCTGGATGGATGACGACGCTGCGGGAACAAGCTGCTGCTATTGAGCTGCTTCGCTTGATGGGTTTATGCCCGCTGCTCATGATAGCTATTCTTCTAGGACATTTATTTATGCAAATGCACCACAACAATGGGGATTATTCAGTGACTTCATGTCTGATATTTATTGATACACAAGTAAATAATGGAACTGTGTTGTGAGAGGGCACTGAATACCTGTGTTAAAAATCATTAGGGACTGAGCCATAATGGAATTTTTGGTGAATAATTGTCGCTTCCCAAAAAGGTATTATCATTTCCTTTTTAACAGAAAACCTTTAAATAGAATTTCAAATGAGTATCTTCAAACATTGCTGTACCCATCCTGATGGGAAACTGCCGCTGGCAACGACCAACGTTGCAGTTAGCACTACAATGGTTAGCGCTTCAATGTTTTCCTGAAACCGCCGGATGTGTGCAGTGAGAACATTAATTCATGTTCAAGTTTTTGGATGTCCCGTTCAGCCTTTGTAAAGGCTTCCACTAGTTTTGTGTTTGGTCCTAGTTTGGTGAAGCTATCATTGTTTTCAAAAATGTATACTGTACTGTAATTATGACTTTACTACTGTGTAATAGCAGAGCTTTGTGCTAGACGACAATGCGCTTCGACTTACAAAGTCTGCTTACTTTGCTGCCATTATAAGAATGGAACTCTCTCATAAAACAAGGACCCCCGCTACTTCCTTCTCAGACTGCGCTGCATTATTGATAGAAACCAAGGGCATAGAGGACACGGGAATAGAGGCTGCTCATATGAGTGGGTTACACATCCAGTGCTATTGTAACTGTTCTCTGTTGACAGCAGCTCAAGGAAATTTAAAAGGCCGTCTCTGAAATATATACCCAGTGCATCCTGCATCCCTTGATGCATCCCTTTTCTTGTGCACTTGTCCTCATTAGGGTCCCAGCCAATTGCAGGGTGCATATAGACAAATGAGCATGAACACTCACATTAATGCCTTTGCATAATTAAGAGTCTTAAATGAACCTATGTGGTTGATTGTTGTAAAACTTGGATCATCGTACTGCACCAAAACATATACACATACAGAGAGTGATGGAGAGAGTCCAATT
This sequence comes from Hippocampus mohnikei, assembly GCA_026261675.1. Lineage (NCBI taxonomy): Eukaryota > Metazoa > Chordata > Actinopteri > Syngnathiformes > Syngnathidae > Hippocampus > Hippocampus mohnikei. Next base: position 887,701 of record JAKGUB010000677.1, on the reverse strand, counting down.
AATATACTGCACACTGCATGTTTTTGGAATGTGGGAGGGACACAGAGCACGCGGAAAAAAAATCCACGCAACCATGGGGAAAAGTGTGCAGACTCCACACAGGAAGGCCGGAGCCCGGATTCGAACCCTCCATCTCGGTTGGCACTGTGAGGCGGATCTTAACACACAAGGTAATATAGCCGAGAAGTCAATGTTTATCATACCCTCGACAGTCACATGCTCATCAACTAAAATGCACCCCGAAATTGAACAACAACACAAACAGGAATAAATTGAAGTACCGTATTTTCCACAGTAAAAGGTGCGTTGGATTATGTCAAGTCAAGTCAAGTCAACTGTATTTATAGAGCACTTTCAAACAGCCATCTACGCATACAAAGTGCTGTACATGGAGCAATTTAACATATACAATAAACAGTAAAACAAATCGGTAATAAAGACGGTAGAAAGCACCAAACAGTAAAACCAAGAACAAATCTAAGTCATGCTGAGTCGAAAGCCAGAGAATACAAGTGAGTTTTGAGGAGGGTTTTGAAGATGGGCAGTGAGGAGGCTTGACGAATGTTCGGTGGGAGGTCATTCCAGAGAGAGGGACCAGCAACAGAAAAGGCTCGATCCCCTCTAAGCCTCAGTTTAGTTTAGTTCAGTTTAGATTATGAGGCGCACCTTCAATGAATGGCCTATATTTAATTTTTTTCATGCATTGGGCGCACCGCATTATAAGAAACAATCTACAATGCATCCACTAGATGGAGCTATGCTCAAGGAAACACAAACAGAACGATCAGATGTCAGTAAAACTTATTTCATAAAGCAGCGACACAGTTCACTTAACCAACAGCAAGTTATAACATTGACTCGTTAACGTTGAACTCTCTTGCCGCTGCTCTATTTCCGTGTTCAACTGCGTAACCGATTGCCTTGAGTTTGAACTCTGAGTTGTCAGCATGTCTATAGCAAGGAGACATTTTGGGGTCGGAATATTACTGCAATGACCATAAACAAGGAACATCGGATTTTAAGGCGCGCTGTGAGCTTTTAAGAAAATGGAAGGCTTTTAGGTGCGCCTTTAAGTGCGGAAAATACGGTAAAAGAAATGTTTCCAATTGTCAAGAATTAAGAGTCTTGTGTCGGTGTGCTTCTTATAGATGAGTTGTATGTAAGAGCCTTTGATCAGTGAAATCAGTGCAAAATGTAGATGTACCGGAAGACTATGAGATAGTCCACAAGCAAAGAAAAAAGCATGATCAACTAAATTCAGCTCAGCAAAACATTGCTTATATTATGAGTGTGTCAGGCAAGTTTTCTGCATATGTGTGCATTTTTCGCTTTACTCAATTTACAATGTTGCTACAGATTTTAGCGACAAACATGGGCCCCTTCTGGCCCCCAGGCCTTGAGTTTGATCAAGTTCAGCAAATTAAGTTTCCCACATAAACATATCGGTCAAGGAAATGGCAGTGTCAGTGAGTGTCTCTCAGGGAAAGAGTTTTGTTTGGTGCCAAATGGACGTCTTAGGTGGGAAAATTAAGGACGTGACTTCAATGAGTTGACACACAAAAAAAAAAAAAAAAAAGGAAATGACCTTTTGTTCTCCGTACAGACGCAAAGGCAGAATGATATTAACATTTAAATCAGGTCAGCTTGTAAAATGTGCCACAAGGTTGCATGACAATCAGCATCGTTTGTCAGTCAAGAGTTTGCAGATCGATACTTTGATAAAAGCGCCGGGCTATAACCTGCAAGTATCCTGCCTTGTTTAGCTGCTACCGCTACTTTTTTTTGGGGGGGGGTCTTGAATTCTCTTTAGTGGTTAGTATGTCCCCTCATTGTCTGAAGTGCACACGCTGCATAATGCGCAACAACTCCGTCGAGAGCTCCGAGTTGTGAACCCAATTTTCATGACATCCTAATTTAAAGGACAAGGAGACAACACCGAGATTCGGCGGGATTTAAAAAATTAATAAACAAAGAGCCGAACTGCTCCCCCCCCCCTCCTAGCCCCACCTTCGCGCTTGTAGGGTCACTGCTTTGAGACAGGGACATGGGCTGGAGGTCAATGCGGCGCGGATCAGGGGTGCCAACATATACACGTGCTGATTACCTCCCCTCAAGTGGAAAAAAAAAATGCAAATAATAAATGTATGAGCAACGTGCTTGTTTTTGTGCTTGATTAATTATGCCGTTTAATTCCACATCCACCATGCTGCTCCTCCATATAATTTCCCAGTGGTCTCGGCTGTTTCTTCTCTCACTCTGCTCTTTCTCCCCCCCCTCCCCGTTTTCATTGCAAAATGAATCATGGATCCGACTATGTGCACCCGTGGGAATGCGGTTTGCCGGCGCGCAGGCTGACCAATCGCGGGCACTGACGGCAGAATCGCCAATGGAGGGAGTGTCCTCATCAGGTGAAAAGCGTTTATGCACGTGCCCATTTTTAACATCTTGTCTGAAAAGTGATAACCCTCCCATGACGAGAATGAGATTGACGCGGGATACTTTTTTTTTTTTTGCGTCAATGTCGCATCGATGTTGAAATCTTGAAGTTGACTAATTGTTCCACATGTGATTTTGACATCTCATATTCCAATCGGCTAATTTAAAAAGGACTTTGGACTTGCTCGTCTGCTGCCGTCGCCGGGCTATACCGCTTTGTGGGACAAGGAAAAGTCCGGCCAATGAGGCAATGCCGTCATCATACAGCTCCGTCAGTGGTTCTCAACCTGGGTTCGATCGAACCCCAGGGGTTCGGTCTCAGGGGTTCGACGGAGCCTCATCATGTCAATTAGTTATGACACGCCCGCTGCAGATGATCACATTACATTGCTTGTCCAATCAGTGCTGCAGGAAATTTAGTTTGCTCAGTCGTCAATGTGTGACTGTCGTGATAGCACTTTGTGTGATTTTTTTTGTTTGTTTTTTTTTTAGAATGTTGTAATACATGCTAAACATGCCGAGCAAAAAAAAAAAAAAAAACCACCAAAGTGGTCGGACGAATATGTCCAACATGTATTCACACGGAAAGTGATGGGACTCATTGTCTTATTTGCATGATTTGTCATGCCAGGTTGAGCAACTCAAAACTGAAGGAACACTTCTTGAATCATATTTTTATGTTTCACGAATGAAGGGTTCCGTGAATGTGCACATGAACTGGTTGGGTTCGGTACCTCAAACAAAGTTAAGATCCACTTGATCTGCGTGTATCCGAGAGTTTGGAATGAAGATAGGGTGGATGGGAATAGCGGTTAGACTTGCTAGCTTTGGCTATTGCGATCAAAACTAGTCTTCAAAAATCCGGCAAGACCACGGGACTGGCGGCAGGTAACAAAGGTAGCGCTCGCCCCAATTGTTAGGGCCAATGCGATCAATTATTTTAGTTGTTGCTATGCTGGCCCGTCGAAATATGTCTTTACGTGAAACTAGTCCATGTCGCAAAAAAAAATTGTTGGAATCAGTTTAATCGGCCGATTTGAGCCCTTTTATAATCAATCGATTTGTATTTTTTTCCAACATAAGACAAAAATATTCATTCAAACCCCCCCAACCCAAAAATGACCCAAATTTTCGAATGTTTCTCTTTTTTATTTTATTTTATTTTATTTTTAATACAATAATATTTGGTTCTACCGCTTTTCAGTTGGTGTGTTTCTTGCGGGAATCCCGATGGGACCCTGACGGCGCTCCTCTTCCCAGCCCGGCCGACCTCCTCCTCAGCCTCCTCAGCCTCTCGACAGCTCCAGGTTAGAGCCTCTATCCACTTCCCCCCTTGGCCCTCCTCTTCTCTGCCCTCCCGCTTTCCTCTCCGAACCTCCCGTAGGGGCCCCCGTAGAGAGCGCCGCTTAGATCCACAGCCCCTCGCCAAAGCCCACCCTAATCCTCCCCATCGATCGCCCTGAGAATTTCCCTTCCCGGCGCAGCGGGCGCCGCTCGCCGCCATTCGCACGCCTCAACCGTGAGCAGCCTGCTCTTTTCATTTGGAGACAAAATGGGTGCAGGGCACATTACCTGCGTCCTCTCTCATCTTCTTCACGCTGCTTAACGAGGTGGTTTTAGTGGGGGCGTTTTGCTCGGCTCTTCCTTCAATTCAGTTGTACGTGACTAGTCTTTCTGTAAACAGATTTCTCTTCACACCATTGCCACCACAACACAGGGATCTGTTGTATAATGTACACCAATCCAAATGACAGAAAATTACACAATTAGGTACAGTGAATAAATGTGTAATAAATAGTGAGTAAATGAAGTGATTCAAAATATGCTTTTTTTCTTTATTTTCTAATCAACGATGGCACAGGTTTAAATGGTATGGTGCCTACAAGGAGCAGTTGTGAGCACATCTGCCTCAGTTACTTTTTGGGTTCAAAACCTGGGCCTTCATGCTTGATTCGCTTTCTAATTTTGTATTGCAAGTTGTTGTTTTTGTTTTTGCAGGTAAAACATTTCGAGAGCGCGTTGATTTTCAGTTTTGCAATTCCGTTTGTTTTGATGAGGCAGAAAATGCTCATGTGAAAGCGGCTATTTCGAGCCTTGCGTACGCGTGAACGTGTGTGTGGATAGTTGCTTGCCGATTTTGTGCCTCCTGACTTCATGTCAAGTGAAATAATTGTCCAACTCGCTCCCTGAAAGTCTCCAATATGGTAGAGTTGAAGCAATTCTGCCAAGAAGAGTGAGCGAAAATGGTCAAGGACTAAACACCAATTACCACAAACGCTTCATTTCAGTTATTGTTGCCAAGGATGGCACAACCCAATATTAGGTTCAGGGGGCAAATACATTTTCACATAGGCACAGGTAGGTTTGGATTTTTTAGGGCCCATAATAGCTTCAATTGGCATTTAAAAATGTATTTCCTTGTGTCGTCTCTGTGTGACACTAAAAAGTTGTTGGATGACCGGAAATCTTTTTGTGTGATAAATATGCAAAGAACACAGAAATCAGCAAGGGGCAAATACTTTTTCACGGCACTGTAGTATGTTGAGCATTTTGTTCCACCTGCCATTTTTTTTTTCAAAAGTGCCCTATAAATAAATTTGAGTTTCGTTGTCGTCGGAGTATGAATGTGCAGCTGAGCCCCAAGTTGCGCATGTATCATTACCAGAGTCCGCCTGGGAAAACCCCTCAACTAACAGTCTACCCTGTGTAACATCCCGGTACTTGGTCATCATTTATTTACAAGGCAAACTCACCCGCCTCTCTTTCGTGCGTGTGTGAATGTGTGTGTCTTTTACCGCCGGTGTGGATGTGTTTCCTCCCTCCATTTTTGCTGTCTGTTTATGAACAACAAGTATCGGGCACAATAGATGATTAAACCTCATTCTTTATTAACACGTCGGCTCTGCTGCCAGCATGCTAAGAAACCGTCGGAGTTCATCCCAGGCAGAGATTATACATTAGAGTGGGACCTCCGAACACCATGGAGCTCGTAAAAATGTGGACCAGAATTCTTGGCTTACACGTTTACATTTTGGAGCGCTCATGATGGCATCAGCGCACATCACGAGGCCTCATTTTTACCAACGCTGACAGATGTCCATGAATGTCTCATCAATGCAAATTTCATAAGATTTATTATTAAACCCTCTCTCTCTCTCTCTCTCTCTCTCTCTCTCTCTCTCTCTCTCTCTCTCTCTCTCTCTCTCTCTCTCTCTCTCTCTCTCTCTCCATTTAAACATCTTTAAAAACACTTTTTACACATATACTGTAAATGTATTTTAACACAGAAAAAAACCCCAGCAAGCATCAAATGCCTAAAAAATACTGCAGAGTTTTCGTGTCCGTATGTGCCTTTGAAAACAGCCTGGTGGGGTGGCGTGTGACCTCTTTGAAACCCCGTGTGAGTGTCTTGTTGTGAGCTGCGGCTGACAGTAGCTCTTGTGTGAGTGCGCTCATTGTGTGCCGAAATGTGAAGTGCTTTGGCGACGTACGTTTGCTATAAAAGCCATTAAAAAATAAGAACTGCCAGTCACAGGGCACACACACACACACACACACACACACACACACACACACACACACACACACACACACAGACGAAACAACCATTCACACCGTCAGTGTGTGAGTACCGATCCCACGCTGCCCGCACACACGTCAGGCAAGGGTAGCACTCCACCATCAGCGTCTGACAAAGAGAGACGTTCCAACAAAATCTTTCAATGTAGCGGGGCCGTCGTAGGTGAACTGCAATTTTGCTGGTAACTGCGTCATGCAGAAATGGTTTTTTGAAGGTCAAGCAAATCAATAGTAAATGTACGTGCAAAAAGATCTTTATGAATTAGCCCAAGCGTTGGAAATTTTTTGTTTGTTTGTTTGTTGGTTTTTAAATCCAGCCAAGCCCACCCAGCTATAAGCTCTGCAGTCCATCTTCATGTGCCCTTCGTTTATTTTTTACCTGAAGTAAACACACAGTCGGCCGCGCAGCTTTCATCCCCTCACTGCTAGCCCTCCATACTTCACTGCTCTTTTGCTCAATCCTCCCCTCCCTTTCCCCCCTTCACCCAACTCTCTGTTCCCCTCCTCTCGCGTCCGCTACCGCCACCCCCCCCAGCCCTCTGCCCCCTCCCTCCTCTGCTGCTTTCTCTTTATTAATTTATTGGGTTGTTATTCTCCTTGCCTGGCTTCGCTAATGAAGGCGGGATGCAGATGAGGGCGAAGGTCGTCTCCGTAGCGATCGACCCCGTCGCCCCGCAGCATGGCACTCTGACTGGCATGGGTCAGTGGCAGCTGTCAATCAAAACATGCACGCACGCGCTCACACACACACACACACTTGAGCATGCATATGTGCATTTTGTGGTCAGCCTCAGTATGTCTGTGCCATCACTTTCTGATCCTTAAAACAAAGCAGACTTGCTGTTGTTGTAACCAAAGCAGAAAAATAATTTTTCTTTCAGGCTAGAGTTACATTGCAGGTTCAAGTCCCCAAACTCCGCTTCATTTCAAATGACACATATCCGATATGGAGTCATGTACACTAGGAATGTACCAAAACGGATTCAAGTTTCCCGAACAGCTAGTCCTTTTCTTGCCTGTCGAACAACCACCCCCATGAACCCCACGGTCGACAAATATTCCAGGGACGAAATATATTTTACGTATGTACACACACGGGGTTTGAAAAAATACTCCGATACTACACACAGATACCACAGACTCCTCTGCGCAATTGTCGAGGAACTCCGATGATAATGATTAAATCGAACACATTTTCACCATGATTGCAAGATGCCTTCGTGAGGATCGGTAATTTTCAGTGCTGGTAATGATGCTTTTTAAACTGTTTTTTTCGCATCCTTTGAATATCGCTGTTCTTTGGACTTGACATAATATTTGGCAAAAAGGAGCGTTGTATTTCCAGCGGTTTAGAGAGATTCAATGACTCACTGCAATTTCTCACTTATTCAGTAGACTACTCATTACATTTCAAAGTGATGTGCAAAAAAAAAAAAAATGAATAGTAATAAGCTAGACCTGACAGCTGTACCACTCTGTTTGAAAACACAGAATTATGTTTTGACCTTTTCGAAGCAGCTCTTTAAACTCCGCCGGCGTCAGTGAGGTTTTGATCTTGGGATATTCGACAGTGCATTCCTCATAGATTTAGCACATGAACCAAAATTAAGTCCATGTTACAAAACAAATTAAATTGAAAAAAAAAAAAAGGTCACTCTTCACGATGCTCTGCCTCCTCCGTCTCCCCCGACCGTACGCAGGACCTGAAAATATTCAAGACCTTTTAGTTCTTTTTCAACTTCCAGAGCCCCCAGGTTGTCGGTTTCACAACTGTACCGAGTGAATCAGTGTTCCGATTTTGTTCCCCACTAAAAAGTGGGGAACCATTTCTTCAAATCAGATGCACATCCGTGTCGTCCAATAATGACCCCGGTGCATGGTGAGATTCTGGGTTCAGCATCCTTATTTTTTTCTAGCACATCAGGTTTTGGAGATATTTTCATTTTGCTTTGAAATTTGACCTATGAAAGCTTGCACAACATAAATTTCACAATTTCCTTTTTTTTTTACCCCACCTGTTGCTGAACTGTTGTTATCATTTTATATAAGATAAGATGCGCGGAGAAAAATCCAAGGGCAGATTTGGAATCAGCGCAAATAATTAGAAAAGTTGACTAGCATCTCTGATGAGAAAAATTAGACCAAATTTGTTCAGTGGGGTAATCAGTATTGTCATTTTACTCTTTTAGCTCTTTGATTTTTGTTCGATGCTAAGATTTTTTTTTGGTTTTCATCTTTTCATCTAATCATGTTTTTGGCCATTATTTATCACTATACTTGACGAGTTTTGTTTGGATATTTTTATGACCCCCCACCCACCCATTTACACTGCCATGACTCAAAGTCACATTGTGTCACTTGAACCATGGAATGGGAATCCGCCATCACTTTCTGAAAAATGACTTTTAGAGGTTGGAAAGTTTCAAATCATCAATTTTTATACATTGTACACAAGTCTGTCGCCTGTCAGTACAACGTGACACAAGACGGCAGCTATGAAGTCAATTCTCATAAAGTATCTTCACATAAAACATTTAGTACATCCATCAAGGAAGGATCCATCATCTTGCCGGTTGCATTGGTTTAATTAATAAAGTGGCCACGTTTTTTTTCTTCTTCCCAAGCTTGGTGACGTGGCGTCTTTATGGTTAGCTGTTTCATGTTGTTTTTTTCGTTATTATGTGAATTATACTGACACTCCTGGATGTATGACTTTGATTCTCGGCCACCAACAGGTCAAATCTCTTAGTAATCCTCTGAAAAGTCATCACCATTGAATATATTTCTTGTTGAAAGACACACAGTTGACAAGATTAAGATTTCAAATGTTGGAAAGGTTTTTGTTTGAAATAACTTTAGGGGGAAAAAAATTTACCTGTGCTTCATTTTGGATGCAAAAGAAGAGATGTTAGCATACAAAGTTTTGTTAAAGAAGAGCATAAGAGTGTTTAGCATCCATCCATCCATTTTCTAATATGCTTATCCGCACGAGGGTCGCAGGCGTGCTGGAGCCTATCCCATCTATCTTCGGACAGTAGGCAGGGTACACTCAGGACGCAAACAATCATTCGCGCTCACAATCACCCCTCGGGGCAATTCCATTAGCCTGCCATGTATGTTTTTGGAATGTGGAAGGAAACCGCAGTACCCACGCAGGCACAGGGCGAACATACAAACTCCACACAGGAAGGCCACAGCTGGAATCGAACCCTGCACTTGTGTATGTTGAGGCAGTCATGCTAACCGTGCCGCCTGAGTGTTTAGCATATGCTCAAAAGTCTCCCAGCACAGAATCACAGACTAGCTCAAAACCCATCGTTGTTTCTGTCTTTTTTGTCCACTTGTCTGCCGGCTGAATTACTTTTCTCTGCAGCAAGATCGCAACTTTCTCTATTGTGGTCTCTGTTTGAGCGCGAATGCCGTAGTTCTCTGCTGCTTCGTCACTCAGTCTTTCTGTATTCACTGTCCTGAATGTTACCCGCATGCTAGCTCCCTCTGAGTCATTTTGTATGTCTGTTTGTATCCCTGCTCAAATTCAGAGTTTTATGATATAAAAAAACGGGATTACCGTAAATCAGTTGAGTGTACTGTAACCCAATTATTTTCAAAAGTAAAGCACAGCCAACGGGGCCCATAAAAGAGCTTTTTTTAGCGCTAACACTGCTAATTCAGAATGCTTACACAGTACTCTAGCACACTTTGGGTCAACTGAGATTAAGTACGTTTGCTAACACGCCGCGTATGCGTTCGATGTGCACGGGCCATCATAACTTTGTGGGTCAGGTTTAGGACAAAGTAATTATTTTGGAGGGTCGTGATATCTTAGCACTGGTGGGTCAAGAATTAGGATCTTTATGTTGCTTTGACGCGCGGACTGTTGTTTAGCGTATTCTTGCTCTCACCTGATTCATCTTCATCCCTATCGCTGTGTGTGTGTGTGTGTGTGTGTGTGTTTACAAAACATGTATCCATGTCTCGCCTTGTGTACATGTCAGTATTGCTTACAGTTTATTGTGCTGGATGTATTTATGGACTCTGACATGTTCATGAGTCTTCTCACCTGCGCGCGCGCACACACACACACACATACACACGTCTCTCTATTAGCAGTTTCATAGTGTTAACAGTGTGATGCCATGCGTGAACCTTCCCACCTTTGCCTCATATCTATGCAAAGCTGGGGTCTTGTCAATCAGTCACCTTGGTGACACGGAGCCCCACCTCCCCAATTAGAGCTGACAGGGCAGGATTAGGAGGGGGGCGGGCCCCCGCCGACCTGCCTACGTGTCAATCATGAGCCGGGCATCAGCGCGCCTGTTTACTGTCAGATCCCATCTCCGTCTGTCAGACTGCTGGCAAGCGTCGCCCAGGGAAGTGAGGCGGCGGCGGCGGCGGCGGAAGGGCGGTCGTGGGGAGGAGGTGGAGGATATCTGATCGGAATTAACTATGCCTCTCCCCACAGAGCGGCCGTACTTTTAATTCATGAAAGGCACGAGAGGGAGAGTGGTAGAGGGAGGAGAGCGTTTAAAACCCAGAGCAGGGCCTTCTTTAGAAGTTTTCACACTGATGTTCCATCTCTCCTTGACAATCACTTTCGTGCGCCCGCTGACTCTGCCTCCCGTTGTTCTGCTTCGACATCCCTTTCTCTCTTCTCCACGACCTGCTTCCCACACGCCTTACACTCGCTAGCATCATCAAACCTCCCTCTGAACTTGTCATTCCGCTCTATTTATTTTTTTCTGTTTAACTCTCGCCAAGTCGGAAAGTGTTAAGGCGAGATGTGGCATCATCATTTGCTTACTTAGATTACGCCCCCCCAAAAAAAAAATCACAAGTGATTTCATAAAACATTGGGGAGAAGTTTCATTAAGTTACCCCATTACATTTTTGGAATTTACAATGCATATATACAAAATATACCAGGCTCGATATAAAAGAGAATATAACATCTCACAACTGTGAGATGCTGATTATTAAATGTATTAATTTTTCGCAGGTCGCTGCAGGTGTCTTTTGCAAGTCAAATTTGGCTGGAACAATTTTTGCTCTGACCAACCCACCATGGGACATAAAATCTGCTGAAAAATCATCAAGGGGATGAATTTGGAATGTTGTTGGTTCAAGAAACGGTCCCTCACTAATTTCGATGTCGTGGGCCAGCACTGCTGATTCTGAAGGGCCTTGGCAGATTCGATTAATTTGGCCACATGTGAAATGAAATCTGATTGGACATTACCACGATGCCTTTGAGCTTCACGCCTACAGCGATGCTAAGCTCACCGCGCTTCCGTTCAATTTTACGGGACTCGCTTCCCTGCCAACATGGATGCTATGAACGTTCATACATTCCTCGTAAGGGAAAAGGCGCCCCCAACATGGCCGCCACATTGGCGCCCTTTCGATACCGCTCAATTGTGGTTAATTCTGAAACCAACAGACTTTGAAAGGTTCTGGACAAAGGAGGATTTTGACTGGACACCGTTTTCTGTTCGTTAAATCTGTGGTCAGTTGGTTTCAGGCCTGTTAAATTGAGTTTCCTCGTTAATATGTAGATAGTAGGATAGTGTTTCTGATAATGTTTAGGACATCTTTGGTGAACAGTAAGTTGTCTGCTAATGTATGGACAGGCAAACATTTTTATATTTTTACTTTTGTTCGAGGAATTGATTTTCTGTTTTTCACCAAATACACAGTCCAGATATCTAAGATCCTCCGCGAACCCCGAAATGGCCTGTTAACATTCGAACAGACAAAAAAAAAAAAAAAAAGGTAAATACTATATTTCTTTCCCATTTTTGTTTGCAGTTCAACCTTGGTGGAGGTCTGCATGCTATCGAGTGTTGTTATACTTTTAAACCGCACTAATTTGTATTTGTCACATTGTTAAGGTCAGTATTTATTTGTGCACGTCTCCGTCTGTGTTTCGGTACGTGTCTGGAGAAGAGGTTAGTGTGTGCACATACAGTGTGTGAATACATAATGCTGTTTAGTCCTCTGTCTGTGTCATGTGTCCAGGGTTCACACAATATGTGTGTGTGTGTGTTGTGTGTGTTGTGCGTGCGCGTGTATCCCCGGCCCCGAGGTCCCTGGCGTGTTTGCATTTCTTCTCTTTTGGGGTCTGTGGCACCGGCCTCACTTTGACCCTGCTGCCCCCACTCTAATCCTTGAGCAAATTAGGGGTTGTGTGTTTCTGAGGGGGGTGTTTGGGGTCTGGGCCAAGCCACGGCTCTGGGATTAGAGGAGTGAAGGTCTCAGGCTTGTGGAGGATGAAGTGGAAGGAAACAAAGGGTAGTGGTGGATGGAGAAATGAACGGTATTGTCAGCATTCTGCGGGCCGCCAATGTTCACGTGGGATGTCTTCTGAAATCGAGCGGCTTTATGTTTGCAGGATCAAAATCCAATGAAGAGATGTCAAAAAGGCCAAATTTATTTTTCTATCAATGGTGTTCACTACTTCTACGGTAGTTAATTGGGTTGAAAATTCATGTTAGCCGTTTCTGTTGTGTATTGTGCATGTCCAATGTTGATGATGTTGCATAGCTTTGCGATTGGAAAGCCAACCGATGCATACAAACAATGCAAAACACCATACAAAGGTTCATGAACAGCAGTGTCATGACGTTGGGACCATTTAAGCGATAGTTATTTGAACACAAATAATGCAGCAACACATGTAGACAGATGGCATCGCTACACTCACGGGCATATAATCCTTATCCTCTGTGAAAAATGACAATTATATTGCGGCTCACTGAAAGGCTGTGACCGTCTTCGTTTATGTCTTTATTACATTGCCCCCAGGTGGCCATGGCTCCCTCACCAGTTTTAGATGTTAAAATGGCCATTTAGTCAGGTAGGCCCTAACTTATACAACATGCCTATGGGGTTGTGTGAATTAGCACGGATGTATTTATTTATTTTTTTAAATCTGTGGATTACAGAGCGGCCTTGAGATATGAGTGACTCCACTTCCCTTTATTTATTTATTTATGTATTTGTTTATTTATTTATGTATTTATGCTTTGACTTGCAAGCGCTGTATGGTGGCGTTGAACCCAACTCGGCTCAATTCACTTCACAAGTTTGGCAAATAGTGAACAATTATTCCAAAACGAGGCTTGCCACTCCCAGTTGAAGTCTATTCAGTGATGATATTCTTGTTCGTTTTTACGAAGTACAATATTATGCGCTGCTATTTGTCCTTAAAATACACATCACAACATGTTTTATTGTTTCTCTGTCACTCTTGGGATGACATTTTAATGATTCATTTTTCCACTTTTGAATTCGTACTGGGCGGCCTGGTGGACGACAAGTTAGCACGCCGGCCTCACAGTGCAGAGGTGCAAGGTTAGATTCCGGCTCCGGCCTTCCTGTGCGGAGTTTGTATGTTCTCCCCATTGTGTGGGTTTTCTCCAGGTACTCCGGTTTCCTCCCACATTCCAAAAACATGCACCATGAGTTAATGGAGCACTCTAAATCGTCCCTAGGTTGGATTGTGACTGCGAATGTTCATCTCTGTCTGCCCTGCGATTGGCTGGCAACCGGTTCAGGGTGTCCCCCGCCTACTGCCGAAGACAGCTGGCATAGGCTCCAGCACCCACCGCGACCCTCGCGAGGAGAAGCGAGTTGGAACATGGACGGGTGGTTGGTTGAATTACTACTCCGCAGCGTTATTGGATCCACGTGAGTGTCACGGTTGTGAAAGCAATTTATTTGGAATAACCCAGCGAGCATTTTTACTCGGCCATATGCGCCGCTGACAAGCTGAACACGCGTGCCGTCACGTCGGCTCGTTGCCGCGCGTTTGCAGCAGGTGTCGGTTGCCGGGGAAATGTGGGCGGAACATGTTTGCGCGTGTTTGCATTAGAGATGCATGGCGTGTTTGTTGTCTGAGAGGCGGCTCAGGTGTCTGTTAATGTCTGCTGAACGACCTCGCTGCAGGGAACGGGCGATCAGGCTGAGAGGGAGCCTATCATGTTAATTACTTTACACACACCCCCCCGACGACTACACACAGGCGCGCACGCGCGGCGAGAAATCACTCATCTTTCTTTCATTTTGTCATTCCTCCGCATTCTCTCTGTTTGAAGGTCTCGCACGTCAATTCCCCTCTGCGTTCTGGAGAGATTGTTTTATATTCTAATCAATTCAAGTCGGTCCTGTGAAATTAATTGACATTCATTCAGTGATTCCAGATTCCTCCGAGGCTGCTTTTGTTTCCGCCTGTCAGCGAGCTGCAAGTGAGATTGGGCTAAATGTTTTGTCATCTGGCACTCCCGGGTAAGCCCACTCCAAAGCGTGAGCCCGAGGTCAGCTTAACCTCCTCACAATCCTGTCTTTACCACTCATGATCGAGAGAAGGCAAGAGGCGGGGAGCGAACGTCCTGGGCCAAGATCATTCCTCTGTGACAGCCTTTTAATGTCTCCGAAACAAAGATATTCAGAGATATTTAAACCGGCTAAAAGTCATCCAGTGTGGGCTCTCGTTTTACTTTTTTCTTCAAAAGTAAAAAAAAAAACAAAAAACGCAGACTTTTACTGCAGTTTATTTTCGTTCGTCGCATTTGTTCTCATCATAGGGGCTCAAAACGCGCTACATGTACCGTGTTGCATTTAACTCAGTTTAGCGATGAATTGTACTTGTCAGCTTGATTTCAATGGAACACACGACGGAAACGGTACTTTTACTCCATTACGTTGAGCTACAATTCACTCACTACTTTTATTTTCTTGATCGGTTATTGGTTGTGTGATGGATACGTTTGGTTTTTCTCGAAAGATTTCTGCCTTGGGTGCTGTCAACGGACTGTTTCACCAATCCAACGGACTCAGTCGCCATGTTTGACCAATTAAACCGAGCCAGTCACATGACGAAGCGCAAATTCTCTGCTTTCATTGACAAAATTCGGTTAAACCTGCAAAAAAAAAAGGAATAAAAAGAAAAAGGCTATGTAATTGTGCTACTTAGTAAGTTGAGAACCAAGAACGTTAATTGAAGCCGAAGTTATGCTAGTTTTATCAAAAATACATTTTTATGATTTCAGTTCAAGCAGTGGTCTCAAACTGGTGGCCCAGGAGCCATTCATGGTCCGCTCGATGATATTTTGCAGCCCCCCCTACTTGACATCAAAGTGTAATGTTAGTGCTGCCCCTACCATCTTTGCCGTGACATTGCCCTGGGTGTTTTTTTTCTTCACTTATAAGCTGTCATATCTCAGGTTTATGACAGCTTTCAGCAAAAAATCTGAAATGACACCAAATGCAAGTCCTCCCCCCGTCCGTCCCAGTTATCTCTTTTTCCAAACCTGTTGTCAAGAGAAAGGTTGCCGGTGCGAGCAGCTAATTTTAAGACTGAATGTTTTATTTATTTATTTATGTGTTTATTTATTTATTTATGATGATGGTTTTTTTTTTTTTAGCGCAGGGGCACGCCGACATGTTGCGCCGCTCAAGAAATCCGACGTCATTATCAATCCCCAAGACATGCTGAGGAGTATGCAATGAGAGACAGGACCGGGTCGCTAATCTTGTTCACGTTCTGAAGAAGCGTTCATGTTCTGAACCTTCCTTCTTAAAGACTGAGAAAATTGAATCCGTTGTACTTTTTTTGAATACTTAAATCCGTTTTGGGGGGAATACTTGATGCGGCGACTATGTCTCCAGCAGCACCCACAGTTAGTTGATTTTGAGACTCCTGATTTATTATTTGGGCAATATCTGAATATGAATGTTCCCATTTTATATTTTTTGTCTTGTTGACAGTCACTTTGGAACACAAATTTTAAATTGAGGCCGATTAATATATTGTTTTAAAAATACCGCTACTCGTTATTGACCACAGATAAGGAGGAGTGATGGCAAACAGGAAAAGTGTGATGAAAAATGTCTGCACATTCTCTTAACTGACCATTACTGCTTGGTCATCGGTAAAATCCACGTAACAGGATTTATGGATGGTCTGTTGTTTTCCGCGACACTTTTTGCACGAGCGTGTGGTAGTTTTAGACAGTTTTTAACCTGTTGCAAAGGGAGTTTTGTCATTTGCTTGGTCATATGGGTCGTGTGGCTGCAGTCTGTACCACCCATCTCGGATGCAGGTCGGCAAAAAAATGAGTGGTGTCTTTCAATGATGAGTAGTTTTGCTTTATTTTAGTTTTATTGCGATAGTTTTGTTGTTATAGTGATTAACTTGTCATAATGTGATTATTCGAAATGTTCCACTGTGTTGTTGTTTTAAATGCGTGGGTCCAGGTGGAAAGATGATGCGGTGTTGGGTGGGGGGAGGAGGGGGAGGGGGGGGGGTTCTACTGGCCAGGGCAGGTAGATGCTGTTAGTTAAATGATGCTGGCGTGCACAAGAGGAATTGCTTTGGGAAGTCGTCATCCATCATGGTTTTAGAATGACTCAAAGCAGCACTCTGCTTGGAGGGTTATGGTCTGGGATCCATGATTGATGCGAGCTGGATGGGTGTTTTGCAGGCGAGAGTGCGAAAGAGATTGCGTGTGTGTGTGTGTGTGTGTGTGTGTGTGTGTGTGAGCCAATGATATGAGCCGGTTGTTAGTGTTGTTTTGAGAGCTTCTTAAAGTGACTCTCATCTGATGACAACAACCGTTTCTACCGAGGAAAAATATCTGGACTCATTTCCATGTAGTGGCCAGTCCATTAGGTACACATGCACGGTCCAAAATCAGCCGTGCCGTGTCGGGAATTCCTTTTTTTTTTCCCGAAGACAATAATACTCAGTTTTAATTGAACGTCATCGGGGTGGTCATGGAACTATGGTTGTGGTTAAAGTTTTGAAGTGTAGACCTCCATTGCCTCATACTTTGAGGTGATTCTATTGTTTTGGTTTTCTCATTTAGATACGTGGATGTACTATGCGGCTATTCTGGGAGGTCTTTATTTTATAAGTAGTAGGAGGTGATGTAAACGTGGGGAAATCACGCAAATCCCACCCAAGAGGATGGATTCGTACCCATAACCTGAGAACTGTGAGGCAGAGGTGCTAACCACGAGGTCACCCAGCTGCCCTGGATCAAATTTGACAGCAAAAGTTCTTTCAGCCACTTTGCGAAACCACCTGAATGTGTTTATTTGAGATGCGGCCCTTGTTTCAGTAGGAATGACACCCCGATGACTAACTGAGGCCGGAAATGCTATTTAACGTGCCTAATGAAGTGTCAGTGAGTGTACCTCGTAATTCATTCTAATGACAACCCTGGCAAAAAGCAAGGCAAGGCAGTTTTAGTCATGTAGCGTGCTATATATTCACAAGGGAACACAAAGTGGAACAAAACAACAACAACAACAACAACAAAAAGTTGAAAGCAAAGAGATCAAACATAAGTAGCTTACTAAAATGACAAAAGTACAATGCAAGAACGTGATTTTGGAGATCATCATTTTAAAAGACCTTAATCATTGAGATATGGGGGTGGAATGTTGAAAAGCATTTAAACTTCCTACTTCCTACCTAATTTTATGGCTGGCGAGTGCGTGCCTTAGGCCCCTGTCACACCTTGACGATTTAGCCAGCGTATGCCGACGTAGGAAAAATTTGGCAAATACGCTGGCGTACGTCGAATAAGTTATGGGTAAGTTTTGTATACGTAACAGCACGCTGAAGCACGTTGGTATACGTCGAAGTACGTCGAGTCGTCGAGAAATTTTAAGCATGCTTAAAATTTCTCGTCAGATATCAGCGTATGGCTATACGTCCCGTATCGCAGGCCATAAGTAATAGGTAAGTTATGCGATCGTTGCACACGTTCAAACACGTTAAGTGTAGGTTACTCATAAGTCCATATACGTCGAGAATACCTACTAGCTGTTCTCCAACATCCGTGCCTTTCGAACTGCAATACGCTGCTGCATAGCGTGCAGCAGCGTATTGCCGGCGATCACGTGGCGTAGTCTATAAAAGGCTGGCGCTCGGCGTTGCCGGCGATCACGTGGCGTAGTCTATAAAAGGCTGGCGCTCGACGTTTCAAATCATAACTGCACTAGACATTGCAGTACCAACATCTGTTTGGGGACTATCCCCGGTCTAGTTAAAATGGTATAACCCAAGAGGCAAGGTGCGGCTTGCCATCGTTACTGTGAGTTGCTATTCACGCTATTAAAGCAGCAATCAAACGCCATTATGACTTGTGTCATTAATAAACCAAACAACATCAGCGTCATGGCAAAGAAAAGTCTGGGGAGCTCATCAAAGGTCTCGCAGAGGCTCATCCCATCACAGCCACTGCAGCCTTCGCCAACTACGTGCGTGACAGCCTGGTCAGCATGTCCAAGCGCAAGTTCGGAAAGGCACGGATGTTGGAGAACAGCTAGTAGGTATTCTCGACGTATTTGGACTTATGAGTAACCTACACTTAACGTGTGCAACGATCGCATAACTTACCTATTACTTATGGCCTGCGTATACGGGACGTATAGCCATACGCTGACATACGACGAGAAATTTTAAGCATGCTTAAAATTTCTCGACGACTCGACGATGCCGGCGTATACCAACGTGCTTCAGCGTGCTGTTACGTATACAAAACTTACCCATAACTTAATTCGACGTACGCCAGCGTATTTGCCAAATTTTTCCTACGTCGGCATACGCTGGCTAAATCGTCAAGGTGTGACAGGGGCTTGAAACGTCGAGCGCCAGCCTTTTTATAGACTACGTCACGTGATCGTCGGCAATACGCTGCTGCACGCTATGCATAAATTAGACTATCGTTGGGCATAAGTTGTGTACGCCGGCAACACGCTAGGCATTCGTTGGAATAAGTTATCTATAAGTTATCGAAACGTTCTATATAATTTACTGATACGTTATGTATACGTCCAGCCCGTTATGAATGCGCTATGTATACGCCCAAAATTGAAAAAAAAAATCGATAATTCAGCGTATGCCAGCGTTTTAGGGAAAATCTGAACGTCGGCATACGCTGGCTGAATCGTCAAGGTGTGACAGGGCCTTTAGATCCGTGTTTCCCATATCGTGACTGAGCCAAGGCATACACAGTCGAACCTCATGATGACCTACCTCGAGGGAAGATAACGAATGTGTACGTTACAAAAAGTAGTTTGTTGTAACCATTGCCAATAAAATGCCTGCCAACTACGATGTCTCACACAGTATGAATATTTATAGATGTGAAAACATGAACACGTAATACAATGTAAACACATCCATTACAAAAGCGTGTATATGAGGAAAAAATATTTCCAACACGTGAAATAAAAAACACGTTTTCCAAATTCACATTTGAAAAATATTTAAATGTTCAGATATTAAGATTTGAATGAGGCAAAATAACATGTTTTTTCTCTCAAATATATTGTTGTAATCATTTGTTTCAGATGTATTGTCATTATTTTCTGTATAAAAATTAATTTGGTGTTCAAAAAGTCTTTTTTCAAGCTGGAGTCTTGAAAAAGAGGGGGTCGTCTTATAATCAGGGCCGTCTTATATTCGGGCCAATGCGGTAGTTATTCTGCTATCAAATGGAAGTGCCTGTCACTATACATCACTGGCGTAGATATAATGTTTGTAAATAAATTTTCAGACCGATTAAGTAAAATTGGATCGCTCCTGTGTACACCTGATGACCTCTCACTGCAAACTGGTTGGGATTTTCTGACTTAAATCAAGCACTTGGGCACGCAAATGTAAAGAAAAGTGCCCGGATGTCCCGTATTGTATTTCTTTAAGCTGAGGCATTTAGTGTGCTTTCACCTCTCTCATTCATCCATTTTCCTTGCGCACGCTTCACCTCAGTTCATTCTCAAGTTAGCCTGATCCCAATATTCAGGAAAGATCATGGAGAGGACCCAATAGCGATCGATGTCCAATTAGCGAGACGCTACAGCCCGCAGTGTGGAGAGACGGGGCTAACGGGAGGTGAAGTTTAGAAGAGGAAAGAAGGGAAGAGGAAGCGAGGCGATAAAGAGGGTGGAAAAATGCAATGTCTGTGAGTGGGTGTGGGCAAAGGGTGCGTGAGGGGGTGTTGTGGTCCGAGGAGGTGGGAGTGTTAGATGCTCAATCAAGCCGCCGAGGACAGTGTAATTAATCCATTGAAGATGTCTGATTGCAGATGACTTTGGGAATACCAGAATGGTGTGGCTGGGCCGGAGGAAGGCGGGAACAAGATGGATGCACGGGTGCGGGGGGAGGAAACGCGGAAGGGCAAACAGAGGGAGAGGCGAAGATGAATTGAGACAAGGGGAGATCCAGTAGCTTTTAAATGAGAAGGATGAGTTTCAGGCACAATGAAACAAAAATAGTTGATTATGTCCAGGTTAAGTCCGACCATTGCTCACACTGCTGAAGGAGATAAAAAACCTCCTCCTGATATCTCATTTACATGAAGAGAAAAAGCTTTGTTTGTCAAAAACAATCCCATTAGATGAACATATTGTCTGCTGCCGACTCTACATTAGGGGCAAGCAAGGAAGTGCCCCACCCAATCCAGCAGACAGATTTTTTTTTTGTTGTTCTTTCCAAAATTCATTTGATCACAGGTGGGGCAGTCGAGTCAACTCGATTTGATGACTTTGAGACTAGCTTGGCAAAACCTCTTGAATGACTTGACTCGTTTTACGTTTGCTCATCTGAGTAGCATGCTTTTTACTGCCCCCGCCCCGGCTCCGCCCCCCACACCCCGCCTCTCACGCTTCATCCATACTAAGCCGGTATAATCTAATTAGAATTAATAAAGCAGCAGTCATCAAAGCATTATGTTGATACCCATCATGCTTACTTGCTGAGTTTGTTCGACGGCGATTCAGTGATGTCAGAAAGCGTTTCGTGGCGCGCGCCCGTGATTTGCTTTGAGGCCGACAGACAGCGAATTAAATGTGGTCAAGGCGGTAATGTGCGCGCGTGTGTTCACAGGCGTCAACTGGCAAAGTGCTGACAAAGGTTGAATCCTCTGCATGATTGACTTCTTTCATGGTAGAGAAGACAGACTGGACTTGACACGCCGGAAAAGCGTTTGTGGCTCAAAGCTGAGCGGCGGTGAAAAAAAAAAAAAGTCAAAGTGCCTGTGCGTGAAGTCTGAAAGTAGCGGGGACACTTTTGTAGTCTTTACCCTTTTTTGGTTTCGGTTTTAAGCACAGCACTGCTACTTCTCTTTGTCTTCTTTAAAAAAAAATATATATATATACTATTATTATTGGGGTTTTTTGTCAATGATCACTGAAGCATGAAATCACGTTTACTTGCGCAGACTTAAAGTTGCAGCAATTTGTAAATAAACAGTCTTTAGCGTGATGTCACAAATCATACGAGTGGAGTAAACAGAACAGAGAGTCACACTCAAATTGTTTACATCTGCCGAACCCCAGACACTGACTCGTTGGACCTGGGTTCAATCGAACTAAATCTAAAACCGCACAGGTATTTCAGTCATCATTGCACATGATATAGGACACACAGATAAAGACAAAGTCGAACAGTTCAAATGAATGACAATTATAAGGCCGTAATACGCCGTGTGTAATATTCAGAGGTCAGTAGACACTTGGGATCTTCTCTGTTGAGGCCTCCCCTGGCCTCTCACCTGAAACTATAAAATGGTGATTATTCTGGAGAGTCTGACCCTCGTATGGATATAAAGTCAGTTTAAGTCTGAAGGTCATATTGGAAAGGCTTGATATTCATTTCCAGTCTGGAGGATGGAACCAAATTTGTGCCTTTTCACAGATGGAGCTAAATTCATCGTCAAAGTTATTGGATTTCATAAGGTAGTGCATGGGTACCTAATAGAGTGACCAAGTAGACCAATTAGAGGTTCCGCGCTCCAATTTCTGGGACTCTGTATAAAAGCATTTCATTATATTTAATCCACTGAATAAGTCACCGAAAGTGAACACAGTGCTTCATAAATCCATAAATCTGCTGGTAATGGCTTATTAAAATCACCATGGTAACAGCTTCATTTGAGTCAGCCCACAACGTTTATTCATATATGTAAAACCAAAGAAATAACTACAGTACATTGTCATTATGACGACATTTATGACATGATCTTTATCAATAATTATTCATTTTAATAATAATAATAATCATAATAATAATACTTGCTCTCAATTCCCGTATCAATATGTGTTTTATACTGATAGTGGAAATGCACTGTTACAGTGCATTTGTATCAGTATGATACAGTGCAACTGTATCATACTGATACAAGTACATACTAAATAATCACACGCCGCATGCGAAGACGGAAGGCTGTCTGTCATCCATTCAAATACGTAAATATCCGAGTCCCGATGCCACGATGTGCCCTGTGATTGGCTGGTGACCAGTTCAGGGTCTACCCTGCCTACTGCCCGAAGTTCAGATAATGAATGGAGTGATACGTCATTGGCGGCCATCTAACCGGCCGGTTGGATCCCGGAATGTTGCGCTGTTGGATGAGGAAGAAGGCGGCGCTCATGCGCTCTCTCGTGGCTTGCCTGTATCACCTACAAAGACCACACACAAAATGACACCAGATATTTATTTAAACTCGACTACATACAGTAGCTCTGTTTCCCCATAAAAACCTCAGCGAAGGAAATGATATACTTTGTGTCATTAAAACAGACAAAAATAGCTTTACTTTGATAATGTCCATTTTGCTGAATGATAGCGAAAGATGCAAAATGCCATAGACCGGCTAACGAATAGCGTTGGTATTACATTGTTATAACCCTTTAAGCCACAGGCATTTGAACTCAAATGGTGTAGCAACACATGTAAACAGACAATATCACAACAACAGTATAACAATAACTGACAGCAATATATTCTCTCTCCTTTGCGAAAACTGACAAATATTGAGAAAAAATTGATTAATATTACAGTCACTTATGCAGTCCATAATGTATTTTATTGTATTATTTAAAAAATATTTTTGTATTCATATTTTTTCTTTTCCTTGTACTTTTATTTTCATTCATAGTTTCAATTTTGTTAATTTTAATGTCATATTTTGCAGACGTGCCTGATCTTCACATTCACACGCGCGCACACACACACACACACACACACACAAACACACACACTGACGTCACACACTTTTAACTCCCATGTCTTGAAGAGTTTCTCGCTATCATCCAGCATCACCTGTTCATGCTTGGCCTTGTAGGTGGGAGGGCTGGGCGGAGGGTGGCGCGGGGGTATTGTCTTAATGAAATAAAATGGCAGCCCGATAGAAAATTAGTGGCGGGACCGATGAACAAGTAAGATGCCGCTCTGACAGCGAGATGGGGGAGATACAAGAGGAAAATGTCCCGGGTGGAGAAAAACGGTGACAGGCGGCGGCAGTGTAAGGGGGCCGGCGAGACTGGGCGGGGAAGCTTTGCTGTTGGATGTCGACCGGGTGAGCGCAAAGCGAGAGCGAGACAGGCAGAGACAGACAGAGCGAGAGATAGACAGTGACAGAAGGAGAGATAGACGAGCTGCGTGAGGATGCAGAGAGTGTCCCCCCTCTGTCGGCTGCTGCCAGAGGCAAACAGACAGCCTTTCTGCTGGTGGAATGCTAATGCAACAAGCTGCTCCTCGCGCTTCTTCTTTACCTGCCTTTAAGGCCCCCCCCCCAGCCACCCCTCTTTGCTGCAACTTTACACACAAGACTCGTATGGAAGCTTCACTTTAATAATGGCGTGTCGGTCCCATCTGAGGAGATGCGGTCGCTGCAAATTAAAAAGTACGGGACAAAAAGTCCTACTTTGCCATGAGGGTTGGTGTTTTAGCAATTCTGATAAAGTCAGCCCTCACTGTGCGACAAACTCTAATCACTTCAAATGATCTTTAATCAACTCTCCCCATTGAATTGAATAGAAATGCCATTCATCCATTATAGCCCTATTTCAAAACATTTTCTTGACTCTTTCAATGTTAGCCATCTTCAAAATAGACAACCTCTTGAGAGCTAGCCAATTTCGAACATTCTGACTGGTCTTTCAAGGCCCACAATATATCGCGTTTCATGCCGACTGAATGTAAGCACAGAAACCTCCAAATGAAAGATTAGACCAGGGGTGTCAAACTCATTTTTTGTCGCGGGCCACTTTGCAATGACATCTTCCGTCGGAGGGCCGTTACGATGTGATACTGCGCGATGTAAATATCAGGCAGCCAGATATACTGTACATGGACCTCTGTGCAGGTTCCTCAACTCCTTTCAGCTCCTAACAGAAGATAAAGAATATATGACTGAGTACTATTATTTTGAATGCCTAAATGTTGCTGCACTGTGTTTGAGTTCAAATATCAATTGCAGAAGGATTACACAAATAAATAAAATAAAAAATAAAACAACAAAACAAAGTGGCCAACAAAATTGTCTAGAGCAGATGTCGAATCCAAATATTTAATATGTGTGTCTCTATATGTTCCCTATAGATTTGAACACCTCAGAACTATGAAGCAGACTTTCTAACCAGTAGCTTCTTGTGCTGCTAAATGCTATAATGGTTATTATTTCAATAGTACCTTATTTGCCCGTGAGTATTCAGTGCTGTGACCTCTCCTCAGCAACTTCCTCAAGTCCAACAGTGACATTATGTTTGAGTGCAGCTCAGTAGCTATGGCAACTAGGATCACCATGATGAGGTGGGAACGTCAGGGGACCAATCGCGGGTCAGTCAGCGGACCTTTCGCTGACTATCTTGCAGTCCTGATGACCCCTGACCCCATCGGCGGAACCGCAACGCGACACTCGGTCGCAGACAATAAATGTCTCCCTCTTTATCGCGCGGCAGGCTTGTTAACTTCCCTCACGTTCAGACGCTCGCCGTGTGAGCGCTACCGTTGTTTTTGCCTCCTGGTGCACCCGTCATCCCTTCTCTCTGCTTCAGACAGGACGTAGCTTTGGTGCTACCCGTGAAATCGTCATCAATCCCATCAGCCGTCTAACCATCCATCCAACCATCCTTCTTTCCATCTATATCTGTCTGTCTGCACTGAGACGGCAGACTCTGAAAAATGGTGGCCCACTCTGAAGAAGTGTGATCCATTTAGATAGGGGTAAGGCTCCCCCCCACCGACACACACCACACACACACACACACACACACACACACAGATGTGAAACACACAAAACCCAGTAGAGACGCGGCATGCCATACATGTGCGCCAAGAAACTAAACGCTCTACTTTCTGAACACACACACGTGCACACACACACACACACACACACACACACACACACACACACACACACACACACACACACACACACACATAGACAGAAGCACATACGTGCACAGTCGCTCTCTGCAGTCTCTTGACAAGTCATCTCAGATAAGCTTGAGTGACAGGTCGGGAATGTTGACTCCGCTTGATATCTCTGTCTTCTCCTTATTGCGTCGTATTTGTTTAATCAGATTTATATCGCTCCCTCTCTAAAACACAGACAATTGCTTCCGAAAGGGGCCGATTTGTTTTTCCCCACCCCTTTTATTTCCTCCCCCCCCAACCATTCATCTTGACATTTCTTCCCTTTGTGTCATTGCGCTTGTTAATTTCCCCGCCACCTTCTTCTATCTGCGTTCAAACACATTGCAGCGCCTCCGCTCCGTCATCTTGTGGGAATCTTGTCGTGCTTTTTTGGCAGCGGATGTATGCTCAAGCTATATTTTGAGGATTCAGGCCTTGTATACTCTCTCACTTACAACCCTCCGCCTCCACTACCGCCCCAGCCCCCCCCCCCCACCCCAACACCACATCATCCCCATCCCCTGGCCTTCCTGCGCTCCATTCCTCTTATTTCTTATCTACTTTCTTCTCCCACTTGCACCTCGATGTCATTGCAAAATCTCTCCTGTCTTGTTCTCCCTCACTCTGGTGTCTGTGTCTGTTTCTTTTCGCTCTCGGCTCCCTATCCGCCTCGCTATTCCCCTCAACCCCCTCCCCTTGTGGTGCACCGTGTCGTGTCCCTAATTTATTTATAATTAGTGCTCTTTGTCGGGATGCGCGGGGAATGTTAAAGTACACGCCACCTCACTCTGGGTACAAATGGGCTGGTGTTCTTCCATCCTTCACGCCTATAGCACCCCCCCGCACCCCTCCGCGCCCCCTCGCTCCAGCCCGCCCCCGACCGACACGGCCGCTGGGATGGACGAGCCCTTAGACCGCAATCCCACACGAAGAGCCGGCTTGTTTACATTGTAAAAAGCTCCTAAAAGTCTCGGAATTCCTTGATAAAACAAGCTGCGAGCGGATTCTTCCCCTTTTCATAATTCGACGCAAATTAGTGTCTGCGCTTGCTGAATAATTCATACTTTCTGAAAAATTAAGACTTAAACTACACTGGGGCATCCCGACCGACTCTAACACAATCTGTTCTGTGACTCCTGCTACACTTCCAATTTGTTCTAATTTCACCACGCATTTTCCCTTAGGGATCAATTATAATTGAAATCATCGGTTCCAAAGTCAAACCGTGACCATCGAAAATCTTTATCAACTGTGCAGCCAATGTTTTAAATACAAGGGGCGCCTACATTTAAGATTGAGCTCTGGTCCGACAAAAAATATGTAACACCATATGAAATGGAGCATTCCTAGCCGTTATTACTATCCTAGGCTAACGGTCGGAGAGCATAATTATATTCAATATTTGTATCGAAAGATAAAGAAATAAATAAAATAAAACAAAAATAATTCTTCCTACCTTTCCTCCTGTTGTTGACTTGCACACTGGAAAGGGGTCAAGTGCGCGATGACGACATTATACGTAAAAATCAACAACGGAAATATGGTGGTTGACTAAGTACAGGAGTTTGTGTATGTTTGGCGCAAACGTAAAACTCACTGCTCATCACCCAAAACTACCGTAGCTGCGGTGTAGCATCATGGTGATAGCATCATGATCAAACTCTGAGGCTTCTGCAAAGAAGCCCCAAAAAAAAAAGGTCAGGAAAAGCCTACTAGAACATCTGAACGTGATTACAGGTTAATCCGTGGCAGATAAAATGGTGGCAGGTGTGTGCTGACTTCCCTATAACACGATTTTGAATGTGATTGGTTGAATCAGCCAACTTCGAAGAGGGTGTGCAAACTTGCGTGAACACAATATCACGTTGTTTGTTTTAATCATCGGAATTCCAACAGTTTCAAGGGGTTGTATCGATTTCGTGAGCAATTTCACAAAGGTTTGAAAATGTTCAGTTTTGCCTATTTATCCTTTTTTGCCTTGTCTGCCATGTTCAAATCTACTTTCGTTGGGTGTATTTTTGTTGAATTTTGGCAAAAAATGCTCACTGCACATTCTCGTTTGATTGCCTTGTCTGAGAGCATTGTTGCTAGTGAATGTCCTAAATGGCAAAGAAAACGCGAACTGAAAGCTAAAGTTGACGTTTTGTTTGTTTTTACACATCCCGTTGAAATTTGACATCATTTGAGAAAGAATGGGCTAGGTCACACTTTTTGGGAACATAGGTGTGAGTGTGAGCGTGGATGGCTACTCGTCTGTGTGTGCCCTGCGATTGGCTGGCAACCAGTTCAGGGTGTCCCCCGCCTACTGCCCGAAGACAGCTGGGATAGGCTCCAGCACCCCCCGCAACCCTTGTGAGGATAAAGCAGATCGGAAAATGGATGAATGGATAAATGTCATATTCCTTATAAGAGCCAGCATTGAATTTCGTAAATTCCTGCTTTATTTGAACTGAATACTGGTGTCCAACAGGGAGATATCCTGTCACCTTTCCTCTCCCTCCTGGTTGTTGGTTTTGGAATGAGCCTACTTGACATAGAAGGGTTTGGAAACATCTGTGGAACCAGGAAATTGTTTGACCGGGACTTGGTTGATGGAACTGCTTTATTTGATAAACAACCACAAAGTCTTGGAAGAGTAACATTCTACTAAGGTTTTTTGCAATGCAAATTTCCCCTCCCCCCAAAAATATTTTTGGACTGCTTCAACTTTGAAGAAAGACAAATAGCAAGAAACCCCACAAAATAATGATGTAACCGCTTAATAGATGAAGTTATGGTCACAAATGAATACCCAGCGAGTGATTGAAGCTGCAATACTAGAAGGTAATTTGCTGTCTAAAGTCAGCAAGCTCGGTCACAGTCATGGGTCTTGCAAAATCACAGTTAAAAAAAAAAGCCTATTTTAATGGGAATGGGAGCAGCTGCTTCAACTGGTGGTGAATCAAGTCAGTTCTGTTCACACCCACAACAGCGCAAAACGGCTGTCTTTTTTTGTTGTTGTTTTTTTCTTTCAAACAACTCTCTGTGTCTTCAAAAATACCAAAACACAGTCTAACCTGCCCCAGCACAGATTTTTACTGTGACTCATGCCAGATTTGTGCTTGTCACAAAAAATAGACCCCCGCACCCCCAAATGGGACAATGTTTATGGTGCTCCAAGTTTGAAATTATTTCACTCTTTTGATCCCTCCATCAAGTCAAGTCAAGAACAACTTTATTGTCAAAAAAAATTAGCACTTTCTTTTAGCGCTTATCATCATTCATGAGGGAGCCAATCCCTGCTCTCGTTGCGCAAGGGACCAAGTACACCCAGGACGGGTCGGCATCCAATCACGTGCCCTGTTATTGATGGGGAGTTTGTAACACCCTGACTGAAACTTGCTGAGATGCAGTTTCACACATTTTCAGCTGTTGCTGAATGCAAAACAAAATAACAAGATGGGACGACACGTAATCTGAAAGTGTAATTTATGAAACATCCTGTTCAATTTAGTTTGTCGAATATATATATATATATATATATATATATATATATATATATTTTTTTATTTATTTATTTTATTTATACAGTATATATACAGTATATATACTGTATATATACTGTATACGTGTGTATTTTTTTTGTTTGCCAGATTGTAAACAAAAATAAAACGACACTATCCTTATTTTTCCTCATCACACCACCTTAATGTCAACCTTGTCGTCACACATACCGGTAATGTACATGACGGCGCTGACAGCTTTCCCACTGAGTGTGTGTGCACATGCGTGTGTGTGTGTGCACATGCGTGTGTGTGTGTGTGTGTGTGTGTGTTTGTGCGATTGCGTGCGTGCATGTGAGATCAGCGAGGAAGAGCTTTTGTCCTTGTGCTTGAGAGGGCACCTGGCTCCTCTTTCCCGGGCTTTGTGATCTCCGGGTTGCGTCTCTATCCCTTTCTCTATCTGTCTCTTCCTCTTTTCCTCTCAACTCGGATCCCTTCATCCACCCTCCCCTTCCAAAATCCACCTCGCCGCCTCCCCACCCAGCTCACGTTCTCCCTCTCCTCTGCCCAAGGCGATGCCGTCCTGCAGGCTTTGATCAGGAGGCCAGGGACGAGAGAGGAAGTGGGTCAGAAAGTTGTGTTGGAGACTGCAGGAGAACAAGGCTGGAATATCGAGTAGGTGAGGATGGGAGCGGGTGCGAGAGATGGGGTAATATACAGCAGGAAAGGGGATAGTTTGTTGGGGGGGCGTTCAAAAAAATACAGAGGGGTGGGGAGCGAGTAAAGAGGAAGGGAGGTGAAACGGGGCGACGGGAGCTGGCTGAACTAAACGAGCAGAAGAAGATAAAAAGAAAGTGAAGAGAGCAACAGGATGAGATAGAGGAGAAGGACGTGGGAAAGGAGAAGCGTCTTCATTTGGCGAGCAGGAGGAGGAGAAGAGAAGGCATTTGTCTTCAACGCGACGCTCGGCATTTAAACAGCGGGTCGGAGGATAAGGCCTCGTTTTAACTATGCTGCACAATGCGCGACGGATCGTGTCTATCGGAGTGTGTGCATATGCGCCTGTGTGTGTGTGTGTGTCCCAGTAGTATCGCGTTTTATTGAAGCTCTTTTTGTGTGTTTTTTTAAAGATCATTAAGATGCATAGTTTATTAATATTCAGATCAAACCATTAATATTCACCGGGTGTTTTGGCTCTCCTTGTGTCGTCAGCTCACCTGGGACTGGGAAGGGCAGGTGGGGGTATAGTGGGAAGAATGGGATAAAAAGGGCGGGGCGGCGAAGGAAGAGTTTAGGGGGCAAATGAAGGAGGGAAAAGACACGATGAAGGGAGGTGAGCGACAAAGTGGGAACAATGGAGACAATTTGGAGGTGTGAGGGGGGACGCAGGGAGCAGGAGACACAGTGGAGGTCTAAGGAAGGGTTTGGGGATGGGGGTGCAACGGTGTGTATTGTGATCTGGCTTAAGTGGGTGATGGAAGTGGGGGGTGTCCTACCGGTGGGACTGCAGGGGTGAGTCGGGTGAGGGTTTTCTTTTCTGTGTTTTTTTCTTTTTTTTTTTTTTGCTAAAGGATGCAGGGAAGCAGACGAGCTTTGGTTGTGGAATAATTGGACCAATGGGAGGCTAGACATAAACACACACGCAGTCGCACGCGCACTAAGTACAACAAATAATATAGTACACACACACACACACACACACACACACGCACGCACACGGACTCTCATATATGCACTCATTTGCATTGCTATTTGGGAATACATTTGCAAATTTGGAGACAAAAGTTAAAGTAATATTGCATATTAGACAGCGACATGCATGTTAATTGTACTATTTGTTTGTGCATGTGTGTAGCATTCAAGGATGCACTATGCATGCAACACGCACACCTCCATTCACATACACTTTTTATGTACCTTCACACAAAATACATTCGACTTACATTTACCGTTAACCTGCTCATTAAATTAATCAAACACATTTCCCTCCATGCAACAAAATGAATCCTATTATTCAAATTAAAAAGGCTTTAAAAACATGAGATTTCTCCAGTCGGTCAGTGAGGAAAGGTACCGGATAGGGAATAGTACAGAAATATAATTATATTATGTAGATTCATCAGTTCATTTTTCGTAATAGTCACGTCAATAATTGAAATGATGGAAATTTGTTACAGTAGGAAGAAAAAATCTAATTTTCTCATTTCCTAAGGTCAAAGCTAAATCAAATATTGTCACTTAAATTATCAAAACAACCAATTATAAGCACAAGACGATTCAATTAAGACATTTCATTAGTCTTTCTAATTGGCTTGGTGGAAGTTGTCTCGGTATTTTACGCAGTGTAACTATTCGATTTTTTTGTTGTTGTTGTCGTTCAAACTACGGTAATCTACTTTCAACGTTGTGCGGTGAGGTCCTTCCAGGCCTCCTCTGCTGACCTAAACATCAAAAGCACTGACCTCTTTTTCCACCTTTCCAGCAGTCTATTAGCTTCCATTCATTGTGTGTCTTGTCTGCCGAGCTTCCAGTAGTGTTATTTATTTTTTGGGGGGGTCCAATCAGATTTCGGTTTCTATGTGTTGCCATGTCAATAGAATCTGCCCATGGCCCTCAGTGCCGAGAATGGTGGCCCCATGACACATACGCAATAATAAGAGCTGGTTGGGGGTTGTTTTGTTTTGTTTTGTTTTCTGACAAATCAGAATTCAGATTCTCCAAACAGCGGCTCAAAGTGACGTCGGCATTTTCCGTCGTCTTATTGGTTGTGCTAAATAGAGAACTCCTCTGATTGGTTGAGCTAAATGGTTTCACCTGAACTGTGTGTACACCAAAGTTCGACGCCATCAGCCATCGGCTTGGTGTGTTCGCAAGTTCTTGAAGGGGGACGAAATATCGGACATGATGATAAAAATACATTTTCAAGAAAAATGTTACTTGCTGGAGAATTTATTCAGCACTTTCAGAGCAGGTCCTATTAGAGCTCCAGCAAGCTTACAGGTTGGAGCAAAGAAAGAGGGCGGCCTTGATCCATGAATAAATCAGCATTTCTGGTAAATCCGATGTTTTTTTTTTCATTTCAAGGTTTTATGTTTCTATCCGGAGGTGGCCAGTTATGCGCCACATTTACGCCATTACATTTATTAAAGTAACTTTTGGAATTGTAACACTTGCGAAATGGTCCGGAAAAGAGTTGGACTCTCAAAAGCGTGAACTCAGAAGGCTTTGAACAAAAATAGTTTATTGACACAAAATTTTGCAAGACCGACAAAGATGACGCTGGCGACAAAACAAACAAAAAAACAAAAAAAAACCCAGGAAAAGAAGTCAAACCAAAAATGCTTGCAAAAGGCAAGGATAATATAAACGTAAATAGCTTGTCATGAAAAGACAGAAGTAAAGCCAAACCGCAAAAGACAAAAAAAAAGAAAATAAATTGAAACAACAAAAATACTCCGCCAAGGGAGAAACTAGGCGAGAAAATACGCGACGTGAACAAGAGAGAACATCTTAAAATGCAACACTTGAGACATGAGCGAGATGGGAAATAATCCGACAACCGGTTGTCCTTTCATGGCTAATTGAGATGCGCGACAGGTGCGCCGCTGGAAGGAACCGCCCACCACTCCAGCTGAAACGCAAATCCAGACAGAACAGAGTCATGACGGGAATGAAATGCCACAGAAATGTTCAGATGAAACTCAACTTTTAGCCTATCGCACTGAACTACATTCAGTTTGCTACTTTTGTTTGTTTCGATTAATTCATTGCTTGCTTGCTTGCTTATTATTATTATTTTGTTGTTATTTTTTGGGGTGGCGTGTGCCTGGACTTCCTGCTCAGGCGCCGCTCACCAATCAAACGTCATCACTTGTGACGTTTAACTGCAATTTGCCCATCAAACAGAGCCAGGCAGCCACATTGCTACACATTCTCTTTCCGGTCTCGTCATGCGAGTGACTCATTTCCGCGAAGAATGGCCGAAGAAGTGTAGCATCCACCAGCATGCGCCTATTAAGTTTCAAGCAGAAGAATTCCCCGGCCTCACATTAGGCCACGGTTGACATATTAGTGGACGTAATACAACAGATTCATCATTTCAGACAGCAGAAGCTCGACGTCCAAGTTGAGATGGCACGTTTGTGGATATTTCTCTTGTTCTTTACTTGCTTTGGCTGTGCATATGTTTTATTTTATTTATAGTTTTAGTTACAGAGTCCTTGTTGGACAGCGGTTAAATTTGCCCCCCAAAAAAACTATATATATATATATATATATATATATATATATATTTGCTCTGTTGAAAAAAATAATAAAATAATTCATAAATAAACATCAGAAATTACCAGTTGTTATTCAGTAGTTTTTTTTCTCACTGAATACTTATTTTTGATCAAGTAATTATTTGGAGGTCTCTTATTACAGTTTTTGTCCACTCTAACCCACCTCTGTTTTTGACATGTTATTCAGTGAATATTAATTGTAATCTTTTGAGCTGATTATTTATGTTAAGGAGTAGTTATGACATTACATAAACCATACAACTGAATAAAATGCAATGAAAAGTTGCAAACCATCTTTAAAAAAAAAAGACTGAGGTAGATCGATTAGCATTATTGTTGCCACGCGATATTTAAATGTAAATTATTGCTTATCAATTATTGAAAAGCTGTTCAAATCCCACCCACACGGTTGAGGTGATGAATCCATGCATTTCCTTGCCCTTAGTATCCAGAAAGACACACGCACACACACACACACAGACACGCATGCGCACACATAGATACAGATACACGTGCACAAAAGCAGGCAGCAAATTAAAGTGGTAATTACTTCTAAGCCAGGAAGGTGAAGGATTGTATGGCAGGGAGCATTGGGTCACTTCTGAATAGAGAATAACGGAGCAGGCAGACAGTGTGAAACGCAGATATGCATCTGAATGAAATATGGAGGAGCATATTCAACAGACAGCAAAATGGCTCTTTAATGGCCATGCGCCCTCAAAGAATTGTCTGATACATTTAGAATATTATCTCCTCTTACGGCATCATTAAAAGAACCTTTTGTACTCGCCGCGAACGCGTGCGTCTGCAGTCAGGATCAAACAATGTTATTCTAAATAAGAATATTATCAAGTGACGACAACGGAGCTTGTTCTCTTGTTTCTTTCCCCGCTAAATCGAGGAATATAGATTTTAATAAACGAGAAGGGAGACCACATCAATGGCGGCGCCTCTGCCGTCTGCATGCAATTTGTTTTTCCCTTTTTCGGCGCCTTTTGAAAGTTAGAGCATCACCGATGTTGATGATTTAATAAGTACACATCTCTGATGATGATTTAAAAAGAATGATATATCTCATTACCTGAGGGATGCCCCACAAAAACTGCATTTGCGCTCAGCTATAGGATATTAGCGCTAGCATTCATGCTAACATTACAGTTCAATGCTACGTGCCGTGTTTGTACAAACTCATGGTCATACAATGTTGCTTTCAGAACATGATGTAACAGAGAGAAGATTATTTTTTTTGGTCTTGGTTTGTGATAAAAAAAAATGTGCGCGATCAGACTGAGGGACACTGTGTTCAGAAATGAATAACAGCGGAGCACACTCTGCCATTGCGAACACACCCGCTCTCAGAGTAATACGCAGGCTTCAGAGTGTATTTTCGAACGCACCCAATTACACGGTACGTATTTAACCAGACTACATAACTTTGTCTTACAAAAGTCCTCTACCTTAATGCTTAGACAAAATACAAAACACTGTCGACGGGCGAACAAAATTAGCATCGATGTTGCAGTGTTATAACAAAATGGTGATGCAACACAAGTAGACAGACAAAATAATACTCACCGGCATATCAAATGAAAAGATGGCATGAATTACAGCAGCTTACTGCAGTTTTAACCATCTTCTTTGTTACGATTATATACACATGATACTGTCCCTGGTGAAATCGTGGCGCACAAACTGTTTGATTCTTTGCATTTTATTTAGTGATGATCTTGTCAACTCAACACAACTTTATTCAATATTTTTTCTTCCCATTGAACATTTAGGAAACTTTAAAGATTTTGACTATCCTCAAATAGTCGCTCCTTCTGTGAATGAGGCTCACTGTAAGTCAGTGGGTGTGTGTGGTCCACTTAATGCCTCACTCAAATAGGTGCCTCTCTTTTTTCCATCAAGAATAAGGAGTCATGCCATATCACCTTTGACCAAAAATCCGCTCTGTATTTCCTCGCATCTAGGTCATTTCAAAATTTGACAAAAGCAATCCAAAGCCAAAAGCCCTTTTTTAAATCGGCACTTTTTGCCACTTTAACACATGCTGCCAGTTGCGCAATCATATTCGATTACAGTCAACATGGCCACCAACCATGCAAGCAATCTGTTGGGCTATGTTCACACTTTTTTCAAAGCCGTGTTTCTTATGCGGGTATAAATCGGATATGTCCGCTCGTTCGTACATGTTCAACCAATAGATATTTCAAAGCCAAAAATGTGTCCTGCACGGGCGGTGACAATGTTGCCAAATTGACACTGTTACTTTTATATTTGATTTCAAATTAATACCACTTGAAACAGGAAGCTTAAAGTGGATGTTTGTGGTGATAGTAGTCAGAGGTGTGGTGGCCGTCCGGTATTTCTCGAGTATTTCATGATTTTTGCTCGAATGGCCGTCTTATTCCCAGGCTGGGCCAGTCTGCTGCCCGTCGACCTATCAACCTTTGTCCCCCACTCCATCGATGATTACATCGCTGTCCGCAAATCCTCCACATTCCCCCAACCCCACTGATGTTATGTACCATTTTTTTGTTGACGTCTACAAATATTTCTACCTCCTCACTTCTGAGCTACTATACATCGGAAGATATTTACTTCGGTAATCTATGTGCCAAGTGACTTTTTTTTCTTTTTTGGGTGTCATTTGAATTTAATAATAATAATAATAATACATTTGATTTATAAGCGCCTTTCAAGATTTGCGCTTTGTGCGCTTGCATGTCACATCACAGATTTGTTCCGTTCACAATTGAAGTCTGTAGTTGTTTTTTTTTGGGGGGGGTAATGTAATGAGATGAAAAGAGCGTTAGCGTGTTGACCTCACAGTGCTAAGGTCCCAGGTTCAATTCCAGCTCCGGCCTCCCTGTTCTCCCCGGGCCTGCGTGGGTTTTCTCCGGGTACTCCAGTGTCCTCCCACATTCCAAAAACATGCATGGCAGGCTGATTGAACACTCTAAATTGTCCCTAGGTGTGAGTGTGAGCGTGGATGGTTGTTCATCTCTGTGTGCCCTGCAATTGGCTGCAAGCCGGTTCAGAGTGTCCCCCGCCTACTGCCCAAAGACGGCTGGGATAGGCTCCAGCACCCCCGCATCCCTTTTGAGGATAAAGCGGAACAGAAAATGGATGGATGGATGGATGGATGGATATTATTAGATAGCATTCCAAAAATATGTGGGGGAATATAGGATGTCTGCTCAACCAATATTCTACATGTCCTTGTTCCTGGCAGCAGTGGAAACTCCAACTTGCTTGTCACAGCCTGCCCCCTGTTGGAGCGACAAGTGCTCGTTTGCTCAAGTTAGTGACCCCTCTGAACAAACACACACACACACACACACACACACACACACACACACACACACACACACACACACACACACTTTCTCTCTATTAGAAAGACACATATTCCCCTCAAGTCTGCTTCAAGGACAAATGGGGAATACTTGGAGGACAAACATGCACAGACACTCTCTCTGAGTGTCTGTGTACTGCTAATGCAGACAGAACGAGACTGCACACACACACACATGCACCCAGGCACATACCGTACATAAACACAAACAGTTCTGAAAAGCTTTTGCGCCTTCTGTGAGAAAAGCAACATGTCAGTCTGTTTTGTTGCTGTGGTGTAAGGTGTGTGCCAATGTGTGTGTGTGTGTGTGCCTGCCTGTGTTTGGGGAAGGGGGGCGCTCATTGACAACCTCATTCAGTCCCCCCCTCCTGCCTGCGCCGGCCGTGGCTGACAAGTCCCACAATGTGGTGGGAGGGAGGTTGTCGTACAAAACCCCCTGAATGCATCTTCATTTGCCTGAACTTTTCACACGTCTTTTCCCTTTTGTCGCCGGCCCGCCCGCTCGCCACTGTGCAGCCGGACCACTCAGGCCAGTTTCCGCTGCAGGCCAATCAAAGCAGCACTTTTCTTCTCATGCTCCCCCCCTCCCCATCACCCCCCTTGCCTTCCTCTTCTCCCCTCAACCCCCCCCCCCCGCTCTTTTTTTGGCTTGACATAATCTGAAATGGTACTTAAGTGAATTTATGTCTACCTCCGTGCTCTGACTTGTGTGCTATTTGCTCCTTTATGCCGCCGCTTTTTCCAGCCGCAGAGACGGGAGCGAGCGCGAGGGAGGGAGAGATTTGAAACTCAGACCACGGACTAGACAGCCTATCAGTATTCAGCGGAGAAAGTGAGTGATGGAGGGAGAGAGGGAGAGACAGGGAGAGAGGGAGGAAAGGAAGACGAGGTGGGGGTGATGTATCAATATTCTGAGTAGCGTTTGAGGGCAAGGGGAACGAACAGAGGAGAGGTGGAAAGCGGGCGGGGGTGGGGTGGGTGCGCGGCGTAGGGGCCGTATTTTGGTATAGACAGTATACTTGAGTGAGTCTGAGTGTGATTATTTGTTCACGTAGACATGCATGGGCTGTTTACGCGCACAGTCTGGCATCAATACTCATCCATTTTGAGTTGCTCATATAGTGAGTCCTCATACTCATCGTTCTTGGACTTGACTCTTGATTTCGCGGCCAGCTTAATCACCAACTATGTGGGAATTGTAAAGGTCAAAACACAAGCCACCTGTCAATCGCCGCACACATATAGAGGGCAAACGACCATTCACAATCATACAAACACCAAAGACTTTGGGGTATTTTTTTTTTTTTTGTTTTTTGACAGAGCATCTACGCCGTGGCACAAATGATGGCTGAATGGTTTTGGGTACTGAATAGAATAAAGAAATGCTGATTAAATATAAAAACCCAAAGTAGTGCTCAGAGGTCTGCGGACTTGGATTAATTAGTTGAGCGCAAAGTTCAAAGCAAACATGGTGAAGCAGCATTTAGCTGTTCTGCTGCACACAAACGGAATAAGATGCCCACAGAAGTGAAGTCACCCCAAGTGTAAATGCTTGAAAAACATTTCTTCTTCCCCCATACTTTTGATCAAGATCTTTTTAAATCAATTTTACACTATGGTTGTTTAGAAACCTATCATCACTTTTCAATGCGTTTGACGTTTCTGTGTATGTGTTTCAATGTTGTTGGTGTATGTTCTTTGAGTAATTTTGGTAAAGTAATCTGTATTTGTTTTACTCCGCTATGCTTCTGAATGTCATTCGTTGTTGTGTTGAAATGCTTTTTAGGTGTTGTGTCTTTGCTTGTGTGAAGCACATTGAGTTGCCTTTGTGGTTGAAATGTGCGATATAAATTAAGCTGCCTTGCCTCGCCTGGTTAAAAATGGCAGGGCATAAATCCCACCACTGCCGCCAATGTAGCGTATCGC
Organism: Hippocampus mohnikei; assembly: GCA_026261675.1. NCBI lineage: Eukaryota > Metazoa > Chordata > Actinopteri > Syngnathiformes > Syngnathidae > Hippocampus > Hippocampus mohnikei. Next base: position 849,424 of record JAKGUB010000677.1, on the reverse strand, counting down.
CTCTAGGCCGTTTGTAAACATTCCTTAATGGACAAAAGTGCAATTCTCGAGGGAATCCTCCCTCGAAACTCCCTTTTGCGACTTCATACAGTATGTCGTCACTGTGCAACTATTCCATTTGAAGCTTCACTCTTCGCATACGGCCACTTTTGGTAAAATATTTCGTCAATCAAGCATTAAGGCAAATGACGGATACGACGATTCAGAATGAGCGCGGGCTTGAACAGTTTCATTGGTCCACCATGACATGTTTGTTAATTTTATCGGTGAGATGTGACAAGACTATCGATAAATCTATTGGTGGCCCAAAGCTCTTTGGTGAAATTAAAATGACATACATTGACCGTGTCATTCAAAGCATGGGGGAAAAAATACCATCTTATAGTGCGGAAATGAGGGACTACACTTTAAATCATCCTGCTGGGCAGGACAGCTGGAGGGGGGCACACAAACGGTTGTGGGGTGGGGATGGTCCCTTGGGGAACACTTCAAGTTCATTGTCAAGAAATGTTTGGTTTTCGAAAATGTATCCAAGGACATTTTTTGTTTACCTTTTAATTGCAATATGTTTCAACTGAATCATTATTTCAGTGTCTTTTTTTTCTTGTATTAAGGCACAGTGTTAATGTTCAGGGTGTGTCTGATGTGACAGTGGCTTACAACATCATATATAACACAAAACTTTAGCCAGTTTGCCTGCATTGGTAAAGTACTTAAATCACTTGAATATGATTATTTTGAGAGTTTTCATTAATCATATCATGAGTAGAGCCAAACATTTCTTTAAGCGTCAAGATAACGCTCAAGACAAATTGTCCTCGTGAAGGTTCAGAGTCATTAAGGTTGACGTTTCATGCTTCATCTTTCACACGTAAACAACAGCCCATCTTTATTTGTTTTTGTGTTGATATATATACTATATGTGCCACAATGTCAACTGATGACGCCCTTGCTTCTGCTATTTCCTGTACAATATGTCAAATATTATGATTTCTATCGCTATATTTAAAAGGCCCCAAACTGCTGCTGCTGCTGTGTGTGTGCGTATGTGCACGTGTGTGTGCTGTTCAGAGAAATACCACTCCTGTTTATGCAGTCGTCATTAGGGAAAAGTACTTGGCAGACGGTGCCTATAAGCTTTATGAAAAATTCAGTTAGATTGGTGTACAAGTGTACCTAATGAAATGCCCTGCTCTTATCGCACAAAGCATCTCACGGTTTTATTTTCAGAAGTGGCAACTTTGACAATCGCTAGCCTATTAATCTCATTTTAATGAAAATGAAAGAAAAAAAATCATAAAAGATGATAGTGCCACACAGAGAAATTCCAAAGGAGATTCAAACCAAGATCTCCTGACTGTGAGGCAGACTAGCTAACCACTATGGCGGCCCACGTTTTCACACTGAGCAAAATCCGCTTATTTATTCTGTTTTAAAAAGGCTACTGCATTAAAGGATCACTAGCCCATAAATCCCCATTTTACATGTAAGCAGACTATTTTATAAGGCACTCAGTGAAATACATTATACGGACATTTTTACTTCAGTAAGGTTTCTAAATCACCCCAAATTATTTTAATAATAATTTTAATAATGCCATATCATATATATATATATATATATATATATATATATATTTTTTTCTGCTTTTATTTGTTTATTAATTAGGACATTTTCATTTTTCATTGTCTTTACTGATTCTGTCTTATTTTCCCTTCTTCTTATTTATGATTTTTTTTAATTAATTACCCTCGGTCACTGTTCTTATTATGCAGAAGTCACTAAATGTCTAACCTTAATTAATCAATTAAATGAATGCAACAATATGTTTATGATTGTGCTTCTAGTCGTGCAGAACTGCACTCCATCATCCTGACAGCTGTTTAATATTTTATTTAGCGCTACGAGAGGATCAAAACATTAGGAACAGCTCTCAGTATGATTCAGTGCACTTCTTTCTCCTAAGCAAATTTTGATAGTAAACATCCATTCATTTTCTATTCAACTTTTCCTAATTACAGTTGCGTGTGCGTTCGATTCTATCGGGCGAGAGGTGGCACAAGCCCCGCACTGGTCGCCAGCTAATCAAAGGCCACATATAGACAAGCAACCACTCATACTCACATTCATACTGATGGTTGTTTGGAGTATTCAATGAACTGTTTCGGAACTCAGGTTTACCTTACTTTCTTACACAATCCATAATGAGCTATTTTTATCTTACATTTATCTTACAACTATTATTCCAAAATAAAACTAATACAAAAGTCAACAGAAACGAAACCAAAAAGATTTTTTTGATAAAATGGGTCCTCAGGTAATTCGAGTACCACAGTTCAAAAAAATGATTGAAGCATTATTTTCTTCCTTGAATACCCGCTTATTTACATGTAAAGAAGTCAAGCGAACCGCAGCAACAATTGTTCATGCTATACATGACCGTAGCATGCCTCCAACGCGGTAACAAGTCCAACTTCAAAACAAATAAACCTGAGTAACCATGAATGTAAGAACATCAATGTCTAGTTACACTTTTATTTTAAAGTTGTTCCTGGAAGCATTTCGCGGCGTAACGGCGTACTCGACTCATTTTCCAGACTGTGTTTATCGTTAATTGCTGTTACAAACTGTTGCATCTGACGAAAAAATGCAACGTTATCCTGATATAATGTTCAGTTGCTAATTGATGGTGCTAAAAATAAATAATAATAATAAAGAAATAAAATGAATTACACAAACACCGTACTTTACGGCATTAGCATGCCGGGCACCGCGAGCGGCACTAGCTGCGCTAGATGTGCTAGCAGCGCTAGCAGGGCTGATGGCGTTCAAGTTAATAGACCGAAAGGACTCTGCACCCTTTGATGCTGACAGAGTGACACCGTTGCCCTTCATTCTGATCACTTTTTAATGAGCCAGGCTTACTGAAGTGTGTTGTTTTAGCCGGCAATATTGCAACTGTTCTTCTGATGTCACTTCATTACAGTGACCAAAATCTATGGAAAGTATTTTATCTATGTTTCAAGACAAGAAATTAGTGTTACAGCTATGCACATGTTTAAATTTAAGTATAAAATGTCCATTATCTCAAAATGGAAACCAGTTGGCCGTTTTTTAATAAGTGGAAATGTGGGGTGTTTTTTTTTGGCTTCCGTATCTTTAACCAGCAGAAAATATGTATTTGTATCTGAATACTCGATTATTTGATTCCAATTTTCAGTGGGATATCCAAATACCAGAAGCCTTCGTAAGGACTGACAAACATTCTTGAAAAAGACAGTAAAACAAATTCAAATTTAACAATAAAAGCAAAAAGAAACGTTCATGACCATTCCCAAAGTATTGTAACCCTGCCGAAAACTATGAGGAACATCTCCTAACCACTATTTCACCGTGCTAAAACCAATGAACACATGTAACAGTAAACCAATCGAAATTGAGCGTGTCAATGAAATAACCTGATCGAAAGGTAGGTGTACCTAATGTTGTGGCCACTGAAGCCGGGACAGGATGGGACGCGTCTTTTTTTTTGGGGGGGGGGGGGTTGGTGACGGAATCTCCCCACTTGTTTGAGTGGTTCACTCCTCCGTCGCCCTTCCTCTCCTTCATTCTTTCGCTCCGGCTGCTCATCAGCATTTGAAAGGCAACTTTGACAGTGAGAAAGAAAAAGTGTGGAGGGAGGGAGGGAGGGAGGGAGGGAGGGAGGAGCGAGCGAGGTAGCTGGCTGGCTTGCTTGGTTGCTTGGTTGGTTGGGGTGCGGGGAGGGAACGAGGGAGGTGGGGGATAAACGAAAAAGCACGCGGCAGGCGGAGAGCGAGAGAGCGCCAGGAAGAGACTGAGGCGAGGGGCTGAACAAGCATGCCTTTTATATGTACTAGGGACTGAGACAGCGAGAGAGAGGGAGAGGGAGCAGCTGAAGGCAGAGACAACTGGTGTGTGCACAGCTTTCCCTGGAGGAAGCTTCGGCGAGAGGAGAGGGCTTGATCGAGAGACGGGGACGAGGAGGGAGCGAGAGAGAGAGAGAGAGAGAGAGAGAGAGAGAGAGAGAGAGAGGGGTTGAAGAGATTCTCACACTGGCTGTGTCCTAATCCGAGTCCATCTCCTGGAGGCAGCGGAGCAGAGTGTTAGTGAAGTGAGTCTAAGAGGCGAGGAGAGGTACATCAGCTAGCTCATACACACACACACACACACACACGCACAATACAACACGCACACACAACACAACACGCACACTTGGAGTCCACAATGTTTCCGGCTTTGCTTCTGTGAAAGTGAAAGAGGGAGGCTCAGGACAGACGCTGCCCCGGTCCTGAGCCCATTGGACGCCACACATACATACACACACCCCCACACACACACACACACACACACACATACACACACACGCACAAACAGAGTGTTTGTCTGTTGTGTTTAGGACCGACGTGGTGGTGGAGGGGTGGGTTGGGGAGCACCCAGGACAGGGCAGGGCTGGGGCACCGGAGAAGAGGAAGTGAGGGAGACAAAGTGGATCAGATCACAAGCAGCACATCCAAAGCTGGACATGCCCGTCAGGTGAGTAGATAATGCAAATTGAATCACGCACACGCGTACGCACACACACACACACACACATGCTTGCTTTGGTTTCGACACACTTTCCATTGGCTGTCTATGCGCACATGCAACTTTTGTCAAACAGTGTAAATGTCTTATTTTAGATTTTTCTTGAAAACTTTTTCTATGAAAGAGCAACTTTTAAAATGTTCACGGTGTGATTTCAATCGATTTAAGAAAAAGAAAAAAAAGAGAAAAGTCAAAATGCCCTTGAACTGGTTACTTCCACAAACATTCCGCTTGGGCTTCATTCTCCTCCTTTTTAGATCATTTTAGATTGGTGAAGGTTATCCTTGATAACTACGGCTCGCCACTTCTGGTGTGGTGTATGTTTGCATGTGTGATGTATAGCATGCCCCGGCAGTGTCCACCTGCAGAGGCAGAATCGGTCACAGATTAGTGGCTCAGGAATGCGGAGAGCCTTCAGGCAGTCTGCAGCAGGTGGTCCGAGGTGGCACAATGATTTTGACGAACACACAAAGTAAACAGCGTCAAACCACCACTTTGTTGTCCCGTCGCCGCTCCCACGGTGTCTTGCTTTTTTCTCTCATTGAGGTGGGAAAGGATTTTTGCATTTATGTGCGCACGTCGCTCTGAAGGATTGGTATGCAACAGCCCATATGTGCTTTCCTTCCCTGTTTGCATGCAAGTTCTTCTCTGGAAGTGCCAAGAAGCTTTTTTTTTTTGTTTGTTTCTTAGCTGGATGACACATTTCACTCAAGAACTGATATTTGCTGTTCATCCAGGATTTCTTCTGAATTTTCCTCAGTTTCAGTCCTGTGAATTCCATCATGTGAATCGTCAAGCCTTGGAGGGGTCTGAATTTGAGGCACACCTGCTTGAATGGCAGCTGCCATGCATAAATACGCACACAAGCCAGCAAAATCACAAGTTGCTTTATGAAAAGATATACAGAAAAAGTTCCCGGTGGAATTTACATCTTCCAAAAAGAGAGGAATATTTCTCTTTTCGCTTTCACGTTGCAGTCATTTGACGCCGGGAGCGGCAATAAAAATGGGATTGCGCCCCTGACTAGAAACAGACCCGCGTCATCACATTTCGTGCAAGGGCCCGCCGAGCCTCTGAGCCTTTCCATCCGCTTCAGTCCTGACATGTGCAAGTACATATATATATATATATATATATATATATATATATATATATATATATATATATATGTATGTGTGCCTCGCCTGTGACCCACCTTTCGGCCTTTTTTATGAGGCCCCTGCTTCCTCCTCTGGATTCCATCTAAGGCGTCCCGTCCCGTTCACCGCCAAAAGGCGTGCAACCCTGCCCGGCATCGTTTGGCGGTAGACGAGCAGAAGGGAATTTGAACGCCTTCTAAAGGCGGCGTCGAGAGAAGTCTCATTTTCCCCGCATCAGCACCTCTGTGTGTGTTTTTTTTTTTTTTTTTGATGATCACGCTGTGAGCTTTGCATCCTCTTTGCCACCATTATAGCAAAAAGCTCTTTTGAGCATAACTAATCAACACACCGCGTGAATTCATGGAGAAAAAGCAATGCGAGAAATAAATGCAGTTCATATTTGATTAGCATTCCAAGGAAACCCCGTAAAATTGGCCCAGCTGTCTTCGGGCAGTAGGCGGGGGACACCCTGAACCGGTTGCCAGCCAATCGCGGCCCAATCCAGGCTCTGATGCGAAATTCCAGTTGGTTGTAATTTTGAAAGATATTTTCTGACAGGGACTGATGAAAAATGGAATGAGTGTGTTTCAAGGTCAAACCATTGGAAACATTTTCAACTCTACGGGGAGCATTTAAATAACATTTTGACAAGTGCTTATAAGACGTTTACTGTTTTTAACAATCGGACATCATAATATAAACACTTTAGTTTCTCCATTCATGGAGACTATGGTCCACAACGGACCTTTGAACTACGTTGCTCTCCAAAAGACGAGCAACTGAATAGAAAACGGTATCCGAGATGACTCCAAGTGTGGAGGGAGACAAGTTCTCTGGATGCATGATAGATAATCTTTCAGTTTGTGCGCGCGCGCATATGTGTTTGTATGTGTGTGTGTGTGTGTGTGTGTGTGCACGTGTGCGTGTGTCCATGGTTATGTTCCAGGGAGCTCCACGCCTGATTGCTTCCATCTAGTCTGCCTCAATTCTTATAGTTTACCCATAATCAATTCCCAGTTCGATCGTCTACGTTTCCCCTTTGCCATCACTGGCACTTTTTTATGGCGGCAAAAAAGTATTATATAGACATCATTGCCCCTAAATGTTACTTATTGCTATGAATATTTTTCACAACAAAATAGAACGAAATCAAAAGGCAACCGAGAGCAGTCGAATGACTTGACAGCCTTTCCCCGACCTGTAAGCCCAGAAAAGCAACGGATTCTTCATGTTCGTCAAACACAAAATATCGCTTTGACGTTTTTGATGTGTGTGCCCGCAATGAATAACTGACTTCGCACAAGTCAAGTCGTCTGTCTCTGATTGGTTGTTTTCCCTCATGCAAGGTGGCATTCCTGTGCTTCAGTTTAGAGTCACAAGACAGATGGCTGAATTATCATTTTTAACACATCATGTTATACTGTAGTCATGAAGACTGAACAAATACAACAGAAAGTGTTTTTTTCTTTTATTTTTCTTAATTGAAAACTCCTCTTTAAGTCTAACATTCATGAACGATGATTTAGTGCAACTTTTGAGACATTTTGTTGGTTAAATTCCAAACGACATGACCTTTAAATGCTATTTGACTTGGCCAGATGAATTTCAAATGTATTTAAGATTAAGGTGTGACCCGAGGAAAAAGATGCACACCTCTTCCTCTTTCTTATGGTCCTCTCTTCTCCACGCACACACTCTAAGGTGCTCGGTGTCTGCCGTATTGACAGACAGCCGCTCACTTTCTGCCTGTGTGTGTGTGTGTGTGTGTGTGTGTGTGTGTGTGTGTGTGTGTGTGTGTGTGTGTGTGTGTGTGTGTGTGTGTGTGTGTGTGTGTGTGTGCGCGTGCTTGAAGAGCGTTGACAGACTGTGTGTGTGCGTCTGTGACAGAGGGTGTCAGCGCAGTGTCAGGGAGATGTGTTTAGTGTCACACTCGGCTGACCTGATCTCCGCTCGGACTGTCCACTCGGGCCCCGCGGCGGCTCCTTACATAACCCCCGCTGTCATTCACACGCCGGCCTTGAGGGATTTACCGGCCATGGCACATACACACACACACACACACACACACACACACACACACACACACACACACACACACACACACACACTGCACTTTGTCACGTGAGGAATTGCATTTTCAATTTTCATATCTGTCTTGTTGTTGTCTATGTATGATGTGGTAAAGTCACACCACTTTACCGAGAGAGATGTCTCATCTCCACTTTTTGTATAAAAGTGTGCGGGAACTTAGTGAGGCTGGTGGATGTTCGGCATCCTCCAGACACCTCCACAGATTTTTATGAACGCTGACTTTTGCACCTAGCTGATAGATAGGTCCATGTTAGTGCATGTGTGTGTGTGTGTGTGTGTGTGTGTGTGTGTGTGTGTGTGTGTGTGGATAAGATTGTGACCCTGTGCGCTGCGCTTTGGCCTGTGGTTATTTGGAGGTCAGAACTGATGTGGTCCTCGCCTGCGGGAGTGGATTTTGCTTCTTCAGCCTGATAGAGAGCAAGTCAGTCCACAGTGCAAGTCTCCAGTCAGCAGATATTATGGATGCAGGAGTTATCTGGGCAAATGATGCCTACTTTGAAGAATCTAAATGATAAAACAAATTCGGTTTGGATTTTTTTTTTCATTTACCAAATCATGACTTAAATATTCATCTACAACACAAAGTTGTGAGAGTCACATCTAAGTATTACTATCACTAGATGTTGAGAAGGGATTTGGAGGGTGGTTAAAATGCCTGTCATATATGTAAAAAGGGAACGCAACTCTGAGTTAATATCTTCTGCCAAAGTGTTAAAGAAAACAAATTAACACGGCAAGAAACTAAGTCGACTTCAGTGGGGGCCCCAAAAAAACGACATGATGGATGTGATGTGATCTGGCCTTGAGTTCGAAACATCCATTAGCTGAATAGTGCACTCACACACTTGACACGCTCTAAAGAGAGCTGGATCAAAAAGGTAATTTTTAAATCTTGTGGTGTAGAAATGCTGAAATTTAGCTAATAAGATAACCCCAAAATATTAGCGACGTGTGTCAGGATGATGCTAAAATGTATTTTTTAACAATGAGGTAATGTAGTTACAAGTGCATTTGTCATCAAATTGTTGTATAAATAAGATCCTTGTGATTTCCAAGTCGTTGAAACAGCTCCTCTATTGGATCTCATTTGGAGGATGTTGGTGTACCTAATGAAGTGTCTGTTAGTACGATACAATTTCTACAATGGACTTGTGAGGAAATCCAATGTGAAGCCCTTTCGCCCTGCAGAGATTAAACTGATGTGTGCTTTTCTAATTGGCTCGGCCTTCTTTAACACCCAGGACTCAATTCTATCACTTTTAATTGTTTTAACAGATTTTTTTTTTTCAATTCTCGGACAAATCTGCTTGATCCTGCATGTTTGGTTTGAGTTGAAAGAGAAGCAATCTGCCTCCTGGATGATTGTTTTATTTATTTATTTGATTTTTTGCGCCTCTCTCGAAAGAGATGACATTAGGCCACAAAGCCCTGAAGTATAACAGCTCGCATAATAACAGCCAAAGCTCTTCTTGTCTACAAGTCAGCCTGACCTGATCCAGTCGTCACGGGAATAAAAAAAAAAGTCTTCATATTGCCTTTTCAAAGATAATAGTACCCCGTTTTGATTGACACTTTCATCGAGGCAATAATATAACAATATGCTTATTATTGTGGTTGTCGACGCCATTCTGGGAGGACCCCGGAATGTTTCGGTTTCCTTATGAGAGGGGCAAAATACTGGACTATACAAACAGGACAGTTTTACATCATAATAGTTGTACCCAATGAAGAGTGCAGTCGGCAGACAATCATTCCGACCATTCCGTGACATGAAAGCGAGGCTCACCAAAGCTCCTTGTAATAAAAGAGAAGGAGGAGAACTGTATTGATCACCAATGGCGAACATCAGCAACACCCCTCTTATCCCCCCCCACCCACCTCCCTCCATCCCTATCTTCATTCCTCCATCATTTCTCTCTGATTTGCCTCACTCCAGCCCCTCCTCTTTGCTCTTCTAATCATTTATTTATCGGCCGTGTCTTTATTCAGTTTTCCGCCAGTTTTCAGGACATTGCGACTCTAAGGAGCGCATCGTTCCTATACTTCAGAACCTCTGTCAAGGCACCCGAGGGCGGGCAGGGTCACTCCGGTCCGATCTAACGGTGTATTGATTCCATTAGATAATTAATGATCCAAGCAAGTGCCAAGGGAGAAGCAAAGAGGGCGGGGAGCACGAGGAGGAGGGGTCGTGGCCAAGGGGCTGCAGAACTGTGGCGGTGCGGCCCTTGAGAGTTGGAGAGAACCTTGGATTGGGAATGATCCTCCAGTCGTCAAGGTCAACCGCAGCGTACGGAGGCAGAATGCGGAGCAAGTGCGAATATGGAATATTAAGGGGTCGGGATGCAGTTTTAGGGCGAGAGGGTGTTGAGGAGAGTGCGGGGGTGGGTCTGTCATGTCCAGCAGCTGTCGATTGATCAGCAGCCGAAAAAAAAAATGTACGTTAGAAACTCTTTTGACTTCCAAATCCTGAGGTCCAAGCAGGGCCCGTAATGCATGATAAGTAGTTTTTAGCCCTCCAACCAGAATACCAAACTTCATCCCCCCCCCGACGCTGCAGACACTCAATTATAACTACTCAACAACATGAAAGCAGAGCTGCAAAACCAGCAACATCAAATATTCTGTTCATGTGATTTCCAAGTGTGTGTTTTGCTACATCTCCCGTGATATTCAACATTGACTTTGCCTGAAATATTGACCTCCACAATATCTTCCATATGGCTTTTTTAATGTGGACTTGTTTTACCGTGAATTGAGGATAATTATTAAAGACGTCACAGAAGACTTGTGTACACTGAAGAATGGCAAGAATAAATGCATTGTGTCCTTATGTTTGTAAAAACATTTTCTCATTCTAGTTGGTAGAAATAGAAAATGTACCACAAATTGCTGTGTGAAGGAAAAGGCACACCTTAAATGTACCAGGTTTGCTGTAATTAAAGCATTCAATCGTTTTGGGGAAGAGACGTTTGACAATGTTTGACAAAGCGCTACCAAAGTGCTCCAAATGTGTCTTTTGTCAGGCCACTCCAACACATTTTCAACTGAATTTTGGTCTGGATTCTGACTGGGCTATTGCAAACATTCATTTCATGCTTTTGGTCATGATGAAAGTTGAAATTCAGCTTCAACTTGAAAAGTTCAACCTTGGATTCATCAGACCATGATGGATGTTAGTAGCCCGCTGTTCTAAAACCAAATTAGGGCGCATTGTGATTTCCTAGGAAAGGTTGTGGAAGTGATCCTTTGAAAATGTAAACACTTGCAGGGATTTATAGAAATGGGACTAATACTGTTTGTTGTTTGTATGGCTGTTGTTGTGCCCAGTGATCACTCTAGAATCTATTCTAGAGTCTTGATGAAGAGCAGTAATGAGAGACGTTTAATCCCCCTTTTTTTCAGACTGATATCAATATGAGTGTTCAACTCTTGCGTATTCACCGATACTGATACCAAGTATCGATACCACTTGTACTTTTAATACATAAAATTTCCCCCAAAACAATGACAGATCGTTTTAGAGAGTGACCTCTATATCCCAGTATAGATTTTTTTCCCCTTAAAACTGCATGAAATGAATGGCAATTTACTCTTTTTTCAAAGATCTGTGCATGTATTTACAGAAATTGCATCTTAATGTGCATCTGTCAGAAATGTATGCTATAGTTCCCTATCATAAAACGGCCCCAAGAATGCGGCCGATACTTGTCATGTCAAGTACCGATACATTGAAATAAGGATGGGTGTCGGCTTGATACCGATACCTGGTCGCGGTACTTGTCCGTCCCTATTAATAACATAATTTAAGGTAGTGTCAGCAAATTGGTTATTTTAGAAGTGTGTATAAAATGTGAGCCCTTCGCTTTAATCCGTACCCAATAAGTAGCTCCCTGTTTCAAAATGTTTGGAGAGCTCTGGATTAGACAACCAACCATGGAGAATTTATTGTCTTCATTCAACCTAACATGCATGTTTTTGGAATGTAGGAGAAAGCTGAAGTACCTGTAGAAAATATCGCTGAGTACCGGAAACACAAACAAACTCCACACAAGAAAGCTGAAACTGAAATTCAAACACTAAAACTGTTATGCAGACATGATAACCACGAGGCCACTGTTCATGAAACTACACGATTAAATGTCTCCCACAGACGCAGGTCTGGAGTTTTTGTGGCCACTTGCTCCGGGGCACAATTCTATTGTGCCCAACAGGCTAATGAAAAATAAATATGGATGGCAAGATAGGGGATGCGAAACTATGCCCCTGGACCAGGAGATGGCAGGAGGAAGAAGTCAGACGGATGCTTCCAAAAGAAATCAAACAAAAAAATAGAGCTGTACAGGTTCCGAAATAATTATTTTTGATCCATATCAGTATTTGTAGTTGAGCTTCATCCATGCAGATTTCAATTCAGAACATTCCAAAAGAGATTCTCCCATCCCATCAAAAAAAAGAAAAAAAAGAAAATAACTGATTATTAATTTTTATCATTGTCGATCAAGGAAGTGTAGTTCATTGGCCATTCCGATCAAATAATAAACCATCGTAATCTACAATTCACACAAAGGAAGAGATGATTGTCCTCTCTCGCTGTCTTGCGACTGCTCTTCACCTTTGCCTGATGGCAGCGAGCGCATTGTCAGTCTTGGCCAGGCTCTGTTCGGGGCCCCAGGGGTTGGGGAGATGAGGCATAAAACAACCATGTCTCCACCTCGGGGAGCCGGTGGCGTGGCAGCGAAGGGCTATTGTCAGTCTGCGTGCTGTTTGACTCAAATGTGTTCATTTGCCTGATGCCGCCGCCTCCCCGCGGGGTGGGCCGGCCCGAGGAGAGGAGGGGCGCGCTAACGAACCTCTGACAGCTGGAGGCCCTAATTAAAACGTCCCTGCAGAAAATAAACAAGGGCCTGAGCCAAAGCGAGAAGCCAGCGCGACGCGCGCCTGCGAAAGCTCGCCGCAGTGCCCTCGCCTCTCTCTCGCTGCCGCCACTGTACCAAGAGAGGGCGACTCTATAGGGTCACGCGCGCGCATGCACATCACACTTATGAATATGTATCAGTCCCGACAACACATTGGAAACACCTGCGGTCACGCATGTTAAGGGTTGATCTCGACAGCTGTTGGCAAAAGACATATTCTACCTGCGACCGCTTCATGAAGTCTGCCCTCCCAAATTTTTCCTTTTACGGAATAACACGGCCGCGTAGCAGCGGATTGTACCGCTCTCCAGACGACAGCGCTGACATTCATCCCACTCTGCTGTTCCGTCGGATTAGCAGTCAGAGTGGCCGGCTCCATTTGGGTGAGTGCATTAATGGGCCGCCCAAACCGCCACAAGGTTATGAAGCTGATTGAATAATTACCTGCGGAGGCCCTCTGTCCATTACGCCGATGTGACTGCCCGGATAGAATTGGGGAGATGGGAGAGATTGTGTGGGACAGGAAGATGGAGCGAGAGATTAGATAAGCAGAGATAAGGTCAATTAGGAGATAAACAAGATGAAGATTTAATGGGAAAAGTCTGCGCTTGTGTTTGTGAGGTGCTCAAATTAAACTCTCTTCTCTCTGATCTCCCTCTTACAGTACTTGATGAGCGTTTATCCCGGTGAGATAGAGAAGGTGACAAAGGTGAATGTTGTTCGACGGGGAAGCGCTTCCCGCCGCTTGACCCCGAAACCCCTCCAGCAAACAGGACGCTCAATGAGAAATAGTCCAATAATCGTGGCGACCAACGAGCACAAAAAAAAGCCTTCAAAGTTAGTCAGGACGTAATGTAAGAGTCCTCGGAAAGGACTTTACTCTTCAAATAATGCTGACCTCTGCAGTTGAGCTGTCACAGTAGTGCACACAACTAGCACACATCATTAGCAACACATTGAAGGGGTACCTCAGGGTAGATGTTTGGGTTACGTCAGTTGATGGATGTATCCCATACCGGTTGCGCGAAAGTAAAACTGAGACCCTTTGGTTGAAAACCACCCATCCTCCATCTACAAATAACCAAATTGGTTTTGTCTAACAAATCAACAAAAGGCACCAGAGTGCTATCAGGTGGCAGAAAATGGTTGACCACCGCTGAGCTGAAGTGAAACACGGATTTAAGTTACAAAGTCGTTGTGTTTCCTGTTGGTCTATCAGGTTTACCCCAAAAGTTTTGGAAACTGTGGGTGAAGAGGATAAATGGAGTGGATGTCATTTGTAGTTGTACAGAGAAGATAATTGAGACATAGTAGCCAAAGATAGTCCCTCAATGGCCATGTTTATTATTTGTGAATTTCTATCAATTTACCTGAAGAAATGTCAATTCTTTCTCACTTCGAAGCCATTTTCCTCACAGCGCATCTTTTCGACTGTCACTTCACACGCTTGAACCACGACAGTCGAGGAGAAGGCTAAAATAGCCATCAGGGGCTTTGTACCCTGGTTTCTCAATCGCTCTACTTGGTCAAATGACATGCAAGGGTGTGTTTACTCATGGAGGCATTAGAGCTCACTTGGGCTTTTCCAACCTGGAAGTCCATGTGGCATCATGGTGGAAGGATCTATACAGTAAAGCCAATAGAATCTGTTTGTCTGAATATTCGTCTGTTTGCAACCATCCCGACATACGAGAGGTTCAAGGTTACAGACGACATGAGGTGAACTCGTATTCACAGGGATGTGGCAAGACGTCGTCACTCTGCACAAGAAGACATGTTCCGGTATCATCGTACTTAATGATTTTTATTTGCTTGTTTTATATATTTACAGTATACGGCTTCGAAGTTTACTGTTCTAATGACTTTTAAGTCAGTGATAGATTATGGCGTGTTCTGATTGACCTTCAAATTCAATATGGCAATTAAGTGGCTACCGTAGATATGGAACTCGGTTGTAAACCAAGGACTCTCTGACTAGTACAGAGATCAATGTTTTCCATGCTCAATACAAAGATTTAGCCGTTGTGAAGTGTTGGTCATGGAAGTAGGTAGACATTGTTCAATGGTACTATCCTGCAATAGGCTGGCAACCAGTCGCGGGTTTGCCCTGCCTCGTGCCCAAAGTCACCTAAGATAGGCTGGAGATTGGATTGATATTGTGGCACACACCCTTTTCTTTCAATCTTTTCTTTCCTGTTCTTTCTTTGAACTAAGCCCATTTCCATCAAGCAAAGTCACTCACTTGAGTGCAATCCACATTGCAATCCAGTGTAAAGGGTCCAAAATAGCCCCACCTGAACCAGCTGTTCAGATCTTGACCACGATTGAAGTTAGACACAATGTTGTCTACATTTTTATCCGTCTTCTACCCACTTAGAATAGAATTTATTGAATGGGGAAGATAAATGTTGATATGAAAAGATGTTGGATGATAGCAGGAAGGAGCTGCGTTATTTGTTTGCACTGCATTGTACCAATTACATTTATTGCCGTCTCGTAACATCCTGTGAACTGAACTGGCCTGAGTTATACCACATGGTGGACCTGTGTCTTAAGTCACCCACTTTTGATTCCAGGCTAATGATTTCTGCCAATGACTTTTCTGTCGGCGTTTCTTATTTACAAAGTGGTACAGTTCAGTTTCTGATACTGGACTGTCAAATTGTATACCCTGGTCTGACTTGTATTTTTATGATGTAAATATCATGACATCATACCAGTGCAGCATAGTGTCGTCCGTCCATCCATCCATCCATCCATCCATCCATCCATCCATCCATCCATCCATCCATCCATCCATCCATCCATCCATCCATCCATCCATCCATCCATCCATTTTCTATAGTGCTTATCTTCATAAGGGTCGCAGGTGAGCTGCAGCCTCTGCCATCTGGGTTTTGCGTGAGAGACAGGTTAAACCCTGGGCTGGCCATCGGCCAATTTTATATCAGATTCCACTCTATTGTCTCAGATATTGCTCTTTGCTTTCATTACCGTTGATTCCCTGCCAACCAATCAGCAGCAAACAGTCTAGATCCACCCCTTAGGTATTCTACCTACAATATGTGGTTGGTACCATGACAATAGCCTGCGAGAAAGTGTGCAGGTTACAGTTTTTAAATATTTTTTTTCCACACCCATTTACCTCTAATGATTGGTGGAAACGGTCTAAGTATTCATCTCAGTGTAATGTTGCGACCGCATAGACGCTGTGCACACATATGGATCTATGTATGGATTGAAATGAACTAAGGAGACGCGGGGATGTCAAATGAACATTTGGAAGTCAGCCAATGACCCAACGTCCCTGTTCAACAACCAATCCATTTGACTCTGCTGTATTTGAACGCGGTCCAAGAAGTTGTCATGCATATATTTCAGTGTTGGCTAGTGCAGCTCCAGTGACTGTCAATCTCGCATAGCTGCTCTTACTATATTGAGCTAATCCAGCTCGGTCACAGTGTAGAGTGAGAACGAGAGAGGGTATCTCAGGCCCAAGGGCATGACACCATGGCGCCCGGGGCCACGTGAGCCCTTTAAATGTCAACACAGCACGAGGGGGGGATGAAGACGGTAACTTGGGATGTAGGAGGTGTGCTGTTATGGGCACCAGGTGGGAGAAATTGCAGTTCATCTTGAAGATGTTTCAGGATGGACATGTCTGATTGGGACTTCAGTGAGGCTCATTGTTATCGCTATTTTTTAACCCTATGTTGCATGGCTTCTGCAGGAGTTATTCAATTGTGGTTTGTTTTTAAATTTAGGGTAGATTATGGCCAAATATCATAATAAATTCACAATTTTGGGAAAAAAATACATAATAGGGGGGTACTTGTGTGCATAATGGTCACTACAATTACCTTGCCAAAAAGCATGGCAGTACTGATAGGTAACACATAGAAACTGTTATTTATTGTGTTCTATATGTTCTATATACTCTTCTGCACAAGTACAATAGGGTATTTGGACCTTTTCATCTCACGGATAGAAATTATTCAACATTTTGTGGACCCTCTTTCACCTTTTTCTCCCGCTGTTGCGCACGCTAGTGACATCTCGCGGTGGATTTAAAAACTAAAACTGGTAACTTGAATAACCAATATGAGTTACAGTTGTGATTACTGTTAGTAACCCGTATGCAACATAGGGTTAAGATTCTACGTTTTTGGTTGCAGATGAAAATGCATTGCTTGTTCAAATATTTCATATTGAAGATTCTCTTTGTGCGGGGGTCTTCACTGTTCGCCAGTACCATGATACGTTGTTCGAAAGTTTGAAAAATCCTGCAATGAAATAGTACGTGCAGCGGCGTACGTGTACTGCGGCTGTCAGGCAGAATCCTTGCATCTTCAAAACCAATGCTTTTCAGGAAATGACATCTTCCTGGAGTTATCAAACACCGCATCGTTAGATTAGACCTGCCCAGTGAGTGTCATAGTCACAAATTAATCTGCACTCAAATGGTTTTCGATTGTATTTTATTTTCACTTGTTTTTGTCTAAAAAAAAAAAAATCAGGCTTTTCTTGAAGTGAAGTAGTAGCGCGAGGCTTCCGCGGAGTCAAGAAAAGGTGAACGTCACTTGTCAGATGACTGACGTGTCCAAGAAAGTTACGAAATTTTTTATGTAGTAATTAGTTGGAATAAATAAACAAATACATAAATAAATAAAGACCACATAATGAATTGGGCGGGCTGTTGGTTGAGTGGTTAGAGAGTCAACCTCACAGTGCACAGGTCGTGGGTTCGATCCCGGCTCGAGCTTTCCTGTGTGGAGTTTGCATGTTCTCCCCGGGCCTGCGTGGGTTTTCTCCAGATACTCCGGTGTCCTCCCACATTCCAAAAACATGCATGGCAGGATGATTGAACACATAAAATTGTCCTTAGGAGTGAGTGTGAGCACGGATGGTTGTTCGTCTCTGTGTGCCCTCCGATTGGCTGGCGAACGGTTCAGGGTGTCCCCCGCCTACTGCCCGAAGACGGCTGGGATAGGCTCCAGCACCCACCCGCGACCTTTGTGAGGATAAAGTGGTTCGGAAAATGAATGAATGAGTTATTGTTGATAAAATGAAATTGTCCATCTTTGGGTATACGAGGTTTCTGCCCAAATGCGACAATGTGGTCATTCTGCACAAGAAAGCGCACTCACTTAACATCGGGATGACTGTTTTTGACTTGATTGGTTTACACTTAGTCATATTTTTTCCCCATCAACCTTTGATCTCAAAATTCCTTCATCAAAAATGAATAATAAATCATCATCTCCTTTTCAGGAAATCCAGATCCGAGTCTATAAGATCGCCTGCCAATCAGAGCCTTCGTTAAGAGCGGTGTGGGCGCCAGTGTGGGGGAAGGATGGCCACCATGCCGTTTGTCAGTGAGGGGAAGTGTGTTAGCGTGGAGTGGGATTTCCTGCAAGGACTTCTGGCCAAGCCTCCTACACTGCCCTGGTGAGACAACACACACACACACTGGTTGATACCATTTAAGCTGTGGCGCATGTCTATGAATTCATCTGCACAAGGTGAAATGGACTCACTGACACGTGGAAAACAAACTCTATTGATGCAACACAATCTAGAGAAGACAACATGTAGTGCTGCTCACCTGCCAATCTCACGCCCGTGCCGCCAATCTCCACCCCTTTGGTAAGAGATTAAGTAAATTTGGCAGGAATTATTAATGGGCAGTCAGTTACGGGCGGATATAAAAACTAAGCAGAATCAATGTGTGTGTATCGATCGTTCTCTGTGTCTGGGGTCGTGGCTGTATAATAATGAGATGTTACAGGGGCTGACATACCCCAACACACTATTTATACCTATTAGACAATAGCAAGGAGAAATGCAACCACTGTCACTCTGCCGAGGTACAAACAAACACAATGTGCAGCACACACGCACTTGCAGGGGGGATAAGAATCAACACCGGTGAGGGACGAGAGCTCACCACGCACTTGCGTACACACACTTTAGACCCGTGCACAACGGCGACACAAATTGTGAAGTGGCGGTGACAACATAATTCCAGCGCTCAGGCCTCATTGTGGAGAGTCAATACCCAATCAGAGAGACAGGCTACCTGAGCCCGGCCCCGCCGACATCCCCCTCACCCTTTCTGTCACTGCGCACCTCCCTCTCCTATTGATCCCTCAATCAAGGTCCCCGGCTCACAAGCCCAGGACCAGATGAGAGCGAGCCAGAGTGGGAGGGAAAGTGAGTGTGTGTGTGTGTGTGTGTGTGTGTGTGTGTGTGTGTGTGTGTGTGTGTGTGTGTGTGTGTGAGCACGTACGGATTTGGAAGCGAATGGCATTATTAGGACTGTGCTGTGGTAGACAGAAGAAAAGAGTTTGTCTGTAATTACCAGGCCAATCTGCTGGAGATGGCTCACAATACAGATTGTTTCACTTGAATTGCAGCATAGCCATTACCATTCCACGTATTTACGAGATGAGCTTTCGGATTGACGCGAAGGCCCGTCTCTCGTTTATCCTGAGTGCGGTTCCATCAACAGGTGCTCTGCACACGTGTTTTTTTTCTGCCTTGTGTGTTTTCACGGGTAAAGCTTGCCGCACGCCGAGTGACGTGACCGAGTGAGCGAGTGTCAACCACTGATTTTGCAGATGTAACGGCCAGTCCAAATTGCTATGTCGTATGGCACAAGCTTTCATAACAAAAATTACATTTACAGGTGTGACGCGGGTTATATTTCTATTCGGGGTACACGGATAAGAAAAACTGATTTAAATCGCAACATTGGTTTTGATCCAAAAGATGTGACAGCATCAGTACACGCCCTATTACATTGGTGTCAATACAGCTTTAACCATCCAGAAACCAATCCAAAAGTTACGGTACAAATCGGGATAAATCAGTTTGATGTTGCTGATCATTTGCGGTTTCTCGCAATTGAATTAACATGAATAGTTTGGGATTTGGAGAGCTTCTACGTGTTCTTAAGAGAATATGACAAAAGCTCAAGTGCACTTCTTCATCTTTGAGAAATTATTTTGAAAGAAATGTGCATCTCTTCTCAAAAGACGGTTAGATACGATTCTCGATACATGTGGTACGGTACAATTCAATGATATTACAATTTGGTTCAATTCAGCGGGGTTACGAGTTGATTTGATGTGGTTCATCTGTCTCTTTTGTCATGTTTATTCATATCCAACACATAAAAACTCTCCAAAGCCCAAACTATCCAAGTTAATTGAATTCAAACAAAGCAATGTCAAATATCTGTCTGTTGTACACTGCTCAGTAAAGACAATTCGACACATATCTTGAGACGAGGGTTGCAATACGATTCAAGGATGCAACGATTTAGAAATCTAATGATTAGATTCGGATCGTTTTTGCAATATTCGTCTATATTTATAATTTCATAAGTACCTGTGGCTAAATAGTGAAGTTTGGAGAGCCTAAGCAATCACGCGCCACGAGGAGGAATGCTCAGTTACTGCTGTAACTTCTGTTTTTCATTTTATTGTTTTGTATTCGGGCGGCCCGGTAGTCCAGTGCGTCGACTTCACAGTGCAGAAGTCGTGGGTTCACCTCCCTGTGTAGATTTTGAATGTTCTGTGTGGGTTTTCTCTGGGTACTCTGGTTTCCTCCCATATTCCAAAAACATGAATGGCAGGCTGATTGAACACTCTAAATTGTCCTGAGGTGTGAGTGTGAGCGCGGATGGTTCATCTCTGTGTACCCTGCGGTTCAGGGTGTCCCCCGCCTCGTGCCTGAAGACAGCTAGGTTGTGTATGGTATTCATCTTGCTGAGTTTGAATGTGATTTGTTCATTCTAAACAAAACCCCATCATTAGTTATAAGAGGGTGTGCATACTTTTGCAATCACATTTTCTCAGTTGTTTAATTTGACTTCTCTTTACACAAAATTGTACAGGTTATGTCATAACTCTGGTGGAAGAAGTTTTGAAATGGTTTATCTTGTTTGTTTGAGGGTTTTTTTTGGGGGGGGCATTTGAACAGGGGTGTGTAGACTATTTCTGTATCACTGTGCTGCACACGTTTTTTTTGGAGGGGGGAGGGTTGTACTCTGTGTTTTCATCTCTTCCATTCTTCCACTATGTAGTCTGCAGAACCTACGCAAAGAGAAGTCGCGCAATGCGGCCCGGTCGAGACGCGGGAAGGAGAACTTCGAGTTCTTTGAGCTGGCCAAGATGCTGCCCCTGCCCGGCGCCATCACCAGCCAGCTGGACAAGGCCTCGGTCATCCGGCTGACCATCAGTTACCTACACATGCGCACCTTTGCCAGCCAGGGGGACCCGCCCTGGAGCCCCCTGCTGGAGGGAGACAGCAACTGCAGCAAAGGTAAGGAACCGTTGTTTTCAAATTGAGGCTTCTCCTTGGTCACAGTTTTAGTTGATTGACAGCAACACGGATGGAATGCATTTAGAATGGATTGTTTATCGCGTCGTCAGAGAGAAGCGCACCTATGTATTGGATCTCATTTGTCTGTGTACCTCATGTCGTGGCCAGCCACATGATGACGAGTGTGACAAAGCATCTGTTCTGCCCCCCAACAGAAGGATTTGGACCGCGATCATTTTCAGTCATCTATTTTCCTACACCATTAATATTGTTTTGCATTTCAGCACACACAAACACACACACACACACACACTCATTCACAAGCCTGTAAAACACGCACGTGCATATGCATTTTAATCACACAAAGACTTTCCATAGGCGTCCTCCTATCTGTTTGCATGCGGCACGGCACACAAAGAAAGGGGAGACTATTGGTGCGTTTTGTAATTACAGGAATTAACTGTATAACAAGGACAGCGTAATTACACAGCCTGTCTAATTGCTAGTATTACTGAGGGGAAACCGTGCAGATACAATACAATTAGAGGTGCGTGTTTTCGTGTGTGTCTGTGTGTGTGTGTGTGTGTGTGACTTTTTCTTGTCTAATTTAGGGAAAAAAAATATGTTGGGAAAAAAAATATTTAACAAAAATCTCTATGCTAATTGCATGCATATTTTTTGCTCTGTGTGTGTGTGTGTGTGTGTGTGTGTGTGTGTGTGTGTGTGTGTGTGTGTGTGTGTGTGTGTGTGTAAGCCCAAACCACAATAAGATCACCGCGTGTTCCAGATAAGACATAATGGCTTTAACAGTGTAATAAGTTTGGTCGGGTATGGATGCTTGTGTCAATACGCCGGCTGTGTTAAAGGGGCTCTTGAGGCTCGAACGATTGATCGGCCGGCCCGGGAAAGGACACTTTGAGACAAGACTACCTTCATGTCCACGTTGCATTTATTTGCAGTTTCTTCACAGTTGAAAAACGAAACTATTCACAGTATTGACTTTATATGCTCAAGTACTTTCAGCCTTTCCCTTTAGGCAACTGTGATAATAAATAATCTTCACATTGCACACATGATTCAATTTCAGCATGCGTGTTGACGCTGTTCGGTGTCAACCGCGTAGTTCATATTTGTGCGTTTTTTTGTTTTTTTCAAACACAACTATCAATTATTTAGTAGCGGAAGTTGACATCTGGATGTCTTTGTGTTTTACGCGTCTATCTGAGCAAAATATGTTCTTTCTCAAGTGAAAACTCAGCTGTACTATTTTGACCGCTCATCGATCGAAAAAAAAGTACGAAAGTGGACTTATGAGTTTGTTGTACTGCAGCGATGATGTCCGTGTTCTAGCAAGAAATCGGTCGGGTTTCATGCAAGCAGAAGTTCTCATGTTGGCCGCTGTAAAGTGGGCACTTGGAGACTGCCTTCCGTCCCCTGATCGTGCATCGGTTGACTTAAGGTCTGTGACGATCATAATGCATTCAATGAATTGAGCTTTTCAATGATTGAGAGGGTTTGATACGGTTTCATCTATCACACATATCAGCTGAGCGCAGAATGTGGAGGCCTGCGCTTCGATTAGCAGCCACCATCGCGTTACACTGGTTGTGCCACAACTTAGACCTGCTTAGCATTTGTCTGAGGTCAAGTCTACTTTCGGGCACCAATTTGTCTAGGTTCAGCGGGGGCATGTAATAGAAAACCCCCTCAAAATTATGGAAATAGTTCCGGTATGAGACATAATTTTGGTTTGATGACCCAATACGGCTAAATCCTCACGACAACCCCATGTTGAGGCTGGTTAGAATGATGCTAAAAATTACTTTTTTTGTGCTTTGGGACTCAAAGGTAGCAGGTGGCCACGTTGTTAAATACAAGTAAAAGTTTTTTTGTGTTGAGTCAGTGCACAGATTAGGAGGCAGGGCAGGACGGGGATGCTAGCCAATAAAAGACGACTCACTAATCTGAGACGGCAAGATGAAAGTGCACACTTTGCTACCAAAGTGTTCTTTTCACACTCCACACATTCAACCCCAGATACTTATTTTTTTCAATTTTTCCAAGACTTAGGGTAAAAACAAATTTTTTTTAATTAAAAATGGGGTCTAGAATCGGCTTGTACTGAATGAGATTTATTAATATTGAAGCAATCTTGGCTTCTGTTGCAAGCTTTATACCGTTGTAAATTACCATCAGGAACATTGCCGCACAAAATAAAGGCGGAGCTAGACTCAGACGACAAACAATTACCGGTATACTGTTTCCAACGTTGGGAATAGACTTGCATGCTCATGTTAGATTCATTCTTTTGGATTTCGGTCTGCAAAAATATATCTATTGTGGTTTTCTCAGTATACCTAATGGCAAAGTATTTACTGTATAGTGACGTGAAAAAAATGTTCAATATTGTTTTTGTTTCTTTTAGACGGTAGACATCAGGGCCACACACTCACGCTGAAAATGCTATGCTAATTTGGACATCAGCTTGAACATACCTACCCACAATGCATTGGCCGAGTTTTAAGTGTGATGCATGACTTTAATTCCATAAGCGGAATGTGGCCGAAATGCGTGTGAATGGAGGAGAAGAACGATGAGGGGACGGGACAAACGAAGAAAGAAGAAAAGGTACAAAGAGAGAGAGAGAGAGAGAGGCTTGGGGGGGGGGCGTTGCATTCCTACACGATCCCCCTTTTCCAAGGTTTTTGGAATGGCCGAGATGCAGCCAAGGGAAGGAAGGAAGGAAGGAAGGAAGGAAGGAAGGAAGGAAGGAAGGAAGGAAGGAAGGAAGGAAGGAAGGAAGCTAGAGGAAGAGAGGGGAGGGGCCGCTGTGGCTTTTGTCTGCTTCCCACGTTTCAAAGCCAGTCTTGAAAAATGAATAGACAGAGCAAAATCAATTGCATGACCTTCACAGAGGGAGAGAGGGAGTGAGATTGAGAGAGCAGCGCATGAGGGGAGCAGGGGGGGAGCAACGGAGGAAGTGATGGACAGAAGGAAAGAAGGAAGGAAGGAAGGAAGCAAATGAAAAGAAATGTTTTCATTCTTCCTTATTGGGCATTTGTCTTGGCGCGTCTCTTTGATCAACTGTTCGCTTGCCACTGTTGCCTTAAACAATAAGCGGACCCGCTCAATCGAAGGAGATCCACTACAATTAAGAGCCTACCTTTACAAATTGAAGTTTTTAACTCTTATTTCTGGTTAGTCACACAATACATGTCGTGTAGCTTTTACACTTTGGACTGGAGCAGAACTGCACTCTGTGTGACACTGAGCGATAGTTCTATGATTCGGTTCTCTCGTTTGGGAGCCTGTGACGAATGAAAACGGTCCATTGTTATGTTTTAGTCCATGAGTTACTGGAATTGGACTACAAGAAGCTTATTTTAGTGAGCAAATGTTCTTTTCTGTTAACGTGGCGCTGATCTTTAGTCTACACGTTGACATTGATTGATTCGCCTATTTTACAACGTCAGTCTACGGAGAGCTCATCTGCATAATATTGTCTCACACGTCTTTGAAGCCCATTTGCATGTAGCAATATTTTCGAAAGGGATTTTTGTGTTGTTGAAAAGCAACTCAACTGGAAAATATGACGAGTATGTTCTTAATTGGGAAAGGGTCTCAATTCTTTTTCCCACCTGACTTTGGGCAAGATGCGGGAGTGCAATTGCGCAATTAATTAGTTGATTAATCAATTAATCATATATTTTTTTAAACATTAAATTTTCATCTCTGTGTTTGAAACCAGGACATTACTTCAAATTGACAGTGCAGAGAAGATCCAAAAATAATTAATTATGATTAATGTTCTGGTTTGGTCTGTAGCATGACAGAAAATTGACAAAACTGTTGATCATTGTTTTCCACAGTAAAATCAGACGTTTGCTTATTTTGGGGAAAAAACACAAACATACCGGTAATCAGTCTGCTTTCATGGAGGAGTCATTTTATGAAACAAGTTATTGAAACGATTAATCGATTATCAAAATAATCCCTTGTTTATTGGATGATTGAGCTATAATTGCACCTCTACTTGACAGGGTCTTAAAAGCTAAATATGATCGACCAAGACATTGCACAATAATGTAAAGTAACCTGGAATCTCTCCGTAAAACCAAAATGTCAAGTCTGTACAGGTGTTACTGTTACTGAGCTTCTGTTTAACAATTTCAGATGAACTGTTGTGGGCAACTTTTTGCGCAGTCTTTGTGAGAACAAGCGCAAATCTGTCCTCAGTAACCTGATGCTTCGCAAGTACTGCACCCAAATCAAAAGGTCTCAACTGCTCATAAAGCAGTCATGATTGCCGCATTAAAGTCTTTCATTACAAATGTGTCGCAAGTTGACAGGTGCAACATGGCAGCTGGCGGGCCCCCCTCCCATCTTTTACAAGGTATTGAACAATGACAAGTGGGCTCCGGCCTCAAGTGTTTTACTGTCTCTGTTAGTGAGGTCAAACACACCTCTCGCCCGCCGAGCGCCACTGACATTGACTTTCACTCTGCTCACAGTCGCTCTCCTTCCCTCCTTGCCTGCTTGCCGTCACCCCCCCCCCCCCCCACACACACACACACACCCGCATCTGCCACCGCCTCTAATTCACGGCGTTAAAAGCAGCCGGGGCTTTTAAGGCAAGTTAATTGCACTCAAATTATGTTCGACCACGAAAAGAGTGAGGGAATGACAGCGCAGAGACGGTGGGATGGAGAGAGAAGATAATTGTGCCGGAGTGGGAGGCGGCAATTAGGGTCACCCTTTCTTTATCTGCGCGAGCGTCAAGTTGATGAAACATCACAATCGGATGCGAGTAAACAACTTGGCGGTTGATCAGACTCTGTGTTTTGAAAAGGGCGTGAGCGCTGAACTTGAGAGAAAATGACAGATGAGGAGACAGTGGATGGAGAAAGCTGCACTGACTGTTATCGGGTTCCCATGGAAACGGGTTAAAAAGGTTGACCCTGTGGGGGAGGTGCCTCCCTATATGTGTGTGTGCGTGTGTGTGTGTGTGTGTGTGTGTGTGCGTGTGTGCCATTAGTCATGAACTTAACTGGGACTAAATTATGTATTAGACAGACGTATAATGAAAATCATTAAAATGAAATTTCTGTCTTTTCTCCCTGCCGAGCGCCGGGGAGACCCGGAGAATTGACCTGCGAGTCAGACCATAATTAACGTGTGCAATGGCGCCCTGTCCCGCTTTTTCTTATTCCCACAATGAAATTAAGCCTTGCAGCAGAGTCCCAGCCGGCCATTCAAACACGAGTGTGTCGGAGAGCGCTGAGCAAAGATCACACGAGCTCACACGTCGATGCTCGCACGAGATGGAAGTCTTAGCTGGTCCAGAAATTTTACTGGACTGCTTTATAGTGACGTCAGCGTCACACTGAACAATTTTTAAGTTGACCGAAAAGGATGACACTTAAAAAAATAAAAAAGCCAGATAGTCAGAAAAACAAGTCCTAAAATCACAGATCCGAGTTAATTTGTTAGCAGGCTACTTCCTGGTTCATGCAGGATGATATCTGAGATGTTGCGGAAAGGTTCCAGGACGGGTGCCTTGAGGTATATTTCAAATCCAAAGGAACTATTTTCCCTTCAAATGTAATCTACTTTGGGTGACACGGTGGGATACTGGTTAAGCACGTCCTCCTCAAAGTAAAGAGGTCAAGGTTCGATTCCAGGCTTTGTCCTTCCTGTGTGGAGTTTGAATGTTCTCCCTGTGCCTGTGTGGGTTTTCTCCGGATACTGCCGTTTCCTCCCCCATTCCAAAAACATGCACTTTAAATTTTCCTGTCTGGCTGAGCGACTCCTCACATGTAAAAGCTGCTTCTCCTTTGTGGAAAATTAGGGTACTGTAATAAAATGAGCATTTTTTTCTAAACAACAGCTATACTGATAACCTGGTAAGACATTTCTTGGTAGATTTAATTCATCAGTGTGGATAGTGTTTACCTCGTGTTGAATTAAAATCTTGACCCAATGTGCTGGGTCAAATTCTCAACCCAAAGTGCTGGGTGTAAACAAGCCAGAATGGCTTTTTTTGGACCCAGCTGTGTTACACCCAATTTGGGTTAGTTTGGATCTCACAGCTTTAAGGGTGTATGTATTGGAAGTAAAAATGTTGCACTTTTGATTAGGATTTTAAATATGATTTTTTTTTCTTTACTTCAGTCGTGAATGAAAATTCTTTCACTTTGTGCTCCTTGGTTCAACATTATATAGACAAACATATTTTGCTTTTTTTTTTTGAGCAATGACAATAGTTCAGGGAATTGTGTGAGATTAAAATAAGACATTTTATTCTGTAAATGTTGACCCACTGAGCAGTTTGTTTATCATCCGCTCATCATCAAAGTCACTGAATCATCTACCCGCATGTGAAGTAGAAGTTCACACACAACCGCGCCACAGAAGGATCTTTGTTCTCCGAGTGAGATACCGACACTTCTGTGGGACCCTCTCTTCACATGTGCGCACGATTGTGGAAACACACGCACACGCACACACACAACAACACACACACACACACACACACACACACACACACACACACACACACACACACACACACACACACACACACAAACCCACAGCATGTCCAGTGTTTTGGTTTCCTGGCCACCCTATTGTACCCTGGCAGTCTTTAATAAATGGCCCTCTGTGTATTTGTGAGTGTGAGTTTAAACTCATCCATCAGACCCCCACCACCTCCGCTCTAGTCCACCTCACCGCCAGACCACCCCCCTCCCCCTCCCCCAGCTTCATGTCACATCAAGCGTTTCCTCTGCCATGTTGACACTAGTCAGCACTACTGATCACCCGCCATCACCTTCACTCCTCCTGGGACCTGACGCATGACACACACACATGCTGTGCGTCTATGTGTGACCTTTTAGATTGCTGTGATATGATGGGTGCTGCTTCCTCCACACTCTCCATCATGACTGCCCACCAGCCACACATACACACACACACTCTGACTGAGACACCCCCGCCTCCCTCCGTCCCTTCCAGGCACTGACTGGCTGGCTGAAGGGTCCCAGCACCAGACCCTCTTTCACAGTCCTGAATGGACTTGCCTTATTTATATTCACACAGTCACACAGGGGGGACCCCAATCTCACAATGCCACTGTGGCTTTGTCCGGCAACTCTGTATTTATGTGTGTGTGTGTGTGTGTGTGTGTGTGTGTGTGTGTGTGTGTGTGTGTGTGTTTTAGACAGGATAGGCTTCCGTGTGTTTTGTGCATGAGAAATCATTGCCGCGTGTATTCTTGAAGTGTGTGTGTGTGTGTGTGTGTGTGTGTGTGTGTGTGTGTGTGTGTGTGTGTCTATAACTCTAATGGAATGCCTCCCTCTTCTATTCACTGAACTCACATCACAAGCAAGCAGCTGGTTAATATATTAATAAATGTCTGTGTGTGTGTGTGTGTGTTCCACTCCCCCATGTTCAGTTGTAACCCAGAGCAGCGCTTTCGTTTTCCTGTCATAACGTGTATTGATTTTCTTCAGCCTTGCAGTGACACACATATCTAAACTAAACATATACCGTAAACACACACACACACACACACACACACACACACACACACACACACACGCACACACACACACACACACACACACACACACACACACACACACGCAGGTGTCCTATGATTCCTAAAGTCATGCGCAAACTCAAATGCTCATACGCATTACGCCCATATACACACAAATACACACACGCGACGCAAATAGGGAAGACTGTTCAAAAGCATCCCTGTTGAAGTGAGATTAGTTCCCCCACATACGGTCTCTACGCACTCGCAGGTGTACTACCCGTACACCCCCCCTTCACCCGGCCCCTTATTCCCTCCCACCCCCAACATAAAACAGTAAATTCGGCTGATTGGTGAATTAATCTTGCACGTCACCAAGGGCCCCTCGCGCCCCGCGTTTGCTTGGAAGCAAGTGATCACTCTCGCCTTGCTTAGTGTTTTCTCATTTTCCTCGCCTTAGCCTTGCTGCGGCTCTCATACCTATCTTCAACCTGCAACCCACCAACCCCCAATCCCCTCCACCTTCCTCCTCAATGTATAACCACCCCCCACTCCCCCCCGCATCCCCCCCGCGCAACCGCCTGCCTAACCACCTCCAACTCTATTTGTATTGTAATTGCCTCGGTAAACAGCACCACTTTGGCACCGAGCAGCTCTGATAGCTTATGTTTGGGATGCATTAAGAGTGGCGAAGCCAACTGAGTGTGTGTGTATGCGTGTGTGTGTGTGTGTGTGTGTGTGTGTGTGTGTGTGTGTGTGTGTGTGTGTGTGTGTGTGTGTGTGTGTGTGTGTGTGTGTGTGTGTGTCAGTGTGTTTGAAAGATTGCGCTGAATGCATCCTGTTGTGCTTGCTCTTCAAAATGTTCCATTTAAAAAAGATATATATTTCACAATGCTTTTATTCTTTTGTTGTACATTCTGTGGCTTTTGGTGCCTTTTATTACAAGAGACGAGCTTTGTGAGATACGTGCAGGCGTTCAGCTGTTTTTTAATTATTTTTTTTACAAAAACATTTGAGATATGGGTGTATGTTGACACACTTCACAACAATAAGCAGTATGGCAATGAACAATTCTTCTTTACTGACACAACCTAGTTCAAGTTGACATTCAAACTTAACATAAAATAAAAAGGATTACACATTGCGTATTTAAAACAACCACATGGCTTTGCCATATCTACGTCAGTTTAGAATAATGCTAACAAACAATAGAGAATGCCATAGACAGGCTAACAAATAGCACCAGTGTCACCGTGTTATAACCATTTAGCAGCACATATCTGAACACAAATGGTGGAGCAACACAGAAACAGACACTATAACAATATTTGCAGACACATATTCTTTATTTTTTGGAAAAATGACCATTAGTCAGTCAGTTGTGATAACTCTTCTTCGCGTGTGTCACTGTGTCTGTATTACACACTACAGTAGTGTACAGACACACAAAAAAAAACGTTGGCGTTTTTTATTTTAGAGGCTTTGTACAAGCGTGGTGGCCACAGAATGGATTAGACTTTCTCAAGACACCTCTCGGATATGTTGGAGTCACATTATTTGTCATTGATCTTGCGACAAAATGAAACACCTTTTTAACGCGCGCACGTTTTTTTTCCAAGTGAATATGTCCTGGGGAAAATGAGATCGAAGCACACTATAAGAAGGTCCACAAAAGCAAAGCCACGGTAAAGAAGATGGCATTCTCCACTACATTCAGATCAGTAAAACGTCACTTTTTACTTAGCCTTGTTCCTGGTTGATTATGAGTAGGATGGGCATGACGTTTTTATGCGATCTAATGTTGACCGAGCGTGCCATCAAATTCATTTCAAAGATTTGCCGTGAAAAAGGCTCAATGGACTTATTAGTACATTTACATTTTTTGCATGTGTTCATCACCATGATTGCTTTGCGTTTCTGCAACAATTTCAAATCCATGACAGAAATTGCATATTCTTCAAAAGCCCATTTGTTTTGTGAAGAGCAACAGTTTCCTTGAAATAATGGACCAAGGCACCGCGGGGGCATCATCCACAATTCAAATAAATACCCCCGATGGAAAAGGCACCTTCTTCTTCACTCAATCAAGTAAATAAATTAGGCGTGCGCATAATTATGAAAGTTTGTAGACGCTAGAATTCACATACAACATTAGTGATGTGTTGCGCTGCATGAGGAAAATGGTGATCATATTGGAGGCTGACTGGCTTTCTGTTCACCTCACAATAGAAAATGGATGGATGGATTCTAATTTAGTTTGTACAAATTTCTCCCCACAAAAAAAAGATTGGATTACGGAATTTCTTATTTCAGAAGTACGCATGGAGCCTTCAAATCACATTAAAACATAATATCAAACTCTCGATAAGCTTTTCAGTGTCAAGCTGCTCCCCATTCTTGCTTTTGTCTTCGATAATGTAAAATCCGAAAATAACTCTATATTGGAATAACTTTTTCCAATCCTATCTATTCCTTAGATATTACACTGTAATTAACTATGACAAAATGTGCTGAGTCTTCAGGGATGTTTGATGCCACCCACACATGACTGATACTGGCCCAGCTTGCTCTCACATGAATTGTTGGAGTGTCTGTAATTAAAAGTATTCATTTTACTTTGATGAAAATAATGCAGTCGCTGATGGCGTAGCGGTACACTCGCCCGACTTGTGTGCGGGCAGTGTGGGATCGCTTCCCACTCAGTGACGGTGCGATTGTGGGTGTGAATGGTCGTTTGTCTCTCTCTATGTGCCCTTTGACTGCAGCTGGCGACCAGTTCAGAGGGGAGTGCGTCTTTTGCCCAAATTCAGCTGGCACAGGCTCCAGCCACCCCCGTGATCCTCATCGGGATAAAGTGTTGTTGAGAATGGACGGATGAAAATAATGTGGCCTCGAAGCATCATTTATTCATTTCATATCATTGATTACGAGAAGACTGTGTCTTTTTAGACAATACGGTAAAATCTCTGGGGGATTACTGACCGCTATCCTTGAGTCTTTTCCGCTTAGATGTCTTTATTCATTTCATGGGTTTTTTTTCCCCTTCATGTCTTCCTGATGTGTGTTCGTGTCTTTGTTTCAGTGAGACGGTCCTCACATTCTCTGGCCACTGACATCTTTGAACAGCACCTGGGGGCACATCTCCTGCAGGTAACTGCCGCAACACTCACATCTTCCCTTCCCGCGTCCTTTTCAACACTTCTCAGCACGGATAAATTGTGTTTTTCTTTGTGTAGCTCGAGGTGGGCAAACATTTGTGCTCGAGGGCCACTTTTGATGTCCAAAATGGACAGAAGGGCCACCTTCACTCGTAGACGAGGTCAAAATATGTATGCAGAATGTGTAAAATAATTGTATTGATTTTTTTTTGTAGTCGACGTTAAAGTGATGATCGTTGAGTTGAGTACAATCAAACGATGATGTCATTGATATTTGTTTTAATTGTCAACTAACTCAGTGTCGCACCTACAAACACAAGCTCTCTCAGTCTCGCCATCGTCCTCGGTTGCACAGGCCACACCCCCTGATCTGTTCATCCAATCACGTTAAAGAGCATTGGTCATTCGTTCATATTCGGATACTCTTTGAAATGGTAGAACTTGAACAACAAATCCCCGAACACAACTGCAGGATTGCTATTCGTTACAGAAAGTAATATTTGCACAAATCAACTTTTTTTTTTTTCTTTTTTTTTTACACTACAAGTACTTTTTTCTTGATAGTGGATTGGATTCTGAATCCCTTGTTTCTTTCTCTGCACATCATGTTTTAATAATAATAATAATAATAGTTACTTTATAGCAATTATATAATATGTAATAGTATATTGATTAATATTTGTGAATTAAGGGTTAGGTTAAGCAACAGAGCGATTTGTTTTCTGAAACGTCATAGCTAGAAATGACAAGGCATGGTCAGATCTGTATTGCGCAAGGTTTTGTCGGTCAAATTGAAACACCAAAAATGAAAATATCTCAAAAACATGATAGAAAAAGACTTCAAGTCAAATATACGTTTAGGTCCATACTCTGATCATTTTCTGTTCACTGCAGGAGGAGCGAGTGCTTTGCATGATGTTTTGTAGGAAACCCGCACTTGTGTTACAGAGAACGTGACAAGATTTTTGAAAGATCTGACTGTTTGTCAGACCGTAAGGGTGTCTGTAATTTCTGATTGGATGAGGGAGTCGGAGGCTGTGGTCAATGGACGCAGGGACGGTAGTGGGAGGATGCGAAATGAGGGCGGGGGGGCGATTCAGAGAAATGGGAGTTGGATTTTTTTTTTTTTTTAACATCAAACCTGCCTGTTTAGATAGGCGTGCATTTGTGATATTTGAAAATTGACTTCTGGATTTAGTCGGCGACCACGCCAGCGTCTCATTTTTAGTCCAATATTTTCACATGCTCGAGGCACCGTTTGCTGCACAAAGCCAGCACCTGTTGATTTCAGCGAGCCGTCCATATTGTTAAAGCCAAAAAACATGGTTGCCGATTGATTGATTTCAAGCTATCACGATCGGCGTGGAGTGCCATCAACGCGTCAATGCGTCGCTCGCCCTCGGGGCCATATTTCGCCCGCTCCTGCAGTAGCCGGCAACACATCTTCCCAACGATCTTCGCAAGACAGTAATGGTCACATCACTAAGCCATGAACTTCAGATGTTCAGACAGCGTCTTTAGCTGACCTGTGTACATTTTGCACAGGTGAATTGTAGGCTGGAGGAGTGTGGCGCAAGAGGGCTGCAGGGGGGGGATGGGGTGCAGTATGTCGGTAACACCGCAGATTAGGAAGAGGCTGAGGGAAGGACGCCAGTTGGAAGAGCAAGCGCAGCAGCGAGGGATAAGGGGGAACTACACGGATTAAGGGAGGAATGGAATAAGGGAGGCGTGGG
Organism: Hippocampus mohnikei; assembly: GCA_026261675.1. Classification (NCBI taxonomy): domain Eukaryota; kingdom Metazoa; phylum Chordata; class Actinopteri; order Syngnathiformes; family Syngnathidae; genus Hippocampus; species Hippocampus mohnikei. The sequence goes on along the minus strand of JAKGUB010000677.1, from coordinate 815,914 downwards.
AGCAGGTGGAGAGAGGTTAGGAATTTCCAAGTGAGACAGTTTGTGGCAAAAAAAAAAAAAAAGAAGCACACGTCCGCTGTCCTCTGGCATTTTAAGGAGGGGTGGGAGACTTAGGGAGCGGCGTTGATAGGAATCAAATTAATGCTGCGGAAGAAGAAAAAAAAACTGTATGATTCTTCACTCCCCAGCCGTCCTGCGGCCGTAATAGCCTGATAATTGCACTTTAGTTCTCCGACATTCAGGCGGCTGGTTTTTCTCCTCGCCACGACACACGACTCCCCACACCCCGCACGGCCACACATTTGCATACTGAATGTGTCACTTGCATAAATTACTGCTGCCACTTTAAGCACCGAGCCCGCCAAAATAGCAATCATTCTTTATAGCGGACTAGCTCTGCTCTGTGTGTGTGCGTGCTCATGTGTGTGTGCGTGCGCATGTGTGTGTGTGTAAGCTTGTTGTGACGATTAATATTTTTCTGTGAAGCAGTCCTCTCTAATGGGCTGGTTGTATACCTTTCACTTCTCATTAGACTCACTGCAGACTGTAATGACTCTGGTTTTATCTGTGTCTCTGTTGCTGTCTGCATATGTATGTGCCTGTGTGCTGTTGTGTGCGCGCGTGTATGTGTCAAGAGATGCAGTGTTCTGCTTTGGTTGTGAGTTCATTACATCTGATTGAAGCAGCTCTGGTCCGTGTACTATACTGCTCGGAGTCTCCTCTATGCTTTTATCTTTCGGTGTGTGTAAGTGTACGTGTCCGTGTGTGTAAGTGTGCATGTGTGTGTGCGTGTGTGTGTAACTGCACGTTTTTATTGTTTGTTGGGAACATGGAGCTTTTTGTAATTTCAGCCTGCCTTGTAGAAAATACGATGAATACAGATCTTGTTAACATGCATGACTGTGCCATCACATTTACGGCATATAGCTAGATACCGTGTGTGTGTGTGTGTGTGTGTGTGTGTGTGTGTGTGTGTGTGTGTATTTTTGAATTAAGAAAAGGCCGAGGGGTGACGGGTTGTTTATTCTCCTATTGTAATTTGTTCGATACATACTAATTGCTCTAATTTGGATGTCTCATTTCCTTTGGTCGTGTGTGTGTGTGTGTGTGTGTGCGTGTGCGTGTGCGTGTGTGTGTGCGTGTGTGTGTGCGCAGTCTTTGGACGGCTTTGTGTTCGTGGTCAGCCAGGAGGGACGTTTTCTTTACATCTCAGAGACGGTTTCGATCTACCTGGGACTCTCGCAGGTAAGGCAAACTCAACACACGCGCACACACACACACACACACAAAAAATCACACATCATTCATTCAGTCAACTTCATCAATCTTTCATTCTTGTGAAACCTACTTTTGTTTTCTAAGAAATTCATAGAAATACAAATAATCAGGTACAGGATGCAACAGTCATCATGATAAACCCTTAATAGCGCTTACTAGTTGGCATTCAGGTTTCAACATGATTAGGAGTACTGGAGCTTTACTTTGGGATATACATGCACACACAAACACACACACATGCACACACACTCCTACACGCACACACACAATTATGCAGCATCGTTAAGTTGCTTTGATGCGGACACTTTTGATATCAGTGAACTCTTGACATGTTACTCTTTTTAACAGGAATGGGGAGTTTGAAATGAAATTAATTAAACATAACTTTCAACCAGTACCACTCAGCCCAATTTAACATTATTTCTAGAGCAAAATAAATAAATAAATAAAACGCAGCTGTAACAAAGTGCTGATCAATAAAGAAATCATTAAAATGTGATGAAGAACAAGAATCAATTTTCTGATCCGCTTTATCCTCACAAGGGTCGCGGGTGGGTGCTGGAGCCTATCCCAGCCGTCTTCGGGCGCAGTAGGCGGGGGGACACCCTGAACCGTTGCCAGCCAATCGCAGGAATAACAATAATAAATAGATAAAATATTATTTTCTGACTAGGGTTACATTGACATTTAGCATACAGGAGGTGCAGACAAGACAGAGCAGCAAGATTGAAGTCTTCGGTATGAGGATGCCGAAATCATAGCGCTCATGTCTCTGCCCAGGATGCCGAAATTATAATCTCGTGATCACAGCCTCACTCACGTTTGCTACAAGATGTGAACAAACAACTGCAGTTTTTAAACAGACGATACGTTGTACATAGACAGGACTGCTTCAATTCCACCTCCTGTTTAGTCTCATCCTGTCATCGAGTTAATGAAGAACTCAGAATATCATTTCACTTTTTTTTTTTTTGCCTTTTGAAAATAATGGAATAGAAATAACCATTATGTTTTTCGCATTAAAACTCTTATTTTAGTTAGAAGGAATAATTTCAGCTATGGAGCTTTCATTAAGTGCTGGTCAAATTTATTTTTTTTCAGCACTGTGCAGCATATGTCATGTGAGTGTGGATGCAAGCGTGCGCGTGCATCTTTGACGACTCCCCTCGCACATGCCCCTCTTCTCAGAGCATGTCCGCTCTCTCTCTCTCTTCAGGTCCCTCGCTCTCCAGGTGCTCACCTCTGTTGATTGCCTGTGGCCTCTTGTACTGTGAATGTTAAGTCCTGCCATTTTGCCCAGATGCATAAATAATAACAGTAATTACTGGGCCAGCAATCAAAGTGTCGCCCCGGCACGCTGGGCCTGTCTAGGGGAACAAATCGATAGGCATCTTAAAAGCCACATTGATTGTAGGGAGGGGGAAAAACACCAAGGGGGATGGCATGATAGATAGAGACAGTCGGGAGGGGAAGAGAGAGAGGCGGGGTGTGGGGGGTGGGGGGGTGGAGGAAGGGGGTGAGGTGTGATAAGGGAGGAATATTTCAAAGCGAGAAGGAGACAGTGTGTTACAGAGGGAGAGGGGAAAAAAGGGAGGAAATGAGCTGATCGTGACAATAATGGATGTAAATTAGAGTCATTTTAATTGTGGGAATCGGCTGTGATTGAAGGTCTGCGGGCGGCCATGTTAACTAAGTTGATTTTTCTCTCAATCTCAGTACAGTAATCACACGCCGCGTATGGGCTGAAAGATCTTTGGTCATTGTGGTTGGCTCACGCCTGTCCTTTATCTCGAGTCCGTCCTCATGTTGTGATCCAATTTTGCTTAGCTGTGCAAGAATATTCTCAGTGTTCTACCTGCCTGATTACGTACACTGTTCCAGATAATAACCACTGCAAAGGCTTTCATTGGAGATGTTTGAAACATATATATATATATATATATATATATATATATAATATAAAATGAATATTGTTTTTAAATCTCTGATCAGCTATTTTAACCCACAAGCAGAATGAAAAACAAAAAGATTCATTCATTTCATAGGTGATGTATTCCCACTATCAACAGAGATTATTCTGCAACGTCACTGGTCAAATACAAATTTACTAGCATTGCACGCGGCAAGGTTAGAAAATGCAACATTGAACAATGTCATGACCGACATTGAAATACACGAATGTGGCCGAAGTGTTTAGCAGAAAAATGAAGTTGAGCTTTTATCCCTTAAAAAGTATATTTCACTCTTTTATTCCCCATGACGTATAAATACGTCAAGAAAAGCCACTACGACCGCCCGCCCATTTTCCTTTATTTTTATTGTATTTTTTTGCATCATAGTGTGCAGAAGGGTCTGACGCAGCCTCTGACTAAAGATACGGCTTGTCTGCATTGTAAATCATTTAAAATCTGTCCAGCAGGTGGCAGCAGGTGGCAGCAGGCGTAAGCGATCAGCCAGAATCATGCTGCAGAACAAGTAGAAGAACACGCTACTCCACAGAGTTGTGGAGTCAAGTGTAGTTGCGTGTAGTCACGTGAGAGCGCATTTCAAACCAGTAACGATGGAGAAATCAAAACAATTAACCCGTGACGATTGCTTTCGGGGAAGAAAAGCTTCCAGCATGACGAGGGCGATAGAGTTGCTGAAAGCAGCGGGATGCTTTCGCAAAAGTAACAAGCAGACATCAAAAGGCTCCGTGTGCACGGACATCGTCTGCCTGCCTCATGCAAAAGCCACACCGCTGCGAAGGCACCGCGAAATGAAAACAGCCCTTGTATCTTTGTTTGAGAGGTTTGCTCCAGTGAAAATGGCTGGGATTCATTGAGTTACGTTGTTTGGCAGCCACTGGAACATTATGCACAGGTTGAACATAAACACTGCATTTAAATGGAAAAAAACCCCAAAAACACAAAAACACACGAAATAAAAATATTGATAAAGATTTATTTGAAATTGAGAATATGTCCCTAAATCAAAGTTTCAAGGCAAACAGTTCTTAAAGGTTAAATACAAATGTATTGTCCAAAAAGTTAAATACAACTGAATTGTACCTAGGAAGTGATTTATACAACAATTTAAGAATCGCTGCAAAATGTATTGTGTATTCATTCAAGTCATGAAAGGTGCCAAAATAAACGCATAGAGCCCTATTTTTGGAAAACTGGCACCCTTGTGCTTGGCTTCAAAACGGGCATAGTTTTATTTTCGTGCCAGCGCAAGTCAAGTCTACTGTGTTTGGGGCCGTGTTGCATCTCTGCGTGTTCCGGCGCATGGAGATGCTTTGCCCCCGACATCTCTGATAATTTGGTAACAAAAAGTAGACCGCGCTTGACGTAAAAACGGACACATCTCAATTTTGTTACACCCAAGTCTACCTTCGCAAAGTCCAGTAAAAGAAAACTCCACCCATGCACACAGTTAGATTGCGCCTGCGCAAGACTTGTACTGGGATCAAAAATCGGGCCCACCGTTGTCTGTGGCACCCTTCTGATTGAGTGAATGTCTGTTCGATAAAAGCAAGCAGGCTATCCATTCAAGATGCTAAATGTCCTCATCCCCAAGGGCTGGATCAACACTGCGTGCTTCAAGTGACACAAGTTGGATTTTTTGCACTCAAGCGGCACAATTGGGAAAAAAAACGCATGGAATTGGATAGCCGCAGGATCTGGCCCCTTCCAACTGTGAATAGAAATCATATATAAATCAGATATATCCCAATGTCAGTATAATGTAAACGCATAGACGCGGCTTTTGTTTTTTAGATGCAGAATACACATTTACACTCGTGTTTTGTGATTTTCACATGTTCAGTTGGATGTTGTCCAACTTAATGGCTATTCTGTCAAAGAGAAATATCAACTGAAATAAAAGCCTTTCATGAATTCGAAACATATTTATTAAGCGGTAGCCAGCGTGCACGTGACTCTTTCTAACAACAAATATGAAGATCGTTTTGAAATCTCAGATTTTCGGGGATGAATTGCAAAAGTCTCAAAAGGTGCGTTATGATGATATTAACACAGACAGTTGGCATACAATGAGTGCGCACCTGGACCTGCAGTGTAAATTCATCTAAAGACACGGGCGGGCGGCACACCTCTGCCCTTTAAATGCTACTTAACATCAAATCAGACTCGCATTGGAAAGAGAGGAAGGATTAGCGGAGAGAGGAGCAGACCTTGACGCTCTAGATTGACCCTCACATATAAGACACGCATGTCCATAGTAAAAAGGCATGAGAGAAACCCCACGCCCCACACCCCGCAAAAAAATGACGACCGAGGTAACAAGGGAAATTGACGCTGGTGGAAGATGAGCGAGCGACTACGAGTGTGTAAATAGACTTTAAACGTGTGGCAGAAAGGGGATTTGCCGTGGGATTTCCGAGGTAAACAAGACAGCCGGGCTGGGGTGGAGATGCTAATAAAGCAGAGGTGTTCTTATCGGCTGAGCAGATGGCCTAACTCATCACATCTCCTCAAACAGGACCTAAGCCATCAGCATCGCAGATTACGCCCCAAACCTTGAGCACACAACGTCCCGTTTACCTTCAGCAACCCCCTTCCACGCACCCTGCAAAAAAAAAAATAAAAAAATGTAGGCTTTATTCTAGGAGGAAGGATATACATATGAGAGGCAATGTGCTTGTCTGTTTATGGAGAAAAGACAGAGAGGGAAAGGTAAGTCTGGCAAACACACACACACAGACACACACTTTGTTGCCGAGTGGAGGCGCTCGCAGGGGAGAGAGGAAGGACAGAAAAACAAACGAGTGCAAGTGTGTAACTGGTGGTTTCTTTTAGAGGGCATGTTGAACCCCCACCCCCTTCTGTCGGAGGGTGCGGGGTGGGGGGGGGGGCTCCCGTCCCTGACGTCTGACCCCTCTGCCCCCGGGTTCCTCCCCTGACAGTGGGGGGAGCGGATGCTTAACCGGCTTAGCCCAGGTCACACACCTTGACCAAGGGCACAGCCGGGCGGTCCCGTCTCCCCACGCCCCCCTCCCCCACCCCGCCGAACCCACGGCTCCCGCTCCCCAGACGCCCACTCGTATCATTGCTCCTCTCACCGGGGTCCCCCCGGCCTGGAATAAGGCCACGCGGCGGAGTGCATGATGGGAAGCAGCGGAGGGTGAGAGGATGGATGAAATCAAGGAGATTGGAAGCGGGAGGGACTTAACGGGGAGGGGGAGAAAGGGGATAAATGGGGAAAAGAGAAGAGAAGGCTGGATGCTCGGACCAGGGAGGAGAGGAGAATTGATCTGGGAATGGTTAGTATGCAGCCCCCGCTCCCCCACCCCCCCTACCTTAACCCCCCTTTGCCCTCCCTCCCCACCTCTCTCCTCTTCCATCAGTCAGTGAGGACTGTGAGTGTGTTGTGGACCACTGCCCGGATGCCTCATACATATTAAACCCCCCTTGCTATTATTTATATCATGTCTCTCCTCCCCCACCCCTGCTTGCTGCCCTCCTCCACCACCTCCTCCTCCTTGGTCTTCTCCTCCTCTTCCTCCTTCTCATCCCAGTACATACATGCACGTGCATGTCTGCGCAGGGCACGCAAACAATGACACACACAATGGTATTAAAAACAGGCTGTCTAGCCGTACGCACGCACGCCAATGATCTGGATCTCTCCTCACATTGCCGCACCCTGCCGCCCAATTACCCCCCCCTCCAACCTAACCCACCCCCCGCCCACTGTGCGTGCCACATCCTATACCTGTTTTTTTTATGTCTGAGCCTGACTCATCCTCTCAATGGCTGCGTCTGCTTCTCATCGCCTCCTCTCTGTCTGATCTCCGTCTTCAATCCCTCCCTTCTGCCGGTGATGGAGTGATAGTATTCGCGTAGGTCTTAAGCCCACCCCCCTCCATTGCCCCCTCATCGTAAAACTCATGAGGTCCTGTTTGTCTCTCAATGTTGTCTTCAATACTTCCAAGGGGCGATGGGATTTTGTATCTTTCACTGGAGCGGAGGCGAACTTATTATCCTTCTAGAAAAAAATATCTATCTATCGATACCGTATTTTGACAATCATACGACGCACCGTATTTAAAGGCGTAGTGTCAGTTACGGGTGCTATTTCTGTATTTACCACATACACAAGACGCATTGTATTATTGCATGGTAAAATATACGCTAGCTTAATCAAATACGGTTGCGTGCATGCTAGCATATGTTTTCAAAAGGCAGTGGGAGCAAAACTGAGTTCGGCTGTACTTTATTGAAGTATTGAATAATGTGCTCACGTTAGTTTTTGATCAATCTTCATTCTCAAATCCATCAAAGTCCCGATCTTCTGTCAGCTGGGCAAGTTCACATTCAAACGCGTCAGGTTCCATCGCGTCATTGTCAGAGTCCCTCTCGTCGCCGTGCGTCTCCTCAGAAACGATGCCGGCTTTTGCGAAAGCTCGAACAACAGTGCAAGCAGAAAGGTATGCCCGAGCATCCACAATTCATTCAGATACTTGCGCGGATGGATAGATGGCGCCGTTTCATAAAACAAAAGCACCGAGCACCATGGATTAGTTGATCTTGAATTCTCTCTCGGCTGCTCGATTCCCATGATCCGCCGCACAATTGATAGCTTGCAGATACGTCTGTGCTTCGTCAGCGTGTCTCTTCACAGGTGCCATTTTCGGCATGTTCACGTATCACGTACAATTCACGTATCGGCACCTACCTGAGGACGTGTGTTTAGTGTCCTCATTCACACCCACCATTCCCATTTTAACATCTGCATGCAGTCCTCAGTTACGTCCGACTTTCCTCTATATAAGCAATGTGTTACAACACCGATCTGGTAAATTGGTTTACATGTGAATGTAAGCTAATAAGGTAACTGCCCTTTGCAGTGATGGTGTTCAGTCTAAATATGATTTAGGAATTGCAATATATTGCAATTTCGGTGGTATTGCAATATATGTCAGAGTTTGGTTCGCATTGCCGGCAGTAAGTCGGAATCGTTTCCAGTGAGAGTGGGACTATGCCAAGTCTGCCCTTTGTCGCCGATTCTGTTCATAACTTTTATGGACAGAATTTCTAGGCGCAGCCGAAGCGTTGAGGGGGTCCGTTTTGGTGGCCTCAGTATTGCATATCTGCTTTTTGCAGATGATGTGGTACTGCTGGCTCCTTCAAGCAGGGCTCTCACTGGAGCGTTTCGCAGCCGAGTGTGAAGCAGTCGGGATGAGGATCAGCACCTCCAAATCTGAAACAATGGTCCTCAGTCGGAAAAGGGTGGAGTGCCCTCTTTGGGTCGGGGAGGAGATCTTGCCCCAAGTGGAGGAGTTTAAGTATCTTGGGGTCTTGTTCACGAGTGAGGGCAGAAGGGAGCGAGATATCGACAGGCGGATCGGTGCAGCATCTGCTGTGATGCGGACGTTGTATCGGTCTGTCGTGGTAAAGAAGGAGCTGAGCCAAAGGGCGAAGCTCTCAATTTACAGGTCGATCTACGTTCCAGCCCTCATCTATGATGTACCACAACAGCATCTGTGACTTGCCCAAGTGACTTGCCCACCTTACAATACGATATTGACTTTTCATTATTTTCATTATTATGTTTTGTCAGATAATTTTTACATGTTTGCCTTCAATCAAGGGTTCCCAAACTCAAGGGTTTCCGATCTCTGGATCTCCCAAACATAACACATGAAGTAAACCAGGGACAAAATGCAATATGATTCTGAATAAGCACAAAATAATCTATGGTCACGAGCTATGGGTCGTGACCGAAAGAACGAGATCCCGGATACAAGCGGCCGAAATGAGTTTTCTCCGCAGGGTGTCCGGGCTCTCCCTGAGAGATAAGGTGAGAAGCTCGGTCATCCGGGAGGGGCTCAAAGTAGAGCCGCTTCTCCTCCACATCGAGAGGAGCCAGATGAGGTGGCTGGGGCATCTGATTCGGATGCCTCCTGAGCGCCTCCCTAGTGAGGTGTTCCGGGCATGTCCCACCGGGAGGAGACCCCGAGGACGACCCAGGACATGCTGGAGAGACTATGTCACGCAGCTGGCCTGGGAACGCCTCGGGATCCCCCGGGGAGAGCTAGAAGAAGTAGCTAGGGAGAGGGAAGTCTGGGCTTCCCTGCTAAAGCTGCTGCCCCCGCAACCCGGCCCCGGATAAGCGGTAGAAGATGGATGGATGGAATATATTGCAATTCTCCAGATGATTTTATTGTGTGCAACCTCCCGCGGAAATAAAATTGAGTAAATTCAACATGCCATTTTGTCAGTCTAATACCCCCTTCCCACCGCCGCAAAATCATGGGTAAACACGCTTTTTTGGGCAGTGGGAAAGGCTCATTGGCCAGTGTCGATTCGTGTCCACCAGCACGCCATCGGAGGCGGGTTGTGATTGCCTCGGATTGCCTCCGCTTGCAGTTTGAAAGCCTAACACGGGACTTCCCGGTAATTACGTGATGACATAAGACGTTACGTGATGAGTCATAACATATATATGCCATAAATATGCCAATTGGTTGCGTGTCGCCACGGATCACTACTACCCGCTAGTTTCGGTGGGAAAAGGGTATAAGTGTCTGTCCATCGTGGGAGTTGCATTCCAGGACCAAATGCGTTGGCTGGATAGAGACCATACTAAAAAAACTAAAAATAATTAACAATTTAAATATTACACTTTACGAATCACTGCTCTAGAACCTGCTGACTTCTTTTTAGCTCCATGAGTCAGCAAAACACCAGCATGTTGCAGGCGTCCGAGTTGGGATGGAACATAAAATAACGTTAAGTCAGCAGGATGATGCTAAGGCATTGACTATTTTGAGGAAGTAACAAAACCTTCAAATCTTAGGAGCAATATGATCACATTTCTAGCCTTGGTCGTGAGTCTTGCCAGTGAAGTGTTTCCCTTTAATACCAACCTATTCGAGGCAGTTGATTGCAAAAAAAAATGGTCATGCGCCATTCTGTCGGAGACTCCCAACACCTATCCCATCACTGCTTGCAGCGCTGGGGCTGCTTTTCCCCGGCTGTCCTTGAGGGCCTGCTGAAGCTCCCATAAAGCCCGCAGTAAATGGCTCTAATCCGGTAATAAATGGCTGTGTCCTACAGACAAGGGTGTGAGGCTGCTGCAGCCACAACGTTATCAGATGGAATGCTATTGGCACACACAATCACACGCGCACACATACTCCCTCACAAATGTAATAGAAACTGCATGTGCATCCAACACACACACACACACACACATTCATTTACACGTTCAGCATCGGGCTGAGTCGCACCTGCTCCGATTGTGCTGCTTTTATGGATGCCATGCAAGAGCGGCGCCATTACTGCCTTTAAATGATTGGAGATTTGACTATGATGTATTGTGATGATGGGATCACGCCGGGTGCTTTGAGCTCTTTATGCCTGCCGGGATGGACTGCTGGCGGCGACTAAATGAAGGAGCAGGGTGGAACACGGGCGTGGAAGAAAAAGAATAGTGATGCGACCTCCAGAGATATTTAGAGTTCAACCGTTTTTAATCAGGACATACAATTGATTTTTATCTCGCTGGGTTATTTGAGTCATACTGGCGTCGCTTGCTCCTGTGAGACTTGGAACGTGTGTGTATGGGGGCAATGTCTTACAAGCGCCCGCACACCTTGTTGAAATTGTAACCCACAGCAAGGTTTTCATTTTCCTGTCATAACACATATTGATTTTTCTTGGTGGGTGTGTGTTCAGTGTGTGATTTTGGTTTGTTTTTTGTCAACAAGTGTGTGTGTGTGTGTGTGTGTGTGTGTGTGTGTGTGTGTGTGTGTGTGTGTGTGTGTGTGTGTGTGTGTGTGTGTGTGTGTGTGTGTGTGTGTGTGTGTGTGTGTGTGTGTGTGTGTGTGTGTGTGTGTGTGTGTGTGTGTCCGCCCTCAGGTGGAGCTCACGGGCAGTAGCGTGTTCGACTACATCCACCCGGCCGACCACGTGGAAATGGCCGAGCGGCTGGGGATCAGGCCCCACCTGCGAGCAGAGGCCGGCTGCCAAGTGGGCCCAGAGAGCGCTCCCTCCAGCTCGGCCTCCGCCTCTTCCCTGGCCGGCACGCCCGAGCCCAGCGGTACGGTAATGACTGCGAGCGCGCGAGATGAACAGCCGTGATTAATCTCGCGCTCTGTAATCCTCAGCAGCGCCATCCAGTCCTCACTCTCCCACTGATGAACCTCCCGACCGCGGTTTCTTCATTCGTATGAAGTCCACGCTCACCAAGAGAGGGCTACACGTCAAATCCTCCGGATACAAGGTCACTCTTAAATTTCGACATCTCGTACAGCACACTGGAAACTTCATTAGGTATACTATGACTTCCAATCCAGCAACAAAAACATTAATTAATTAATTTAAAAATTACAAACGAGAATATTGCCCAGTAGAGGTTATTTATTTATTAGCATGCTTTTGGGCCAAATGAAAAATCATGCATCTTGCTTTAATTACTGAATACTGCTCCGTTAAAATTAATAGGATACCCTATGTTGTTCTATACATACTGGCAATACAAGACAATGCAATGGCCTTAGCTAAGGAAAACAAAAATTGCCTGCGTGACTTGTTCATGATGGAGAATTGCCAAAAAACAAATGTTTGTGGTTTAATTTTGGATTTTTGGAACGCACAAGCAATTAACACACAGGGGAAGCAACCAACTTACCTAACGACTCTATGGAAACAGTCACGTAGGTTGCAGCTGTGAGCATCCGTCCATATGCAGCCATCGGCGCCTCAAACACCAACATTACATCCTTTGACATAAACCAAACCTCATTTTAGTTTTGTGGGTAAATGGAGTTCAATAACTAGCCCAAAAACTCTTATAGTCTCCTTTTTGAGAGCCCTTGTGTCTCCTCTCCAGGCAGATGTACCACAACAGCATCTGTGACTTGCCCAAGTGACTTGCCCACCTTACAATACGATATTGACTTTTCATTATTTTCATTATTATGTTTTGTCAGATAATTTTTACATGTTTGCCTTCAATCAAGGGTTCCCAAACTCAAGGGTTTCCGATCTCTGGATCTCCCAAACATAACACATGAAGTAAACCAGGGACAAAATGCAATATGATTCTGAATAAGCACAAAATAATTTTATTCTGATATTCTGATGATATTTGACAGCAATATCAGAGTCTGAATATGTTCAATTTATATAGTCAAGGCGGCCAAACTCATTCAAGGCCCCGAGATCCCAAAATATATCTAAACTTAAAAACAAAAAAAACCAACAACAACAAAAAATGAATTTCACATGACCAATTTGAATCAAAATGCTCTTTGCCAAGAACTGGTGCGCCTGCAGCAAAAAACTGCTTACAGTATTTCACTGTGATACAGTGGTCACATAGTAAACCTGACCTGCGGGTATTTTGGGGTCTTGACCCTGCAATTATAAGCCAGTGCAATTTATAGATCCATTTCCTATCGCACGGAGCTTGAGCCCATCCCAGTCGACATTGGGCAACAGGTGAGGCGCAACCTGGACTAATTGCCAGTCAATGGCATAGTGCATAGCGGCACGCTCACATTCACCGATGTAGGACGATGTAGAGATTTCAGTGAAGTTAGCATGCATGTTTTTACCAGGTACCAGAAGAACATTTAGGTGAGCACAGAGAGAACATTCAAAGTCAAAACTAAGCATTTGCATGTGTTTTGGGGATGTCATTAGATTGCCCAGGTGTACCTGGTGCCATCTATGTCCTACACTGTCCTTGTTTTTTGCATGAAAGAATAACAAGCAGCACCTTGTCACTTTGTTTTGCTCTGCTAGTGTTTCACAGCAGTGTCAAGATGGTTGTTTTGACTGTGTTTTATTGCTTTGACCTTATTTCACACTGAATAGCTGCGCGCCGCATTTTATTGCGGCCCAAAGTCAGAGCTTTGCCTTCACCATTCTATTCACTAGTTTGTATCCAATCATCTTAACGTATTTTGTGTGTGTGTGTGTGTGTGTGTGTGTGTGTGTGTGTGTGTGTGTGTGTGTGTGTGTGTGTGTGTGTGTGTGTGTGTGTTTTAATCTTTAGGTGATCCACGTGACCGGGAGAATACGCTACCGGCCCGCAATCGTCCCTGGAACAGCGCGTTCAATGCCCCGGCCCATGGGGATGGTGGCGCTAGCTCACACACTCCCCCCTTCCACGCTCAATGAGGTCCGCATGGAGAGCCACATGTTTGTCTTCAGGGTCAACATGGACCTGCAGGTCACATACTGCGAGAACAGGTGAGGTGTCATTGTTATTTGGTCGTCCCTTTGGCTGAGTGGCTAGCGCGGTGATTCTTCAAAGTGTGGCATGAGTACTGCTAATGGGTTGTGAGCTCCCTCTAGTGGTACGTGAAAGAATCACTGAATCCAATGTAGAAACTGTGCGTAACGTTACGGTGGCTTCAATCTTTATTTTAATGTTAAGTACAGTTCAGTTGCAGTTAACCTATAAGTAGAATACATTAGCATCTCTTAGTGGAGTGAAATGGACGGATGAATAGTCCCCTTAGTCATGTGGACATCTGCATGACTGGCTTGTGTGCAAATGCAGGATATCCGACTATATGGACCTGACGCCTGCAGAGGTGGTGGGACGCACCTGTTACCACTTCATTTATGTGGAGGATCTGGAGAACCTGCGGCAGAGCCACGAAGACTGTGAGTGTCCTTTCAAACCCGCACACGCTTTTCAAGTAGAGCCTGTTGAATCCTTCTTGTTGTGGTGTCATTGGCGCCCTCTGCTGCCATGTCCATGAAATGTTAGTCATAACCTCTACCGAGAAGGTCATGCAAATGTGGAGCTGTTCGTCTGTGCGCATGGGCAGCACGCTGTACTAGCGGTGTGCACGTCTGTTTTACAGACCTTAGGTTCTGCGTGCGAATCTCAATTGTGGGATTTCCTCTGTGGGGTTTGCATGCTCTTCCCGTTGTTGTGTGTGTTTTCGGGCACTTCCTGCCACCTCCCTTAAACATGCATGTTAGGTTAATTGAAGACAGTCTAAACTGTCCATTGGGATCAATGTGAGTAGAAATGGGTGTTTGACTGTATGTGCAAACAGCCCAAGGTGTCTGTCTGCCTGTCACCCAATAGGCAGCTGGGAGAGGGAAAAGCACTATTGAAAATGGACCAACAGCTTCTTTTGATTTTCACGTAACGTTGAATGCATCAAATAATTGTACGGATGACAACAAAAGTAGATGAAAGAATAACATAATATGATCATCAAAAATATTGAAGTCCAAAATAAAGTTGAATAATATTTTGACCAACAATAAATTCAATCAACAATGGGGGTTTTTAGCAACGATTGAAGACTAATACCTGATTAACATGTGACAGGTTTCTTGAGAGAAAAACCTGCTGCGGGTCTGAGAGTGTTGTGTTTCGGTTCACATTTTCCCGTTCTCATTAAGAGTCTGTAATTCTTTGTTTTCTCCGCCTTTTTGAACATATGTTTTTTTTTCCCTTGTAATAGTTTTTCTTCCATTGTGGAGCTTTGTCATTTATAATTATTCATGCTGTGGTTATAAAATGTGAACTGCCAAGTTTTTGTCATGTAAAAATGAGATCGAGATAAATCACTTCCACCGCTAATGTGACCTCTGACCTGTAAAAGTCAATGGAAAACACACACACTCACACACACACACACACACACACACACACATTTTGATGAGGAAAGTAAACAACAGATTGAAATGATGCAATTGCACACCATGAACATTTCAATGTTATTTGAAATGAATTGGACGCACTTTAAACAGCGACTGGTACGTGCGCCGACTCCCATTCATCATCCCATTTGAATGTGATCAGTGAATTCTGAACACGGCCACATCCCAGTTATAAGAGGGTGTGTATACTTGTGCAACCGCGTTATCACAATTGTTTCCCTTCTGTTTCCTCTCTCCAAAAGATTTTTATGTCCACCGTACAGGCTTACATTGCAATACATTTTGTATTGTTGTTTTCTTTGTGTGTGTGTGTGTGTGTGTGTGTGTGTGTGTGTGTGTGTGTGTGTGTGTGTGTGTGTGTGTGTTCCCGTCTAAAGAAATATTGCAATGTAACAATCCAACATCCAATATGAAGACACAACCAAAGTGCATCAGATAAGGTTTCAGTTTTTCGTATCGGTGTAGAATATTAAACCATCTTGTTTCCTTGGATGATACTTTTTAGCGGTTAAAATCATAGGCTGAAAGCATGACTTAATATGGAAGAAATATTGAAGTATAAATATTTTTTTAACCCCCTTCCCCATCTGCTCTCCCCAGTGTTGAGGAAAGGCCAGGTGGTGACGGGGTACTACCGCTGGCTCCAGAAGAGAGGCGGCTACCTGTGGATTCAGTCCACCGCCACCGTGTCCATAAACCACAAAGCCCCCCACGAGCGCAACGTCATCTGGGTCAACTGCGTCCTCAGGTCAGTTTCGGGAACGAAGCGGAGCACCACGCTGTGTTCACACCGGCTTTGAAGGCAGGAATGATGAAATGAGGTTTGACTGACTCCAAGAGCTGATGAGGATACCTGCAAAAAGTTTCTGACATGAAAGAAAAAGCATCATCGGGGCCCATTAGAGTTGATGGGTTAAGCGCTGACAGATATTCGATCGTGAAAAATGTGAAAATACCCTCATCTGAGGTCCCAGCGTTTTATCACCTGCATAATCTATTAACAATACGAAAGCTTTCTTCGGGAGATTTTATTCCTAAAATCTATATTTAATGTTATTGCAGGCCACTGTAACATTCACACTGCACTTGTGTTGAATATAGGAAAACATGATTCAATTAACATGCATTGCACATAAACGGGAACTCCAAATTGTAACCCTTTCATGGACCCTGTCACCTGACAACATGGTTAACTGTCCACGGTAGTAACCGCTGTCCCTGAAAGGGTTAAAACAGTGGTGTCAAACATATGGCCCGCGGCCAGAACGGGCCTGCGGGATCATTTAAAAATGAAAAAATGCATAAAAGACTAAAAAGATGAAAGAGAATAGTTTTAATAAAATGCAATTCATGGATTATCCGCTAGGGGCACACTGTTTCCTCTTTAATTTATAAAGTGCAGGCAGGCATAACATTTAGATTTTATATGCACGTGTAAATGCTTTTAAAAATCCTTTCTTTATAAATCTTTATAAATCTTAAAATGCATGACTATATTTTCCCATGTTGAGCCTGGTGATATAGTATCAAATGTGTTCATGTAAGATGTCTCACAAAAGTTATACAACAAAGGAATTTTCTTTATTTTCGTTTTTTTTTATTTACACTTTTTGGTTGTTTGGGTAGAAAATTTCTTTTCAATATTTTGAATTTCTATGTATTTATTTTTCAAATCATGTGATGCTTTAGGGCAGGGGTGTCAAACTCATTTTTGTCGCAGGCCACATTGTAGTTACAGGTTTTCCTTGGAGGGCCGTTATGAATTTTGGGAACCCATATAAATGTTTAATCACCTCCACATATTACATACACAGCACACAACACATTGATGGATAACTAGTTTTAAAATCAGAAGTCAATAATAATGACTGTTACTGTGAATTACATGTGACAATTTGAAATTTTGGTTCAGACTTTAGCAAGCATCATGGAACTTGACATGCTTGATTTGCTTTTGCAGGCCACATAAAATGATGTGGTGGGTCAGATCTGGCCCCCGGGCCTTGCCTTTGACACCGGTGCTTTAGGGTCTTATATAACAACCTCTCTATGGACCAAAACCCATCTTTGTTTTAATTTATTTATTTGGGGGAATTGATATTATTTTGATATTATAGTTAGGATGAGACCTTCATGTTAACAGGTCTCAACTGTGGTGTGCTGAGTATAAATATGTAGAAAATCACTTTTGCGAGTAGGGAATCATTTTGAAATCAATTACACAACGTTTAATGACAGACTATTAGTGACACACATTATTGCACAAATGTTAGACCACCGCATAACCTCAATAATATATGCTCTCCCCCTTTTATTTACTTGTTCCACACAGACACACACACACACACACACATACACACACCTTAAGTGCATAATACCGTGTTAGGGCAGCCGAGCAGTCGGACAAAAACAAGAGTAGGCTGAATGTTGATGCTAATTGGGCTGAGGCCGTATAATTACAACAAACGGATGTCAGAATTTTGGGGCTTGAATAGTGTTTTAGTTCATTAAGCGCTGTAATTACAAGAGCTCATTAACTTCCCCAACAGCCTCCTTCATTTTGGAGAGGAGTCTGGCTTGTTTATCGGTGGGCTCTGTGTGTATTTCTCGAGGGCGAGTCTGTTTGCACGTGACACCGCGTAGCTGTGGTGGGTGCCAACGTTTGATGTTGCGGTGAGGCGGCGTACTTGTTCGACGCTGTGACGAAGGGTGATTATTCCCTTCAGTCTGTTTAAGTTAGAATTTAGATTTTTTTTTTTCTTCAACCCACCAGTCGAACGGAGCTGCCCGACACTCCTCTGGATCTGCTGCAGCTGCCAGAGAGCGTCAGAGCCGAACGACTTCGAGTCAGCTCCCCTCCCACAAACAGCTCCCCGCAGGCCCGAGGTAGGATGCTGCAACATCTTATAATACTCTAGCCAGGGTTGAATTTTAACACAGCGTAACGCCGGGCTTTTTTGCATTTGTTTACTTCATTACAGACATGAATTAACTAGTGCTGATTTTTTTTTTTCAAAAATAAGTTTTTCAGGATTACTTTAAATCAGGATGTATTGTATTTTTCCTCCAAGGGCTGCTCCAAATGACTTTGCTTTTTGTAAATGGCACTTGTCGGCTTCAGTGCTTCAGCTTGTCAATTACAGTATGTGTCATTGATATTTTATAGTTAGTTTTGAAAATTTTTACCGCACAGCTTTCTGTTAAAGGTTAAAAATGGAGGAGTTTTCAGGATTTTGGGGGATGGTCCGTGGCCCTATATTTCAGTCAAATACGTCCACCCCTGCAGTGAGCAGCAGCCCAATCTCATCTACGGAACAAAAACAAGAGTAATCGGTTGGAAATTGACTATGTTTAAATGTTACTTGAGATGCAATAGCACAGAGCAGAAAGTGGACCCAACCATTTTTTTGCATTCTGTCTTCACCGTGATGATGAGAATTGTTATGATTCTAGTTTCTGAGTGTTTCCGCATACTGTAGGAAAATGACTGGTATGGAAAAACAATTTCTTAGTTGTGGTAGTAGTCGATATTTTCAGTGCGTACCACGGGCTACTAAAAATATCCGCTAGACACAAATATTGAATTTAAACACATTTAATATATTGACAGAAAACACAAAAATATTGTAATAGTGTGGTTATCTGCTACTTCAGCTTTTTTTTTCCAAACTAACAAACCTAATTTGTCATTTCATGATATACATCAATAATCAATACGATATCCAGGATAAATGAACCAACAGTGATCACTTTCTGTAGGTGTAAAAAGCAGCATTACATTTCAATAATTTTCACCCAAAAACTAGGCTGTTCTGGAGGACTTCCCCTTTCACACTGTCTCAAATTAAACAATTGAGAGATGAGAGTGGAATTGCACCCAATTTTTACAAGCACCAAAATAGATGTATTATCTATTTAAAAAAAAACACAACTCAAAATAGCAGGACCGCGAACTTGCAACCCGTGATGGAGGGGGAGGTTACTGCACAATGAAAGAAAGATACCAAATGTTCCATTACACTCCCTTCTACCTCAGGCTCCCAGCCAGCAAAGAGCTCAGCGGGAAAGAGCGACCCCGACACGAAAGCTCGAGAGAAGTTCACCACTGCCGCTGTCCAATCAGAGAACAGGAGGAAGCGCCTGGTGAGGTCCGAGCCTGAGGGCGCCCCCCCTGAGAGCCGCCGCCGTCTGGATGAGCTGAGGCACACAGAGGAGAGCGTGTCGGCCTCCTCGGACCTGGCCAGCGAGAGCGAGGGCGAGGACGAGGACGACGAGGAGGACGAGGAGCCCGACTGGGAGCAGGGGGGGGATGGTGACAAATTGAAACAAGAAGACAGCGGAGGGAAGCCGAGCAGGGGTGCAGACGCCCCAACGAGAGGTGGGAGGGGAGGGCGGGTACACAACGGGCGAGCTGTGATCCAGCAGCTGAAGAGCGTGGTGACCCCGTCCGCCAGCATCAAGACTGAACACGACGCCCTGGCCACCGGGGGGCGCTGGGGCTCACACAGCAGCCAGCCCCAGCCCTCTCACGCGCACACCCCCTCCAGCAGCCTCAACGGCGACAGTCCCAACACCCCGATACCCGACTCCTCCTCCAGCAGTGAAGCGCCGCCGAAGGGCCTCTTCACCCCTCCCTCCCCGGCCTTGTCTCCCGTCATGCCCGTGTCGTCACCACTGCCACGCGAGGAGCGGGCCGCCCCGGGGGCGGTCAGTCGGGGCGGCGGCCCGGGCGGTGGCCCTGACTTAGAGCTCCTCCAGAGACTGGCCGCGGGGGGTGCGGCGGGGCGGGTACTCTTCCATCCCCTTGCCCTGGGACCCCAGGGCCCCCAGAGCCTGTACGCCCCCAGCACTATCCGCTACGCTCCCCCCGAGCTTCCCCCCTCCCACCACCATGGGGTCGGACACGGGGACGGCCTGCAGTTGCGTTCGGACCACCACAAGGGACCCCCGCCGGCCTTCTTCCCCCACCTGCAGCGACTGGCAGGCCTGCCGCCCTTCAGCGGCTTCTCCCCTTCGGACAGCCCATTCCCCTCCGGACTGCCGTTCTGTATGAACGGACTGCGGGGGGCCGCCGGCTCCGAGGAGGACTGAGATGATGAAATCGACGACGACGTCAGGACATTAAGCCTCTGAGGATGTCGCTAATTGGACTTGAACGACTGCAATGTTAAATGTGTGACAGGTCGCAGCTGGGGGAACATTTATTTCGCCACCGGACAAGCTGACAGCGACTCTCGGAAACTTACAAAAAAAAAAAAACAGGATGCCTCACAGTTGGAGCTCCCTCTAGACGAAATAATGAACTGACTTTCAACGGACCACTTCTGTGTTTCTTCCACTCAGAGAAGCCATATTGTATATAGAGACAACAACCATGATGACCCTCAGCTCAGCAACCCCACCTCACCGTCAACCGTCGTCCCAATTAACCCAATTAACACTCTTACCAATAGAAAGAAAAAAAAAGAAGATGGACATTTGTCAGAATGGGTTTTTATTATTGCAGTATTATATAATTAATCTCTTTTTTTGGTGACACTTTGAATCTAGGGGTTCCTTCAAAATAAAGGGAAGTGATTTTTGTATTAAAATAGAAAATCATGACGAAAAAAAATTAGTCACTCATGAAAAGCACATTGTTGGGACAAAAATATAATGAATAATAATGCGCCCAGACATTCCATCGTATGTAAGGGAGGAAATGTAATTGAAACAAAATGCTTTTTTTCTTGAGGATTCATCAAAGTATATTGTGCGTCATGCTGCTTCTGGATGAAAGCAATATTTTTGTTATTTGTGTTGTTTCCACATAAAGCACTCGAAGAGCAGTTAGGACAAAAATATTCAAATTGGGTTAAAAAAAAAAATTAAATTTCGGGTTTGATTTGTACAAAACAACAAACTCAAAACTGGGATGGAATTGACCCAGGGAGCTGTTGGTCTCTTTTTTCCCCAAATTTGTTTATTTTTGACACAACTGTTTTAGAGTGAGGGAATGAAAGGATCGAGGGAAATGCTCTACAAGCAGTTGGTCTAAAAATAACCCAAATTATGGGTCGAAAAGCGACTTTGACACGACTTTTAGGGGGGGGGGGCTTGTTGTTTTGATCAAAAACATCCTCCGAAATTGGGTCAAATCTTTTTTGAAAAAACTGGGTTATGTTTGACCCAACTGCTAGTGAGGCAATGAGAGGAACATTTACAGGGAAATGCTCTGAAAACAATGAGGCCAAAAATGTCCCAATAATGGGTCATAAAGGGACTTTCACCCAACTTGTTTTATACAAGACAACCCCAAAATTTTGATTGTTTTGTCCAAAAATACCCCCCAAATTGGGTCAAATTGACCCCTATGTCGTGGTTTTTCCCCTTTTGACCCAAAATTGGGATATTTTTTTACTGTGAAGATTTGACCGGTTGCACAATATCATCACAATTGATTTTATTGTCATTTTAACAACAGGAAATGCTTCATTGTTAGTCTCTTTTTTTTTTTTTTTAGCACTTAACTGAAAATTCAAACTGGAAGCACTTCACACAGCTTAAAACAGAAAACAATGCAAGAGCGATCGCAATATCCGAGCTGTATCGCCGTGCAGCCGCGGGAATAAATAGTCATTGATGAAGTAACGGAGCATTAAAACGGGTCATAAAATGACAGCCATTAAAGTCACAGTCGGGTCAGGAGACACTTCCAGTGTCAGTCGACTGGGGAATAAAGCCCCATCCGTCATTTTTACATGTGGTGGCGTTTCACTCGAGTAGGAGGGGTGGGGGGGGGGCCTTGGGGGCTGGGATTTCAAGTCATTTTCACTGAAAAAAAGGGTACCCAGAACAGCTATAAAACTGTGAAAAATATGTTGAGATTTCAGTTATTCTTTAAATCATCACCTAGTTTGATTACTAGTCTAAAAATGACGCCTCTTTGAATTCTTTAGCACTTTGAAAGCCTGCAAATAAGTATGTGAACTTACGCCGATGTTCTTTTTTTTTTTGTTTGTTTCTGCGGTGTCAGAAAAATGCCATACCTTTTTTATTTGTTTTCCTTCTCCAAATCTCAGTTGTGCTGTCTGTGAAATATACAAATTCAGAAGACGTGAACAATGTCTGACAGAGTGCACTTGTCACATGAGCGAGCACACAGATTCCGGAGAGTGTGTGTCTGTGTGTGTGTGTGTGTGTCTGTGTGTGTGAGTGTGTGTGTGTCTGTCGTTTTTAATTGAAGTAATTAGCTAACCCCTTTGCCTATCACTGTGAATCTAATGTTATCCTTGCATTCTTGTGAATACTCCAGCCGCTTATTGAACAAAACTGTATAGAGGAAAAAAAAATGGGGGGAAATACAGTGATACAGATGACAATAACAATAAAATATTCCAGTCAGTAGTGGAGGTCAGTCTCTTTTCTGGTGTGTTATTTTTTTGATGTATTAGTTGGCACAGGTTTGGTTTGTCTGTTCTTGTCTTTTCCTGTCCATAAACATTCTTCTGAGAATGCAACATAACTTTATAGAGCGCTTAAAAAAAATAAAAACAACAAATTGCTGCACATCAGAGCCAACATAAAACACAGGTAAGTCAATAATAATAATGATAATAATAATAAGAATAGAACCAAAAAAAATATTCTTTGTAATTAAAAAGAAAAACAATTCCGATATTGACCAAGAAGAAAAGGTTTTATGGGATGTTTTTTTACAGGAAAAACATGGTGTCACCGTTTTTAAATACCAAGTATAATAAAATGTTGTTTTTATACATTTGTTTTCTAAATTTAAAAATATAAAATGCATTTTTGTCCATGCAATCATAAGAAAATATATTATTCTAGAAAAAGATGTCAAACATGTTCTTTTCCAGATGGATGTACATTTCTCTTCTGTCAGGATAATTTAGTAGTACCCTAATTAAAACTAAACATACATTTTGAGAACAATACTTACATTTAGTTTGCTTTAATAAAAGTAATTTTCTGCACCCATTTTATCCCCGCTTACTTTTATTTATATTTTTATGTATTTATTTTATTACCTTGAACCACTTTAAATTGTAAACGTAGTGACACTCATGGACTGCGAGGAACAAAGGTTAACTATGCAAA
The DNA here is from genome assembly GCA_026261675.1 of Hippocampus mohnikei. Lineage (NCBI taxonomy): Eukaryota > Metazoa > Chordata > Actinopteri > Syngnathiformes > Syngnathidae > Hippocampus > Hippocampus mohnikei. The sequence goes on along the minus strand of JAKGUB010000677.1, from coordinate 792,890 downwards.
ATTATTGTGCTGCCCAACAACTGCACGCTACGTGTCTTCACATTCACACAAATTCAAATAAAACACGCAACGAGTAAAAATCACTTGGGACAGCTTATGAAAGGCGGCTTCTGTCGTGGAAATATTAGATCCGAGTTGTCTACCGGCTAATCCCTGGAGGGGACATGAGACAGAACAAGCCATGAAGCATCGTACTGAGTTACATTTCTTGTAGGGAAAGAAAAGTATTCAACCTTGACACAAAGACACACGGTGGGACTTGATAGATTCAACAAAGGCGAAATGGGTTTGAAAATGAAGACAAAAAAACAATTTGTGTGTGTGTGTGTGTGTGTGTGTGTGTGTGTGTGTGTGTGTGTGTGTGTGTGTGTGTGTGTGTGTGTGTGTGTGTGTGTGTGTGTGTGTGCGTGCACGACTTATGAGATGAGAGATCATAGGCAGGCGTGCCTCGTTGTTGCATGGCGGTGTGTGCATGTGTGTGTGTGTGTGTGTGTGTGTGTGTGTGCGTGCGTGCGTGCGTGCGTGTGTGTGTGTGTGTGTGTGTGTCAATGCGCACGTCTACGAGTGTGTGAGATGTCTGAAGCAGCCCCAGGGAGGGGCTCTGACATTGAAGACGGGTTAAATCCTGTTTTACATTCAAGTGGCAGGCCCAAGTTCATTAGAGTGAGGATCATTCCTCCTCAAGACCAAAGGAAGCGCATACTAAACAAGAGCAGTTGTTGGGGAGAAAATGCCATTGTGCGTGCTCAAGCGGATGTATGTAGCGTGGACTAGTGATGTGTCGGTCGCGAACGAGCCGGTACAAAGGGACAGCTCTTTGAAGTGAACGATGAGAGCCGGCATCCTCCCTCGACAGCTGGCCTTGCCATTTTCCTTCTCTCTCTCTCTCTCTCTCTCTCTCTCTCTCTCTCTCTCTCTCTCTCTCTCTCTCTCTCTCGCTCGCTCGCTCGCTTTCCCAGTTCCAACTCGTCAAGAAGATCATAAACACAACGACAAAGACCTACATGGTGAGACAGCACCTGATGGCACTGTACTTGTAAAGTTGAGAGCCACTTCAGTCGAAGGTTTGTCATTCCTATCGGTCACCAGTAGACGGCGCCCTTAAGTTTCGTAAAGACCTTGTCAACACCATCGACGATGGGCGCGAGCACCTTGCGAGTTTGCAGTCAACTTTTACAATGATTCTTACTGCTGTTAGCTGACATTGGAAAGCAAAATCGGGTTTATTGTTTCCCCTTGCCAATGGCGGGCCCTCTGCTGGAGTTTGAGACCGAAATGTTTCTGATATGTTGATCGATATACAGTAAATACTTTTTTTTCGGCTAAAAACGCCTTACGAGACATGGTCGTTTCTTTCGCGTCAAAACGCCTTACTATACATGGTCATTTTTTTCCGCAAAAGAATGTCTTACTATATGGTCGTTTTTTTCGGCTAAAAACGCCTTACTATACATGGTCGTTTTTTTGGGGCTAAAAACGCCTTACTATACATGGTCGTTTTTTTCGCCAAAAAAAGCCTTACTATACATGGTCGTTTTTTTCGGCAAAAAACGCCTTACTATACATGGTCATTTTTTCGCAAAAACGCCTTACTATACATGGTCGTTTTTGGTCGCAAAAACACCTTACTATACATGGTCGTTTTTTCGCAAAAAGCCTTACTATACATGGTCGTTTTTTTACGGTCGTTTTTTTTCGCCAAAAACGCCTTACTATACATGGTCGTTTTTGGGCTAAAACGCCTTACTATACATGGTCGCTTTTGGGCTATAAACGCCTTACTATACATGGTCGTTTTTTAAAAACGCCTTACTATACATGGTCGTTTTTAGCCAAAAATGCCTTACTATACATGGTCGTTTTTGGGGCTAAAACGCCTTACTATACATGGTCGTTTTTAGCCAAAAAAGCCTTACTATACATGGTCGTTTTTTCGCAAAAACGCCTTACTATACATGGTCATTTTTTCGCAAAAACGCCTTACTATACATGGTCGTTTTTCGCAAAAACACCTTACTATACATGGTCGTTTTTTTCCGCAAAAACGCCTTACTATACATGGTCGTTTTTTTCGGCAAAAAACGCCTTACTATACATGGTCGTTTTTTTCGCCAAAAAACGCCTTACTATACATGGTCGTTTTTTTGGGCTATAAACGCCTTACTATACATGGTCGTTTTTTTCGCCAAAAAATGCCTTACTATACATGGTCGTTTTTGGGGCTAAAAACGCCTTACTATACATGGTCGTATTTTTGGGGCTATAAACGCCTTACTATACATGGTCGTTTTTTTCGGCTAAAAACGCCTTACTATACATGGTCGTTTTTTTGGGCTAAAAACGCATTACTATACATGGTCGTTTTTCGCAAAAACGCCTTACTATACATGGTCGTTTTTAAGCCAAAAATGCCGTTACTATACATGCTCGTTTTTGTGGGCTAAAACGCCTTATTATACATGCTCGTTTTTTTCGGCAAAAAACGCCTTACTATACATGGTCGTTTTTTTCGCCAAAAAACGCCTTACTATGTTGGGTCTAAAAGGCCTGGCCGACCTGGGCAAAGAACAGGCAAGCACACTGAAATAAAGTTTTAGACTGCTGCAGCAAGGAAGAACAGGGAGGGCACGAAGTTTCAGTGCCTCGGCTCACAAGATCTCCTGTTGGTTCTCCGCTGCAGAGTGCTTTTATTTTGTGTAGAGCATGCACAGTGCAAACAATGGAAAAGTACTGGTGTGAAATGGAAAGGTACTGGTGTGATGTGCTGTTGGCACGTAAATCATATAGTGTGTGGGTGCGTGTTCTGGGTGCGATGGAATGTGTGTGGCAGATAGTGTGTGAGGAAGGTTTTATGTGAACACAGAAAAACAAGGTCAAGTAAAACAATAGGGTATTGAGAAATACACACAAATATAAGAGATTACTTTACACTATACATGCTCGTTTTTTGGGGCTAAAAACGCCTTACTATACATGGTCGTTTTTTTCGCCAAAAAAAGCCTTACTATACTTGGTCGTTTTTTTCGGCAAAAAACGCCTTACTATACATGGTCATTTTTTCAGGAAAAAACGCCTTACTATACATGGTCGTTTTTTTCGGCAAAAAACACCTTACTATACATGGTCGTTTTTTTCGGCAAAAAAAGCCTTACTATACATGGTCGGTTTTTTCGGCAAAAAAACGCCTTACTATACATGCTCGTTTTTTTTCGCCAAAAAACGCCTTACTATACATGGTCGTTTTTTTGGGCTATAAACACCTTACTATACATGGTCGTTTTTTTCGGCTAAAAACGCCTTACTATACATGGTCGTTTTTTTCGCCAAAAAATGCCTTACTATACATGCTCAATTTTGGGGCTGAAAATGCCTTACTATGGTCGTTTTTTTCAGCAAAAAACGCCTTACTATACATGGTCGTTTTTTTCGGCTAAAAACGCCTTACTATACATGGTCGTTTTTTTGGGCTAAAAACGCATTACTATACATGGTCGTTTTTTCGGCAAAAAACGCCTTACTATACATGGTCGTTTTTTTCGCCAAAAAATGCCGTACTATACATGCTCGTTTTTTGTGGGCTAAAAACGCCTTATTATACATGCTCGTTTTTTTCGGCAAAAAACCCCTTACTATACATGGTCGTTTTTTTCGGCAAAAAACGCCTTACTATACATGGTCGTTTTTTTGGGGCTAAAAACGCCTTACTATACATGGTCGTTTTTTTCGCCAAAAAAAGCCTTACTATACATGGTCGTTTTTTTCGGCAAAAAACGCCTTACTATTCATGGTCATTTTTTTCGGCAAAATACGCCTTACTATACATGGTTGTTTTTTTCGCCAAAAAATGCCTTAATATACATGATCATTTTTTGGGGGCTAAAAACGCCTTACTATACATGGTCGTTTTTTTCGGCAAAAAACGCTTACTATACATGGTCGTTTTTTTCGGCAAAAACGCCTTACTATACATGGTCGTTCTTTTCGGCAAAAAACGCCTTACTATACATGGTCGTTTTTTTCGGCAAAAAACGCCTTACTATACATGCTCGTTTTTTTGGGCTATAAACGTCTTACGATACGTGGTCGTTTTTTTCGGCTAAAAACGCCTTACTATACATGGTCGTTTTTTTCAGCTAAAAACACCTTACTATACATGGTCGTTTTTGGCAAAAAAGCCTTACTATACATGGTCGTTTTTTTCGGCAAAAAACGCCTTACTATACATGGTCGTTTTTTTGGGGCTATAAACGCCTTACTATACATGGTCGTTTTTTTCGGCTAAGAACGCCTTACTATACATGGTCGTTTTTTTCGCCAAAAAATGCCTTAATATACATGATCATTTTTGGGGGGCTAAAAACACCTTACTATACATGGTCGTTTTTTTCGGCAAAAAACGCCTTACTATACATGGTCGTTTTTTCGCAAAAACGCCTTACTATACATGGTCGTTTTTGGGGCTATAAACGCCTTACTATACATGGTCGTTTTTTTGGGCTATAAACGCCTTACTATACATGGTCGTTTTTTTCGGCAAAAAAAGCCTTACTATACATGGTCGTTTTTTCGCCAAAATAATGCCTTATTATACATGGTCGTTTTTTTGGGCTAAAAACGCCTTACTAATACATGGTCGTTTTTTTCCGCAAAAACGCCTTACTATACATGGTCGTTTTTTTCGCCAAAAAACGCCTTACTATACATGGTCGTTTTTCGCTAAAACGCCTTACTATACATGGTCGTTTTTGCCAAAAATGCCTTACTATACATGATCATTTTTGGGGCTAAAACGCCTTACTATACATGGTCGTTTTTTCGCTAAAACGCCTTACTATACATGGTCGTTTTTAGCCAAAAATGCCTTACTATACATGCTTGTTTTTGGGCTAAAACGCCTTACTATACATGGTCGTTTTTCGCAAAAACGCCTTACTATACATGGTCGTTTTTTCGCAAAAACGCCTTACTATACATGGTCGTTTTTCGCAAAAACGCCTTACTATACATGGTCGTTTTTCGCAAAAACGCCTTACTATACATGGTCGTTTTTTCGCAAAAACGCCTTACTATACATGGTCGTTTTTTCGCAAAAAAGCCTTACTATACATGGTCGTTTTTTCGCAAAAACGCCTTACTATACATGGTCGTTTTTGGGCTAAAACGCCTTACTATACATGGTCGTTTTTTCGCAAAAACGCCTTACTATACATGGTCGTTTTTGCCAAAAATGCCTTACTATACATGATCATTTTTGGTGCTAAAACGCCTTACTATACATGGTCGTTTTTTCGCAAAAACGCCTTACTATACATGGTCGTTTTTTCGCAAAAACGCCTTACTATACATGGTCGTTTTTTCGCAAAAACGCCTTACTATACATGGTCGTTTTTTCGCAAAAACGCCTTACTATACATGGTCGTTTTTTTCGCAAAAACGCCTTACTATACATGGTCGTTTTTTCGCAAAAACGCCTTACTATACATGGTCGTTTTTTCGCAAAAACGCCTTACTATACATGGTCGTTTTTCGCAAAAACGCCTTACTATACATGGTCGTTTTTGGGCTAAAACGCCTTACTATACATGGTCGGTTTTTTTCGCAAAAACGCCTTACTATACATGGTCGTTTTTTTCGGCAAAAACGCCTTACTATACATGGTCGTTTTTTCCGGCAAAAAACACCTTACTATACATGGTCGTTTTTTTCGGCAAAAAAAGCCTTACTATACATGGTCGTTTTTTTAGGCAAAAAACGCCTTACTATACATGGTCGTTTTTTCGCAAAAACGCCTTACTATACATGGTCGTTTTTTTCGGCAAAAAACGCCTTACTATACATGGTCGTTTTTTTGGGCTATAAACACCTTACTATACATGGTCGTTTTTTTCGGCTAAAAACGCCTTACTATACATGGTCGTTTTTTTTGCCAAAAAATGCCTTACTATACATGATCATTTTTTGGGGGCTAAAAACGCCTTACTATACATGGTCGTTTTTTTCGGCAAAAAACGCCTTACTATACATGGTCGTTTTTTTCGGCAAAAAACGCCTTACTATACATGGTCGTTTTTTCGCAAAAACGCCTTACTATACATGGTCGTTTTTTCGCAAAAACGCCTTACTATACATGGTCGTTTTTTTCGGCAAAAACGCCTTACTATACATGGTCGTTTTTTTTCGGCAAAAAACGCCTTACTATACATGGTCGTTTTTTTGGGGCTATAAACGCCTTACTATACATGGTCGTTTTTTTCAGCTAAAAACACCTTACTATACATGGTCGTTTTTTTCGCCAAAAAATGCCTTACTATACATGGTCGTTTTTCGCTATAAACGCCTTACTATACATGGTCGTTTTTTCGCAAAAACGCCTTACTATACATGGTCGTTTTTTCGGCAAAAAACGCCTTACTATACATGGTCGTTTTTTTCGCCAAAAAACGCCTTACTATACATGGTCGTTTTTGGGCTATAAACACCTTACTATACATGGTTGTTTTTTGGCTAAAAACGCCTTACTATACATGGTCGTTTTTTCGCAAAAACGCCTTACTATACATGGTCGTTTTTTCGCAAAAACGCCTTACTATACATGGTCGTTTTTTCGCTAAAAACGCCTTACTATACATGGTCGTTTTTTCGCCAAAAACGCCTTACTATACATGGTCGTTTTTGGGGCTAAAACGCCTTACTATACATGGTCGTTTTTCAGCAAAAACGCCTTACTATACATGGTCGTTTTTTCAGCAAAAACGCCTTACTATACATGGTCGTTTTTTCGCAAAAAAGCCTTACTATACATGGTCGTTTTTCGGCAAAAACGCCTTACTATACATGGTCGTTTTTTCGGCAAAAAACGCCTTACTATACATGGTCGTTTTTTTCGCCAAAAACTGCCTTACTATACATGGTCGTTTTTTCGCAAAAACGCCTTACTATACATGGTCGTTTTTTCGCCCAAAAACGCCTTACTATACATGGTCGTTTTTTGGGCTAAAACGCCTTACTATACATGGTCGTTTTTTCGGCCAAAAACGCCTTACTATACATGGTCGTTTTTTCGCAAAAACGCCTTACTATACATGGTCGTTTTTTCGCAAAAACGCCTTACTATACATGGTCGTTTTTTCGCAAAAACGCCTTACTATACATGGTCGTTTTTTCGCAAAAACGCCTTACTATACATGGTCGTTTTTTCGCAAAAACGCCTTACTATACATGGTCGTTTTTTCCGGCAAAAAAGCCTTACTATACATGGTCGTTCTTTTCGGCAAAAAACGCCTTACTATACATGGTCGTTTTTTTGGGCTTTAAACACCTTACTATACATGGTCGTTTTTTTCGGCTAAAAACGCCTTACTATACATGGTCGTTTTTTTTGCCAAAAAATGCCTTACTATACATGATCATTTTTTGGGGGCTAAAAACGCCTTACTATACATGGTCGTTTTTTCGCAAAAACGCCTTACTATACATGGTCGTTTTTTCGCAAAAACGCCTTACTATACATGGTCGTTTTTTCGCAAAAACGCCTTACTATACATGGTCGTTTTTTCGCAAAAACGCCTTACTATACATGGTCGTTTTTTCGCAAAAACGCCTTACTATACATGGTCGTTTTTTTCGGCAAAAAACGCCTTACTATACATGGTCGTTTTTTCGCAAAAACGCCTTACTATACATGGTCGTTTTTTCGCAAAAACGCCTTACTATACATGGTCGTTTTTTGGCAAAAACGCCTTACTATACATGGTCGTTTTTGGCAAAAACGCCTTACTATACATGGTCGTTTTTTCGCTAAAACGCCTTACTATACATGGTCGTTTTTTTCGCAAAAACGCCTTACTATACATGGTCGTTTTTGGGCTAAAAACGCCTTACTATACATGGTCGTTTTTGGGCTAAAACGCCTTACTATACATGGTCGTTTTTGGGTCTAAAATGGTCGTTTTCAAAAAAGCCTTACTATACATGGTCGTTTTTTCGCTAAAACGCCTTACTATACATGGTCGTTTTTGCCAAAAACGCCTTACTATACATGGTCGTTTTTGGGGCTAAAACGCCTTACTATACATGGTCGTTTTTTTGCAAAAAACGCCTTACTATACATGGTCGTTTTTTTCGCAAAAACGCCTTACTATACATGGTCGTTTTTTGGCTAAAAACGCCTTACTATACATGGTCGTTTTTGGGCTAAAAACGCCTTACTATACATGGTCGTTTTTTCAGCTAAAAACGCCTTACTATACATGGTCGTTTTTTCGCAAAAAACGCCTTACTATACATGGTCGTTTTTGGGCAAAAACGCCTTACTATACATGGTCGTTTTTTCGCAAAAACGCCTTACTATACATGGTCGTTTTTTCGCAAAAACGCCTTACTATACATGGTCGTTTTTGGGCTAAAACGCCTTACTATACATGGTCGTTTTTTCGCAAAAACGCCTTACTATACATGGTCGTTTTTTCGCAAAAACGCCTTACTATACATGGTCGTTTTTTCGGCAAAAAACGCCTTACTATACATGGTCGTTTTTTGGCTAAAAACGCCTTACTATACATGGTCGTTTTTCGGCAAAAACGCCTTACTATACATGGTCGTTTTTCGCAAAAACGCCTTACTATACATGGTCGTTTTTTCGGCTAAAAACGCCTTACTATACATGGTCGTTTTTTCGCAAAAACGCCTTACTATACATGGTCGTTTTTCGCCAAAAACGCCTTACTATACATGGTCGTTTTTTGGCTAAAACGCCTTACTATACATGGTCGTTTTTTCGCAAAAAACGCCTTACTATACATGGTCGTTTTTAGCAAAAACGCCTTACTATACATGGTCGTTTTTTCGCAAAAACGCCTTACTATACATGGTCGTTTTTTCGCAAAAACGCCTTACTATACATGGTCGTTTTTTCGCAAAAACGCCTTACTATACATGGTCGTTTTTTCGCAAAAACGCCTTACTATACATGGTCGTTTTTTCGCAAAAACGCCTTACTATACATGGTCGTTTTTTCGCAAAAACGCCTTACTATACATGGTCGTTTTTTCGCAAAAACGCCTTACTATACATGGTCGTTTTTTCGCAAAAACGCCTTACTATACATGGTCGTTTTTGGGCTAAAACGCCTTACTATACATGGTCGTTTTTTCGCAAAAACGCCTTACTATACATGGTCGTTTTTTCCAAAAAACGCCTTACTATACATGGTCGTTTTTCGCTAAAAACGCCTTACTATACATGGTCGTTTTTTCGCAAAAACGCCTTACTATACATGGTCGTTTTTTCGCAAAAACGCCTTACTATACATGGTCGTTTTTTCGCAAAAACGCCTTACTATACATGGTCGTTTTTCGCAAAAACGCCTTACTATACATGGTCGTTTTTCGCAAAAACGCCTTACTATACATGGTCGTTTTTCGCAAAAACGCCTTACTATACATGGTCGTTTTTTCGCAAAAACGCCTTACTATACATGGTCGTTTTTTCGCAAAAACGCCTTACTATACATGGTCGTTTTTGGCTAAAAACGCCTTACTATACATGGTCGTTTTTTCGCAAAAACGCCTTACTATACATGGTCGTTTTTGCGCAAAAACGCCTTACTATACATGGTCGTTTTTTCGCTAAAACGCCTTACTATACATGGTCGTTTTTTCGCAAAAACGCCTTACTATACATGGTCGTTTTTTCGCAAAAACGCCTTACTATACATGGTCGTTTTTTCGCAAAAACGCCTTACTATACATGGTCGTTTTTTCAGCCAAAAACGCCTTACTATACATGGTCGTTTTTTCGGCCAAAAACGCCTTACTATACATGGTCGTTTTTTTTCGGCTAAAAACGCCTTACTATACATGGTCGTTTTTTCGCCAAAAACGCCTTACTATACATGGTCGTTTTTTTCGGGCTAAAACGCCTTACTATACATGGTCGTTTTTTCGGCTAAAAACGCCTTATTATACATGGTCGTTTTTTCGTCCAAAAACGCCTTACTATACATGGTCGTTTTTTCGGCTAAAACGCCTTACTATACATGGTCGTTTTTTCGGCCAAAAACGCCTTACTATACATGGTCGTTTTTTCGCAAAAACGCCTTACTATACATGGTCGTTTTTTCGCAAAAACGCCTTACTATACATGGTCGTTTTTTCGCAAAAACGCCTTACTATACATGGTCGTTTTTTCGCAAAAACGCCTTACTATACATGGTCGTTTTTTCGCAAAAACGCCTTACTATACATGGTCGTTTTTTCGCAAAAACGCCTTACTATACATGGTCGTTTTTTGGCAAAAACGCCTTACTATACATGGTCGTTTTTTCGCAAAAACGCCTTACTATACATGGTCGTTTTTTCGCAAAAACGCCTTACTATACATGGTCGTTTTTTCGCAAAAACGCCTTACTATACATGGTCGTTTTTTCGCAAAAACGCCTTACTATACATGGTCGTTTTTTCGCAAAAACGCCTTACTATACATGGTCGTTTTTTCGCAAAAACGCCTTACTATACATGGTCGTTTTTTCGCAAAAACGCCTTACTATACATGGTCGTTTTTTCGCAAAAACGCCTTACTATACATGGTCGTTTTTTCGCAAAAACGCCTTACTATACATGGTCGTTTTTTCGCAAAAACGCCTTACTATACATGGTCGTTTTTTCGCAAAAACGCCTTACTATACATGGTCGTTTTTTCGCAAAAACGCCTTACTATACATGGTCGTTTTTTCGCAAAAACGCCTTACTATACATGGTCGTTTTTTCGCAAAAACGCCTTACTATACATGGTCGTTTTTTCGCAAAAACGCCTTACTATACATGGTCGTTTTTTCGCAAAAACGCCTTACTATACATGGTCGTTTTTGGCAAAAACGCCTTACTATACATGGTCGTTTTTTCGCAAAAACGCCTTACTATACATGGTCGTTTTTTCGCAAAAACGCCTTACTATACATGGTCGTTTTTTCGGCAAAAACGCCTTACTATACATGGTCGTTTTTTTACTATACGCAAAAACGCCTTACTATAAAAAAACGCCTTACTATACATGGTCGTTTTTTCGCAAAAACGCCTTACTATACATGGTCGTTTTTTTCGCAAAAACGCCTTACTATACATGGTCGTTTTTTGCAAAAACGCCTTACTATACATGGTCGTTTTTTCGCAAAAACGCCTTACTATACATGGTCGTTTTTTACGCAAAAACGCCTTACTATACATGGTCGTTTTTTCGCAAAAACGCCTTACTATACATGGTCGTTTTTTCGCAAAAACGCCTTACTATACATGGTCGTTTTTTCGCAAAAACGCCTTACTATACATGGTCGTTTTTTCGCAAAAACGCCTTACTATACATGGTCGTTTTTTCGCAAAAACGCCTTACTATACATGGTCGTTTTTCGCTAAAATGGTCGTTTTTGGCACGCCTTACTATACATGGTCGTTTTTTTTCGCAAAAAACGCCTTACTATACATGGTCGTTTTTTCGCAAAAACGCCTTACTATACATGGTCGTTTTTTCGCAAAAACGCCTTACTATACATGGTCGTTTTTTCGCAAAAACGCCTTACTATACATGGTCGTTTTTTCGGCTAAAACGCCTTACTATACATGGTCGTTTTTTCGCAAAACGCCTTACTATACATGGTCGTTTTTTCGCAAAAACGCCTTACTATACATGGTCGTTTTTCGCAAAAACGCCTTACTATACATGGTCGTTTTTTCGCAAAAACGCCTTACTATACATGGTCGTTTTTTCGCTAAAACGCCTTACTATACATGGTCGTTTTTTCGCAAAAACGCCTTACTATACATGGTCGTTTTTTCGCAAAAACGCCTTACTATACATGGTCGTTTTTTCGCAAAAACGCCTTACTATACATGGTCGTTTTTTCGCAAAAACGCCTTACTATACATGGTCGTTTTTTCGCAAAAACGCCTTACTATACATGGTCGTTTTTTCGCAAAAACGCCTTACTATACATGGTCGTTTTTTCGCAAAAACGCCTTACTATACATGGTCGTTTTTCGCAAAAAACGCCTTACTATACATGGTCGTTTTTTCGCAAAAACGCCTTACTATACATGGTCGTTTTTTCGCAAAAACGCCTTACTATACATGGTCGTTTTTTCGCAAAAACGCCTTACTATACATGGTCGTTTTTTCGCAAAAACGCCTTACTATACATGGTCGTTTTTCGCAAAAACGCCTTACTATACATGGTCGTTTTTTCGCAAAAACGCCTTACTATACATGGTCGTTTTTTCGCAAAAACGCCTTACTATACATGGTCGTTTTTTCGCAAAAACGCCTTACTATACATGGTCGTTTTTTCGCAAAAACGCCTTACTATACATGGTCGTTTTTTCGCAAAAACGCCTTACTATACATGGTCGTTTTTTCGCAAAAACGCCTTACTATACATGGTCGTTTTTTCGCAAAAACGCCTTACTATACATGGTCGTTTTTTCGGCAAAAACGCCTTACTATACATGGTCGTTTTTTCGCAAAAACGCCTTACTATACATGGTCGTTTTTTCGCAAAAACGCCTTACTATACATGGTCGTTTTTGGGCAAAAACGCCTTACTATACATGGTCGTTTTTTCGCAAAAACGCCTTACTATACATGGTCGTTTTTTCGCAAAAACGCCTTACTATACATGGTCGTTTTTTCGCAAAAACGCCTTACTATACATGGTCGTTTTTTCGGCAAAAACGCCTTACTATACATGGTCGTTTTTTCGCAAAAACGCCTTACTATACATGGTCGTTTTTTCGCAAAAACGCCTTACTATACATGGTCGTTTTTTCGCAAAAACGCCTTACTATACATGGTCGTTTTTTCGCAAAAACGCCTTACTATACATGGTCGTTTTTTCGCAAAAACGCCTTACTATACATGGTCGTTTTTTCGCAAAAACGCCTTACTATACATGGTCGTTTTTTCGCAAAAACGCCTTACTATACATGGTCGTTTTTTCGCAAAAACGCCTTACTATACATGGTCGTTTTTTCGCAAAAACGCCTTACTATACATGGTCGTTTTTTCGCAAAAACGCCTTACTATACATGGTCGTTTTTTCGCAAAAACGCCTTACTATACATGGTCGTTTTTTTCGCAAAAACGCCTTACTATACATGGTCGTTTTTTCGCAAAAACGCCTTACTATACATGGTCGTTTTTTTTCGCAAAAACGCCTTACTATACATGGTCGTTTTTTTATACAAAAAACGCCTTACTATACATGGTCGTTTTTTCGCAAAAACGCCTTACTATACATGGTCGTTTTTTCGCAAAAACGCCTTACTATACATGGTCGTTTTTTCGCAAAAACGCCTTACTATACATGGTCGTTTTTTTGCAAAAACGCCTTACTATACATGGTCGTTTTTTCGCAAAAACGCCTTACTATACATGGTCGTTTTTTTCGGGCTAAAAACGCCTTACTATACATGGTCGTTTTTTCGCAAAAACGCCTTACTATACATGGTCGTTTTTTCGCAAAAAACGCCTTACTATACATGGTCGTTTTTTTCGCTAAAACGCCTTACTATACATGGTCGTTTTTTTCGGCAAAAACGCCTTACTATACATGGTCGTTTTTCGCAAAAACGCCTTACTATACATGGTCGTTTTTCGCAAAAACGCCTTACTATACATGGTCGTTTTTTCGCAAAAACGCCTTACTATACATGGTCGTTTTTTCGCAAAAACGCCTTACTATACATGGTCGTTTTTTCGCAAAAACGCCTTACTATACATGGTCGTTTTTTGCAAAAACGCCTTACTATACATGGTCGTTTTTTCGCAAAAACGCCTTACTATACATGGTCGTTTTTCGCAAAAACGCCTTACTATACATGGTCGTTTTTCGCAAAAACGCCTTACTATACATGGTCGTTTTTTCGCAAAAACGCCTTACTATACATGGTCGTTTTTGGCAAAAACGCCTTACTATACATGGTCGTTTTTTCGCAAAAACGCCTTACTATACATGGTCGTTTTTGGCAAAAACGCCTTACTATACATGGTCGTTTTTTCGCAAAAACGCCTTACTATACATGGTCGTTTTTTCGCAAAAACGCCTTACTATACATGGTCGTTTTTTCGCAAAAACGCCTTACTATACATGGTCGTTTTTTCGCAAAAACGCCTTACTATACATGGTCGTTTTTTCGCAAAAACGCCTTACTATACATGGTCGTTTTTTTCGCAAAAACGCCTTACTATACATGGTCGTTTTTTCGCAAAAACGCCTTACTATACATGGTCGTTTTTTCGCAAAAACGCCTTACTATACATGGTCGTTTTTTCGCAAAAACGCCTTACTATACATGGTCGTTTTTTCGCAAAAACGCCTTACTATACATGGTCGTTTTTTCGCAAAAACGCCTTACTATACATGGTCGTTTTTTCGCAAAAACGCCTTACTATACATGGTCGTTTTTTCGGCAAAAACGCCTTACTATACATGGTCGTTTTTTCGCAAAAACGCCTTACTATACATGGTCGTTTTTTCGCAAAAACGCCTTACTATACATGGTCGTTTTTTCGCAAAAACGCCTTACTATACATGGTCGTTTTTTCGCAAAAACGCCTTACTATACATGGTCGTTTTTTCGCAAAAACGCCTTACTATACATGGTCGTTTTTTTTCGCAAAAACGCCTTACTATACATGGTCGTTTTTTCGCAAAAACGCCTTACTATACATGGTCGTTTTTCGCAAAAACGCCTTACTATACATGGTCGTTTTTTCGGCAAAAACGCCTTACTATACATGGTCGTTTTTTCGCAAAAACGCCTTACTATACATGGTCGTTTTTTCGCAAAAAACGCCTTACTATACATGGTCGTTTTTTCGCAAAAACGCCTTACTATACATGGTCGTTTTTTCGCAAAAACGCCTTACTATACATGGTCGTTTTTTCGCAAAAACGCCTTACTATACATGGTCGTTTTTTTCGCAAAAACGCCTTACTATACATGGTCGTTTTTTCGCAAAAACGCCTTACTATACATGGTCGTTTTTTCGCAAAAACGCCTTACTATACATGGTCGTTTTTTCGCAAAAACGCCTTACTATACATGGTCGTTTTTTCGCAAAAACGCCTTACTATACATGGTCGTTTTTTCGCAAAAACGCCTTACTATACATGGTCGTTTTTTCGCAAAAACGCCTTACTATACATGGTCGTTTTTTCGCTAAAACGCCTTACTATACATGGTCGTTTTTTCGCAAAAACGCCTTACTATACATGGTCGTTTTTTCGCAAAAACGCCTTACTATACATGGTCGTTTTTTCGCAAAAACGCCTTACTATACATGGTCGTTTTTTTCGCAAAAACGCCTTACTATACATGGTCGTTTTTCGCAAAAACGCCTTACTATACATGGTCGTTTTTTCGCAAAAACGCCTTACTATACATGGTCGTTTTTCGCAAAAACGCCTTACTATACATGGTCGTTTTTCGGCAAAAACGCCTTACTATACATGGTCGTTTTTTTCGCAAAAACGCCTTACTATACATGGTCGTTTTTTCGCAAAAACGCCTTACTATACATGGTCGTTTTTTCGGCAAAAACGCCTTACTATACATGGTCGTTTTTTCGCAAAAACGCCTTACTATACATGGTCGTTTTTTCGCAAAAACGCCTTACTATACATGGTCGTTTTTTCGCAAAAACGCCTTACTATACATGGTCGTTTTTTTTCGCAAAAACGCCTTACTATACATGGTCGTTTTTTCGCAAAAACGCCTTACTATACATGGTCGTTTTTTCGCAAAAACGCCTTACTATACATGGTCGTTTTTTCGCAAAAACGCCTTACTATACATGGTCGTTTTTTCGCAAAAACGCCTTACTATACATGGTCGTTTTTTCGCAAAAACGCCTTACTATACATGGTCGTTTTTTCGCAAAACGCCTTACTATACATGGTCGTTTTTTTCGCTAAAAACGCCTTACTATACATGGTCGTTTTTTCGCAAAAACGCCTTACTATACATGGTCGTTTTTTTCGCAAAAACGCCTTACTATACATGGTCGTTTTTTCGCAAAAACGCCTTACTATACATGGTCGTTTTTTCGCAAAAACGCCTTACTATACATGGTCGTTTTTTCGCAAAAACGCCTTACTATACATGGTCGTTTTTTCGCAAAAACGCCTTACTATACATGGTCGTTTTTTCGCAAAAACGCCTTACTATACATGGTCGTTTTTCGCAAAAACGCCTTACTATACATGGTCGTTTTTTTCGCAAAAACGCCTTACTATACATGGTCGTTTTTTCGCAAAAACGCCTTACTATACATGGTCGTTTTTTCGCAAAAACGCCTTACTATACATGGTCGTTTTTTCGGCAAAAACGCCTTACTATACATGGTCGTTTTTTCGCAAAAACGCCTTACTATACATGGTCGTTTTTCGCAAAAACGCCTTACTATACATGGTCGTTTTTTTTCGCTAAAACGCCTTACTATACATGGTCGTTTTTTTCGCAAAAACGCCTTACTATACATGGTCGTTTTTCGCTAAAACGCCTTACTATACATGGTCGTTTTTCGCAAAAACGCCTTACTATACATGGTCGTTTTTTCGCAAAAACGCCTTACTATACATGGTCGTTTTTTCGCAAAAACGCCTTACTATACATGGTCGTTTTTCGCTAAAAACGCCTTACTATACATGGTCGTTTTTTCGCAAAAACGCCTTACTATACATGGTCGTTTTTTCGCAAAAACGCCTTACTATACATGGTCGTTTTTTCGCAAAAACGCCTTACTATACATGGTCGTTTTTTCGCAAAAACGCCTTACTATACATGGTCGTTTTTTCGCAAAAACGCCTTACTATACATGGTCGTTTTTTCGCAAAAACGCCTTACTATACATGGTCGTTTTTTCGCAAAAACGCCTTACTATACATGGTCGTTTTTTCGCTAAAAACGCCTTACTATACATGGTCGTTTTTCGCAAAAACGCCTTACTATACATGGTCGTTTTTCGCAAAAACGCCTTACTATACATGGTCGTTTTTTCGCAAAAACGCCTTACTATACATGGTCGTTTTTTCGCAAAAACGCCTTACTATACATGGTCGTTTTTTCGCAAAAACGCCTTACTATACATGGTCGTTTTTTTCGCAAAAACGCCTTACTATACATGGTCGTTTTTTCGCAAAAACGCCTTACTATACATGGTCGTTTTTTCGCAAAAACGCCTTACTATACATGGTCGTTTTTTCGCAAAAACGCCTTACTATACATGGTCGTTTTTTCGCAAAAACGCCTTACTATACATGGTCGTTTTTTCGCAAAAACGCCTTACTATACATGGTCGTTTTTTCGCAAAAACGCCTTACTATACATGGTCGTTTTTTCGCAAAAACGCCTTACTATACATGGTCGTTTTTTCGCAAAAACGCCTTACTATACATGGTCGTTTTTCGGCTAAAAACGCCTTACTATACATGGTCGTTTTTTCGCAAAAACGCCTTACTATACATGGTCGTTTTTTCGCAAAAACGCCTTACTATACATGGTCGTTTTTTCGCAAAAACGCCTTACTATACATGGTCGTTTTTTCGCTAAAACGCCTTACTATACATGGTCGTTTTTTCGCTAAAACGCCTTACTATACATGGTCGTTTTTTCGCAAAAACGCCTTACTATACATGGTCGTTTTTTCGCAAAAACGCCTTACTATACATGGTCGTTTTTTCGCTAAAACGCCTTACTATACATGGTCGTTTTTTTCGCAAAAACGCCTTACTATACATGGTCGTTTTTTCGCAAAAACGCCTTACTATACATGGTCGTTTTTTCGCAAAAACGCCTTACTATACATGGTCGTTTTTCGCAAAAACGCCTTACTATACATGGTCGTTTTTTCGCAAAAACGCCTTACTATACATGGTCGTTTTTTTCGCTAAAAACGCCTTACTATACATGGTCGTTTTTTCGCAAAAACGCCTTACTATACATGGTCGTTTTTTCGCAAAAACGCCTTACTATACATGGTCGTTTTTTCGCAAAAACGCCTTACTATACATGGTCGTTTTTTCGCAAAAACGCCTTACTATACATGGTCGTTTTTTCGCAAAAACGCCTTACTATACATGGTCGTTTTTTCGCAAAAACGCCTTACTATACATGGTCGTTTTTCGCAAAAACGCCTTACTATACATGGTCGTTTTTTCGCAAAAACGCCTTACTATACATGGTCGTTTTTTCGCAAAAACGCCTTACTATACATGGTCGTTTTTTCGCTAAAAACGCCTTACTATACATGGTCGTTTTTCGCAAAAACGCCTTACTATACATGGTCGTTTTTTCGCAAAAACGCCTTACTATACATGGTCGTTTTTTTCGCTAAAACGCCTTACTATACATGGTCGTTTTTTTCGCAAAAACGCCTTACTATACATGGTCGTTTTTTCGCAAAAACGCCTTACTATACATGGTCGTTTTTCGCTAAAAACGCCTTACTATACATGGTCGTTTTTTCGCTAAAAACGCCTTACTATACATGGTCGTTTTTTCGCAAAAACGCCTTACTATACATGGTCGTTTTTTCGCAAAAACGCCTTACTATACATGGTCGTTTTTTCGCAAAAAACGCCTTACTATACATGGTCGTTTTTTCCGGCTAAAAACGCCTTACTATACATGGTCGTTTTTTCGGCTAAAACGCCTTACTATACATGGTCGTTTTTCGCAAAAACGCCTTACTATACATGGTCGTTTTTTCGCAAAAACGCCTTACTATACATGGTCGTTTTTTCGCAAAAACGCCTTACTATACATGGTCGTTTTTTCGCAAAAACGCCTTACTATACATGGTCGTTTTTCGCAAAAACGCCTTACTATACATGGTCGTTTTTCGCAAAAACGCCTTACTATACATGGTCGTTTTTTTCGCCAAAAAACGCCTTACTATACATGGTCGTTTTTTTCGGCAAAAAACGCCTTACTATACATGGTCGTTTTTTTCGGCAAAAAAACGCCTTACTATACATGGTCGTTTTTTCGCTAAAACGCCTTACTATACATGGTCGTTTTTCGGCAAAAATGCCTTACTATACATGGTCGTTTTTTTGCAAAAACGCCTTACTATACATGGTCGTTTTTTCGCTAAAAACGCCTTACTATACATGGTCGTTTTTCGCTAAAAACGCCTTACTATACATGGTCGTTTTTTCGGCTAAAACGCCTTACTATACATGGTCGTTTTTTCGCAAAAACGCCTTACTATACATGGTCGTTTTTTCGCTAAAAAAAACGCCTTACTATACATGGTCGTTTTTTCGCTAAAAACGCCTTACTATACATGGTCGTTTTTTCGCTAAAAACGCCTTACTATACATGGTCGTTTTTTCGCTAAAACGCCTTACTATACATGGTCGTTTTTTCGCTAAAACGCCTTACTATACATGGTCGTTTTTTCGCAAAAACGCCTTACTATACATGGTCGTTTTTTCGCTAAAACGCCTTACTATACATGGTCGTTTTTTCGCAAAAACGCCTTACTATACATGGTCGTTTTTTCGCTAAAAACGCCTTACTATACATGGTCGTTTTTTTCGCAAAAACGCCTTACTATACATGGTCGTTTTTCGCTAAAACGCCTTACTATACATGGTCGTTTTTCGCTAAAAACGCCTTACTATACATGGTCGTTTTTTCGCTAAAACGCCTTACTATACATGGTCGTTTTTTCGCTAAAACGCCTTACTATACATGGTCGTTTTTTTTCGCAAAAACGCCTTACTATACATGGTCGTTTTTCGCTAAAACGCCTTACTATACATGGTCGTTTTTTCGCAAAAACGCCTTACTATACATGGTCGTTTTTCGCAAAAACGCCTTACTATACATGGTCGTTTTTCGCTAAAACGCCTTACTATACATGGTCGTTTTTTCGCTAAAAACGCCTTACTATACATGGTCGTTTTTTCGCTAAAACGCCTTACTATACATGGTCGTTTTTTTTCGCTAAAACGCCTTACTATACATGGTCGTTTTTTCGCTAAAAACGCCTTACTATACATGGTCGTTTTTTCGCAAAAACGCCTTACTATACATGGTCGTTTTTTCGCAAAAACGCCTTACTATACATGGTCGTTTTTTCGCAAAAACGCCTTACTATACATGGTCGTTTTTTCGCTAAAACGCCTTACTATACATGGTCGTTTTTTCGCTAAAACGCCTTACTATACATGGTCGTTTTTTCGCAAAAACGCCTTACTATACATGGTCGTTTTTTCGCTAAAACGCCTTACTATACATGGTCGTTTTTTCGCTAAAAACGCCTTACTATACATGGTCGTTTTTTCGCTAAAACGCCTTACTATACATGGTCGTTTTTTCGCTAAAACGCCTTACTATACATGGTCGTTTTTTTTCGCAAAAACGCCTTACTATACATGGTCGTTTTTTCGCTAAAACGCCTTACTATACATGGTCGTTTTTTCGCAAAAACGCCTTACTATACATGGTCGTTTTTTCGCTAAAACGCCTTACTATACATGGTCGTTTTTTCGCTAAAACGCCTTACTATACATGGTCGTTTTTTCGCAAAAACGCCTTACTATACATGGTCGTTTTTTCGCTAAAACGCCTTACTATACATGGTCGTTTTTTCGCTAAAAACGCCTTACTATACATGGTCGTTTTTCGCTAAAAACGCCTTACTATACATGGTCGTTTTTTCGCAAAAACGCCTTACTATACATGGTCGTTTTTTCGCTAAAACGCCTTACTATACATGGTCGTTTTTTCGCTAAAACGCCTTACTATACATGGTCGTTTTTTCGCTAAAAACGCCTTACTATACATGGTCGTTTTTTCGCTAAAACGCCTTACTATACATGGTCGTTTTTCGGCAAAAACGCCTTACTATACATGGTCGTTTTTTCGCTAAAAACGCCTTACTATACATGGTCGTTTTTTCGCTAAAAACGCCTTACTATACATGGTCGTTTTTTCGCTAAAAACGCCTTACTATACATGGTCGTTTTTTCGCAAAAACGCCTTACTATACATGGTCGTTTTTCGCTAAAACGCCTTACTATACATGGTCGTTTTTTCGCAAAAACGCCTTACTATACATGGTCGTTTTTTCGCTAAAACGCCTTACTATACATGGTCGTTTTTTCGCTAAAACGCCTTACTATACATGGTCGTTTTTTCGCTAAAACGCCTTACTATACATGGTCGTTTTTTTCGCAAAAACGCCTTACTATACATGGTCGTTTTTTCGCTAAAACGCCTTACTATACATGGTCGTTTTTTCGCTAAAACGCCTTACTATACATGGTCGTTTTTTCGCTAAAACGCCTTACTATACATGGTCGTTTTTTCGCTAAAACGCCTTACTATACATGGTCGTTTTTTCGCAAAAACGCCTTACTATACATGGTCGTTTTTTCGCTAAAACGCCTTACTATACATGGTCGTTTTTTCGCTAAAAACGCCTTACTATACATGGTCGTTTTTTCGCTAAAAACGCCTTACTATACATGGTCGTTTTTTCGCAAAAACGCCTTACTATACATGGTCGTTTTTTCGCTAAAAACGCCTTACTATACATGGTCGTTTTTTCGCAAAAACGCCTTACTATACATGGTCGTTTTTTCGCTAAAACGCCTTACTATACATGGTCGTTTTTTCGCTAAAAACGCCTTACTATACATGGTCGTTTTTTCGCTAAAAACGCCTTACTATACATGGTCGTTTTTTCGCTAAAAACGCCTTACTATACATGGTCGTTTTTTCGCTAAAACGCCTTACTATACATGGTCGTTTTTTCGCAAAAAACGCCTTACTATACATGGTCGTTTTTTCGCTAAAACGCCTTACTATACATGGTCGTTTTTTCGCTAAAACGCCTTACTATACATGGTCGTTTTTTCGCAAAAACGCCTTACTATACATGGTCGTTTTTTCGCTAAAACGCCTTACTATACATGGTCGTTTTTTCGCTAAAAACGCCTTACTATACATGGTCGTTTTTTCGCTAAAAACGCCTTACTATACATGGTCGTTTTTTCGCTAAAAACGCCTTACTATACATGGTCGTTTTTTTTCGCTAAAAACGCCTTACTATACATGGTCGTTTTTTCGCTAAAACGCCTTACTATACATGGTCGTTTTTTCGCTAAAAACGCCTTACTATACATGGTCGTTTTTTCGCTAAAACGCCTTACTATACATGGTCGTTTTTTCGCTAAAAACGCCTTACTATACATGGTCGTTTTTTCGCTAAAACGCCTTACTATACATGGTCGTTTTTTCGCTAAAACGCCTTACTATACATGGTCGTTTTTTCGCTAAAAACGCCTTACTATACATGGTCGTTTTTTCGCTAAAACGCCTTACTATACATGGTCGTTTTTTCGCTAAAACGCCTTACTATACATGGTCGTTTTTTCGCTAAAACGCCTTACTATACATGGTCGTTTTTCGCTAAAAACGCCTTACTATACATGGTCGTTTTTTCGCTAAAAACGCCTTACTATACATGGTCGTTTTTTCGCAAAAACGCCTTACTATACATGGTCGTTTTTTCGCTAAAACGCCTTACTATACATGGTCGTTTTTTCGCTAAAACGCCTTACTATACATGGTCGTTTTTTCGCTAAAACGCCTTACTATACATGGTCGTTTTTTCGCTAAAACGCCTTACTATACATGGTCGTTTTTTCGCTAAAAACGCCTTACTATACATGGTCGTTTTTTCGCTAAAACGCCTTACTATACATGGTCGTTTTTTTACGGTCGTTTTTTTCGCTAAAACGCCTTACTATACATGGTCGTTTTTTCGCTAAAACGCCTTACTATACATGGTCGTTTTTTCGCTAAAACGCCTTACTATACATGGTCGTTTTTTCGCTAAAACGCCTTACTATACATGGTCGTTTTTTCGCAAAAACGCCTTACTATACATGGTCGTTTTTTCGCTAAAAACGCCTTACTATACATGGTCGTTTTTTCGCTAAAACGCCTTACTATACATGGTCGTTTTTTTTCGCTAAAACGCCTTACTATACATGGTCGTTTTTTCGCTAAAAACGCCTTACTATACATGGTCGTTTTTTCGCTAAAACGCCTTACTATACATGGTCGTTTTTTCGCAAAAACGCCTTACTATACATGGTCGTTTTTTCGCTAAAAACGCCTTACTATACATGGTCGTTTTTTCGCTAAAAACGCCTTACTATACATGGTCGTTTTTTCGCAAAAACGCCTTACTATACATGGTCGTTTTTCGGCTAAAACGCCTTACTATACATGGTCGTTTTTTCGCTAAAAACGCCTTACTATACATGGTCGTTTTTTTACGCTAAAAACGCCTTACTATACATGGTCGTTTTTTCGCTAAAACGCCTTACTATACATGGTCGTTTTTTCGCTAAAACGCCTTACTATACATGGTCGTTTTTTCGCTAAAAACGCCTTACTATACATGGTCGTTTTTTCGCTAAAAACGCCTTACTATACATGGTCGTTTTTTCGCTAAAACGCCTTACTATACATGGTCGTTTTTTCGCTAAAACGCCTTACTATACATGGTCGTTTTTTTACGCTAAAACGCCTTACTATACATGGTCGTTTTTTCGCTAAAACGCCTTACTATACATGGTCGTTTTTCGCTAAAAACGCCTTACTATACATGGTCGTTTTTTCAAAAACGCCTTACTATACATGGTCGTTTTTTCGCTAAAACGCCTTACTATACATGGTCGTTTTTTCGCAAAAACGCCTTACTATACATGGTCGTTTTTCGCTAAAAACGCCTTACTATACATGGTCGTTTTTTCGCTAAAACGCCTTACTATACATGGTCGTTTTTTCGCAAAAACGCCTTACTATACATGGTCGTTTTTTCGCAAAAAACGCCTTACTATACATGGTCGTTTTTTCGCTAAAAACGCCTTACTATACATGGTCGTTTTTTCGCTAAAAACGCCTTACTATACATGGTCGTTTTTTCGCTAAAACGCCTTACTATACATGGTCGTTTTTTCGCTAAAAACGCCTTACTATACATGGTCGTTTTTTCGCAAAAACGCCTTACTATACATGGTCGTTTTTTCGCTAAAAACGCCTTACTATACATGGTCGTTTTTTCGCTAAAAACGCCTTACTATACATGGTCGTTTTTCGCTAAAAACGCCTTACTATACATGGTCGTTTTTTCGCTAAAACGCCTTACTATACATGGTCGTTTTTCGGCTAAAAACGCCTTACTATACATGGTCGTTTTTTCGCAAAAAACGCCTTACTATACATGGTCGTTTTTTCGCTAAAACGCCTTACTATACATGGTCGTTTTTTCGCTAAAAACGCCTTACTATACATGGTCGTTTTTTTCGCTAAAACGCCTTACTATACATGGTCGTTTTTTCGCTAAAAACGCCTTACTATACATGGTCGTTTTTTCGCTAAAACGCCTTACTATACATGGTCGTTTTTTCGCTAAAACGCCTTACTATACATGGTCGTTTTTCGCTAAAACGCCTTACTATACATGGTCGTTTTTTCGCTAAAAACGCCTTACTATACATGGTCGTTTTTTCGCTAAAACGCCTTACTATACATGGTCGTTTTTTTCGCTAAAACGCCTTACTATACATGGTCGTTTTTTCGCTAAAACGCCTTACTATACATGGTCGTTTTTCGCTAAAAACGCCTTACTATACATGGTCGTTTTTTCGCTAAAAACGCCTTACTATACATGGTCGTTTTTTCGCAAAAACGCCTTACTATACATGGTCGTTTTTTCGCTAAAACGCCTTACTATACATGGTCGTTTTTTCGCTAAAACGCCTTACTATACATGGTCGTTTTTTCGCTAAAAACGCCTTACTATACATGGTCGTTTTTTCGCTAAAACGCCTTACTATACATGGTCGTTTTTTCGCTAAAACGCCTTACTATACATGGTCGTTTTTTCGCTAAAAACGCCTTACTATACATGGTCGTTTTTCGCTAAAACGCCTTACTATACATGGTCGTTTTTTCGCTAAAAACGCCTTACTATACATGGTCGTTTTTTCGCTAAAAACGCCTTACTATACATGGTCGTTTTTTCGCAAAAACGCCTTACTATACATGGTCGTTTTTCGCTAAAAACGCCTTACTATACATGGTCGTTTTTTCGCAAAAACGCCTTACTATACATGGTCGTTTTTTCGCTAAAACGCCTTACTATACATGGTCGTTTTTTCGCTAAAACGCCTTACTATACATGGTCGTTTTTTCGCTAAAACGCCTTACTATACATGGTCGTTTTTTTCGCTAAAACGCCTTACTATACATGGTCGTTTTTTTCGCAAAAACGCCTTACTATACATGGTCGTCGTTTTTCGCTAAAACGCCTTACTATACATGGTCGTTTTTTCGCTAAAACGCCTTACTATACATGGTCGTTTTTTCGCTAAAACGCCTTACTATACATGGTCGTTTTTTCGCTAAAAACGCCTTACTATACATGGTCGTTTTTTCGCTAAAACGCCTTACTATACATGGTCGTTTTTTCGCTAAAAACGCCTTACTATACATGGTCGTTTTTTCGCTAAAACGCCTTACTATACATGGTCGTTTTTTCGCTAAAACGCCTTACTATACATGGTCGTTTTTTCGCTAAAAACGCCTTACTATACATGGTCGTTTTTCGCTAAAAACGCCTTACTATACATGGTCGTTTTTTCGCAAAAACGCCTTACTATACATGGTCGTTTTTCGCTAAAAACGCCTTACTATACATGGTCGTTTTTTCGCTAAAACGCCTTACTATACATGGTCGTTTTTTCGCTAAAAACGCCTTACTATACATGGTCGTTTTTTTCGCTAAAACGCCTTACTATACATGGTCGTTTTTCGCTAAAACGCCTTACTATACATGGTCGTTTTTTCGCTAAAAACGCCTTACTATACATGGTCGTTTTTTCGCTAAAAACGCCTTACTATACATGGTCGTTTTTTCGCTAAAACGCCTTACTATACATGGTCGTTTTTTCGCTAAAACGCCTTACTATACATGGTCGTTTTTTCGCTAAAAACGCCTTACTATACATGGTCGTTTTTTCGCTAAAACGCCTTACTATACATGGTCGTTTTTTCGCAAAAACGCCTTACTATACATGGTCGTTTTTTCGCTAAAACGCCTTACTATACATGGTCGTTTTTTCGCTAAAAACGCCTTACTATACATGGTCGTTTTTTCGCTAAAAACGCCTTACTATACATGGTCGTTTTTTCGCAAAAACGCCTTACTATACATGGTCGTTTTTTCGCTAAAACGCCTTACTATACATGGTCGTTTTTTCGCTAAAAACGCCTTACTATACATGGTCGTTTTTTCGCAAAAACGCCTTACTATACATGGTCGTTTTTTCGCTAAAAACGCCTTACTATACATGGTCGTTTTTTCGCTAAAACGCCTTACTATACATGGTCGTTTTTTCGCTAAAACGCCTTACTATACATGGTCGTTTTTTCGCTAAAAACGCCTTACTATACATGGTCGTTTTTTCGCTAAAAACGCCTTACTATACATGGTCGTTTTTTCGCTAAAAACGCCTTACTATACATGGTCGTTTTTTCGCTAAAACGCCTTACTATACATGGTCGTTTTTTCGCTAAAAACGCCTTACTATACATGGTCGTTTTTTCGCTAAAAACGCCTTACTATACATGGTCGTTTTTTCGCTAAAACGCCTTACTATACATGGTCGTTTTTTCGCAAAAACGCCTTACTATACATGGTCGTTTTTTCGCTAAAACGCCTTACTATACATGGTCGTTTTTTCGCTAAAACGCCTTACTATACATGGTCGTTTTTTCGCAAAAACGCCTTACTATACATGGTCGTTTTTTCGCTAAAAACGCCTTACTATACATGGTCGTTTTTTCGCAAAAACGCCTTACTATACATGGTCGTTTTTTCGCTAAAACGCCTTACTATACATGGTCGTTTTTTCGCTAAAAACGCCTTACTATACATGGTCGTTTTTTCGCTAAAACGCCTTACTATACATGGTCGTTTTTTCGCTAAAAACGCCTTACTATACATGGTCGTTTTTTCGCTAAAAACGCCTTACTATACATGGTCGTTTTTTCGCTAAAACGCCTTACTATACATGGTCGTTTTTTCGCTAAAACGCCTTACTATACATGGTCGTTTTTTCGCTAAAACGCCTTACTATACATGGTCGTTTTTTCGCTAAAAACGCCTTACTATACATGGTCGTTTTTTCGCTAAAAACGCCTTACTATACATGGTCGTTTTTTCGCTAAAAACGCCTTACTATACATGGTCGTTTTTTCGCTAAAAACGCCTTACTATACATGGTCGTTTTTTCGCTAAAACGCCTTACTATACATGGTCGTTTTTTCGCTAAAACGCCTTACTATACATGGTCGTTTTTTCGCTAAAAACGCCTTACTATACATGGTCGTTTTTTCGCAAAAACGCCTTACTATACATGGTCGTTTTTTCGCTAAAACGCCTTACTATACATGGTCGTTTTTTCGCTAAAACGCCTTACTATACATGGTCGTTTTTTTCGCTAAAAACGCCTTACTATACATGGTCGTTTTTTCGCTAAAAACGCCTTACTATACATGGTCGTTTTTTCGCTAAAAACGCCTTACTATACATGGTCGTTTTTCGCTAAAACGCCTTACTATACATGGTCGTTTTTTCGCAAAAACGCCTTACTATACATGGTCGTTTTTTCGCTAAAACGCCTTACTATACATGGTCGTTTTTTCGCAAAAACGCCTTACTATACATGGTCGTTTTTTCGCTAAAAACGCCTTACTATACATGGTCGTTTTTTCGCTAAAAACGCCTTACTATACATGGTCGTTTTTTCGCAAAAACGCCTTACTATACATGGTCGTTTTTTCGCTAAAACGCCTTACTATACATGGTCGTTTTTTCGCTAAAACGCCTTACTATACATGGTCGTTTTTTCGCTAAAAACGCCTTACTATACATGGTCGTTTTTTCGCTAAAACGCCTTACTATACATGGTCGTTTTTTCGCTAAAACGCCTTACTATACATGGTCGTTTTTTCGCTAAAAACGCCTTACTATACATGGTCGTTTTTTTCGCAAAAACGCCTTACTATACATGGTCGTTTTTCGCTAAAACGCCTTACTATACATGGTCGTTTTTTCGCAAAAACGCCTTACTATACATGGTCGTTTTTTCGCTAAAAACGCCTTACTATACATGGTCGTTTTTTCGCAAAAACGCCTTACTATACATGGTCGTTTTTTCGCTAAAAACGCCTTACTATACATGGTCGTTTTTTCGCTAAAAACGCCTTACTATACATGGTCGTTTTTTCGCTAAAACGCCTTACTATACATGGTCGTTTTTTCGCTAAAAACGCCTTACTATACATGGTCGTTTTTTCGCTAAAACGCCTTACTATACATGGTCGTTTTTTCGCTAAAAACGCCTTACTATACATGGTCGTTTTTTCGCTAAAACGCCTTACTATACATGGTCGTTTTTTCGCTAAAAACGCCTTACTATACATGGTCGTTTTTTCGCTAAAAACGCCTTACTATACATGGTCGTTTTTTCGCAAAAACGCCTTACTATACATGGTCGTTTTTTCGCTAAAAACGCCTTACTATACATGGTCGTTTTTTCGCTAAAACGCCTTACTATACATGGTCGTTTTTTCGCTAAAACGCCTTACTATACATGGTCGTTTTTTCGCTAAAAACGCCTTACTATACATGGTCGTTTTTTCGCTAAAACGCCTTACTATACATGGTCGTTTTTTCGCTAAAACGCCTTACTATACATGGTCGTTTTTTCGCAAAAACGCCTTACTATACATGGTCGTTTTTTCGCTAAAAACGCCTTACTATACATGGTCGTTTTTTCGCTAAAACGCCTTACTATACATGGTCGTTTTTTCGCTAAAAACGCCTTACTATACATGGTCGTTTTTTCGCAAAAAACGCCTTACTATACATGGTCGTTTTTCGCTAAAAACGCCTTACTATACATGGTCGTTTTTTCGCAAAAACGCCTTACTATACATGGTCGTTTTTTCGCTAAAAACGCCTTACTATACATGGTCGTTTTTTCGCAAAAACGCCTTACTATACATGGTCGTTTTTTCGCTAAAAACGCCTTACTATACATGGTCGTTTTTTCGCTAAAAACGCCTTACTATACATGGTCGTTTTTTCGCAAAAACGCCTTACTATACATGGTCGTTTTTTCGCTAAAAACGCCTTACTATACATGGTCGTTTTTTCGCTAAAAACGCCTTACTATACATGGTCGTTTTTTCGCTAAAAACGCCTTACTATACATGGTCGTTTTTTCGCTAAAAACGCCTTACTATACATGGTCGTTTTTTCTATACATGGTCGTTTTTTCGCAAAAACGCCTTACTATACATGGTCGTTTTTTTCGCTAAAAACGCCTTACTATACATGGTCGTTTTTTCGCTAAAACGCCTTACTATACATGGTCGTTTTTTCGCTAAAAACGCCTTACTATACATGGTCGTTTTTTTCGCTAAAAACGCCTTACTATACATGGTCGTTTTTTCGCTAAAAACGCCTTACTATACATGGTCGTTTTTTCGCTAAAACGCCTTACTATACATGGTCGTTTTTTCGCTAAAACGCCTTACTATACATGGTCGTTTTTTCGCTAAAACGCCTTACTATACATGGTCGTTTTTTCGCTAAAACGCCTTACTATACATGGTCGTTTTTTTCGCTAAAACGCCTTACTATACATGGTCGTTTTTTCGCTAAAAACGCCTTACTATACATGGTCGTTTTTTCGCAAAAACGCCTTACTATACATGGTCGTTTTTTCGCTAAAACGCCTTACTATACATGGTCGTTTTTTCGCTAAAAACGCCTTACTATACATGGTCGTTTTTTCGCAAAAACGCCTTACTATACATGGTCGTTTTTTCGCTAAAAACGCCTTACTATACATGGTCGTTTTTTCGCTAAAAACGCCTTACTATACATGGTCGTTTTTTCGCTAAAACGCCTTACTATACATGGTCGTTTTTTCGCAAAAACGCCTTACTATACATGGTCGTTTTTTCGGCTAAAACGCCTTACTATACATGGTCGTTTTTTTCGCTAAAAACGCCTTACTATACATGGTCGTTTTTTCGCTAAAAACGCCTTACTATACATGGTCGTTTTTTTTCGCAAAAACGCCTTACTATACATGGTCGTTTTTTCGCTAAAAACGCCTTACTATACATGGTCGTTTTTTCGCAAAAACGCCTTACTATACATGGTCGTTTTTTCGCTAAAACGCCTTACTATACATGGTCGTTTTTTCGCTAAAAACGCCTTACTATACATGGTCGTTTTTTCGCTAAAACGCCTTACTATACATGGTCGTTTTTTCGCTAAAAACGCCTTACTATACATGGTCGTTTTTTCGCTAAAACGCCTTACTATACATGGTCGTTTTTTCGCAAAAACGCCTTACTATACATGGTCGTTTTTTTCGCTAAAAACGCCTTACTATACATGGTCGTTTTTTCGCAAAAACGCCTTACTATACATGGTCGTTTTTTCGCTAAAAACGCCTTACTATACATGGTCGTTTTTTCGCTAAAAACGCCTTACTATACATGGTCGTTTTTTCGCTAAAACGCCTTACTATACATGGTCGTTTTTTCGCAAAAAACGCCTTACTATACATGGTCGTTTTTTCGCAAAAACGCCTTACTATACATGGTCGTTTTTTCGCAAAAACGCCTTACTATACATGGTCGTTTTTCGCAAAAACGCCTTACTATACATGGTCGTTTTTTCGCAAAAACGCCTTACTATACATGGTCGTTTTTCGCTAAAAACGCCTTACTATACATGGTCGTTTTTTTCGCAAAAACGCCTTACTATACATGGTCGTTTTTTTCGCAAAAACGCCTTACTATACATGGTCGTTTTTTCGCTAAAACGCCTTACTATACATGGTCGTTTTTTCGCAAAAAACGCCTTACTATACATGGTCGTTTTTTCGCAAAAACGCCTTACTATACATGGTCGTTTTTTCGCTAAAACGCCTTACTATACATGGTCGTTTTTTCGCAAAAAACGCCTTACTATACATGGTCGTTTTTCGCAAAACGCCTTACTATACATGGTCGTTTTTTCGCAAAAAAGCCTTACTATACATGGTCGTTTTTTCGCAAAACGCCTTACTATACATGTCGTTTTTCGCCAAAACGCCTTACTATACATGGTCGTTTTTTGGCTAAAAACGCCTTACTATACATGGTCGTTTTTTCGCAAAAAACGCCTTACTATACATGGTCGTTTTTCGCAAAAACGCCTTACTATACATGGTCGTTTTTCGCAAAAAACGCCTTACTATACATGGTCGCTTTTTTCGCTAAAACGCCTTACTATACATGGTCGTTTTTTCGCTAAAACGCCTTACTATACATGGTCGCTTTTTTCGCAAAAACGCCTTACTATACATGGTCGTTTTTCGCAAAAACGCCTTACTATACATGGTCGTTTTTTCGCAAAAACGCCTTACTATACATGGTCGTTTTTGCGCAAAAACGCCTTACTATACATGGTCGCTTTTTCGCAAAAACGCCTTACTATACATGGTCGTTTTTCGGCAAAAACGCCTTTACTATACATGGTCGCTTTTTCGCAAAAAACGCCTTACTATACATGGTCGTTTTTTCGCAAAAACGCCTTACTATACATGGTCGCTTTTTTCGCAAAAACGCCTTACTATACATGGTCGTTTTTGGGCTAAAACGCCTTACTATACATGGTCGTTTTTTCGCAAAAACGCCTTACTATACATGGTCGCTTTTTTCGCAAAAACGCCTTACTATACATGGTCGTTTTTTCGCTAAAACGCCTTACTATACATGGTCGTTTTTTTCGCAAAAACGCCTTACTATACATGGTCGTTTTTTCGCAAAAACGCCTTACTATACATGGTCGTTTTTTCGCAAAAACGCCTTACTATACATGGTCGCTTTTTTCGCAAAAACGCCTTACTATACATGGTCGTTTTTTCGCTAAAACGCCTTACTATACATGGTCGTTTTTGGGCAAAAACGCCTTACTATACATGGTCGCTTTTTTCGCTAAAACGCCTTACTATACATGGTCGTTTTTTCGCAAAAACGCCTTACTATACATGGTCGTTTTTTCGCTAAAAACGCCTTACTATACATGGTCGCTTTTTTCGCAAAAACGCCTTACTATACATGGTCGTTTTTTCGCAAAAACGCCTTACTATACATGGTCGTTTTTTCGCAAAAACGCCTTACTATACATGGTCGCTTTTTTCGCAAAAACGCCTTACTATACATGGTCGTTTTTTCGCTAAAAACGCCTTACTATACATGGTCGTTTTTTCGCAAAAACGCCTTACTATACATGGTCGCTTTTTTCGCAAAAACGCCTTACTATACATGGTCGTTTTTTCGCAAAAACGCCTTACTATACATGGTCGCTTTTTCGCAAAAACGCCTTACTATACATGGTCGCTTTTTTCGCAAAAACGCCTTACTATACATGGTCGTTTTTTCGCAAAAACGCCTTACTATACATGGTCGTTTTTTCGCAAAAACGCCTTACTATACATGGTCGTTTTTTTCGCAAAAACGCCTTACTATACATGGTCGCTTTTTTCGCAAAAACGCCTTACTATACATGGTCGTTTTTTCGCAAAAACGCCTTACTATACATGGTCGCTTTTTTCGCAAAAACGCCTTACTATACATGGTCGCTTTTTTCGCAAAAACGCCTTACTATACATGGTCGTTTTTTCGCAAAAACGCCTTACTATACATGGTCGTTTTTTTCGCTAAAAACGCCTTACTATACATGGTCGTTTTTTCGCAAAAACGCCTTACTATACATGGTCGCTTTTTTCGCTAAAAACGCCTTACTATACATGGTCGTTTTTTCGCTAAAACGCCTTACTATACATGGTCGTTTTTTTCGCAAAAACGCCTTACTATACATGGTCGTTTTTTTCGCAAAAACGCCTTACTATACATGGTCGCTTTTTTCGCAAAACGCCTTACTATACATGGTCGTTTTTTCGCTAAAAACGCCTTACTATACATGGTCGTTTTTTCGCAAAAACGCCTTACTATACATGGTCGTTTTTTCGCAAAAACGCCTTACTATACATGGTCGTTTTTTCGCAAAAACGCCTTACTATACATGGTCGTTTTTTCGCAAAAACGCCTTACTATACATGGTCGTTTTTTTCGCAAAAACGCCTTACTATACATGGTCGCTTTTTTTCGCAAAAACGCCTTACTATACATGGTCGTTTTTCGCGCAAAAACGCCTTACTATACATGGTCGTTTTTTTCGCAAAAACGCCTTACTATACATGGTCGTTTTTTTCGGCTAAAAACGCCTTACTATACATGGTCGTTTTTTGGCAAAAACGCCTTACTATACATGGTCGTTTTTTCGCAAAAACGCCTTACTATACATGGTCGTTTTTCGCAAAAACGCCTTACTATACATGGTCGTTTTTCGCAAAAACGCCTTACTATACATGGTCGTTTTTCGCAAAAACGCCTTACTATACATGGTCGTTTTTTCGCAAAAACGCCTTACTATACATGGTCGTTTTTTCGCAAAAACGCCTTACTATACATGGTCGTTTTTTCGCAAAAACGCCTTACTATACATGGTCGTTTTTTTCGCTAAAACGCCTTACTATACATGGTCGTTTTTTCGCAAAAACGCCTTACTATACATGGTCGTTTTTTTCGCAAAAACGCCTTACTATACATGGTCGTTTTTTTCGCAAAAAAACGCCTTACTATACATGGTCGTTTTTTCGCAAAAACGCCTTACTATACATGGTCGTTTTTTCGCAAAAACGCCTTACTATACATGGTCGTTTTTTCGCAAAAACGCCTTACTATACATGGTCGTTTTTTCGCTAAAACGCCTTACTATACATGGTCGCTTTTTTCGGCAAAAACGCCTTACTATACATGGTCGTTTTTTCGCTAAAACGCCTTACTATACATGGTCGTTTTTTCGCAAAAACGCCTTACTATACATGGTCGTTTTTATACATGGTCGTTTTCAGTGCCTTACTATACATGGTCGTTTTTTTCGCAAAAACGCCTTACTATACATGGTCGTTTTTCGCAAAAACGCCTTACTATACATGGTCGTTTTTTCGCAAAAACGCCTTACTATACATGGTCGTTTTTTCAAAAAACGCCTTACTATACATGGTCGTTTTTTTGGCAAAAACGCCTTACTATACATGGTCGTTTTTTCGCTAAAAACGCCTTACTATACATGGTCGTTTTTACTAAAAAAATAAAGCCTTACTATACATGGTCGTTTTTTCGCAAAAAACGCCTTACTATACATGGTCGTTTTTTGGGCTAAAACGCCTTACTATACATGGTCGTTTTTTTTCGCAAAAACGCCTTACTATACATGGTCGTTTTTTTCGGCTAAAAACGCCTTACTATACATGGTCGTTTTTTCGCAAAAACGCCTTACTATACATGGTCGTTTTTTTCGGCCAAAAACGCCTTACTATACATGGTCGTTTTTTCGCAAAAACGCCTTACTATACATGGTCGTTTTTCGGCTAAAACGCCTTACTATACATGGTCGTTTTTCAGCTAAAAACGCCTTACTATACATGGTCGTTTTTTCGCAAAAACGCCTTACTATACATGGTCGTTTTTCGCAAAAAAGCCTTACTATACATGGTCGTTTTTGGCAAAAACGCCTTACTATACATGGTCGTTTTTCGCAAAAACGCCTTACTATACATGGTCGTTTTTTTCGCAAAAACGCCTTACTATACATGGTCGTTTTTTCGCAAAAACGCCTTACTATACATGGTCGTTTTTGGGCTAAAAACGCCTTACTATACATGGTCGTTTTTTCGCAAAAACGCCTTACTATACATGGTCGTTTTTTCGCTAAAACGCCTTACTATACATGGTCGTTTTTGGGCTAAAACGCCTTACTATACATGGTCGTTTTTCGCAAAAACGCCTTACTATACATGGTCGTTTTTGGGCAAAAACGCCTTACTATACATGGTCGTTTTTTCGCAAAAACGCCTTACTATACATGGTCGTTTTTTCGCAAAAACGCCTTACTATACATGGTCGTTTTTCGCAAAAACGCCTTACTATACATGGTCGTTTTTTCGCAAAAACGCCTTACTATACATGGTCGTTTTTTCGCAAAAACGCCTTACTATACATGGTCGTTTTTTCGCAAAAACGCCTTACTATACATGGTCGTTTTTGGGCTAAAACGCCTTACTATACATGGTCGTTTTTTCGCAAAAACGCCTTACTATACATGGTCGTTTTTTCGCAAAAACGCCTTACTATACATGGTCGTTTTTTGGCTAAAACGCCTTACTATACATGGTCGTTTTTTCGCTAAAAACGCCTTACTATACATGGTCGTTTTTGGGCTAAAAACGCCTTACTATACATGGTCGTTTTTTTCGCTAAAAACGCCTTACTATACATGGTCGTTTTTTCGCTAAAAACGCCTTACTATACATGGTCGTTTTTTCGCAAAAACGCCTTACTATACATGGTCGTTTTTTCGCAAAAACGCCTTACTATACATGGTCGTTTTTTCGCAAAAACGCCTTACTATACATGGTCGTTTTTTCGCAAAAACGCCTTACTATACATGGTCGTTTTTTCGCAAAAAACGCCTTACTATACATGGTCGTTTTTTCGCAAAAACGCCTTACTATACATGGTCGTTTTTCGCAAAAACGCCTTACTATACATGGTCGTTTTTGGGCTAAAAACGCCTTACTATACATGGTCGTTTTTTCGTCCAAAAACGCCTTACTATACATGGTCGTTTTTTCGCCAAAAACGCCTTACTATACATGGTCGTTTTTTCGGCCAAAAACGCCTTACTATACATGGTCGTTTTTTCGGCCAAAAACGCCTTACTATACATGGTCGTTTTTTCGGCAAAAACGCCTTACTATACATGGTCGTTTTTCGCAAAAACGCCTTACTATACATGGTCGTTTTTTCGGCAAAAACGCCTTACTATACATGGTCGTTTTTCGCAAAAACGCCTTACTATACATGGTCGTTTTTCGCAAAAACGCCTTACTATACATGGTCGTTTTTTCGCAAAAACGCCTTACTATACATGGTCGTTTTTCGCCAAAAACGCCTTACTATACATGGTCGTTTTTCGCAAAAACGCCTTACTATACATGGTCGTTTTTCGCAAAAACGCCTTACTATACATGGTCGTTTTTCGGCAAAAA
The DNA here is from genome assembly GCA_026261675.1 of Hippocampus mohnikei. NCBI lineage: Eukaryota > Metazoa > Chordata > Actinopteri > Syngnathiformes > Syngnathidae > Hippocampus > Hippocampus mohnikei. The sequence continues at coordinate 756,562 of JAKGUB010000677.1, read as the reverse complement.
CGCCTTACTATACATGGTCGTTTTTCGCAAAAACGCCTTACTATACATGGTCGTTTTTTCGCAAAAACGCCTTACTATACATGGTCGTTTTTTCGCAAAAACGCCTTACTATACATGGTCGTTTTTTCGCAAAAACGCCTTACTATACATGGTCGTTTTTTCGCAAAAACGCCTTACTATACATGGTCGTTTTTTCGCAAAAACGCCTTACTATACATGGTCGTTTTTCGCTAAAACGCCTTACTATACATGGTCGTTTTTTCGCAAAAACGCCTTACTATACATGGTCGTTTTTTCGCAAAACGCCTTACTATACATGGTCGTTTTTTCGCAAAAACGCCTTACTATACATGGTCGTTTTTTCGCAAAAACGCCTTACTATACATGGTCGTTTTTCGCAAAAACGCCTTACTATACATGGTCGTTTTTCGCAAAAACGCCTTACTATACATGGTCGTTTTTTCGCAAAAACGCCTTACTATACATGGTCGTTTTTTCGCAAAAACGCCTTACTATACATGGTCGTTTTTCGCAAAAACGCCTTACTATACATGGTCGTTTTTTTCGCAAAAACGCCTTACTATACATGGTCGTTTTTTCGCAAAAACGCCTTACTATACATGGTCGTTTTTTCGCAAAAACGCCTTACTATACATGGTCGTTTTTTCGCAAAAACGCCTTACTATACATGGTCGTTTTTTCGCAAAAACGCCTTACTATACATGGTCGTTTTTGGGCTAAAACGCCTTACTATACATGGTCGTTTTTTTGCAAAAACGCCTTACTATACATGGTCGTTTTTCGCAAAAACGCCTTACTATACATGGTCGCTTTTTCGGCAAAAACGCCTTACTATACATGGTCGTTTTTCGCAAAAACGCCTTACTATACATGGTCGTTTTTTCGGCTAAAACGCCTTACTATACATGGTCGTTTTTTCGCAAAAACGCCTTACTATACATGGTCGTTTTTTCGCAAAAACGCCTTACTATACATGGTCGTTTTTTCGCAAAAAACGCCTTACTATACATGGTCGTTTTTTCGCTAAAAACGCCTTACTATACATGGTCGTTTTTTCGCTAAAACGCCTTACTATACATGGTCGTTTTTTTCGCTAAAAACGCCTTACTATACATGGTCGTTTTTTCGCTAAAACGCCTTACTATACATGGTCGTTTTTTCGCAAAAACGCCTTACTATACATGGTCGTTTTTTTCGGCCAAAAACGCCTTACTATACATGGTCGTTTTTTGGGCTAAAACGCCTTACTATACATGGTCGTTTTTTTCGGCTAAAAACGCCTTACTATACATGGTCGTTTTTTTCCGCTAAAAACGCCTTACTATACATGGTCGTTTTTTCGCTAAAACGCCTTACTATACATGGTCGTTTTTTCGGCTCAAAACGCCTTACTATACATGGTCGTTTTTTGGGCTAAAAACGCCTTACTATACATGGTCGTTTTTTCGCAAAAACGCCTTACTATACATGGTCGTTTTTTCGCAAAAACGCCTTACTATACATGGTCTTTTTTTCGCAAAAACGCCTTACTATACATGGTCGTTTTTTCAGCAAAAACGCCTTACTATACATGGTCGTTTTTTTGGCAAAAACGCCTTACTATACATGGTCGTTTTTCGCAAAAACGCCTTACTATACATGGTCGTTTTTTCGCTAAAACGCCTTACTATACATGGTCGTTTTTTCGCCAAAAACGCCTTACTATACATGGTCGTTTTTTGGCTAAAACGCCTTACTATACATGGTCGTTTTTTCGCTAAAAACGCCTTACTATACATGGTCGCTTTTTTCGCAAAAACGCCTTACTATACATGGTCGTTTTTTCGCTAAAAACGCCTTACTATACATGGTCGTTTTTTCGCAAAAACGCCTTACTATACATGGTCGTTTTTCGCAAAAACGCCTTACTATACATGGTCGTTTTTTCGCAAAAACGCCTTACTATACATGGTCGTTTTTGGTCGTTTTTTCGCAAAAACGCCTTACTATACATGGTCGTTTTTGGGCTAAAACGCCTTACTATACATGGTCGTTTTTTCGCTAAAAACGCCTTACTATACATGGTCGTTTTTTCGCTAAAAACGCCTTACTATACATGGTCGTTTTTTCGCCAAAACGCCTTACTATACATGGTCGTTTTTTCGCAAAAACGCCTTACTATACATGGTCGTTTTTGGGCTAAAACGCCTTACTATACATGGTCGTTTTTCAGCAAAAACGCCTTACTATACATGGTCGTTTTTTCGCTAAAACGCCTTACTATACATGGTCGTTTTTTCGCAAAAACGCCTTACTATACATGGTCGTTTTTGGGGCAAAAACGCCTTACTATACATGGTCGTTTTTTCAGCAAAAACGCCTTACTATACATGGTCGTTTTTCAGCAAAAACGCCTTACTATACATGGTCGTTTTTTCGCCAAAAACGCCTTACTATACATGGTCGTTTTTGGGGCTAAAAACGCCTTACTATACATGGTCGTTTTTCAGCAAAAACGCCTTACTATACATGGTCGTTTTTCAGCAAAAACGCCTTACTATACATGGTCGTTTTTCAGCAAAAACGCCTTACTATACATGGTCGTTTTTTTCAGCAAAAACGCCTTACTATACATGGTCGTTTTTCGCAAAAACGCCTTACTATACATGGTCGTTTTTTCGCAAAAACGCCTTACTATACATGGTCGTTTTTTCGCAAAAACGCCTTACTATACATGGTCGTTTTTTCGCAAAAACGCCTTACTATACATGGTCGTTTTTTCGCTAAAAACGCCTTACTATACATGGTCGTTTTTTTCGCAAAAACGCCTTACTATACATGGTCGCTTTTTTCGCAAAAACGCCTTACTATACATGGTCGTTTTTTCAGCAAAAACGCCTTACTATACATGGTCGTTTTTTTGATCAAAAACGCCTTACTATACATGGTCGTTTTTTGGGCTAAAAACGCCTTACTATACATGGTCGTTTTTGGGCTAAAAACGCCTTACTATACATGGTCGTTTTTCGCTAAAACGCCTTACTATACATGGTCGTTTTTCGCTAAAAACGCCTTACTATACATGGTCGTTTTTCGCAAAAACGCCTTACTATACATGGTCGTTTTTCGCAAAAACGCCTTACTATACATGGTCGTTTTTTGGGCTAAAACGCCTTACTATACATGGTCGTTTTTCGCTAAAACGCCTTACTATACATGGTCGTTTTTTCTCCAAAAACGCCTTACTATACATGGTCGTTTTTTGGCTAAAACGCCTTACTATACATGGTCGTTTTTTCGGGCTAAAACGCCTTACTATACATGGTCGTTTTTTGGGCTAAAACGCCTTACTATACATGGTCGTTTTTCGCTAAAAACGCCTTACTATACATGGTCGTTTTTGGGCTAAAACGCCTTACTATACATGGTCGTTTTTGGGCTAAAACGCCTTACTATACATGGTCGTTTTTCGCTAAAAACGCCTTACTATACATGGTCGTTTTTCGCTAAAAACGCCTTACTATACATGGTCGTTTTTCGCTAAAAACGCCTTACTATACATGGTCGTTTTTTGGCTAAAACGCCTTACTATACATGGTCGTTTTTCGCTAAAAACGCCTTACTATACATGGTCGTTTTTTCGCTAAAACGCCTTACTATACATGGTCGTTTTTTCGCAAAAACGCCTTACTATACATGGTCGTTTTTCGCAAAAACGCCTTACTATACATGGTCGTTTTTTCGCTAAAAACGCCTTACTATACATGGTCGTTTTTTTTTTTCGCAAAAACGCCTTACTATACATGGTCGTTTTTTGGGCTAAAAACGCCTTACTATACATGGTCGTTTTTGGGCTAAAAACGCCTTACTATACATGGTCGTTTTTCTCCTAAAAACGCCTTACTATACATGGTCGTTTTTTGGGCTAAAACGCCTTACTATACATGGTCGTTTTTCGCTAAAAACGCCTTACTATACATGGTCGTTTTTTTTCGCTAAAAACGCCTTACTATACATGGTCGTTTTTCGCTAAAACGCCTTACTATACATGGTCGTTTTTGGGCTAAAACGCCTTACTATACATGGTCGTTTTTGGGCTAAAAACGCCTTACTATACATGGTCGTTTTTTCGCCAAAAAGCCTTACTATACATGGTCGTTTTTTCGCTAAAAACGCCTTACTATACATGGTCGTTTTTTCGCTAAAAACGCCTTACTATACATGGTCGTTTTTTGGCTAAAACGCCTTACTATACATGGTCGTTTTTTCGCAAAAACGCCTTACTATACATGGTCGTTTTTCGCTAAAACGCCTTACTATACATGGTCGTTTTTTCGCAAAAACGCCTTACTATACATGGTCGTTTTTTCGCAAAAACGCCTTACTATACATGGTCGTTTTTCGCAAAAACGCCTTACTATACATGGTCGTTTTTTCGCAAAAACGCCTTACTATACATGGTCGTTTTTTCAGCAAAAACGCCTTACTATACATGGTCGTTTTTCGCTAAAACGCCTTACTATACATGGTCGTTTTTCGCTAAAAACGCCTTACTATACATGGTCGTTTTTCGCTAAAACGCCTTACTATACATGGTCGTTTTTTCGCAAAAACGCCTTACTATACATGGTCGTTTTTTTCGCAAAAACGCCTTACTATACATGGTCGTTTTTTCGCTAAAACGCCTTACTATACATGGTCGTTTTTTCGCTAAAAACGCCTTACTATACATGGTCGTTTTTTCGCAAAAACGCCTTACTATACATGGTCGTTTTTCGCTAAAAACGCCTTACTATACATGGTCGTTTTTTCGCTAAAAACGCCTTACTATACATGGTCGTTTTTGGGCTAAAACGCCTTACTATACATGGTCGTTTTTGGGCTAAAACGCCTTACTATACATGGTCGTTTTTGGGCTAAAAACGCCTTACTATACATGGTCGTTTTTTCGCTAAAAACGCCTTACTATACATGGTCGTTTTTTCGCAAAAACGCCTTACTATACATGGTCGTTTTTTCGCTAAAAACGCCTTACTATACATGGTCGTTTTTTTGGCTAAAACGCCTTACTATACATGGTCGTTTTTTCGCAAAAACGCCTTACTATACATGGTCGTTTTTTTCGCTAAAAACGCCTTACTATACATGGTCGTTTTTTCGCTAAAACGCCTTACTATACATGGTCGTTTTTTGGCTAAAACGCCTTACTATACATGGTCGTTTTTCGCAAAAACGCCTTACTATACATGGTCGTTTTTTCGCAAAAACGCCTTACTATACATGGTCGTTTTTTCGCTAAAACGCCTTACTATACATGGTCGTTTTTTCGCTAAAAACGCCTTACTATACATGGTCGTTTTTTTGCAAAAACGCCTTACTATACATGGTCGTTTTTTCGCAAAAACGCCTTACTATACATGGTCGTTTTTTCGCTAAAAACGCCTTACTATACATGGTCGTTTTTTCGCAAAAACGCCTTACTATACATGGTCGTTTTTGGTAGTTAAAAAACGCCTTACTATACATGGTCGTTTTTTCGCTAAAAACGCCTTACTATACATGGTCGTTTTTTCAGCTAAAACGCCTTACTATACATGGTCGTTTTTCGCTAAAAACGCCTTACTATACATGGTCGTTTTTGGCCAAAAACGCCTTACTATACATGGTCGTTTTTTCGCTAAAAACGCCTTACTATACATGGTCGTTTTTGGGCTAAAACGCCTTACTATACATGGTCGTTTTTTCAGCAAAAACGCCTTACTATACATGGTCGTTTTTTCGCTAAAAACGCCTTACTATACATGGTCGTTTTTTTCGGCTAAAACGCCTTACTATACATGGTCGTTTTTTGGGCTAAAACGCCTTACTATACATGGTCGTTTTTTTCAGCAAAAACGCCTTACTATACATGGTCGTTTTTTCAGCAAAAACGCCTTACTATACATGGTCGTTTTTTTGCCAAAAACGCCTTACTATACATGGTCGTTTTTGGGGCTAAAAACGCCTTACTATACATGGTCGTTTTTCAGCAAAAACGCCTTACTATACATGGTCGTTTTTTCAGCAAAAACGCCTTACTATACATGGTCGTTTTTTCAGCAAAAACGCCTTACTATACATGGTCGTTTTTCGCAAAAACGCCTTACTATACATGGTCGTTTTTTCGCAAAAACGCCTTACTATACATGGTCGTTTTTTCGCAAAAACGCCTTACTATACATGGTCGTTTTTTCGGCCAAAAACGCCTTACTATACATGGTCGTTTTTTCGGCCAAAAACGCCTTACTATACATGGTCGTTTTTTTAGGCAAAAACGCCTTACTATACATGGTCGTTTTTTTCGGCCAAAAACGCCTTACTATACATGGTCGTTTTTTCAGCTTAAAAAAGCCTTACTATACATGGTCGTTTTTTCGGCCTAAAACGCCTTACTATACATGGTCGTTTTTTCGCAAAAACGCCTTACTATACATGGTCGTTTTTTCGGCTAAAACGCCTTACTATACATGGTCGTTTTTCGCTAAAAACGCCTTACTATACATGGTCGTTTTTTCGCTAAAAACGCCTTACTATACATGGTCGTTTTTTCAGCTAAAAACGCCTTACTATACATGGTCGTTTTTTTCGCTAAAACGCCTTACTATACATGGTCGTTTTTTCGCAAAAACGCCTTACTATACATGGTCGTTTTTTCGCTAAAAACGCCTTACTATACATGGTCATTTTTTCGGCTAAAAACGCCTTACTATACATGGTCGTTTTTTCGGCTAAAAACGCCTTACTATACATGGTCGTTTTTTCGGGCTAAAAACGCCTTACTATACATGGTCGTTTTTTCGCAAAAACGCCTTACTATACATGGTCGTTTTTTGGGCTAAAAACGCCTTACTATACATGGTCGTTTTTTTCGGCTAAAAACGCCTTACTATACATGGTCGTTTTTGGGCTAAAACGCCTTACTATACATGGTCGTTTTTTTGGGCTAAAAACGCCTTACTATACATGGTCGTTTTTTCGTCTAAAAACGCCTTACTATACATGGTCGTTTTTTTCGTCTAAAAACGCCTTATTATACATGGTCGTTTTTTCGTCTAAAAACGCCTTACTATACATGGTCGTTTTTTTGGCTAAAAACGCCTTACTATACATGGTCGTTTTTTCGCTAAAACGCCTTACTATACATGGTCGTTTTTTGGCTAAAACGCCTTACTATACATGGTCGCTTTTTTCGCTAAAAACGCCTTACTATACATGGTCGTTTTTTGCCAAAAACGCCTTACTATACATGGTCGTTTTTTCGCTAAAAACGCCTTACTATACATGGTCGCTTTTTTCGCTAAAAACGCCTTACTATACATGGTCGTTTTTTGGGCTAAAACGCCTTACTATACATGGTCGTTTTTTGGGCTAAAACGCCTTACTATACATGGTCGTTTTTCTCCCAAAAATGCCTTACTATACATGGTCGTTTTTTGGGCTAAAACGCCTTACTATACATGGTCGTTTTTGGGCTAAAACGCCTTACTATACATGGTCGTTTTTGGGGCTAAAACGCCTTACTATACATGGTCGTTTTTTTCGCTAAAACGCCTTACTATACATGGTCGTTTTTGGGCTAAAAACGCCTTACTATACATGGTCGTTTTTGGGCTAAAAACGCCTTACTATACATGGTCGTTTTTTCGCAAAAACGCCTTACTATACATGGTCGTTTTTTCGTTTTTTCGCAAAAACGCCTTACTATACATGGTCGTTTTTTCGCTAAAACGCCTTACTATACATGGTCGGTTTTTTTGGCTAAAACGCCTTACTATACATGGTCGTTTTTTCGCAAAAACGCCTTATTATACATGGTCGCTTTTTCGCTAAAAACGCCTTACTATACATGGTCGTTTTTCGCAAAAACGCCTTACTATACATGGTCGTTTTTGCCTAAAACGCCTTACTATACATGGTCGTTTTTCAGCAAAAACGCCTTACTATACATGGTCGTTTTTGGGGCTAAAACGCCTTACTATACATGGTCGTTTTTTCAGCAAAAACGCCTTACTATACATGGTCGCTTTTTCGCTAAAACGCCTTACTATACATGGTCGTTTTTCTCGGCTAAAAACGCATTACTATACATGGTCGGTTTTTTTTTCCTTAAAACACCTTACTATACATGGTCGTTTTTTTCGGCAAAAAACGCCTTACTATACATGCTCGTTTTTTTGGTCGTTTTTTTCGGCAAAAAACGCCTTACTATACATGGTCGTTTTATTTGGGCTAAAAACGCCTTACTATACATGGTCGTTTTTTTCAGCAAAAACGCCTTACTATACATGGTCGTTTTTTTCGGCTAAAAACGCCTTACTATACATGGTCGTTTTTTTCGGCTAAAAACGCCTTACTATACATGGTTGTTTTTTTGGGCTAAAAACGCCTTACTAAACATGGTCGTTTTTTTGGGCTAAAAACGCATTACTATGCATTGTCGTTTTTTCGTTAAAAAACACCTTACTATTCATGGTCGTTTTTTCGCCAAAAAAAGCCTTACGATACATGGTCTTTTTTTTCGGCAAAAAACGCCTTACTATATACATGGTCGTTTTTTTCAGCTAAAAACGCCTTACTATACATGGTCGGTTTTTTTTGGCTAAAACGCCTTACTATACATCATCGTTTCTTTCGGCAAAAAACGCCTTATTATACATGGTCATTTTTTTCGGCTAAAAACGCCTTACTATACATGGTCGTTTTTTTCGCCAAAAAACGCCTTACTATACATGGTCGTTTTTTTGGGCTAAAAACGCCTTACTATACATGGTCGTTTTTCGCCAAAAAAAGCCTTACTATACATGGTCGTTTTTTTCGTCAAAAAACGCCTTACTATACATGGTCGTTTTTTTGGGCTAAAAACGCCTTACTATACATGGTCGTTTTTTTCGCCAAAAAAAGCCTTGCTATACATGGTCGTTTTTGTCAAAAACGCCTTACTATACATGGTCGTTTTTCGTCAAAAAACGCCTTACTATACATGGTCGTTTTTTTCGGTTAAAAACGCCTTACTATACATGGTCGTTTTTTTCGGCAAAAAACGCCTTACTATACATGCTCGTTTTTTTGGTCGTTTTTTTCGGCAAAAAACGCCTTACTATACATGGTCGTTTTTTTGGGGCTAAAAACGCCTTACTACATGGTCATTTTTTTCAGCTAAAAACGCCTTATTATACATGGTCGTTTTTTTCGGCTAAAAACGCCCTACTATACATGGCCGTTTTTTTAGCCAAAAAACGCCTTACTATACATGGTCGTTTTTTTCGTCAAAAAACGCCTTACTATACATGGTCGTTTTTTTGGGCTAAAAACGCCTTACCATACATGGTCGTTTTTTCAGCAAAAAACGCCTTACTAAACATGGTCGTTTTTCGCTAAAACGCCTTACTATACATGGTCGTTTTTAGCCAAAAACGCCTTACTATACATGGTCGTTTTTAGCAAAAACGCCTTACTATACATGGTCGTTTTTTGGGCTAAAAACGCCTTACTATACATGGTCGTTTTTCAGCAAAAACGCCTTACTAAACATGGTCGTTTTTTCGCTAAAACGCCTTACTATACATGGTCGTTTTTCGCTAAAACGCCTTACTATACATGGTCGTTTTTCGCAAAAACGCTTACTATACATGGTCGTTTTTCGCCAAAAATGCCTTACTATACATGCTCGTTTTTGGGGCTAAAACGCCTTACTATACATGGTTGTTTTTTCGCAAAAACGCCTTACTATACATGGTCGTTTTTCGCAAAACGCCTTATTATACATGGTCGTTTTTCGCAAAAACGCCTTACTATACATGGTCGCTTTTTTCGCTAAAAACGCCTTACTATACATGGTCGCTTTTTTTTCAGCTAAACGCCTTACGACACATGGTCGTTTTTGGGGCTAAACGCCTTACTATACATGGTCGTTTTTTCCGGCAAAAACGCCTTACTATACATGGTCGTTTTTTTGGGCTAAAATGCCTTACTATACATGGTCGTTTTTTTCGGCAAAAAAATGCCTTACTATACATGGTCGGTTTTTTCGGCTAAAAACGCCTTACTATACATGGTCTTTTTTTCGCCCAAAAATGCCTTACTATACATGCTCGGTTTTTTGGGGCTAAAAACGCCTTACTATACATGGTCGTTTTTTTGGCAAAAAACGCCTTACTATACATGGTCGTTTTTTTCGGCAAAAACGCCTTACTATACATGGTCGTTTTTTTCGGCCAAAAACGCCTTACTATACATGGTCGTTTTTTGGGCTAAAAACGCCTTACTATACATGGTGTTTTTTTCAGCTAAAAACGCCTTACTATACATGGTCATTTTTTCGCTAAAAACGCCGTACTATACATGGTGTTTTTTTTCAGCTAAAAACGCCTTACTATACATGGTCGTTTTTTCAGCTAAAAACGCCTTACTATACATGGTCGTTTTTTTCTGCGAAAAACGGCTTACTATACATGGTCGTTTTTTTCGGCTAAAAACGCCTTACTATACATGCTCGGTTTTTTGGGGCTAAAAACGCCTTACTATACATGGTCGTTTTTTTGGGCTATAAACGCCTGACTATACATGGTCGTTTTTCTCGCCAAAAAATGCCTTACTATACATGCTCGTTTTTTGGGGGCTAAAAACGCCTTACCATACATGGTCGTTTTTTCCGCAAAAAACGCCTTACTATATATACATGGTCGCTTTTTCAGCTAAAAACGCCTTACTTTACATGGTCGTTATTTTCGGCTAAAAACACCTGACTATACATCAGGGGTGTATAACATACGGCCGGAACTGGCCCGCAAGGATATTTGATCAGGCCCTCAGGATAATTTAAAAGAGAATAAATGCACAAAAGACACCGCATGAATACTTTTAATAAGGTGCAATTAATGGAAAAGACAACATTGTTTTCATCAGAGAAGACGACAACAGCAGCCTCAGTCTGTCACTGAGACAGACCGAACACAGTAGACGCCTAGGAAAATGTTGGCGTTGTCGATGGGTTATGAGTGAGGTGGGAGTGCCGTCACATTGCCCACGAGAGACGCCAACCGTCTCACCAATTTTGTTCTTTTTTTAACCTTCAAAACCTCGTGTTGTCGGCTGCCTTTGACTACATATAAAAATTTCGACATTTCCACAGCAGAATGGCCGAATGGTAAAAGACCTCGCGTGGTGATCCGGCGAAACGAGCTGGTAAGAAGTCTTATTTCAACAAGCCTCATTTCATTATTCAGAGTTGAAGGAAGATTGTTCTTGGGTCCACCGTGCCACAAGAGTTGACCTGCAGGCAACACTTTTTGCTCTTCTTCCTGTTATTCGCAAGGTTCTGAAGTCAAACTTTGGGCCAGCCTGAAAAGTAGGAGACATTTACACTCGTTCAATGCACGATCATGACTACTTTTTTTACTTTTTTTTTCTCCCCCAGGCAGCAGTAAACATGATCGGCTTCTTGCTCTCGAAAGACCCAACACAGAGTCTATCTCCCTGGTAAGTTTCATGCCCAACACATCTTTGTCTGCACAAGAAATTGACTTGCGTGTAACTCACGGATGCCTTTCCACTCAGGTCAACACACCTGTCCCACGTTCTTCTCAAGAGCTGACCACTTCGCCGCCCAGCAACAAGCAGACTGCCATCCAACTTGCAACTTTTTCCTCTGCTTTTGTGATTGTCTACTCTGCAAAAGAAATAAAGCTTGATTACAAAGAACACCTCAACTCAACTTCATTTTTAAACACATGACCACAATCTAACTAAAAAAATATATATATATATATATATATATATATATATATATATATATATATATATATATATATATATATATATATATATATATATATATATATATATATATATATATATATATATATTTTTTTTTTTCAGTTATTTTCTCAACTTTTTTCTGAATTTTTTTCCCAAAAAAATTCTACAATTTTTTTTTCCTGGATTTTTTTTTCCCAGGCAGAACAATCTAGGAAAGTGGGTGTGGCCTGGCTGGAATGATGGCTGATGATTCGCTGATAACTGAAAGTGGGTGGAGCATGACAATAACATGCTGGGATTGGTGGAAAGGGGGAGTGGTTGTGCAAATTTGGCGTTCTCTGATTGGTGGGCTTTGGGGGCGTTGTTATGCAAAGTTGAAGCAATCTGATTGGTCAGAACTTGGAGAGTGGGCGTGGTTATGCAAATTATGGTCGCTGCTATGCAAATTGGGTGTGGTTTGGGGCGGGCATTGCAGCACTTCCACTTGAGTCTTGAGCTCAGACTTGCACTTGGGTCACATCAGAAAGTCTTTTCACTGTTCCCGTCGGTTTCACATGACCCAAAAGCTCGATTCCTGGAATTTCGAGTCATGTGGAGACCAACGGGAACAGTGAAAAGACTGTCTGATGTGACTGAAGCGCAAGTCTGAGCTCAAGACTTCAGTCTTTGAAAAGGCTTCGAGTGAGTTGAGGATGGATTTGGTCATGATAGGCAAAGACTTGAATTTAAGTTGAACAATTTATTGGAAAAGCCACCAGAAAAGTGAACATGACAATGTAAAAGCATTTGACCAGTCAATCTTTGTGTGGGCCAGTTCAAGTTGCACGCACACAAGCACTGACAACAGGCCTGAGATGGGAGCATGTGCTTGACCAGCTCATGCGTGATGTCACTGACATCTCATGACACACCAAGGTGGACATGAGCACGTCCAACTTCTCTCACTGAGACAAAAACTAACTGCCGTGTACTCCACAACAACATTATCACACTCTTCTGGTCAAGTTTTTAAATGACTTTGAAGTGGGCCAAGTTAGTCATATCTTTGTATATATTATATACCATATTTTCCGCACTATAGGGCGCACCAAAAAAGTCTTCAATTTTCTTAAAAGCTCACCGAGCGCCTTGAAATCCGGTGCGTCTTTTGTATGGTCATTACGGTAATACGTCGACTCCAAGATGGCTCTTTCCTGGAGACATGCTACCAATGTTATAACTTGCTGTTGGTTCAGTGAACTGTGTCGCTGCTTTATTAAACAAGTTTGTGTTGCAGCTCCGAAAAAAAGGAGAGCTTTGGTGTTCATTTTTAAAAACAGTCTTAACAAATACAGGTACGTCTTTGTCTGTCTCTGTGCTTTCTTCCGTTCGACTCGAGAGGCGTTCAAGACCGCCACCGAAAAACGTAAACCAACGATTACTTCAATGAAACTACAAAAATTGAAAATACATCAAAACTGAAAAGCAAGCGAGGATATCACAAAATAAATTCTATAGCGCCCCCCCCACTACAGAATTTATATTGTGATTTCATCATTTGTGAATACACAACAAAGGAATAAATAACTACCACTGACATCTTATTGTGTTATTTTGACTTCAAGCCTTTCCAGCAGCTCCCATTTATTTTGTTCTTCTACTTCTTCCTCTCATAACTTTGCTGCTGTGAAGTGGGAATTTCTCCATTGTGAGACTATTAGAGGTTTTCTTATTTTATCTTATCTGATCGTACTCTTGGAGCTTCGATAAAGGAAAAGCCAATGTGTTTTTCGGAGGCGGTCATGAACGCCTCTCGAGTTGACCGGAAGAAAAGAAGGGAAGGAGACGGACAAAGACGCACCTGTATTTGTTGAAAAAAATGAGACCTGTGGTGTGGTTTAATTTGTTTTAAACGCAGACTTTATTAATGGTTTTCACAAATACAGGTACTGTACGTCTTTGTCGGTCTCCGTGCCTCCTCTTCCGTTCCACTCGAGAGGCGTTCATGGCCACCTCCGAAAAACGTAAATTAATTCTTACTTCAATGAAACCACGAAGAAAATCAAGCGAGGAACTCACAAAATAAATTCTGTAGGGGGGGATATAGAATTTATTTTGTGATTTCCTCGCTTGATTTTCTGTTTTGATGCATTATTTTCAATTTTCGTAGTTTCATTTAAGGACAGTAATAGTAAATATATACATTTTTCAGAGGCGGCCATGAACGCCTCTCAAGTTGAATGTAACGAGCGTAGCACCATCTAGTGGACACATTGTATATTGCGCCTTTTAGCCCGAAGCGTCTAATATATGAAAAAAAATTACAAAATAGCCATTCATTGAAGGCGCGCTTCATAATCCAGTGCATCTTTTCGTGCTTAAAATACGGTATATATACAGTATATGCATATATAGACACATTTTTAAACTAACTTGGTCCACTTCAAGGTTTAAAAACATATTCCAGAAGTGCTTGATGATGCTCGGGTTGTCTATGTGGAGTTGACACTGTTGTGCAGTACACGAAGCAGAAGTTTAAGTTGAGTGAGAGACAGACACTCACCTCCACCTTGTGGTGCAACGTGACATCAGAAATCAGCTCTTCCAGCATACCACACAGCTTAGTACTCGCATGTGTCCAAATGCAGGTTGGCGTCCCTTCCGCATGTCCTCCGAGTCTGGCGGCTGCGCCTTTGGCCCAGTAATCTGACTAATCTGGTCAGGCAGAAAAACAAAACCAAAGTGGAAAGTCATACACTGTAGCCCATAAAAAAAAAGTTTCTTTTTTTCTTTTTAATTTGAGTCATTATTCGTAAAGTGGCAGACTTTTACTTTCAACCCGTCCATTTCCAAACGTGCCCGCAATCGCAATGCATCTGTTTGAGCGATGCACTCGCGGCTCTCTCCCCACACCTAAAATACAATGAGCAACCTCCTTTCGAAAAACAAATGAACAAAGTCACGGGTGCATTTGTGGGAATAGTTTAGAAACAAATCTGCCCCCCCCCCCCCTCCCCCTGATGTGAAGCCATCACACTTCCACTGCTGATAGCAGCTTTGGTGTGGAAAACATACAGAATACTAAATCAAGTCAAACGCTGTTCGCGATTGCTTTTTGATTGACAGTTGAGGTCTACTAGTCGGCGGCGTGCTCGCTCACAGCCCCCTTTGCCGACGTTGTTTTTTTTTACGTTAAGTCACAACAACAAAATTAAAGGAGCAACGTGTCGTAATAACTCTCCCCAATTGTCTACATCTATACAATCAGAGATAAACTGCGAAGTCAGTTTAAAATGTTAAAATTACTCACTGAGAATAGGGCTTGTGGACAGCGGAAAAACTTGCTCAATGAACCGGATGTGGTACCGTTCTTGCGCTTGTACTTATTCTTCTTCTTGGTGATTTGGATGTCTTTAGTTTATATCGCCCCCTATTGTCCGAGAAACAACAAAGGCGTTTGGCAAGCAATCTGAATCTAATTTACAGTATTAGCCAAGCGTGCAAAAACACAAAACACTAAATTAGGGCATATCTTGATTCTTGAAGAACCACAGATTTCAAGGTCAGCTGATCCACTGAGCTGGTGGAAATACCGAGCTTCCGTCTACCCCCGTTTGATCACAGTAATGGAGAGTAGATTGTGCAATGTAGCAACATCTGTCACGTCAGAGAGGGTGTTCTCAAAGACTGGACAAATTGAAGTACAATATTCCAAGTTGAAGTATTTAGTTTTGTTGACTGCAAATTTAAAATAAAGCAAGGAGTATTGTATGTTTGTTAAAATAAAGCAAGGAGTAGCTTATGTTTGTTTTGCTCACTGCTGCTGTTGCAGTTAATATTCACTATTTTTTTTTATGATGCAGCATGTTTGATTGTTGTTGATTGTAGTTTAATTTAGTTGCTTGTTTATTGTTTGAAGCCTTTTAAATGTTCAATAAAATAAGTAAAAAGCCATTTCTTTGCTTGATAATTGTTACTATTTGCAGTCAGTAGAGTGCAATCTTTAGTTCACCAAGTAATTTTTCAAAATGTATGATAAATTTGTCATCAATATTTAAAAGAAAAGCTAAAGTGTCCTTGGGTGTCTTGAAAGGCGCTTATAAATAAAATGTATTATTATTAAAGTTAAAAGAGAGGTACCGGGTTCGATTCCAGCTCCGGCCTCCCTGTGTGGAGTTTGCATGTTCTTCCCGGGCTTGCGTGGGTTTTCTCCGGGTGCTCCGGTTTCCTCCCACATTCCAAAGACATGCATGGCAGGCTGGTTAAGCACTCTAAATTGTCCCTAGGTGTGAGTGTGGGCGTGCATGGTTGTTCGTCTCTGTGTGCCCTGCGATTGGCTGGCAACCGATTCAGGGTGTCCCCGCCTACTGCCCGAAGACGGCTGGGATAGGCTCCAGCACCCCCCGCGACCCTAGTGAGGATCAAGCGATTCGGAAGATGAATGAATGAATGAAAGTTAAAAGAGCCCTTCGAGAGCCAAAAAGGACCGACTCTTTTCACTGAGCCAATCCAAATGAACCGGATCACCGAAAAGAGCAAAAAATCCCATCACTAGCGCGGACCGGGGAGTGCAGGCGTGCTCCCGTTTTGCCTTTCTCTTCTCGTTTCGCCATTTAGTAGAAGTATTTGGACTGCTGAAATGTACACGGACAACATTATAACCACTTGCGTGGTCATGAGAGCCAATCCAAGAGCTGTATCAAACGTCTGATTTCAAAACGATAACAAGCAGTAGATTTGCTGACTTCCCCCAAGCCACAAGAATCCCGAACATGTTGCTCTGGAAGGTAACATTATACACGGCAGTAAAAATATTCAAGGGTTATCGTACTTTATAAAAACACACAGTCATGATAAAATTCATTAGAATGTAAAGAATTAAACAGGTCAAAAAGTGGGAGGCTGGGGGTTGGCTTCAATTCAGCGAACATGCCGCTCCTCTGGCATGTATACCTTGGCCACCTCGAGGCAGTATATACAGACATATAAAAGTTGAAGAAAAACTTGAAGAAGAATCCCAAAACTGCTCAGTCATGGATTCACATGACTGGATTATCAATCGGCCCCTTGTGGCTGGAGCCAGAGGGCAGCCATCTTACGTTGCCATTGTTGCTGACCACTGTTTTCCCGGAAAGACTGTTAGCCGTGTATGTTTTAAGCTAGGTTTTATGCTATTCTTTAGCCTGTCTATGGCATTTCCCATTATGTGTTTGCATTAAGCTAGCAGCCTTTAAGGCAAGTTTTGTGGTTGTTTTAAATGCACTTGTATTTATTTTTGTTTTTATGTTTAGTTTGAATCTAAACTTAAACTGAGAGTTGCAATAAAGAGCTTGGAGGCTCTTATGAAGAAATGTCCACGATCAGCCAAACTTGTGCTTGGTAAGTGACTTGAGTCAAGTTGCAAACATGAAGTGTATAGAAAATAGGGTAAAGTATGGTAAAGTGCAGATTGCTGTGAACTATGCAAAATGGCAGCATGTGTCGTTTGTAATTCTGTGTAGATGCCACAAGATGGTAAGAAAATCACTTAAACGGAGAGGATGATAAATCTTTGACACCATACATCTAGCATGGACACAATCATGATCCATAAGTAATTTTATTCAGTACTTAAAGTATTAACACAATCAAAGCACCTGCTATACATCAGTTAGCATGATTCCATCTTCTCTTTATCTTCATTAGGTTTGCTGGTGCGCTATATTCGGCATCCAGCTGACTTCGGGCGAGAAGCAGGGCCCACTGGTTGCAAGCCAATTGCAAAGCACATCATAGACAAACAAAAAATACAAAAAAACTTGCATTCACATTAATGAAAATATGACGCAAAGAGGAAGAAAACACTGGTCACAGCTGGTCTGCTCCAAATGTAAGCCTGTGATCCATACTGCTGGCATTTAGCACCTGTGCGCACATGAGAAATCTCCTCTCAAGACGACGCATGCGAGGCCGCGCTGTTTTCAACTTGAACTTCGAGGGTCTTTTTCCAAGCGAACCCGCGCTCTGGAGGTCACAGATGGACGGTGTTTGTCAGTGAGCGTGCGTCTCTCGCCAGTAGGCGCCTGCCCTTTACACGCGCCAGGCCTCGCCAGCCCGCTGCATGTCAAACAGACCTATGTGCTCAGATGCAGCCGGTGAGGAAGAGGAGGAGGAAGAGGAGAGGGTGAGGTGAATAGGAGGAGAAGAAGGATGAGGGCGAGGAGGAGGAGGACGAAGATGAGCAGGAGGAAGACAAGGAAGAGGAGGTGGGAGGAGGAAGATAAAAGCAAGGAGGAAAATAAAGATGAGGAAAAAGAGGGAGGTGAGGAGCATGAAGAAGCAACACAAGGTTAAGGATGAGGAGGACAGAGAGGATGAAACCCTGATACATTCCAGGGTTCCCACTCTTCCATTTTTGCTTTTTATTTATGGACCTTTTAGGACTTTTGAGGGCTAATTTAGCCATTTTTAAGGACCTTTTCCCCATTCAGCAGGTGATTCACTGTGGATTTAATAACATATCACTGAGCTGGTGTTCAAATCAAGGGCACTTCCTTTGGCAGCAATTATCTTTGTTTTTAGGGGCAATCAGCTAACCCTTTATTTGACATACTGTATGTCAAATTGGCCCTAAATGACCTGAAGTGATGACGTGATCATCATCGGAATTGATCAGACGGTGGGAAAAGCAGAGCAGGGAACCAGGAAGGTCAGCCGACAGCGGGGTTTGACGGGAAGTGCGCCAGGCGCATTTCCCGACAAAACTAAACTAAAGATGAGATCACAAATTATTTTAACAAAAATTTGTGGTCACAAATTCTTTTAACAAAAATTTGTGGTCACAAATTCTTTTAACAAAATTTGTGACCACTGTTCAGAATTGCGACCCTAATTAGAATGCCAAAACCTTCTGAACTCTACTTCAGTTTCAAAGTTTCACTAATTCAATTTAACATCACAACCACTTCCGGCGGTGATTTACACATTCTTTATGCAATACCCTGGGGCCTTTTGTTTATATTTGTTTACATTATAAAAATGTCTCTGCCAACATCCCCTGAAAATGAATTTTGCAAGACTTAAGTGGATAGACATCGGTGGTCCAAAGGGGTCGAGAGGTAGTGGGGGTGGGGTGCGCTTCCCGGTGACACGCCCGGATACAAGTCGACAGAGAGGAGGAAAAGGAGGGTGACTGGAGGTGAACGCCGACGTATCGATCGCTGAATGATATCGCGGACCTTCGCCCTTGGCTAGTCGTTGCGTTTTCGCAAAACAGACCCCCACCCTGCTCCACACACACAGCAGAAGGCAGTTCAAATATTCATGCATTCTTTCAGATGATGGCCTCATTATAAAAATTACACATGTACAGCATGCGTGTGGACAGTTTGTACATCCTGCTGCTTCTTATACACTGGATCTGAAAGTGTCTTCTCGAATTTTTACAATATGTTGGCCGTCGCTTTTCATTTACACTTTCTGTTCTCCTCATAGAACTGTGAGCTGAAAAGACACATCTGCCTAATCTGTAATTCACCCAAGGTTGCGATTTGTGGCAGGATGTACAGTATACCAGTGGTCCCCAACCACCGGGCCGCGGGCCGGTATTGGGCCACAGGTCACTTTGATGAACGCAAAAAAAGTATGGTTTATTTATTACATCTGGTTTATTTGTTTTCCGTTGTTAAAAAAAAAAAAAAGTTTAAAAAAAGATTGTATTTTGAAAAGTGACCGGATTCTTTGCGCTACATCCGTGAGTGTCGGAGTATTGACGCATGTCAAGATGCTAATTTCAGTCGTGTAACACCACTACCGGTCTTAGTATTAAACCCAAAAGCTAATAAAATAAATACAAAAAATTGGATAGTTAATTGGGTAATTAATTAATTGGATAGTTTGTTCGCAAAGGCCCAGTGTGTATATCCGGTGACAGGTGGTTACTGATTCTCATTCATGAACAAAACCGTATTTTTTTTTTTTTACCATTTTAGTTATACATTTTCAGGCACGTTATATTTGTTCTGTGATGCTTTGTTGGCCCATTTCAGGAGAATTCTGCTAATGGTTACAAAAATATATGGCTTCATGTTTGTAATATCATCAAAATACCCCAGTTTTTATGTTTCTCGTATTATTCATTGACTTTATATTTGCTCTCTGTTGTGTTGCATGTTGAAGCATTACCAAAGTGGTCATATTAAAGCGTTGGCGATATCCTTGTTATGGTGTTGGAGCCGCCAGTGACGGTACATAAAAATACACAACGGATTTGCGTTTGCTGTTGTAGCATTTTATTTGAGTTACCACTAAGAAACAAGCAGCTTAGCTCATGTAATGTTTTATTTCACTTTATGACGTGTACACTGACAGTAGAGTGTACACCAACCAGTAAACAATAAATACAAATAAATCCCCAGCCACCATGTACAACTACCATGTGAGAAATTGCAAGACTGCACTTCCTCAACTGTGAAGGTTTTATTACAATTTGCACTGAGAAAAAAAACAAACTGTGACTATACAACAGGAGCTAAACAAAGTTTATTGAAAAAGAAAATGCGTACTCCACCATAAAAAAAAAAGTTGCTGTAAGCCCTTGTTGAATCGCATTTACAAATCACATTTTAAAAAAGCCCAATCTGAAACATGCACTCACCCACAAGCTCACATGAACGGAACAGCCTAGTAAACCTAACTGCACCAACAGCACACGATTTAGGTATGACTTCACAATCTAGAGTGGCTATAAAAAGTGTACATAAATGCCAGATTTTTGTGATATCAATAAATGAGACCAAGATAAACCATTTCAACCTTTCCCCTACCAAAAACGTGAGACTTAAACTTTTTAAAATCTTTGGGCAAAGGGAATTAAAAATTAAATAAACGAATGTAGTTCGACGAGTTAGTGGCCGGAATTAACAATTACATTCAGATTCAAAATTAAACGGGACTCAGCGCACACTGGTCACCATTTTGAAGTGCCTCTGATTAATCTAAAATAGTTGGCCTTTGGTGACTTTTTTTTTTTTTTGCTTTCCAGCAGAAGTCTAAAAGTTTTGTGCCACCACATGGGGTCAAATGTCTTCTGGGCAGAAACAAATTATGAACAGTTCCAAATAGTCATCAGTGACAGCAAAAAAGCTTCAAGCAAATATCAGGAAAAGCCTACTAGTACATTTGTACTAGATTTGGGATTAATCAGAGACACTTTAAAATGTGGCAGGTATGTGCTGATTCACAATATGAATTTTAAGATGAATGGTAATGGTATATGTACACCTGTACAACCCAGTTATCTCAGCTATTGATTTTTTCTTTTGTTTTATTTAATTGTACAGTTTATGGGGCACAATGGTTTTTAAATCACTAATTTTGGTCTTATTTTGGTTTAATTTTAAATAGGGGGGTGTGTAATTTTCAAATCCTCTGTACATGCAAATTCTCCTTTTTGATTGACACGTCAAAGATTTTAAGTAGAATTAACCAGTAAATTTAGATGTTAATGATGAAATTTTTCTGCATCAGAAACAGAAGTGCTTCGAGTACAATATTTCACTACACCACAAAAAAATTGGATTTGTAATGAATCTCATGAGATTGTGCTGGTGTACCTAACGTTGTGGCCTGAGAGTGTAGATAATGATGCGTGGGGTAACTAGTAAAAAAGGGGCCCTGAAATTTAAGTCCATAGTTGGCTTTGGCCCTTTTAACACCCACATTTAGGTTTGCTTGGAGTGAGATGCACGGCACGGCCTGTATTCAAACATGCAGAGACACATTTGCACGCACACACAGACTGGAAGACCTCTACTTGTCAGCCCCCTTGTTCTTCCCGTCATCGGCGTTGGGGTGCCTCCTGTCGTGGGGCGGGCCTCGGTAGCCGCCGTGCGCGTCACGTCTATCGCGGCACTCCTGGCACTCTTCACCCTCGTCGTCGTCCTCGTGGATGATCTCCACCTCCAGGCGGCCGATGTAGAGGGATACGGCGCACAGCCAGAAAAGACCCACGCTGCCCACCACGGCGCCCTGGATCAGCAGGGCGGGCACGGAGAGCAGCATCAGCTTCCGCAGGGTCAAGAGGCTGCCCACGTAGGAGGCGCCGCCGAAGGACACGCAGGCGCCGCCCAAGATGAAGAAGGCTACGGGAAAATACACATTGTATTATTACATGGCAGTAAATGAAGGATGGATGGTGGTGAAATGTAATGTGACTATCAGGCCAGGATGTAAGGGGCCGACAAAGTCAGTAACATCAGAGTTGTTGCGGTGGGTAACATACTAAATGAGGGCTACTGTGTATTATGGCAGCACACATTCTCACACCTGAGTTATTTAATCACTACAATGAGATTCCCATCCTGTATCTTGTATGCGACAATTAATTCATGATTAACGTCTTATCTGTGCAGTGATTCTCAAAAGTGTGGAGCAGTTCAGTTGTATTTAATGTTAACCTTTGAGAACCGTTTGTTTTGAAACATGTATTTATGGGCAGTTTTTATTATGTGATATTTCCCCAAATTATAATTTCTGAGAGGCACTTGTGATATTTTTTCCCTGTAAAATGCCACACCCGGAGTTCGTGTTTCAGCTGCTTTGTTCATTTACCGTATGCCGCCTCTCGTCCCACTTCGCTCTGCACGAAAGCGATAACGCCGATTCCCGTTGCAAGCAGACCATTTCGGAACCACGAGAGGAAACCTGCAAGGCAGTCAAAAAAAAGGATTCAAGCAAATTGATGATATTTAAAAAAAAAAAAAAAGTACTGTACTGGAGGTTCTCATATTGACCGCCAACGATAGGGAAGAACAATTTATATGAAAACGGCACTGACACTTAAGTTTTATAATAAAGGCAAATAATTTAACTCAAGAACAAAGAGAAATTGTAACGTGGTATTGGGAGGTACAGAAGGAAGCAAGCCAGAAAAGCAGTTTTTAAGTAAAGAAAGAAAGGAAGGAAAGAAAGAAAGGAAGGAATGGAGGAAGGAAAGATGCAAAATAAAAAGGAAGGTTTCTGAGGTCAAATTAATTTGACCTCATAAAATCAAAATTTTATGTATAATAAATCTGATATTGTTTTTTGTCATTCTGATTAAGCTATTACTTGTGTTTGTTTAAACAGAAACATGGGGAAAAGGACCTTGAATAAATGTATTGCATACTGAATCATAATCACAATGATGTGGGGGAATATTGCACTAATTTTTTTTCCAAATCATTCAGCCATAATTTTGAGTGAAAGAGTCAGTAAAGCACAGAAGCGGACGTCCTTGGAAATTCAGTATACAGTGCGCTTCATTGATCAATAAATTTAAGTGAATTTCGCAGTTCAGCTCCTCTTTAGAGAACAGCAAGTTGTGCTGAAAGAATGAGCAGTTCCTCATATGCTTTCAAAAAGTCAAATAGTTTCTCTGTAACGGATATACTGTAGTGAATTTTAGGTTCATCCTGAAATTCCACCTGAAAGCACAATTAATAATGTTCAATATGGCAATGTCCGTCCCTTCTGAACACAGAGGTAGACTTAAATACCAGTCCACATTCTTCGCCACTTTAACGAATTAACTGTTAACTTTACAACAAACTGAACTGCCGGCACAGCTTTTGCTGTCATTGTATTGAACTATAGAGAGGAGATGTGTTCAGCCTCTAGTATTACCTGTTTCGTGAGACTTCCTCAGCATCTGCCAGGGGAAAAAGTGAATTCATTTAAACACACAACGAATTAAGTACGGGAGCAGAGACAGTAAACGCATTGGCTTACCAAAGCGTCCGCCTTGTCGAGGGCAGTGAGCTGATATTGGTGCGGTGGTAACTCCGGTGCCGGGCTTTTCCCCCACGGCCCCTTCTCCGTAAATTGCCGCCGCGTGGTGCCCGAATGAACGCCGCCAGGAGGCCGCGGCGGTCTCGCGGCGATACGGGACAAGTGTGACGCGGCCATGGACAACTGCCTCCGCAGGAACAACCGCAGGAGGGTCATCACATCGCTGGTAGGAGAACAGCCTAAATCGAAAGCGCTTTCGGTGGGTGGGGAGTATCAACACCACATCGCCGTGAACTCTGAACTCTGAACGGAGTCAACGATCAATCAGGAAGACGAAAGCGACACCGCAAACTGGGTGAGTCGAATCGACGCAGCGCCCCCTATGTTCAAAAATAGAAGACAGCACTGATTTTATGAAACACACGGTGGCGCCAGAAAGTTAAAGACAGATAGATAGATAGATAGATAGATAGATAGATAGATAGATAGATAGATAGATAGATAGATAGATAGATAGATAGATAGATAGATAGATAGATAGATAGATAGATAGATAGATAGATAGATAGATAGATAGATAGATAGATAGATAGATAGATAGATAGATAGATAGATAGATAGATAGATAGATAGATAGATAGATAGATAGATAGATAGATAGATAGATAGACAGATGTTAATCCTGACCACAGCCACATCTCTATTTACAAGAGGATGTATATGCCATGTTGTCGCGGTAGTTTATTTTTACTTCCCCTCTTGAAAACAGATAGGTTATAGGTCACCATAATGGGTGGGTTTGGGGGGGAGTAACTGATTTATTTTGGTCTCATTGTTTTTTTATAACAAAAACCTGGCATCTGAACTGGGGTTTTTTTTATATCAATGTGAGAATCATTTACTATACTTACATGTCCTTCTGATTTACGTAAGTTGACGTTCACTTCCTTAGGGTTTTTTTTTTGGTCCTTTTTGGAGGAGGCTCTGGGAATTTGAAACAGCTCTTCTTGTCATACCCGATTGCTCAGTCTATGAGGAGCTCTATGGGGGCTTCACATGGGAGTATTTGTGTGCGCGCGTGTGCGTGCGTATGTGTGCGTGCGTGTTGACAGTAGGGTCTTTACAAGGGCCAAACGTTTTATGTGATTTACAGTTGACCTTCTGCTCGCTCTCACGCTACTGTCCCGAACACAATGGAACAGCAGGTGTTTGTACACACAACACATGTTCACAATTGGTTACAAAGATTCTTTAACCTTGAAATCTGTATTTGTTCGGCAAATAACTTAAAGACCGAGAGTTATTTTCCCTATTTGTCAAGTCAGCATTGCAAATGAGAATATGTTATGAATTGCCTTACCTGTATAAGCAAAGGTTACACCTAAAATAAATAAATAACATAAATAAACATGCATTTCCAGTTTTTGAAAACATTGTTATGCTTGACATTTTGTCCAATATGCTTGCTATGTCCTATGTCAGGCTGAGCAGCAGGCAGGAAACAAAAACATTATATTTCAATTTGAATTTAAAAAAATTCAAAGCCTTAAGTCAGGCAAGCAGGAACAAATGTTGAACAAATGAGTGATGAACTACATACAGCTCCTTGCCAAGACAAACAAGGAACAAGAAGTAGGGCAATATTAATATAAAATAGTAATTTTATGAGAATAAAAGTATCAAACCTTTGCACATTATTAACCAAATAATTGCCCATACATCCCCAATGAAACTTTCAACCTAACATGTTCACACCATTCCCATTAGAAATTCAACATGTTTTGTTCATTCTGTTCACCTTGGAAGCAATTTTCAACATTAAAAAACAGACCAGAAATTCCACTTTTTTAATAATATATTGCACATTTTTCCACCAATATCATTGCACATCATTCCATATCATTCAATACCATTTCACGTCATTCCATGTCATTTAAAATGTCATTCCACACTTTTCATCACAATATTGTACATGTTCACAATATCAACCCATATATTTTCCATATCAGTCAATATTATTCAATATGTTTCAAAATTCTATTCCATTCTATATTCCTCCATATCTTCCCATTTCATTTCACATGATTCCATATTTTTTTTCATTTCAGTTTCACCACCAATTTCCAGAAATTTCATTTTCTAGTGTTGCAGTTGAAAATCTAAACAATTTATGTGTTTTAAGGCCTTGCAGTATTTGAGGGTCAAATAAAGACCGTAATGCATGGAACAACAGTTCAGCTAATTAAAAATAATAGAAGCAACTCTTGATGTCATGGAAAGCAGTTCCACATCACTGCTGAGTAGGCATGAGATGATTAACATTCGGCATGCGCAGGCAATTGCCCGGGGCCGAGAGATGTCCAGAGTCACCCAAATGTCTCAATTAAATAAAAGAGACTTAATAAAATTGTCATCAATTTAAAGCTATTATCATTATGCACAGTCCTAAATCACTTCCTTAAGAACACATGAAAATACTTAATCTGTCATTGCTGTCATGTGCTCCCCCTTTTCTTCTCATGCAATGGACTACTCCATCTTCTTACTGCCATGTGCAAACTCATGAAGGGGGTTTAAAAATAAAACTCTTGGTGCAAATGCGCTCTTGATGTCAACTACAACCACAATAATAAACATGTTGTTGAATGAACATCTCTCTGACAAAACTGCATGTGTCTGTCTTTGTAAAGGCAGATTTTTGGATTATGTTGGACATTATGCAAGCATTCCTAATCTTGTTGTGCATACAAAATGGGCTTTTAGGCCACTGGAATAGCAAAAGCAAACCAAGCCGGCAACCACTTGGCCTTCCACCTTCCCCTGACTTTCCACCCTCTCGGCTTAATTCTGGTGGCGTGAAGAGGGAGATGAGGAGAAGAAGGAGGAGATGTATACGTGCAGAGCTGCACTACTCTGGATGGCTCCAGCCAGCTGTATAGGGAGCGCTGACCTTGCATGGCAAACACAACGCTGTTATTCAGTTACTGGAACAAACCCAATGAGAAAGTGAAGCAAATTTAATAACAGCGAGAAAGATGGGATGCTACTGCCTGGATCAAAGACTAAAACCTCTCAATGTTATCAAATCCTATGAGAGCATACATTGTAAGACAAAACAGGATACAGGATGTGAAGCTCATTGTGGTTATTTAATAATGCAGGTGCAAAAATGTCCATGCTTGCAAGATCCCCCCTTTTAATGATGTGATGCCATGACACACAGTAGCCGTAATTTAGTATGTTTACCACCGCAGCGAATCTGATGTTACTGACTTTGTCAGGCCACCTGCATCCTGCCTTGATGGTCACATTACATTTCATCACCATCAATCCTTCATTTACTGTCATGTAACTTTATTCCAGAGTATAAGGACTCTGCAAGCAAAAGCAACATGTTCATGTTGCAAGAATGTTCTCTCCTTGTAATCCATCCAAATTTATGACTCACATGTCACGGAGATTCCTTTTGAAGATAAACAGAAACATACTCTTATCAGCATATACTGTTGTATGGGGTTGTGTGTTGCAAGTTTAGCTTAATGTGCTGACTTCAAACGAGTACATAAAATGTGATACTTTTAAAGACAAATAACAATGTCATTCACAAGAGAACGTCACCACTATGAAATTCTGGATGGGATTTTCAATTCAGATACAAATATAGAAATATTCACTTGTAGCTGTCCTGAGATAAAATGTAACTAAAGCTGTCTTTTTTTAACGACACTTTTTCGGTGAAATATTCTCTGCACAAGCAAACGTGCCTCTTTGTTGTTGTGCGCACAGGGCCTCGACAAAACTTGTGTGAGTAGAGTACACATTTGAGAAAAACTGTGGAATTTGCCAACGTGAGCTTGTTTGCTGTTTCTGGTTGACCCCTTGCAAACGATTTGCTGTGTAGCCATGATGGCATTATTTTTCTTCGTGTCCTCCTTGTTGTCCATTGTGCATCTATTGTCCAGCAGTAAATTACACAGGTTACGTTTCGTTTAACCCATCATGGATGTAACCGTATGTTGAAAATGTTGGCATAAACGTGAAATATATCAATATCGAAGTTTTTTTTTCAACCAAAACGAATGAATTACTACCAATCAAGTTACATATGTAAAGTTAATTAATCTTTCTTTTAATAATCAAAATGTTGATACTGTACGTACGATTCATTTAGTCGAAATGTTTTTGTCACGTTGTTGGATAAATAAATATTGATTCTGAACGGCTCTGGATGTATATGGCGTCGAGGTTTTTATATAGCATTAATGATTTCTATAATTGTGACATGATAGCAATCGTATTAAGACGTACGGATTAAGTGAAGTAAATCCATTGGTAACAAACGAATTCCTTTCCTCTGTGGTGGGCGGTCGGGTTCGCCACAGTAGCGAGCGACTGACTGGTGGTCACATGGCCCACGCGCGTGGCGACGAGAGGGAGTGGACGTGGGAGTTGGGGGAGGGAAGATGAGAGGACCACATCGGGTCCCTCCACTCACAGAGAAACACGAGGACCGTCGAAAGGACCATTTCCACCATCTCCCTTGGTCTTCCCGTGACGACCCGACTCGTTTCTTTTTTTATCATCCTCGCGTGCATGAGCGTGTTTTCAATGTACGTGGGAAAGAAAGAACGCTGCGTGGACTGGAGTAGATGATTCCGGAAATAACATGCGTACACGCAGCCCGTCACGTACGCTCGGGAGTGAATTTGCATTGCTGTGGGCTGAAGTAAGTGACAGCGCATCAGGATTATTCCTTCTCACTCTGTTTTATTTTCAACTCTCATATGTTTGGTGTTTTAATGGACAGAAGCTATAGATTTATACATACAATGCGAATTTCAGGAATAACCCGATGACCAAAAGTTATTTAGCCGGTTGGCAAAGACGTTAACAGTTTGGAGTGTAAATATCTAAACGAGTTTCTTTTTAAGACTAAATGTATAATGGCATATTAGTGCCGGTTGTTATCACCTCATGTGAGAGTCAATAGAAATTACAGATTAACCAATTCAGTGGCAAATATTGTTTAAAATAAGGTTCTTCTATGACAATTTGGTTGTGTGGTGACAATAATGTGCACTATATGTCAAGATAGATAGATGTATAATAAAACAGTAACTTTAACTCAACATTTATTGCGTGCTGCATGAAAAATGACCTGTGCCATGCTATTAATAGGCCTTAAAGTGTATCATTTTACTCTTCACAGATACACAACACATCCTCAAAATGTTTCTGAGAATAATGCAAGCCGCTCTACAGCTTGGTTCTGTTCAGGGTAATAGTTGATGGTTGTCACGAAAGCAGGAAAAACAATGCTAGGACATGAAAGTGGTTGCATCAGAGCTCCTCTCCGTCAGACGACCCAGCCAGTCAGCTAAAAGATGAAGGGCGGACATGGGCTACGTGCACATCCAGCGTCGCATGACGTGATAAAATGGAGAATTTGGGAGGCGCAGACCTCTTGAAGCCAAGCTCTGCCTCCTGCAAATCGGTAGCCGTTTCAGCGTCTCCGCAAAAGAGGATCAGCACCCAGCAGCTCACCGCTACACCAGCCGAGATCGTGTACACGCACCCGACAGACATGGGGATCAACGGCCTGTGTGGGGTGCTGGTCGGGGGTCCGACTGCTGACGAGTTTCTGGCGGGTCTCGCTTCCCAAAGCGACCCCCGTGGACTCACAACCCCGACCAAACAATGCAGAACTGGCTTGCCACTCTCCAGCGTTGGTGTAGGGTCTCTGTCTGTGGAAGGAACCCCAGCGAGCGCTTTTGCCCACACACCAAACCCTGCACAAATGAAAGGGACGTCAGGGGCCCCTGTGTGCCCCGTCACCAGCAGAGCCTGTCTGTTAGAGAATGCGGACCCTGCTATGATAAGGAGGATCAATAATGACATTAGAGCTCGACAGCAACAACAGAAGAGGAGAGGTGGGGAGAACCGGGACATTGGTTCTGAAACTCTTACTGGGTCAGCAGGTGTGGAGGACCCCGTAGACACAGTTTTTACCTTGGTGGAATCTGACTTGAAGCGAAGGAGATTGGCTGATGGAAGTATTGCTCACAATTTTTCGGGTGCTCGACTGACAGCTGATTGCAGTAAGAGTTGCTTTAGTGACCAGCTGATGACTATTCAGAGTGTCACTCCCCAGACTTCCTTCATACCAACGGTCCCCTCACCCCAAATTATCCAGCACAACATATATCAGCCGGCCACCCTTGTCCTTCCATATGACTGCAGTCAGACCCCCCCCATGGAGGCTAATGGAATCCCGACACCTCCGCCGTCAGACGTGTCTGTCTGCTCAGCTGAGCGTGTAGCTCTTCAGTACATCGTGCCCTGCATGAAGTACTACGGCATCTGCATTAAGGACAACTTTCTTGGCCCTGTGTTAGGCGAACGGGTTTTGGAGGAGGTTGAAGTCCTTAATCAGAACGGAAAATTCCGAGGAGGGCAGCTGGTGAGCCAGAGGGGCATTCCTTCTCGGAGTATCCGAGGTGACCAGATTGCCTGGGTGGAAGGACACGAGCCAGGGTGTAAGAACATCGGAAGTCTGATGTCTTTTATCGACGAGGCCATCATGTATAGTGCAGCCAATGGACAGCTGGGGGACTGTGTCATCAATGGACGGACTAAGGTGAGGGGGTATTTGTTTTTTGTTTTTTACATTTGGAGTTTGATCATGGTCGTGTCATGTCGGTCGCATATTTACTTCTCCATAAACGTGGTTGAATGCAGATTGCCCAGTCGGCAGATTATTTCCTTCCCACCGTGGCTTTTTGCCTACATTTAGGCCTGCCTCAACCAGTGCCCTCATCATACTGGCACCCAGAGGAAGAAAAATGCATGTGATGCTGTATCGCCTGGAAATCAGTCCAGCCATCTGTGGCTTTGAAGGCAACGCCACCCCTTCTTAGGTTTAAGTACGTCAACATTATACTGTACTGTCAGTAGGAGTCCATTTCTGTCCTTGTAGGACTTATTGTCAAACCTTAGGTAACTATTGTTGAAAGAAAAAAAATGCTTCCAAAAGCAACAACATTTCCCAAAATGACAGTCCTGTCAAAATGCGGAATCTGCTTGAAGTGGTCACTGGAACCTGAGAACAACGCACCAAGATTTGTGAAAATTGAATGATGGGTTCCGTTGAAATAGTTTTTGTGTTGAGGGGCAGGGGGGACAATGGGAAAGCCTTTTTGGGTAATGTTTTTGTGTGCAGAAAATCCAGTTCAAAATGTAATTCCTTCAAATTGGAGTAAAACAGTAGAACTTGATTATTTCTCTCTTATATCTACTCGACCCTTTTGCTTTATCTGTTACCCTGGGAACCCATTTTCCGATTGGGTGACAAGTTTCAGGTAAAAATATTCCCTAATAAGATCGTACAAGCTGAAATTTTAATGGGTTGTTGAGCTCGATGTGTCAAAATTACTGTGACTTTTCAAACGGCATCTCTTGCCCTAAAAAGTTGACTGACATAATGCAAATGGAGCATTATTTGTGAGAAAGGCAATGTGTGCCATAGACCTAGACATGTTCTTTCGTTATCTTTTTTTTCTCACGAATTTCTTTGTTTTGGAGGATTTTAGAGGCCTTTGATTCGCTCTTTCCAGGTTTTGGGGAAAAGCATCATCGCCGTCATCTGAGATTTAATTGGGCTCCACCAATTGTCACTTGCATATTGATCTCCGTGTTTCATACAATTCTTACCGTCTAACAACTTCGTTCACCCCTTCTGTGTCGGACCAGTCATAGCCTCAAACCCTTGCCCAATCCGTTGCCATTTACATAAGACCGAGGCCGTGTTTAAACAGCGCTGCCTTCTCTTAGGCGAACTTTGCTTCCCCTGTACCGCGACGCTGTCAGGGGCACTCGGACAGAAGGATAGCGATACAAAACGGGTGGCTTTATACATGAGGTATTTAGTCTCTCAATAACTTTGGTGGGTAGCCAGTTTCCATAGTGTCCTTGTGAAAGACTGCGTAAGACATTGCAGCAATAGATATAGAAGAAAAGAGGAGGATCGGGGAGGGGTGTAACTGAGCAGAAGGTCACATTGTGTTCCTTGACAATGATTAAATTCCATTTTTAACACCAATTGTAAATGTTTCGTCATCACATCCAATTTCTACTGACCTGTTTCTGGCTCATTCACTGTGCTATGTAATCAGAGCAGCTCACTTTTTTGGGAGTTGGAGGTTTTGCCCGGGGTTTCCTTGGTAACAGGCCCATACAGAGCAGAGCTCTATGTTGTCTGAAACATAGGCAAAAACAGTAGCAGCAGAACATTGCGTTGCTATGCCACACCTCTCATTGGTCAGCGGGAGTGAGGTTGTTCAGTATGTCGGATTTTGGTCAGCATCTAGTGTATGCGGTTTTGCAGTATGTCGGGTTATCTCATGATATGGGAGCCATGCATCTGTGCCATTCTGAGAATGTCTGCTGCAGCAAGCCTGTTCTCAGATGCCCTTTCGGTGCTTAGTAATGCCGGCTGAAGCTGGTAGTATCAACATGTACAGCTGTTACAGAACTTGCAGCTCCAGATGTAGACCGATGTTTTATTTTGATGCGAATCTCCGTCCTTTCAGATAGTAGAGATTTAAAAAACTATATGATTGGAGGTGAAAAGGACAAGAAATTTTTGACGGTGCATGCTTCTTCCAATTGTGTAACTGAATATTTAGTAAACAGAGCGAGACAGGCAGCTATTTCCACATCTACACATTGATCAACAACTTTTCGTCTTAAATACCGTATCTTTGGCCCGTTATGTAATATAGGTGTGTTATCACAGGGTCTTGTTTGTTCTTCACCGGCTGGATCCCAACACATGCTGACCAACATTCAATTTTGCTGCCTACATCACCACAGTGGATTTCAAATAAAACTGTCTTTGGTTTGAATAAAAACTTTCACTTTTAATTGAAGAGGTCTGACAAAAACGGACATTAACCATTCAGGAATGAGTTATTTAATTCCAAGTGCCAACATTTTCTGGGTCTTGGACAATTGACTAACGAGGTTTTATAAAAATTAAAAAATAAAATAAAAAATGAACCGTAAAGTAAGTCATATTGCTGTAGCAGAAGTGATACATGCTCTAAACAGCATGTAATTTCTTTCTTGTTAATTTAAGTCGAAATTTTGTTTAAAAAAATTTAACCATGACATGCACTCACATAGAGAGAGTTGTACACATAATAGGCTTGTATTCATTTAATTATCCAACAGACTTGCACATAGAAAAAATAATAGCGATAAGTATTAATCATGTCTGATGTTAATTCATGTAATATCCTCTGCCCGTTCTTCGTTTAATTAATCCAGTGTAGAAATGTGATAACATGGCAGCGACAGTCTCATTCCCCACATGAAAATGACAAATTTCTTTGAATGTGACTTTTGACCCATTACTGAAGATTCATGACAACTCCCCCTAAATCTTAACTGATTAATGAGGGACACATTAAGTATTGACCCTTAAAGAAATTAAAGCAGCACTGTATTCCTTATCAAGTTCCACGATATTAGACTTTGTTCGGTGATGAGACCTTGATAGTTGATTAATTGCGCCTTAAAGAAAGTGCAACAATTGCGTTTTCTTACTTAAACCGGCAGAAAAACTGTTGTTTCCTTCTCAACTAATTCAGAACGTTGAGGAAAAATATATTCTCTCTTCCCATTAACAATATTTGAAAACCACAGTTGATATGTTGCTAGTTTTGGCATGAAGGACAAGTAGTTAACACCTGCCCTACAGTTTTGAGTTTCAGGATTTGAATTAGGCCTTGCTTTCTGTTTGTAGTTTACATTTTCTCGCCGTGCTTGCTTGGGTTTCTCTGGTACCGTATTTTCACGACCATAAGGCGCAATTAAAAGTCTTAAATTTTCTCCCAAGTGGACAGGACGCCTTATAATACGGAGCGTCTAGTGTATGAGCCGAGTTCCAAATCCTGACTGAGAGCCGACACGCTGTTTATATAGAGAAAAGGCGGAAGTGGGCGTGAACAGGCATGCGGGAATGCAGCCAGCCAATCAGTGAAGGGTAGGCGTGTAAGTGGCCCGAGTGTGACCAGGCCTGCGGGGAATGCAGCCGGCCAATCAGTGAAGGGTGGGCGTGTAAGTGGCCGTAAATGAGGACGTGAGAGAGGACAGCCATGCCGTAGAGCAGCCGGCCAATCAGTGAATGGTGGGCGTGTAAGTGGATGCGAAAGGCAGGTGCCAGTACCTGTATATAGTGTGAGTTTGTGGTTATTGCAAAACTTCGGTTTTGGTTTCTAAGAACCCCCGAAAATGAATACAACAAAGAGACACGCTTACAAAGCTCAGTTAAAACTGACGAAACTGGACGAAGAGAAGATGAGAGAGTGGCTAAGTGAGGTGTATGTAAAGAGACCGGATGGCTTTTTCCATGCCTCGCCGTCACTCTTGATTTGCGACTCCATGCGTGCCCATCTCACAGCAGCGGTGAAAAACCAAGTCAAGCAAATGAACTCTGAACTTGCCGTCATTCCGGAGGCTTGACGAAAGAACTCCAACCGCTGGACATCGGCATCAACCGGCGTTCAAAGTGAAGTTGCGGCGGCATGGGAACAATGGATGATCGATGGCAAACACAGCTTTACGAAGAGTGGGAGGCAGCGCCGGGCTATTACGCCACTATTTGCGAATGGATTGTGGCTGCTTGGACAAACGTGTCTGCTTGCACTGTTGTTCGAGCTTTTGGCAAAGCCGCATAATTTCTGTGGATCCACACGGCAATGAGAGTGACTCTGACAACGAGAGGGAACCGGCGTTTTGATGGATTGTTCAATTCGGACACAGAAGATGAGGACTTTGATGGATTTCTGGGTGATGATTGATCGAAAAACGTGAGTACATTGTAAGATGTCGAAATAAAGTACAACCGATCTCAGTTTTGCTTCCGTTGCCTTTTTAAAAACGTGTTTTTAGCATGTCTTAGCATGCTATGCTATGCTTCAAGCTAACGTGTTTTTAGCGTGCGTGCATGCATGCCGTATTTTTAAACTGGCGTATGTTTTACCACCCCTGGCTGCGCCCAATAATACAGTGCGTTTTGTGTATGTGTAAAATACAGAAATAGCACCCATTACTGAGACTGCGCCCTACAACACGGTGTGCCGAATGGTCGTTAAAATACGGTACTTCAGTTTTCTCCCACGTTCCAAAGGTATGTGTCTTACGTTTAGTGAAAGCTTAGAATTGTCCATTAGTGTGAATGTGAATTTGAATGGTTGTTTGTGTGAATGTGAGTCGCGACCAGTCCAGCGTGTCTCAACCTGAAGTCGGCTGGCGCAGGCTCCAACTTACTCATGATCTTAATGAAAGCAAAATGGATGGATATTGTTAATTTTTCTCATATTTGTCAAAATAAATGTTGTCGAATACCAGTCCTTCTGGGGACAGATCATGCAATGATAAACATTGGGAACAACGGTTATTACTGGAGATTAGTTAGGGACCTTCTCTGCCTCTTGCTTTTATTTACATGCTGTATCTCTTCCATTCAACCTCAGTGCTGCCTCGCATCTTGTAGCACAACTTTGTACAATACTGACGGTGACTTAATTTTGGACTTTTCTGCAACTGAAACAAGTCAAAGAAAATAATTACTATAAAATACGGCACACAATATAGCAGTGTTATGAACTGTAAAATATGCCGGTAGCTTCTAGAGCACCTGGCACCGTCTCATAGCTGCTAATCACAATATGCACGCGCCTTTTCAGTTTACTTTTGTTCTTGTGCAGAACAGAATCTTCTGCCTGACCAACCATCACCAAATCAGGTCGGGCATGTGGCTGGCACACGTCGGTCATCAATGGCGGTGTTCGTCAAAGCACGCGTTGCATGGGGCCAATTAGACCTCAATTTACTGTGGGCACTGATCTCAGCAGAGATGTGACGTGAACCGAGGACCTTAGATCAGATTGCAGCATGCTGTGTCCTGCCGCATGACGTTTGTTTCTGTATGCATGTTTGTGTGCGTTGGGTCACTTGAGTGCATGTGTGAAACTGCATCACTGATGTTGACTGGAGTAAATTGGTTGATTTAGCTCAAATACCATCTTCAGCGGTGGGAAGTAAGAAAGTACAAATACATCATTGTTGTATTTGCACAAGTAGTTTTTCAGGCATCTGTACTTTATTCAGTATTCATTTTTTTTAATGTTATGACGATTTATTTTTCCATCTTACATTTGAAACCGGATATCTGTACTTTCTACCACGACTTACTTTGTCAAGATAAGTGATTTTGTATGGGCAGATTCGCAGTTGAAAGATATTCCCCCATACATGCTAAGAAAATTGTTGGATGTTTGTAATTTTGAAAGCACAAGTCAAGCAAAATGTGACATTCCATGTAATTGGTCGTCTTTCGCACTACGAGCAATAGGTAAATTAATAAGAGGGATTTTTGTTTTCGGTTTTGCTATGTTATCAAAATTGATATTGCATATGATTGTCAGTAAACGGAATTCAAACTTACTGCTGATGTACTTTTTCTACCTCAGTGAATCGTCACTCAAACTGATCCGCTTACCTCACAAGAGTTGTGAGGGGCTGTTAACTTGCAGCGCAAATTCAGTCAGTTGGCTGCGAATGACAAATATGAGTTGGATCCCCTTAGGTCCCACCTCACTAAGAGCCACTGACAGGTGGCGGTTATGCTACAAATCTTTGTTTTGATTTCCTCAGGGTGTCAACTCTTGTTGTAGCAGAACATCGACACTGGTGTCAAGCAAGCCGTGTCGAATCAATATTGCAACAGCCCGTACGTAACCTGTTAGTCATGAATGACGCACAGCTGCAGCTGAATTGTGGCTGATCTCAAAATTACTTTTCCACCCCAGAAATCTAGACAAGCATAGTTTGCTACCGCTGCTGCTGGCTATCATTATTCAGCATCTCTGCCCGCTGCCAGCCAGTAAACCAGTCTGCTGTTGTTGTTACCCGTCTAGTCAGCTGAGTTGTTTAGACATTTTTTCTGTAGCCTGCACTCATGGCACCCTTTCTTGCAGTTTTCACTTCACAGCACGTTTCAAGGCCATTACAGGCACTTTGGTGTTGGAATGCACACTGACTTAGAGCAGTCACGCAGGTCTGCGCTTACCCGTTTGAGTGACCTCCCGAACTGCCTTGCTGGCTTGAACGCGGGCGTCAAGTGGGGGAAATGCCAGCGTGAGAGCATTGTTTCAATTGGGGATTTCAATGTGAGGATCATTGTGTTGACCAGTTGCTGACCTTCCACATATTTCTGTGCATTTGGCACTGTGGAAAACTCACTTGATACAACATTAGTATAATTGCAAAAATATCCAATACGAGATCTGTGTCAAACGATTTCACAACCTTATAAATCTTTGATACCTACTGCCGCTCTAAAAAGCTGTGCTGAACAAACAAAACTAACCATCCTGTTTCTTCTGTTATAGGCCATGGTTGCTTGTTACCCAGGTAAAGGTGCCGGATATGTCCGCCATGTGGATAACCCAAATGGTGACGGGCGCTGCATCACATGTATCTACTATCTCAACAAGAACTGGGATGTTAAGGTATGATAATGAAGTGAGGCCCCACTATTGATGATGCATAAGAACTGAGCCCTGCCTAAATTAGGTCACCACGAAATGGGTTTGTAATAGTCATAAATGCCACAAAATGGCACTAAAGCATTTGAAATGGACCGGATTATTAAAAAAGGGGTTGATGGAGGACTACAGGAGTTCAGATATTCAGAGTAGCAAGGTACAGACTTACAGCATACACACGCACACACACCAGATATTCCGTTTGGATTGGTGTCGTCACTGCGGTCTGTGACAACACAGATAAAGATACTGTAAATGAAATCAACCCGCAGTGTTCTAGTGGTCGTTTCCCACCCCAGAGGTTTGTGTTCGGTCCTCAGCCATTGCGACCATGTCGAAGTGTCCTTGAGCAAGATACTGAACTTCCAATTGCTCCTGATGCTACGTCATCAGTAAGTGAATGAGGTAACAGTGTGAAGCACTTTGAGTACCCAAGGTAGAAAAGCACTATTCAAGTGCCAGCGCAGCCCACCATGCATTTAGAATGTACGCAATCATGACCCATGAATGACTGTAATCAGGCTAATAGCTAACTAAATTATTGCTATTCAAAAGTATTAGGTAGCTACTAGCTTAAATAACATGCTAGCAAAAAATGATTTGAGAACTAGCTAGCAAAAAATGACTTGAGAACTAGCTTGTTTAACAAACCACCAAAAGAAACTGCCAATTTCCAAAATTCTGACCGCGAATATGTGTTGGTTCACTGTACTGATTCGTTACTGCAATTTTTCCGTCCATGTAGTTTGTTTGAATGAAGCCAAATTTTTTTTTTTTTTTTTTTTTAATCACAGGCACAAGGAGGAGTTCTGCAAATCTTCCCCGAAGGCAAAAATGTGGTCGCCAACATCGAACCCTTGTTTGACAGGCTGCTAATCTTCTGGTCCGACCGAAACCCACATGAAGTCAAACCGGCCTATGCCACTCGGTGAGCTTCAATTTGGAACATCCATCCATTGTCTAATCTGCTTATCCTGACAAGGGTCCGGGCATGCTGAAGCCTATTTCAGCTGTCTTGAGGTAGTAGGCAGGGTACACCCTGAACTGGTTGCCAGACAATCGCAGTGTACACATAGGCAAACAGCCATTTGCACTCACAATCACATCTAGGGATAATTTAGAGAGTTCCATGAACCTGCCATGCATGTTTTTGGAATGTGGGAGGAAACTGGAGTACCCGGAGAAAACCCACCCAGGCATGGGGAGAACATGAAAACTTCACACAGGAAAGCCAGGGCTGGAATCGAACCCTGCCCTGCACCTTTGCACTGTGAGGCAGACGTGCTAACCTGTCGATCACCGTGCCGCCATCTTGGAACATTTTGAACAATTTTCATTGACGTCACTGAAGAGCATCCATCCTCTTCTCCTAGCTGGCGGGTTGGGGAGGGGGCGAGGTGGGGTCAGAGGCAGGAAGTATGTGTTTCCTGAAAGCGGGGGACATGCCGGTGGGGAGGAAGGTTCAATTGCAGGGCTCGTGCTGGTGAGGCACATACATGAGAGACAGGAATAAACAAAGCAGCCCCACAGGAGTGAGGAGACACTGTGGAAATTAACCCCTCAGTGACCGAGACATCAGCCTGTACTCCACTAACATCCCAGAATGAACTCAACTCCTGTCATTTACCTGCATTGTACTACTTCAGCTACATTTACACTATTGCTCGAAATGTAGTGCAGGATGCAATTTTGGCCTTGCTCTTCTCTGCATTCAGGTCTTGTTAATTTTTTCTAATAATTCAATGCTTGTTTGTCTTTCAGCTATGCCATCACAGTTTGGTACTTCGACGCCAAAGAGCGAGCAGAAGCGAAAGAGAAATACAGGCTAGGTGAGCTAATGCCCAACACACACACACCACCTTTGTTAATTCTCTGTTAAATGAGTCGGGTTATATTGTGACAAATGTGCTCTATCTCTGCTACCTGTGTCCATAGCAACAGGACAGAAAGGTGTTCAAGTGCCTGTCAGTCAGAACAGCAGGACATGAATCCCCGCTAATCACCGGAGAGCCAGCATGAAAGCACCGTGTGTCTTTCTGAGCTCTTAATGGATGCTATAAAAGGACTTAAGGGAGTTAAACTGTCACTGGCTTGTGCAGAACAGACCGCACTGCTCTAGTAAAGGTCAGTCCGCAGTCCTCCCCCGTGGAAAATGAAAAAATCCTGTTCTTTAGACATTTCACTGCTTCCTTAATGAGGACAATTAACTGGAAAAAAGGACTCCTGTCTATTTTCTATGTTTGTTACTTTGCCTGTTGTTAGTAATGTGAGGAATGCTTTCCCAATTTAAAGAGGAAGAACATTATGATTCCAGTCGGAGATA
The DNA here is from genome assembly GCA_026261675.1 of Hippocampus mohnikei. NCBI lineage: Eukaryota > Metazoa > Chordata > Actinopteri > Syngnathiformes > Syngnathidae > Hippocampus > Hippocampus mohnikei. The sequence continues at coordinate 717,103 of JAKGUB010000677.1, read as the reverse complement.
CACAAGGAGGGTCAATCATCAATGGGACGTTTTGATCCTGCGATCACTTCCCGCATAGATGTGAAATGGCCATTATGGAAGAACTGTGACTACTTGACAGTAAGGAGATGGTACTTGTTTACTCAGTACTGACCATCCACACTAAGCTGAATTGTCCACTGAAGATATTGGAATACAAGGTGGCATAAGCGTCTCATTTGCTCTCAATTCAATGTAAGTGCTATCTAACGAGAGTTTCAGCATGAGGGAAAACTTTTCACTCTGCGTTTAGAAGTGATGTGGACAGACACCGCTTCATAGCCTCAACCTCAAACAGGGTCTCATTTAAAAGTGTGTTGTGTGCATGTGTGTGGGTGTGTATGCGAGGCCACTTGAAACTCATACTTGCTCCAAGAAAAGAAGTACAACATGCAGATGTCGACCACACGCTGACAGATAATACAATCTATACTTAGAATTAACAACAGAAAAAGATGCTATACACTCACTGGTAACACCTGAATATGCATGTAATACAGTGCAAGAGCTGCATTGACACTGCAATGCCAAGAAATATACTGATAAGCCTAAAATTCATTGTTAAAGTGAATGTTTACTTTGGTGAAAGAAAATGGCAAGTGTTGGTCTGTGTGTTGGGATACATTTATTGAGTTTCCATTCTTACATTTTGACAAAAAGTCAAAATGTCCATCAATATTATTCATATATACAGGTGCATTTTTAAATAATACTCATTAAAAGCTTATTTCAGAAATCAACTAATATCCATGGAATAGTTTTTCAGTAGTTAATTATAATTCATGTTATATGACGAAGCACGACACGTTTCAGAAGTGTTTATCAAACTGGTTGGCCTTCAAATTAACCAATACACCGCTACTTCTAGCTCCGTTTCAAAATGGTTGGTGAACCCTCCTCAAACTTTATTGATTATTCTAAAATGAAAAGAAATCCACTTAAAAAAACCTAAACAATGGTTAATATTTTTCACTGATTTCTAAAATAACATGTTTTACTCTTTTGTTGTCATTCCTGGCCAAAAGATGCTAGTTCGTACTCTGAAAAAAAATACATTCAAGATATGAATCTTTTAGGGTTTAACTTTATTAATTTAATAATATAAAGATTATTGTAATTGTACTTTGCAGTGGTGTAGAACCGCACTGCATCACGAAAAGGCTAGTACTGAACCGTAAATAAAAGCTTTTCGTTATGCCCCTCTGGTGTAACCGAAATAAGGCAACCAAAATGAACAACAATAACTATCCAAACTGACAATTATGGTTTGAATACAGATCTGGATGGGATCTCATTATAATGTGCATGTGCTGCTGAGTTGATATGCTAATTCTTATTGACACAACTTTTATTTCTGGACAGAAACTTACATAGTCTTGAAAGGCGCTTATAAATAAAATGTATTATTATTATTATTATATAGGAACAACACAATCCTAAGCACAAGGTTGAGCGCACACACAAACCGTTTGTGAACTGCAGCATTGAACTGCCTGTGTGTGTCTGTGTGTGTGTGTGTGTGTGTGTGTGTGTGTGTGTGTGTGTGTGTGTGTGTGTGTGTGTGTGTGTGCGTGAGACACTTTTTCCAATGGGTATTTGCACACGTGATGGATCTACTATCTTGACAACAGTTACCGTTGTTTGTGTTAGCCTGGTTAAAGAGGTTACTTAACAACAAAAGCACTTTATTGAGTGAACTGAATGAGTGTTTGTAAAGAAAACTGAGCCAGATAAAGGAGTTACTCTTAACTGGCTAGTTAAAGAAAATGCAATACTGTAATGCCTGTTTGTCTTTTCTTTTTTAATGCTTGACAACAATCACACCAATTGTGAAATTCTGTGACAACGGAGGGGGGAAAGAATTAAATGCAGACTTTCATGTTGTGGCACTTGTGATTTTTAGAAAACAGAGACATCGCTACAATAAGACGAATAAAGCAAAACTCACCCAAGATTAGCATTGACCTTTAGCTCATTTTGTAGGAACATACCACCCTTTATAAACCCACAGCGGCCCAAAAAAGTAACAAGTTCCCTGGTCGACTAATAGAAATAGCGAAATTGGATACCCTGATAAAAACATACAAAAAAATTAGGAGCTGGCATTTAAAAACCCTGTAAAGTAAATTCAGAAATTTGTTTCCAAGTGCATATTACATGTTTGAAGATAGTGGCTGAAAACATGTCCAAAAACAGAATGAGATACAGCATTAGCTAAACTGGGCTTTAGGCTGGCGTGTTCACTTGAGAGCACCTCCTTGTCAACCTTGAGTCCGTGCGTGCCAGGCAGACACTGGTGGAAGAATGAGGATGGGCAACCCCCCAAAACGTCCCAACGAGACGGCCCGGTTCTGGATAGGGGTTATGTTATTTAAAAACATTTTGGGGGGGTTGGGGGATTAATGACCTTACCATTCATTTCAAAGGGCAAATGTGATTTGAGATCCAAAAGTACTGAGTTATGAGCATGGTCATGCAATTCATTCATTCATTCATCTTCCGAACCGCTTGATCCTCACTAGGGTCGCGGGGGTGCTGGAGCCTATCCCAGCTGACTCCGGGCAGTAGGCGGGGGACACCCTAAATCGGTTGCCAGCCAATCGCAGGGCACACAGAGACGAACAACCAACCACACCCACACTCATACCTAGGGACAATTTAGAGTGCTCAATCAGCCTACCATGCATGTCTTTGGAATGTGGGAGGAAACCGGAGCACCCGGAGAAAACCCACGCAAGCCCGGGGAGAACATGCAAACTCCACACGGAGCTGGAATCAAACCCGGTACCTCTGCACTGTGAAGTCGACGTGCTAACCACTGGACTACCGGGCCGCCCTGGTCATGCAATTAATTAAACTCATATCTCAAGGCACTAGCATACTGTAAAATATGTAATATCTAATATTTTAAACACCTAAATTGGTGTAAACCATTCAAATGCACATAATGCAATGGTAGCATAGTAGAATTTTGACAATAAACACTGACCAAAAAAGACACACTAATGAGTACATTGGAGTGAAAATAAACAACATACATACAGTAGCTGCTGCATCAAATTAACACATTGCTTTAACTTGCCGCGACGCTTCATACATCCTGATATCGGGGCAGTCAGTGTCCTCGGATCCTGAAATGACCCACTTTTGGGCCTTTCCTCTAGCACTTCCTTGTGGCTCATTTGCTCCATAACAGTTCACAAACAATTGCATATGTAGTGCAGCGATCAACCGTTAGGGGTCCCAATAACACATGACAAATGAGTCACTACCCAATACAGTAAAGTAAATTGCCTTTGGGTGGGATTTAATCTGTCAAATCAAAACATTAATTGGATACACAATGTCTCCATTATTTGAATACATCTTTAATTAAATGTATTAAGAACAGCTGAGTCACGATGTCTGTTTTGCGAAGCTCAAGAGTGTGATGGCTGTCAATGATATGGGAAGCCTATTGATGAGTCAGTACGTTTTACTGATATAAATCAACAAGATAGCACTTTTAATTCGTCGATAATGCAGTCTCTCTCCATTGTTGCTCCTCACGCTAAGTGAGGAAAATCTGTCAAGTGGAAGTGCAAATACGGCTGTTGGTTCAGGGTGTGTCCCCCACTCCCTCTCTTTTTTTTTTACAACTAAACAATTTTACATCGATCATATACAGTAGTATAAGTATAGTGAGTGTAAAAAGTCTAAAACCCCTTGCTGCCAGCAGGTTTGTGTGATCCAAGATTTCAAAACTTTTTCCACCATTAATGTGGGGGTAACGGAACACATGTAATGGCGTTACGTATTCAGAATACAAAAAAAGGAAACTGTAATAAGCTACAGTTCGGTCTGGTTGTGTATTTGAGCCCTGGGCGCAACACATGGATAAATTGTCATTATTCGTCTGGCTCATATGATGGATGACTCCACTGACGCAGTCGTTCCGAGCCGGGTGACCATTCTCTGACGTGTCCTCCAAACGGGGCCTGTTTTGAAAGCAGGCAGCACGCAGGAAAGCAGCAACACACTCATTGGAGGAAAAGGCGAGCTGTCGCGAAGACTACTACATATGGCTTGGCTATAGCTGGTAGCCGCTGCACCGCTAACGTAAGTTAAATGTTAACCTCCTGTAACAAAACACCCACAGTTTTGCTATTTAAACACTACATGAACAATAAAAACGGCTGAACTTTTCACTGGGATGAAAGTGTTTTTTTTCGCAATGGCGTCACGCATCGTCATCATTGTATAACTACAGTCCGTATGCACGTCTCTGTGTGCGTTTGTGTGTGGGGGGGCTACCACTACTGGCAGAAAATGTTCCCTTCTTAAGCTTATTTTGTCCTCTTTCATCCTGTTTTTCCCTTTGTACTCTATAAAAACAACAACAACATAGTGGAGCAAGCAAATCTTTCTTTTGTTCTGTCTGTCTGTCTGTGCCTACCTGTATGTCTCTGCCGGTGTTGCCTTCAGGGACAGTTCAAAAAGAGCCTTCCTCATGCAACTAAGCAATTGTTTCACATGGCCTTCAATCAAGCAATAAATTCCTATCTCTATCTATCTATCTATCTATCTATCTATCTATCTATCTATCTATCTATCTATCTATCTATCTATCTATCTATCTATCTATCTATCTATCTATCTATCTATCTATCTATCTATCTATCTATCTATCTATCTATCTATCTATCTATCTTCAAATATGCTTATGAATGAACAATATTCACGGATTTTGGCTGTTCGCAGGCCGCTCCCTATCCCCTGTGAATAATGGGGGGGGGGGGGCATTTATTTATCCTCATGAGCATATTTGGTATTGGAGCACTCCGAAGGTGATTAAGAGTAATCAAGTTACATTACTTTAATATTATGGTATTTGGATTTTGCTGCAAACTACATTTTTAACAGCTAACTACAGTACTAACTATATCAGAATACATTTTAAAAGTAACCCTACCAAGCCTGCCTATAATCTTTACAATTTAATTGAAAATAAAAATTGTTTTCGAGAACAAAGCAAAGTTCAGTATGACAAGTGTAATACAGTATCAAGAAATGCGTCAACTAAATAAAAGTGTATGCAAAACAGTAGTCAAAAGATAACTAAAACAATCCGCAACGGGGACTTAAGACAGGACACCTCAGAGCAATTTTCCATTCATCCATTTTCTTCTCTTCACAAGGGTCACGGGTTGAGCAATTTTCCAAGAATAAAAAAAAAAAAAAAATCGTCATTTGTATATTCATTAGCAAATACAGGAAATTCTCATCAATTTCTTCACAATGTGTCACAACATACACATTTCCTCTACTATGTTCTCACAAGGTTAAAACAAAAACTCACTCTGTGTGTAATGTGAGTAACGTGTGTAATACTGGCTGCAATATTTGTTAATTTACAAAAAGATTCATTTGTTTTGCAGTTAACATACATCCTCGTAGAATCTCGACTATTTTTCACTTCTGAAATTGTTTCTAATTTAGTCTGCCAAGGAGGTGCTCTTTTCAGTGTTTTGATTTGATCTAAATTAGACCTAAGTGATAAACTATTAAAAAGTGGAAAGATACAGTAGGTATTTTATCATGCCTTGGCAGAACTGTTCATTCTCTCGTTATCACTTCAGTTTTTCTCGAAAACTGTCTTTGTTTTATCAAAGTTTAGTTAAAGTTAATGACAGCGCAGTGATTTTTTTATTTTTTATTTTTTTGCAAATCTCAAGAACCACCTTTAATGTCCTCCACTCTAAGGTCACGTCTGTAGTTTCCATGGTGATGGCCTCCTGCTCAGTATTCCTCTTGTACAATTACAAAATAATGTGCATTCACATAACGTTTGGTATGCCTGTAATAGTATTTTGAAAAAATGAAACAAAAAACAAACGAATCACAGTAAAAGGTGTTTCTGACATTACATGAGAAGGAAATCTCTCATTTTAATTTATAAATCAGAGCATTTGTATTGATTGTACAGCTGTACCTAAAGTTCTATCCAGTGAGTTTTCAATGGCCGAATATGAATCTCTCCTTTGTGATGTCTATTTCCAGTCTAATCGATAGATTGCATTTCATGCTTGAGGTTGCACACATAAAAGCTCCAGCACACTGGCACAGGCTCACACTGATGATTGCATCCTGTGTCGCGCAGTCACAACTGAGAGGAATAATTGTGTCTAATAGTTTCATCTGGTCAGTTTGTTACAAAACAGTACAAAAATAATAATAATCATCATAATTGAACACTTCAAACTGCAACTGGATTATAAACGAAAATATTCAATTAATACCTCCCTCACTGTGCCAATAAAAATTTAGATATCATTTATCCATAAAATAAAGCAGGTGTGATTAAGAGCTTTTTTTTTTGCTCTGTTTTTAATCGTGTTTATTTTATTGTTTCTTTTTCTGTCATCACTATGACAGTCTGGACATCTATCCCATGAGCATTTCCAACACAGGGGAAGGCTTAGACAATCTGATCCCTCTGTCTGACACCCGGGCCCACCTTATGCCTTATGCAAGTCCCCACCCTGAGTCAACTCGATTATTTCAGTTCTGGTTTGGGGAAAAAAAAGATGATTGTGAAATTATGTCGCTCAAGGCTGATGCATGCCATGCAACGCCCAGATGCTGGAGCAGTTCATGGTTTCACACTTGGCTTCTTTGCAAAACCAAAGTTGCCTTATTTCCTCTTAGTCCTCCACCAGCTTTGCATTTACATGCTTGGAATACTTGCTCATTATAGCATTGATAAGAATCTTTCAGTCCACCCATCAATTTTCTGTAACACATTTACTCGCTCATCATTTGCTCCCGGGGAATTGCTTATTTGACACTTCTATGCTGTTCAAATGCTAAAGTATTGCTTGTAGAATTCACAAAGATTTTGCTCTGATAGTTTGCTCTGGTTCACATTGTTTCTCACAGGGAAATTGTTTCCACAAAAAAACAACACAAGATAAACCTGAGCAAATATTGTCGATAAGTGGCAGTCCGCAGAGTAATCCTCACCTGGAGAATAAGAAGAACGAGAAGATTAGGCCACTAAGAATCTGGTCCAGATGAAGAGGATCATGCCAAAGGAGTAGCACGCTAGTACTGTCGTCATTTTCCACCTGTTGTTCTTTGCAGTGGAGAGCACTGTCATGTCAGCTCTCCGCATTGCACAACAATATGGCAGTCAGGCATCTAATCAACATGACAGCGTGACGGTCCATCCGCTACCAGCAAAGAGTCAGAATGATTTATCCCTAAAGGGATTAGGTTTCCATGAGTGCTCCGGGGGAAGGAATGAAGTGTGGCTGGGGGTAGGAGGGTTTCCGCTTGCATCTTAAACGCTGACTTTACTTCACCGTAATGGACATTCAAACTGAAGCCTGTTTCATTTTAATGTTGTAAGACAAAAATACCAGCAACGGCAGCCTAAATACCTTTTGGAAATTAGTTACGGAGCCAACGAGGTAGAAGAATGTTTGGCAATATTGCAGGACTCAAGTAATGAGGATTTGGATGAAGTGAAGTATTAAAGTGGGATGAGAATGCAGGGGAATATGTCTGCAATGATGGGAAATTAAGTGTTTTTACTTTAACGTTATGAATTCATCCTGGGTGAATAAAGATTGATAGATTGATTGATTGATTGATTGATTGATTGATTGATTGATTGATTGATTGATTGATTGATTGATTGATTGATTGATTGATTGATTGATTGATTGATAATGGATAAACCAGAAACCCTCTTGAGGATCAGTGGTTCGGATCAAGGATGGATAGAATTAAACAATAGCTCACTCGGTGGTTTATCTTGGAGCAAAGTATGGGTTGTGACATTTGTGCATCTGTATGGATTATTTTTATTGATGGAACCATCCATTTTGTACAGCTTTAGTCCTTGTTAGGCTCATGGGTGCATTGATGCCAATCCCAGCTGCACCTATGGACAATTTGGAGTCCGGATTTAATTTAAATAGATGCTGCTGAGCATGATAAACATCAATTTGCATACAAAGCGAATAGATCAACAGTCACCAGCAGCCCTACACACAGTTCTTTCACACCTTGAGGCCTCCCCTATGTCAGGATGCTATCGGTGGATTTCGCTCTGCATGTAACCCTGTCATTAAATCACCAGGATGGATGAGATTAGAAATGAGCTCATCAGGGGGATTGATAGCCAAGGTTAGATGTTTTGGGGGTAAAGTTAGAAAGTTCGAGAGAGCCATCTTAGATGTTTTGGACACATGAGGATAGATAGCGGGTATATCCGCAGAATGGTGATGAGTCTGGAGCTACGGAGAGAGTGAGCAAGAAGACTAAAGAGAAGGTTGTGGCGGGGAAGAAATGAGGGTCGCTGGTGGAGGATATAGAAGATGGACTTCGATGGTTAACGATGAAATGCTGTGACGATCCTTAACTGGAGAAGACGAAAGGAAAAGAAGAAGTTGTAACCCTGTCATTACGAATCTTATGCACTCAAACAGAAACTGACCAACCTTGTCGTGGGCAGTTTTTCATTTCCAAGTTTCCTCAGAAATAGACCACAAAATGCATTTATAGGGAAGTACACATCATTTGTTGGCTTTTCATTCTTAGAAAACGGTGGCAATAAATTTACCTGGTAACCTATTTCTTGGTAGTCCTAACTCAAATGTGTCAAACTCAAGTCCCGGGGGCCAGATCTGGCCCACCAGGTCATTTTATGTGGCCCGCAAAAGCAAATCATGTGTGTTAACTTGCAAAAATCTGTAGCGAAATGTCATATTGTCATGTGTCATAAATAACGTGAGATTTTGCAATGATTTTGTTACCTTGTTTACTCTCACTTGAACAATAATTGAACAAACTATTTTAATCGAGTTGATTGATTTCAAAATTAGGAATCTATTCATTTGTTGTGTAAAAGTAATTTTGTCTCCAAACTCCAAATTGGCCCGCGACTAAAATTAGTTCAACACCCCTGCCCTAACTCATCAGGATGGGTAGTTTTGGCCCCCTTGTTGGATCAAAATATTGACCCAACGTACTGGTTAAAACCCTGAACCCTTTGCACTGAGTATTAATTACCCTGCGTTGGTTCAGACACTTTTAGACCCAGTGCTGGTTTCACCATTTCACCCAATTTGACTGAAGCCGGTGGCCACAGTTTTGTTACCTACTGAACTTGAAGTAAATTTAATGTAACATTCTGCCGGTTACACAACATGCTAGCAGTCCATGAACATAAAGGATGACTTTATATTTGTTAGTCTTATCTTGATACTTCATTTTGTACCTCACAACAATGAAAGCTTTGAATTGCTCCTTCAATGCTTTGCCTTTGTTGTGGATTCCAACCGGTCACAGATTGTTCCAGAGATGAGACAAATTCGAGAGAAATGAAGCTGTAATATTCTGGGATGCATTTTGGGGGAGAAAAACTAATCACAGCAGCATTTTATTTACCCCCGGAGCTGCTGGGTCTTAGCCTCACAAAGTACACATTTTTCTAGTTACCCTCTAAAGGCCCCTCTGTTGAGCATGTTAACGAGACCAAGAACTTGTATGTTCCACATCCCAAATCATTAAAAAATTCTTTGCATAACATGCCTTCACTACATGAAAAAAACTGCGGTGCTGTTTTCAGTGTACACACAGTATGCTATAGGTGTTCTCATATAATGTAGTGTTACTGGAGCAACATTAAAGGAAATATTACGAAAACAATGATTACTTTTTTTCAAAAAGACGTATAAATTACAAACGCACTCACTATTGGAAAACATGTATTTATAAATAAGTATTTATGTATGTAAAAATAAGGCAGACAGATTGAACTGCTGTATTTTCAAACTTAAATAAAGATGGAAAAAATACAGAATTCAAAATGGGCTTCAATTTAAAAGTATAAATGAATTTATAGTGTCTTCTGTTACTGACGTAGCTGAATACCCATTTTGATAACTTGGCACCATGGAAAAAAATGCACACAATGGTTTCAGTTCCTTATGAATTTTCGTAGTACTCATGCTGAAAAGAATTTAAAAAGGCATGTTCAATTACACAGTTCCTTCTTTTAAAAAAATAAGAGTTACTTAGCGTTGACTCGATTTATGCAATCAAAACGACATAGTACTATAGTTTTAGTTGCATTGTGAAAGAAGTAAAAAAAAATTGCTAAAGTAGCTAATTATAACACTGAAAAAATACACCTGATTTGTGATTGAATTTTTTTTCCTCCAGTTAGTTGGAGATGTATTTATTTATTTATTTATTTATTTATTTAGCCTAGCAAATGGCACAGTACATTCGTCATTTATCGTTCCAGCAGTCAGACATCTTTCTTTAATCAGGCATATGGATAGGGAATATTTTGCTTCTTCAAATATTTTGCATCATTCTTGTTAATGCTCACATGTTTCACGTTCTTCAATGTCACTGCTGACCCCGTTGTCTTCTGTCAGTTATTGTAAAGATCCTAAAATCTCAGTAAATCAAGATGCGGTTGACGCCCCTTATCTATAGTGATGTCATTTTTACATGGTGTTATCATCGATGGAATGTGAAAAAAATGAACAAGAAGCCAATTTCGAAAAACTAAGGGAGTCCAGTTATCTGTTACCAAATGTGCAGAGTAAAAGTAAAAAGTCAGTAGAAAAATAAATATTCATATAAAGTACAAAGGGGCGGCCCGGTGATCGACTGGTTAGCGCGTCGGCCTCACAGTGCAGAGGTGCGCCATTCGATTCCGGCTCTGCCTTTCCTGTGTGGAGTTTGCATGTTCTCCCCATGCCTGCGTGGGTTTTCTCCAGTTACTTCGGTTTCCTCCCACATTCCAAAAACATGCATGGCAGGCTGATTGAACATCCTAAATTGTCCCTAGGTGTTAGCGTGAGTGCAGTTGCAATTTTTAAAAATAATTGTTGTATGCAAGTCTAATTTTCTCACAATAGCTATTATTACAGCATTCTATGGATGAAGTACAGTTTTGTGCAAAAACACGTAAACACAAGAAATGAACCTTCACGGATTCTGAGCAGCATATTGATGGGCAAGAGAATTTCCTCTGGCAAAAAGTGCATGCTTTAATCATAATAGCGATAATACTGGACATTTCAATCCCCAGAGGTGATAGAATGCCAATTTCCATCCATTTATTTTATCCATCTTTCAGATCTCAATAGAATTTTCTCAGAGATTTTGTTGTGATCCAGTGAAATCAAGGATGAACCTTTTGCCCATAATTCCAAAAGGTATTTTTGGTGCAAATATAACACTGCTCATCACTCTCCCTAGAGTGAAGCATGCTGGTGGCTGCATCATTCTTTGGGCTTGTATTTCTATAGCTGAAATCATTTGGACAGAGGTGTGTACACCTCTTACATCCACTGTATTGACAATCAAACAAACAAAGACCCATGTTCAAATAATATAAGTACTGTGTAAATGCCGTACATCAAAACAAATGTAAGCAGGCATTCCAGGAGGGATGATGTACTGAAATGTCATGAGATAGACATCTCATGACAGCCTCCCCTCCTCTCTTGCCTCTTATTATTCTCTCCCTCTGCCTTCAGTTTACAATGTGATGCAGCCTAACAAGAGGGCATCAATGGCAATGTGCCCTTGAGTGACATCCACGACAGGAACGTCCCATTTGACGCACTGCATGCATAAGAGGAAGGACGTTAGGACACATAGGTGCACATGGGAATGAATCACAGTGATAAATACAAAATAGAAGATAATATTAGAGTCTTGCTTGTGTTTAAAGGGGGCGAATGAGCCAGCTTGCTCTCCGTTATTGATTGACCTCCACCATAATCATAACACTAGCCGCATCACTCAGTGGTTTTCCACAAAAGTACCAACAGAGTGGATTTTTATGGTACACATTATATTGTGTCACAGGCTGACAAAGACGGAAGGTTGCTAGGCTACAGTGTCATGTGACAGGGCGTGTTTTGAAACAGCCCCGACTAAACAGACAGCTGTGACCTCTAACAGGTAACTCTATTGCTACACAAACACACTTGGAGTGCCTCGTTTGACATGGTATGACATTCACTTGAGAGAAATGATAGGAAAAAAAGTATTTATTAAATGCCATTCTGTTAGTTTTCCACCAGATTTAACAAGAAACACTTTCGAGGCTAGTTAAACTTGGCACACACATTCAAAATGTGTTACTAATAAGTGCAGAACAGCCACCATGGGTCCTCAAACAAAACAAACCAAGATGAGGGCTGTGGAAAAAAAAACAGCCAACAAACACATGGTCTGCTTTAAATTCTTTGTACTCATTGCTTATTCACATGCAAATCCAAAATATGTGTGTATTTATGTATGTATATAATAGGGCCTGATTGATATGGATCTTTTGAGGCTGATGCTAATTCTGATATTTGGCAGAATAACATTCTGAGAACCGATTAATCAACCATTAATCAAAGATATATGCAATGAATAAAATAACACTTTTTTTGAGCTGTCAATGCTTAGAACAATAAAGATATAAATTAACATTTGTGAGTCAGTTAGGGTTTGGGTTTTTTTTTTAAAGTGGAGCGGGATATATAAATGTCATACTTGTTTGTAATGAACATCATGGAATTAAAACATAAATATTCCTAGTCACCTGACTTTTGAAAGACGCGAAAGAGCCTCATTAAAAGGGCTCGTAAACTATGTGCGTATTTGGACTTCCTAAATGGAACGGTCCGCGCACACCCTCAGTTGCACTACTGAAATTCCAATCGAGGTGGAAATAGTCTGGTGTTCTGTTTGTAGATTAAAGTAAGGTGGAAATGAAGGGATGAGTGTGGAAATCAAGTCTGTGCGGGGTGCGCGTTAGCTGTCACCCCGTGCGCTCACGTGCGCATCTTGGAGGAACCACTGAGTCTTCAGATCTCATTGTACCCTACACAGATTCAAGGGTACATAATTTAACCAAGCCTCCTCCATGTTTCATTGTGGGAAGAGTGTTCATTTGTTGATCGGCTTCATTTGTGCATGTGTCAACGTGCACACAAGTTGCCAAAAAGCTCCTGTTTTTGTCTCATCTGTAAAAGGCCATGCTTCGCAGAAGTCGGTTTCAAGTTCTTTTCATGACCATTGTTGTTTTGTAGTTCTTTAAAGGCAATAAAGACAGCAATGAGCATTATGAAAATGGATGGATTGATGTATGGATGGTCCTATCAATACTGTACTGCACTTTAAAGTACAAACATAACAAGGATCCCACACTGAACCGTACACACTGATAAGGGCTCTTTTGATTTCAAATAATACAATACAATACAATACATGCTGATTTATATAGCGCTTTCACAACGGCGGCAGCTGTAACAAAGCGCTTAACAAAACAGTTAACAAAGTAAGATAATAAACACAACACATAACATAAAACACGGACAGTCGTGTAGCCCTAACCACTTTCCCCTCATACGCTTTGTTGTTTAAAGCAGTTTGAGATGAAAGAGGAGAGAATCAAAGTGTCCTTTCACCAGTGGATCAGAGACGTCATGCTCAAAATGTGCACACGTCGGCTACAAGCTAAGTTTCAAAGTCAACAAGAAGCTGTAGCATCCATTGACGAAAAAAGAGATTGGTTCACTTCTCCTGTCCCATGTAAATCCATTCCAATTCCAAGCGGTGACTCTCAGTTCCAAATACGCATTGGCGCAGATGACCTTTAGCTAACTATGAATAAAATACCTCCTCACCACATCGACCCAGTGATGCCTTTTCATTATGATGAAGCACATTCCTCCCTAATAAGAAGCAACCTTCGAAGAAAACATGTTTTGCAACTTCTATGTGGTTTCTGGACAGCATAGATAAGCAATCATGAAGGGCCTGAATTAAGTAAGATGCTTTTCCGGACCAAATACCTGGTACTGTATTGAGTTGCATAAAGATTAGGACAGATCAGTTTCCTTTCTGTCTCTACCTTGGCAAAGTGTTCCGTGTTCGTCTCCGCTCATGACACCTGAGACAGCAGAACTGTTACTGTTCCATGCTTTTTTTTCTTTTTTTTTAAATGCGTGTCCTACTTTTGGTTGTTACATGACCAACCCGACAGCTTCTGTACACACCAACAGTTTGTCCAAAAGCAATTCAAGGACGAATTTAACATATGTTGAAAGTTCTCCCATTTCCAATGGAAATTAGAAAATTGAACAGAACACGAAAAGCTAATTTTTCCTCATTAGCTCACATTTTTAAACACTTTTTAGGCAGAATTCATGTGACAAAATCCACAACAAAAAGGAGTTGCCAGAACAAAAGTTATATTACCGGTATGTATTATTGATACAGGGAATTCATTAAATGACATTTTAATTGGTATACAGTTGCAGTGTGTGTGTGTGTGTGTGAAAACTTCACTGTATTATAATGATAGGTGATCCTCTTATTTAGTCCCTCACATTTAAATAAATAAGATAACCAACATTCCTTTTTTGCAGTTTGCTCATCCACATTGCAAATATCAGATGACCCTGTCATAGAACACAAAAGAATGTGTCTCATTTGCTACTTGAACGTGTGTTTAAGTGCGTGTGTGTGTGTGTGAGTGTGTGTGCGTGTGTGTGTGTGTATGTATGTGTGTGTGTGTGTGTTATTAAAAATGGGGCTTACTCGAGGAGAAACTAATGTTTTTGAGTTATTTTCATTTTCTTTTTAATTTTGACCATTAAAAGCTTGAATATGAATTTTCCCATGCGTTATAATTTAAAACTACAATATGACGTCTCAAAAACAAATTCTACCTGCTGCTGATCCTAACCCTTCATTCATAAATATTACTAAATCATTACTATACTACCTTGTATATTATTATGAGTACCGAAACCCTGATGTGCTGGAAACGTAGACTTGTAAACTGCGAAACAACATTCAAATACATACATACAAATACTCTATATACTTTTTTTTTTGGGGGGGGGGGGGGGGATCCACCCATTCCCCTTCGTTTTTTTGTGGAAAACTCATCCTTTTTTTTTTTAGAACATTTTAGGTTTCATTTTTATCTTGTCAATGCGTTTCAATTGGTGTCTATTATACGCGGATTTTTGCTATTCGTGGGCCGGCCGGTTCTCATCTATGGAAGTAAGTCCTTGCCATTTTATACACTGGATTTTTTATTTATTTTTTAGAATAAATCTTTTTTCACTTGAATGTTGAATTTCAAGGCTAAAAAAAAATCAGTGTTAGGAATTTTGATGCAAAAAAAATCAGTTTGAAATTCAAACTCCAACAGTCACATATTCCAAAGCATACGCCATCCATTTTCCATTCTTTAAGCTCACAAGGGTCCACACAGGAAGGCATCCAACCATACTCGTCCACAGTTAAACGAATGCATCGTTTAGGCCACACCCCTTTCTGACGTAACATAACACCGCTTTCAGGCACGTACTATCAGTGTGTGTTGCTTTGTCACTTTAAATAAGAAAGGAGTGGCAGTTGAGTACACCTCGTGCGTTCCTCACAACTCGCGCTATTGTTTTCAAAGTTGGAACTTCGTCCTAGGTCAACTTTTAACACGCCGTAACTATGTCTGACAAGCTGGAAGACGTCAAAGCGCACAACGGCGGCGAGGACCCGCTGCCCAACGGTTCGTCCCGCGGCGTGGAGCGACCTCTCTCCCGGCGTGTGAAGCGGATAGTCATGGACAATCTCTTGGTAATCTTGACCGTGGCGGGCGTCATCATCGGGGTCTTCATCGGTCTCGGCGTGCGTAACGCGGAGCTCTCCCGCACCCAAATAATTTACATCGGCTTCCCCGGCGAGCTGCTTATCCGGCTCCTAAAGATGATTATCATCCCGTTGGTGGTGTGCAGTCTGGTCTCGGGGGCGGCCAGCATCGACCCCAAAGCCCTGGGCAGGCTGGGCGGCTGGGCGATGCTCTTCTTCCTGGTTACCACGTTGATCGCTTCGGCCATTGGGGTGGTGATGGCTTTCATCATCAAACCGGGCTCGGTGACTCTGACCAAGCCTAAAGTGGCGGGCTTGGATGACGGCGTGCCCGAATCCAAAGAAGTCATAGACTCCTTTTTAGACTTGATCAGGTGAGTGAAAGTCTCCAATTCTTCAAGTCCAACGTTGTTCACATGCCCAAAGGGGCTTTGTCTCGGGCTCCTCCAGTAAGTCCACGTGAAGCCCTCAACCACATGGCACACTGCATATCCTGCTGCAATGAACTAATGTAGTTGCGTCAGCTCATGTTGCTACGGGCTAAATTAACACTCCTGGCCCAAATGGGGCCGGAGGGGTCTTATCACACTTATCAGTCCACATGCGAATGTTGCTCTTATTTTATGTATTACTTTTTTTAAAATAACTGACAACTAAGATAAGATCATATCAGTCACGTTTGGTATTGGAATGGTTAACAAACAAGCACATGATGTAACATTACCTGTTGGGACAACCCTGTTGATTAAAAATCAGGAAGAAGCCAAACAGTGTGGCGTCACTGTCTGGAAACAAATTTACACAATTAGACTATGAATAGAAAGGGGGACTTTACATTGTTCTATGTTAATCGGTGGCCCTAGTTTGTTATCGCAGTTGTATGCAAAGGATGTGGTATCAATCTTGTCTTAACAGGTTTTCCCATTGGAAGCAATGTACCGGTAATCATGTAAAGTGAATTAATTTATTTTGTTGCTATCGTAAAACATTTATTAACATTAATATCATGTATACAAGCAGTATTTGAACTGACATTCCCAACTGTCCGCGGGTGTTAAATATAACTACCACAAACGGTGTAAAACACAATCAAACTTGTTGCTAATCTTAACTTTTAATTAGCAGTATGTACGCAACACTCTGTGGCCATTTTAGTTTTTGTCATTGAAGTGTAATTTTATGAAAGAAATGACACTAACTGTGAAACAAATGACATGTATGACAGTACTTGTCGTTTAAAACTTATTTTAACCGTTCCTCTTGAGGGTTTAACTATTTTTAGTCAAGGTCAAATGCTCTTGAGGTTCAATTATAGCCCACAGGCCATAGGTTGCTTAGCCCTGACGTAGAAAGACATAAATGTGACTAAATGTGACCTCAAATGAACGCCTTTACTTCCATAACAATACTTGTATGGAAGAACACTAGTTTAGTCATTTGGCATGGAAATGTAGACATTGTTATAGTTTTGCTAACTTGTGCAAGAGGGCTCGGGGCTAAATGAATAACGAGGGAATGTATCCAAGCAGGGTATTCACACAAGCTCACACTGCACTGAGCCTTCATGATAATAGAACAGCAAGACAAACCCGTGTGTCTCATTATAGTGAGCCGTCTCGTGTGGTGCCCTGCCGTCTTTTGACAAGAGAGCTCATGTGGCAGCATGGCTACTGCTGTTCAACCAAGTCTAACCCCCCCCCCCCCCCCAAAAAAAAAACCCAAAACAAAACAAAGCGGTGTCTTGCAGGTTCGACAGTCTTTATTTTGCACATATATCTGCAACACTTTCTGGAGACACACTAGACACACTAGACACACACCCCTGTTGACTGTTTGCACCTACTTTTGTTTATTTTTCCCCCTGAAAAATCTCAACAGGATAAACCGTCAAACCACTAGCGGTGACTCTATAAATGCTGGATACTTGGCAACAGGTAATGAGTAGTTGCTTGTTATTGATAGTACTAGTGTATGTAGCCTGTACTACCGGGGAACACATCCTACATACTTAGCCCATAAAGATTATTCAGATTCTCTGATTTTGATTAATGTGCTCAGAAGTTGACATAGTTTTACATACGCCTTGGAGGCAATGTGCGCAGTCTCTAGGCTCCAAAGCCACCACACCTCATGGCACACTTGCACATTGGAATAGATCTCCTATTCTAATAGCGGTATACAGAATTATGCCTTTGCTCCTTTCAGGTCAGTCGTTTATAATTATTTCATACTTTTGATGGCATCGTCGGGCCACATTCGTAAAAGGATGACAACATTTACATCCTAAAATTGAGGAAAAAAAGATAAATAATTCAAAAAAAAGGAAATGTATGAGAATGGAGCGTAAATATGATGAAGAAACAGTCTAAATTTGATAAGTGATGTTAAGTCAAGTACAAGTCAAGTACTACTTTATTGTCAAATGCGCTGTATGTGCAACAAACAGCAACAAGAGGAGCCGCTGCGGGTGCCCGCGCCACCATCAAAAGAACAGTTCACATAAAATGACAAAATAATACAACACAACACGTAAAACACAAGACAGTCGTGCAATCTTAACCACTTTTCCTACATACACTTTGTTGTTTGAAGCAGTTATAGATGAAAGAGGAGCGAATCAAAGTGTCCTTTTCACCGGTGGATCAAAGACGTCATGCTGAAAGATAGTCCAACCTACCTCAACGTTGTGATTCGCTCATTAATGTTCAGAGGGAATCTCCCTGCTGTCACAACGGTGCTTTCTTTGAATTTACAATGAATATGAGAAAATTGAAACAAAAAGGTGAAAGAATAATTATAAATACACAAACCGAAAGGTGTATAAATAGAAAAGTAAAGTACCACAATGGTAACAGTATTTGATGATATGTAGACTTTTCTTCTTTGTTTTGAAAATGATCAATTTATATTCTACACAATAAGGGGTAGGACTAGATAAGTTGTTTACTTCTTCTGACTCCTTTGAGCATACAACTGTGATGATGAGTGTTTTTTTCTTTTACATACTTTTTAAATTTTCCTTTCATAGATTTTGCTTGCCTTTTGTCAATCTGTTACTGTGTGTAATATATTTGCTCAATAAACAAACAACCAAACAAGCAACATTTAAATATGTTCCTGCAAGGGATGTGAATTGAATTGAATACAACTTTATTGTCAAATGTGCTGTATGTATGTGTAACATACAGCACAGATGAAATTTCTTCCCTATCAACATAAAACAAGAGGAGCCGCTGCGGGTGCCTGCGCCGCCATCAAAAGAAAAGTTGACAAAAATGACAAAATAATACAAGACAACACATGAGCATCTCTTGAGTAAACACGATTCAATATATATCTGCATAACGGGGTGCGATACGATTCGAGACAGTACGTTTCAGTGGAATGATTTGGATCGATTCAATTTACTCACACCTTTTCAATCAAAATTGACTTTCCAATTCAAATTAGTTTTTGTTACGTTCCTAATTCCTTACTATAATGTTGGGGGAGTTAGCATGTGTGGCTTTAACTGGCCTGACATTGCCAATCCAAAATGAGTCACTTGTCCTTTTAATAAATGCAAACAGGACTTCATCTGATTTTCATCAGGATCATGTGATGCTCTGGAATGCCATGTTTTTAATGATTCTTTTGTTTGCGCAACAGAAACATCTTTCCCTCCAACTTGGTGTCGGCTGCCTTCCAGTCGGTATGTGCTGCATCTTGCATCTGTATTAAATTTTAACGAACAAGTTCAAAAAGTTTCCTTGAGTTTGTCAAGCTGACAAAGCAAACTGTCTCTCCTTTGCAGTATGCGACAAGCTACAAGCTGGTGAGCACAAATAGCACCAATGGAGTCCGTAACATAACAGTGGAAAAGGTGAGTAGGGCAACATGATTCTATTTGGAACTGAGGGTCACCACTTGGAATTGGAATGGATTTGCATGGGACAGGAGAAGTGAACCAATCTCTTTTTTCGTCAATGGATGCTACAGCTTCTTGTTGACTTTGAAACTTAGCTTGTAGCCGACGTGTGCACATTTTGAGCATGACGTCTCTGATCCACTGGTGAAAGGACACTGATTCTCTCCTCTTTCATCTCAAACTGCTTTGACAACAAAGCGTATGAGGGGAAAAGTGGTTAGGACTGCACGACTGTCCGTGTTTTATGTTAATTGTTGTGTTTATTATTTTACTTTATGTTAACTGTTTTGTTAAGCGCTTTGTTACAGCTTCCGCTGTTGTGAAAGCGCTATATAAATCAGCATGTATTGTATTGTATTGTATTGTACCCAATAAATTGCTTTGAGATTTGTTGTTTGAATGTGTACTGACAGTCTTGTGTATTTGTGCAGGTTCCCTTTGGCACCGACCAGGATGGGATGAATATTCTGGGTCTGGTGGTGTTTGCCATTGTGTTCGGTGTGGCTCTGAGGAAGTTGGGGGCGGAAGGCGAGATCTTGATTAAGTTCTTCAACTCATTCAATGAAGCCACCATGGTGCTGGTCTCGTGGATCATGTGGTAAGGTTTTGGGTTTGATGAGGTGCATCAGGTCTTTGCATATCTCTACTCGCCGTTGACCCTTTTCCATTGGCAAGACCATGTAGTATGTCCAATACCTGATTAGCTTGTGTTACACTGATCAGAGCTAAGCAATAATAATAACAACCTTTGTTTAATATCCTCCCGTCTCTCCCCAGGTATGCCCCTTTCGGTATCATGTTCCTTGTTGCTGGCAAGATTGTTGAGATGGAGGACGTTGGTACGTTATTTGCCAGTCTGGGAAAGTATATAGCATGCTGCGTTGTTGGGCACGCCATCCACGGCCTCATTGTGCTGCCCGGCATCTACTTCGTCATTACAAGGAAGAACCCGTTCACCTTCCTGTGGGGAATATTCACAGCTCTGGCCACAGCCTTTGGGACAGCCTCCAGGTAATGAACTTGCTCATTCTTAACAGTTGGAGCCAGTGCAGAACAGTGATTCAGTGTTCTCTGTAACGGATAGCATATTGGGGAACACCACTTCTTGTATAATATTGGTTGGAAACTAAAGCAGCAAACCAGACCAGGGATTTTGGATTCATGTTTTTTTTTATATCCCCCGCAGCTCCGCCACGCTTCCACTTATGATGAAGTGTGTGGAGGAAAATAACGGCATCTCCAAGCAGATCAGCCGCTTCATCCTTCCCATCGGCGCCACCGTCAACATGGATGGAGCCGCATGCTTTCAGTGCGCAGCTGCTGTTTTCATTGCACAGCTCAACGATTATCCCCTCAACTTCATCCAGATCGTTACCATCCTGTATGTATCCCACATACCCGCAAAAGATTTTGTGATGATCGTGAATTTTGGAGTTGTTGCCTTTCTTCTGCCGCCTACCCAGCGTGACTGCCACAGCATCCAGTGTTGGTGCAGCAGGAATACCCGCTGGCGGGGTGTTGACCTTGGCTATCATCCTGGAGGCAGTCGGTTTGCCCACCAACGATATCTCCCTAATCCTGGCAGTTGACTGGCTTGTGTGAGTATACAACACTGATAGCAGCAGTCTATTTTCCACTCATCTGTGTCTTTTGGGTTTGTCGTGTTTGACACTATTCCAATGGAAAAAAAAAAGCTACTTTAAGATAGTGTTTGTAGTACCTGGTCAGCTGGAGTCTATACATGTTGGAGTGATACCAAATGGATGATATAAAACCCGCTGGTCGTCCATTGGTTGAGCAGATTTGCCATGTAATGCACATGACCAATGTTAGCTCACCTGGTTTTGTGTCTTGGTTCTGAATGCTCCATTATTTGATTATTTTCCTTCCATTATGTTTTTGTGGAATGTGTCTGTTCTGAAATCACAACTATATAGCGCAAATATGTGGTTAATAACTTTTTTTTTTAATTGGCTTTGATAGTATATTTCAATGCCCTAGTTTTTAGAAAAAGAGCACCACACAGTCGCTGATGCACTTTTCAGTCCATAAAACAATGAGCACATTCATGCAGGAGCTGCTGTCGGCTGATGTCCAGAAACTCGCATGCCACTCTACAAGGCCTGCTTCTTAGGATGGACGATAGTTTCTGTAGATTTTACACTTGAAATGTTTTGGTGTGTTTAATTAAATACATTTACAATCAGTTTAAATGTAGCTAAGGAGAACAACGCTAAGGAGAACAATTCTTCAAAAAAGAGGCTGAAAGCATTTGATTCCACTTCTAGTTGAAGTTCACTGCCAAACTAAATGTAAAAGAAGAGAATTACATCGTGCATATTGAAAAAAAAAGTCACACTGTGTAGCTTAATGCTAGCCAACAATGCAAAACACCGACATAGATGGGATAACAAATATCATCAATGTCACTATGTTACTGTATATCCCTATGAGCGATCAAGTTGTGGTGTACACAGAGAATAATCGCAGCCAGTATATTCCTTGTGATTTGCAAAAAATGACTACGATTAATGCATCTGAATGACTTGATTATGAAACTGTTCGTTTGCCTCTATTTCTGTATTAAACTGCCCGCAAGTGGCCAAGGCACACATAGCAGAAGGAGTAGCACAATGTCCAAGTGAACTGAAGCAAAAATTGTGACCAAAAACTGCAATTATTGCCATTGTGTTCATCATGACTGTGTCCTTTGATGAAGTACAATATTTAATATTAAGTAAATATTAAATATTCAAGACATTTGAACAAGAAAAGTAGGTCTGATGACTCTTGATGAGTCATACGGTGCTCGTTTCAAAGTCAATAATTAATGAACGGGACAAATGTAAATCAATAGCAAGAACTCTGTACAAATAGGAGGATTCTTAGTACTGTATGTATTACATGCCTGTCAAGAATTGGAACTTTTCAGACGCTGTCTTTCACTCGGTATCGCGACCACATTGTGCTTGTTTTCGTGTACAATTCTTAACTGGTTGCTGTTAATAATTTTCCCATCTTTGTTATTCAGTGACCGCACATGCACAGTACTGAACGTGGAAGGCGACGCGTTTGGCGCAGGACTCCTGCAGTTTTTCGTAGACCGTACATCCAAACGAGAGGAAAGCACGGACCTGGGCGAGGTCAACAGCATCACGCCCCCGCCCGAACACTCGCCGCTCATTGAGATGAAAGGTGTCGAACAGACGGACAACAGAAGCACCCAGCAGGGCTCTTTGGTCATGTAATGGAGGTGCGGAGATCACACTACCGTGGAAACTGCTAATGGACACGATGGACCTCTATCCATCTGAAAAAGTTTTGTGGAAGCTGTAGATGTACTTCGTAAAATCGGACAAAGGCGCATTCTGGCATTTGGATAATCCATCAGGGATATATGAATGTTGAAGAGCAATGATTTCCTTTAAGGCAGTGGTGTCAAACTCATTGTTGTCGTGGGCCACTTTTAGTTAGCATTTCCCTCGGAGGGCCGTTATGACTGAAACAAAAAAAGTCACTAACGGTTTATTCAACTATTGTTTAAGTTACTGTAGTGAGGGGTTTGGTTACAGAAAAATGCATACAATATGTTATTTATTATATGAGAATTTTAAGTTTTGGTAGAGATTTTAGCAAGCATCATGCAAGTTGACATGCTTGATTTGCTTCCACTGGCAACATAAAATGATATGACCGGCCAGATCTGGCCCCCGGGCCTTGAGTTTGACATCTGTGCTTTAAAGTATGTCCCAAATAGTAATTTATTGAAGGTTCTTCTGTTACAATTTACATAGCCACTCCTTTACTGTCGCGTCGCTGGCCCCGCGCAGGATAACCTGCGATGTTCATGTTTTAATTGAGCTTAACAAAAAGGCATTGGGAAGGTGCTTTTCTTTTCCATCATCTTCATCCCTAACTGCTGTTTTTGAAAACTTCAAAATGTTTTATTTGTGGGATATGGTGTTTGTACTTTAGCGGTGACTAGGTCTAGCATACAGAGTTTCCATATACTCCACTAATAACATTTGGAATATCTGTCCTTTAAAGAGGGAGTTTGCAGTTTTTAGCCTCACTTCACCAATCGCTAGTCTGATATGGTATGAATTATAAAGTAAGTCACACAAAAAATGTTGTCCGTCTTCAACAAGCTAGTGTCAAGAAGCCGTGTTAGCTAGCCATGGTTGCTATGTTAGTAGCATGACTTCAAACAAGATGGTGTCAAGAAGCCATGTTAGCTTTTGTAGTAGAGGGGATCTGTCCATTTCCTTATGGCCCTCCTTGGACACAGGTTCTTTTATTTCTCTATAAGGTGGAAGAAGACCCAACACCACGTCATCTTTTCTGCAGTTTATCACAACACTATACGAATCGATTTGGGTCCCTGAGAGTCTCAGATTTCGCCAGGAAGCGAAGGAAAAATACAGTCTCACGTTTATGTAGGCGTAGTATGTTAATGAGGGTCGGGCAGTCCTTCCCCTTATGTAAAAATCCAGACTTCCTCTTGCTGTGCATAAATCCCAAGAAACCTGACAGCCTTGAGGGACTCAGCAGAGATGGGGGTGCGAAAGAAGTTAATCACTCAAAGGGGAATAGGATATAAACTTAACACTGCATTCTTTGTTTTAACAGATGTTCAGGAAAGAGACTGGGATCAATAGTAATCATAGCAAGGCGAAATTCCGCCACATTGGCAACAGAGATACTCGAGATAAACATGTCCTCTGGAGAGGTCCTAAAAGTAGTGGGGGTCGAGGGGCACTAAAGGTAATTGTAATCACAGTGAGCAGTAAATACCTTCAACAACATTCTTTGTTTCTTTAAGATACAACTAACAGAGAGGAATAATTCCTTAACACTAGCTATGGTTGCTATGTTAGTAGCATGACTTCAAACAAGATAGTGTCAAGAAGCCATGTTAGCTAGCCATGGTTGCTATGTTTGTCATGACTTCATAGTAATACAAGGTTACTATTACACTAAATATGTTATTTTAGCAAACAAGGGATGAGAATTAAAAATATTTTACAGAGTTAGATATTCCAAATGGTTCCAGAAAAGATGCTGAATCCCAAGCTAACAGGACAGTGTAGGCCGTGCGGGTCACCGGCATGCCAGTTGAGGGCAAATCTGTTGTCTCTGATGTTTTATTCTTCCTCAGGTGCGCTTGTTACTAAAACAAAAAACAAAACTGCAATCTCTCCCTTGAAAGGTAAATGCTCGATCCGTTGGACTCTTTAAAATAAGTGATTTTGTTTTTATAGGATTGAAAATTCTCTCAATGTTCTGAACTATGTTTCGAGCCATAGTGCAGGTGTCAGTGGACGTAGCCCAAGTTAGACTCAACGCTTTTCAGAATTAGGGGTACATTTTTTGGAACGCTTTTCAGAATTAGGGGTACATTTTTTGGCATGTATTTGCATATTGCTCTTATTAAGGCATGGTGTACGGTACTCAAAACGATACTGACCGACGATCACGATTTTTATCTCACCAAACCAGCTCTTGTTGTACCAAGACTGACCTGTTGTACCAGAATGGCTCAACACAAAATAATATAGAACAGACGTTTAGCTAACTGTTCGTGTGAGTTAGCTCAACTGAACTTTGTGTAAACCTAAACCACACACACACACACACACACACACACACACACACACACACACACACACACACACACAGTCATGTAACAAACTAGGAGGCCGATTGGAGAATCTGCCAACCAAACTCACTGATGTGGCTGCAGAGTAATCCTATTTAATGCAATGTGATTTTCTATGCTTATCGCAGACTTTTGGAGATAATTGTCTAAGCCAGCTCGTAAACACACACACACATTATTTGTATAGTATTCAAAAGGTTAACATTTACAATTGTCGGGCCCAACATGTTTTGGAGGGGATTGAGGAGGAAATATCTCTCACACAGCACAAGATAATGGTTTAGGATAATCTTTTAAAGACAATCAATTGTCTGGGCTTAGCTGAATTTGATCAGAAGGGTAGTAAAAATGCACATATTTGGCCTGATTATCGGGTAGGTTGGTACCATGCTTAAGACGACAAAATTGTAGAAGTCAATCAACAATGTTTCACTTTTCTTCAGTCAAGTAGTGCTGTCACTAGTGTCTCAAGATGCATTCGATTTTTTTGTTTTGTCCTCGGAACCATCATACTGTCATTTTCATGTGCATGGGGAAAAAAAGCGAACAATAATGCTAATGCTCTCTTCTATGAGCTAATGTACCAAAGCCAAAACGCACAGTGGATTACAAAAGTCCGATGCCACTATACCTCAGGTTGAACTCTGGCTTGCATTGCAGACTGTTCTTTTCTATTGAAGACCAAAAAAATTCAATTGAATCACTTGGTGAGATTGTTTAATGTTTTATTTTTTTTTAGCACAAAGGTTTAGTTAGCATTATTTATTTAGTTATCTAGCCCAAAGGTTTTACTCAAAGTAATCAAATATCCAAAGACTTGTTCTTTCGTGTGCCACCTAAGAGCTGATTGATTTATATGCTGTATGGTAAATATTATTTGCTATAAATTGCTATAAATGTTTAAATTAATATGGTAATTTGTCAACAATCAATGTCTACGAGGTACTTCCATTTGGTTCCAGAAACCCTCCCTCCCCCCACCTCTGCTTTTTCTCGCGGTCTACTACAAACAAGTTTTGCAAGGGTGTGGCAATCTCACAAGTTGCGGTCGAATTCCCGTGGTTATCTTTGAAAATATCAAATCCATTGACTAATGAACCAGGAACTAAATGAAAGGTCACATTTCTCTTACCTCTTATCTTTATGCTGGTACAAATGTGTGGATGCTATGGGTGCAGCCAATACAAAGAACTCCATTGTTTTATATTTTGATGTCTACACATGGGGAGTGGGTAATGAAGTATTTTCAGTTGGAAACAATACCATTTTTTTTTATCATTGATTGGTTTTGTGAAGCATAATTTTTATGGTCCTGCTGTTTCTTTGCAAACTAAACATGTCTGAAGCATATTGCAGTTTATCTGTGAGATTATGTTCCCCCGAAGCTCCCCCCAAAACACTTGCGAGGTCTGCCTTAAGTCAGAAGCACTGTGTCAAATGGTAGCCTACATCCAAGCCCTGCTGTTTATAAATTGAGCAATGATAGGAATGGGATCAGATATATAGTGTGCTGCATCGACAGGTGCAAAGCTACTTATTGGAATTAGGACACCCTGTGTGCTACTTGGCAGTGACAAAATATACCATCACATCTTATGTGGTACACAACTCCTCCCATAGAATGCGCCACCTTGTGGTCATGAGCAAGTCTAACCACCATTATACAGGCGGATGGATGGATGATTTATTTATGACAAAAGGGTTGGGGTTTTTTTCACAAGCACGAGACGCAAACGTCGCTTTGGTATAGTGCACTTATTTTTCTCCATACAAGCACTCCAAACTACCAACAGCAGCAAATACATTTTAGTTCACCTGGAACAACAATGTAGTAACAGATTCCAGTGTGCAAAAAAAAAAAATTCTCAATAAAATCAGTGCAAGGCAATGAGTGATATGAATCCACATAAAAAGGCATGTAAGGGTGAAACATACTTACTCTTACTTATTGTACAGTAATCAATAGTGAAAATGTACACTATATAATTTTTACACTGTAGTACAACATCCACATTTACAACACATATTGTAAACCACATATTTCCTAAAAGTCATTCTGTTTATTAGTCATTCTCATTACATCACTTAGTTCGTTTCATCCATTATCCTGAACCGCTTCTCCTCACAAGGGTTGCGGGTGTTCTGGAGCTTATTCTCAGCTGTCTTCAGGCAGTAGGGGGGGTACACCGTAAAGTGGTTGTCGCTGGTCACGCTTACATGAACAACCACTCGCACCTAAGGACAATCTAGACTCTAGATTCTAGAGTGTTCAATTAAACTACAGTGCATGTTTTTGGAATGTGGGAGAAAACCAGCGTACCCGGAGAAAACCCACACAGTCACGGGGAGAACACGCAAACTCCGCACTGGAAGGCGGGGTGGATTCCAACCCCGGACTTCTGATGTGCTGACTAGTCGTCTACCGTGCCGCCCACTGTTGCTTTTATCCAGAGGTGGGCGTTCCGTCAGACTGACCACAAAGTCCGTCAATCTGTCACTGTTTCTGTCAGTATTTCACTGTTTCTGTCAGTATTTCATACCGACTCATGGCAGTCAGTCTCTTGTCGGCGTCAGCCAATTGATGTTAATTTCCACACAGGCACGTAGCCAAATAAAGAAAAAATAAATAAAAACAGACATGTTGAGGACTGTGGGACGGAAAGGTATACACATTTTTGTTTGTGTCAGGTGCACGGCACCTGCGTATTTACGTAGAACCGGTAAGTCCGTTCTCTATGACGTCTGGCTGTCGCCGACGACTTGGACTGACTGAGCCGGCCTGAAATACTGATGACAGCTCATTGACGGACTCCTCATTATGGGATAAATATTTTTTTTTCAAATAATTGGCCAATTAATCGTGTCTCAGTTTTTTGTCTTTCTGCCAAATATGATCCCGGTAATTGGCAATTGGCATAACAAAAAATCATAGTAGCCGGACCTAATTACCGGTAATGATATTTCCATTCATTTCAATGGGAAAAGATTATTTGAGATACAAGTGATTTGAGTTACTAAGATGGTCACGGAACAAATTAAACTCGTATCTCAAGGCACCAATTTACTGTACTGTCAAGTCATGATCACCTTTTTAACAAACTGAAAAAAAAAAGATTTTGGGAAGAAAATTGGACATTCGTCTGTCTCCCTTTGTTCATGTATCTATTCTGTATGCATCCATAAGCGACCAGTACCAAACTTGACCATGCTCAGAACATCCCAAAGGTATGAAACGTGTGTCAAGTGGCCTGAAGCTTGGCACCTAAGAGTGTCTGTCTACTACCTTTTAAATGGCTTGAGCTGTCACTTACATCGCACTCTTCTGCCTTAGGTACGCAAAACACTTCCTGTTTACCTACTGATGACGCAACATCAGGAGCAACTGGGGGTTCAGTACCTTGCAAAAGGACACGTCGACAAGGTCACAATGGCCGGGTATTGAACCCCCAACCTCTGGGTTGGGAGATAACAACTCTACCAATGACCATGCCAAACATACAAATGTGCTTTCATAATTTGGCCCGGTCCAGCCTTTTCTTGGCAGGGTTGGGGTACTGGGGGTTCTCGACAACCCCTTCTCCGAACTTGAGCTCCAAGAAGGCGCGGTGGTTATTCGGACCGTAGGCATTGATGCCCGCAAAGGGCATGGGCACGAGCGGCTGCAGGAAGTGCTCAGGAAACTCCATGTCCTGCTTGTGCTCGGTCCACGTATCTTTGGTCATGACGCCATTACGGGGGTAGAAAGGCCACAGGTCCACATGCAGGTGGTTGGCCTCGCTGTACTGCACCCTGTAGAAGTCGCCCTCCACCGCACGTTCCCACACGTAGCCATTGGCGTCCACCAGCGAGCCAGAATCCAGGTTCTTCAAGTGATCGCAGTTGGGCACGTCCTCCAGGTAGATTCCCAGGTCCACGTCGTAGTCCCACGGGATAATGTCCTGGTGACGGACGGCGCCTAGCAAAGTCCCGCCTTCGAGCCAGTAGCGCACTCCAGAGCTCTCCAGAATGTTGATGACGTATTTGGTGGTTTCTCGAAGTGCGCGCAGGCAACACGGAGGCGTCCAACGATCCAGATAGAGGTAGTCCGGCGTGTCGTCCTTCACCGTGCCAAAGCAGCGGGGCGTCTCCTTGCTGCAGCCGTGCCACTGCTCCTTCCCATCTGGCAACAGGAGACGCTTCAGACCGAAGCTCCTCATCAGCTTGCCAGTGGACTCCTTCAGGCGAGTGTCTGCTTTCCACTGGTTGTGAGCTGAGCTGAAGAGGGGCCGGTGGTTGGCTGAAAAACACGGGCTCTCCAGAAGCTTCACCTTCCAGCCCCTCAAAGTGGTCTGGATGAAGAGCGAGGGGAAGAGGGGCCGGCCGAGCGGCACCGAGAGATTAAAGAGATCCTCCGTGCGGATGAGCACCACGGCATCGCCATGCAAGGCCGTACAAACGCTGCCGCTGCTCCCAGACGCGGCGGTAGAATAAGTGGCGGTCCACTCGCGGAGGTTCACCCTCAGGTGGAGACACTGCACGGCGGATCGAGCCAGAACGGGTGAAGCCACCAGCCTCACAGGACCACCACCCTCACCTTCCAGCTCCTTAATCAGCCTCTCAATAGCTCGAGATGGCTCCAACTCTACACCGTCCGGTACGAGAAGCACAAAGTCCGTCTGGACGTGAAACTCAGGCCTGTGTGCTTGCGGTGGCTGGTCTGGGCTTGGGGAGAGCACCAGCATGCGGCAGCCATCGGGGAGCTCCAGAGGCGGGTACGGAGGAGTGTCAGCCACAACCAGGAAGGGAAGCTCAGGTCTTTGTCTCAGAAAGGAATTAGCGACATCCCCGACGTAATTCTCAAAGTTTTCAAACTCGCGGAGGAGCACAGTCACGCGTGGGCTACGATTATTATTTGACACGCCGGCAAGTCCGGGCTCACCTCTCGGCCCGAGTAATCCGGCTATGCCTCCCCCCAGAGCGGAGGCGGGTAAAGCAGCCTTCCTGGTGGCCCTGCCATGTTCCTTCCTCTTCTCCATCATTTGCTGCTGTGCCCGAGACACATAGTAAAGGATAAGGAGGTTGAGGATGATGGCCCCAGTTAACACACCTTGGCATAAAGTGATCCGCATGGCTACAGCCTACAAGGGACTGTTTGAAAGAACTCCAACCCTCAGGTCCCCATTGGTGTCACAGGACAGGGCTGGAACAGAGAAGAAAAGCATTCGTACTATGTTTTCAAGGGTGCTTGGCCTCATAAGTGTTGAGGATTTAAGATGGAGCCAAGATTTGAAACCGAACCCCTCGTCAGAAGGAACTTTTGTCTTCATGTTTTTATTTTTATTTAATTTTTAAAAAATTGAATCTTATATGATGAAGGCGTGCTGCAAAGGTGACCCATCTTATGTTGTAACATTCTGCATGATTGCATTGTCAGTTGTCAATCTTGGCAAGTATTGGGACACCACTGGAGTACATCCGCTTATTTCACATATCTTCTCTACGTTTTTTTTCTTCTCTTCTCTTTTCTTTGATGTTTGCTGTGCTGACCTGCCTGCCCATTTGCACACACATTCCAGCAGACAATTTAATGCAGTGAGTCTGAACGTGAGGTGGTGTACAGTCTTCCTCTTGTGGTATGCAAAAGAATCATCAGCTAAAAACACTACAGTTGTATTTAACATTTTTTGCACATTACAATTACATTTAAGCCTTTACAAATATTTGTAATTAAATCGTAATTTATGGACATTTTTCCCTTAAGTGCTCTAATGTTCAAACTGTCACATTTTGCTTCAATGTCTAAATTTGGTCCATGTTATATATTTTCACAAATCCATACTATTGATCAATGCCCACTTCGGTATATAATTCATTTCTTCACAAATTGTTAAAATGACCTGCACTATGACGATGCCATTTTAATGGCTCAACAAGCATGCCGTTGAGAAGTGAAGTTTCTGCCCGACGGCGGCAATTGTGCGTGTTTTTTTTTATTGTCATATATTCGTATAATTTCACCTCACGTGACAGAAAGGTTCTAATAAAACAAATTATTTCATTATTAAATGCAAACATCCACCGATGCAATATTTGAGTCTTCACACGGGTTTATTATGATCATTTTCACTGTCATAACTCACCAACAGTTGAATGCAGTCATTATTTCTTCTTTGCACAAATTTGTAGATCGCCTGTCAATTCATCGTGACTTGAATCAGCTTCACGCAAGCACTACGGTTGGGTCACACCTCTGGTAATTGTGCTTTTTTGCCTAACGTGGCAGGGGCGAGGGTGTCAGTTAAATGGCATTCAAACTACATCTTGTCCGGACATGGCTAAACGTATTCAAGCATCTGTGCATGGGGCTACGTAGAGGAAGTGGAAACAGACTGAAAACAGCTGTCCAATGTTTAGCTTTAGCTAAAAGGCTAGCTTTCGAACGTCAGCATCGCTACACTGACAACGTAATTGCTTCCGGTGTTTGCAATTCAAAATATAAGTTAAGACCTAAATGAAATTGACCGCTCAAACTAGCATAGTGTTAAAATGCGCTAATCTATATCCAATTTGGATATTGGATTAATAAAAGATTGTCGCCTCAAACCCGGAAATCAAATTGTGTGTTAGTAGTACGAACTTCACCAACAGAACATTCCTCGTTTCATGAAATGGCAGGAAACGATCTCGACGGGCGACGCACTCGTTGTGTTGTATTACAGAAAGTCTGGCCCAATATTTGTCCCTTACAGTTGGGTATTTCCAGTAGCAAACACATGACAGGGGAAACAGATTAAGGACTATCAAAATAAGAGTCACTTTAAAATGTTTACATTTCATATGGGAATAATTCAAAGCTGTGCTTAGTCTGAAGTTAATTAAAGGCACAGGATAAAGTATTATGATGAAATTGGTGCGCCAACGACCTAAAAATACACTTGTGTGACTAATAAGCGATTCAAATGTGTTTTATCGTGACGGTTAAAAAGCGGATGTGTAGTATTTTACCGACGGCATAGTAATTTTGCTCCGTGCGTGTGAGAAAGGGAAGAAAGGAGATAGCCTACAAAGAAGTGCGGTTACGTTGCAAGGAGGGCACTGGCGATTTATCATTGTTATTGTTTGTACACTTCGCCCGTTTCCCCGTTCTTAACCTGGCGCAGGGTTGAACGGTTAAAATGGAGGCGGACAGATCCGGTGGAGGACCTAACCCGAACTTTGGAGGCGGCAGCGGCGGAGTGGGGCGCAACCCAAACGGGCCCAAAACAGCAGCACCGGGGCAGTCAACACCAGTAGCCGCTACTGGGGGTATGGCAGCAGCAGCCGCGGCGGCAGCGGCGGCGGTCGGGGCCATGCCTGGATCGGCACACCTCCGCGAATCACAGCAGGACGCCGATTCGGGAATGACTCTTCCCGGGATCCTGCACTTCATCCAGTACGAGTGGGGACGCTTCCAGGCCGAGAAATACCGCTGGGAGGCAGAAAGAGACGAACTTCGTGTAAGTGTTTTTCTTATTTACCCCCTGCATTTAGACTGTTGACATGAATTGAACCATACTACACTATAACACTAATTCTACCTTTTTGCCGCTGTTTTGGGAAACAATACAGTACAATTTCCTCTACACTCAGTCAATCAGATCACAACATGCTAAAAGGCTAACGTTAATCTGAGCTGCTGCCCCACCGTGATTTACGCAATAAAACTCTGCATAAAGGACCTCTTCGCGTGATATAAACAATTTTCCCACAAAACAAATATAATCTGGCAGTCTCCTTGTAAAACATACACAAAACCAATAGGATGACAGTCTGAATGTGCACAATCACTGAACCCTGCAAAATAACAGAGTACTTTGGGTATGTACAGGCGTGTCTAAAAGTATTGACATGGCAAGGTCAGCTTCGTTGTTTTTTGGTTTGTACTGAATACATTTTTGTTTCGCATCACAAGATGAATATGAAACTAAAGGTCAGAAGTCCGACTTTAATTTCATCCATCCATCCTTTTTCAACACTGCTTATCCGGAACAGGGTTGCAGGGAGTTGCTTTAGCCTATCCCAGCTGACTTCAGGCAGAAGGCAGACTACACCCTGAATTGGTCGCCAGGCACATATAGAGACAAACAACCATTCACATCCATCACATCCACACTGTCACTGAGTGGGAATTGATCCCACGCTGCCTGCACACAGGTGAGTGTACCACTATACCGTCAGCAACTACTTTTACTTTGATATTGTCAAAATCTCAGGACAGAGCACCACTTGTTTGTAGCCACCCACTTTTCAAATGACATTTTGTAGTTGCCTTTTAGATTTGATTGCTTAAACGTTAGATAGTGTTTGTTTTTGGCTTGGAGTTTCACCTGTGAAAACTGCATTTGCTGTACTGTATCACAATCCACTGTTCAAAGGACACTTTGTGAGAAGAATTATACCCCATCAGCAAAAAGAATCAGAAGGCCAGATTGGATTTTGCAAATAAATACAGAGATGAGCCACAACGTTTTGGAACAAATTTTGCTGAACTGATGAGACCGAGATGACCCTCTACCAAAGTGATGAAAAGGCCAAAGTATGGAGAAAGAAAGCATCTGCTTATGACTTAAAACATAAAAGTTCACCTGTGAAGCATGGCGGAGGTAATGCCATTGCGTACCTGCTTCTGGAACATGCTCACTAATCTTTATTGACGATGTAACTTGTGATGGTAGCAGAAGAATGAATTATGAAGTCTACAAAACTGTTTTGTCTGGCAACTTGCAGAACAAGGTATAAAACTAATAAGGGGAAGCTTGATCAAACAGATGTATGTTTTGGGTCATTGCCCTTCCAAGACTTCAACAGAGGAAAAAATCAGAAGGTCTTAGACTGGCCATGTTAGTCACCAGACCTTAAAATGCAGACCAGTGAAAATTCGTTTCACCTCCTGAAGTGGAGACTGATGGGAGAAACGCCCAGAAACAAACAAAAAAAAACAACAACAAAAAACTTTGTCAGGAAAAGAAATGCTCAATAGGTCCCAGGTATGACACAAATGGTGTGTGTGTGTGTGTGTATGTGTGTGTGTGTGTGTGTGTGTGTGAGTCAGAGCATTGCACAAACCACACAGAGACTGTGCGAAATATTTGAACCAAATTTTCTTGCGTTATTCTGATGCTCTTCATAAATATAATACAACGGAACTTGTGACAGCACATTGTTACTTAACACTTTTACTCACGCTGCTTGGATGCCCTCCACTCCTATCTTGGTGGGTATAAATAGAAGCTTGATAAAATATGGATGAACAATAATGCTGCGCTCGACGCCCTTATGGACGCCGTCGTGAGAATAGCCCTCAGAAACAGGCCCTCGCCATGACCAACAGGGCCTGTCATGGAATTTTTAATGGCGTATTTTCCAGTGGTGTTCTTGGGTACAATTAGCGCTATCCTCTGTGAGCACAGGCAGCGATGACCTTGCTTCCATTTAATCACCCCTATGGCCACACGCCTATGGTTTCGGAGCACTCAACATGCTAGTTAGCGTGCCCCCCCCGGCCTTTTGTACTTCCTACATACGTTGCCTCACGTCAGCTGCACTTAACATTAATGCCTTGTAAAATACAAATGTTGGCTTCCTGTTTTATGCCAGCGCCATCAATCATCTTATGGCGGCGTGACTACTCGTGGGAAGTTGTTTTTTGTGTCCATGACAGGAAAAGCCTGTGCTTTTTTTTTTTTTTGGTTCTTTCCTCTCCCCATGTGGAAGGCCACCTGTGGTTGCATGTCTTCTCTGTCAAGGCAGGAATGACGGCACCCCCTCACAGTGGACCAGGTGGGACATCCCAGAGGAGACAGGTGGTAGTGGCCTTGTTCTTCTGTCCCACTGATACACAAGAAGTCTTTGCCAAACTTGTCAGATTTTGGCTTTCATCAAAGATCATCTGACTGGAGTGAAGAAAAAGTTTAGCGACCGCTAAAGCTATTTCACACAAACT
The DNA here is from genome assembly GCA_026261675.1 of Hippocampus mohnikei. NCBI lineage: Eukaryota > Metazoa > Chordata > Actinopteri > Syngnathiformes > Syngnathidae > Hippocampus > Hippocampus mohnikei. The sequence continues at coordinate 681,889 of JAKGUB010000677.1, read as the reverse complement.
GGAGGAGATGAGGAAGCATGGCTTGGATTACAAATTACTCTGAAAATGAAGGCGCTCCAAGTTCATTCAGTTCAGCAGTTCGGGAGCATTTTGGCTACCATGTTGAGAACAAAGCTGGAAATCCAGAAAGACCCAGACTACCGGTATATGCCATAAGTGCTTCCAACAAACGCAAAATTATAGACATCTTGCACATATGCTTATAACTTTGCAGACTTCAAATTGGCCCAGATTCAGATTCAAAATCGAGATTTTTGCATTGCATGCCCAGCTCAAGTCGATACACAAGCAGACTGAAGGGAGTCGCTGCCTTTTTCTTAGTGAGATGTGTTTTCTATTTACGTTAATGCAAGCGACGAATAGATTTCTGGAGGCCCATAGGATTCCTGTTCGTGTTTAGCTAGGCTCGGGGGATCCCTGGATGCACATCAGTAATTCATAGGATTGTGCTTTCAGCAATGACACACATACGATATCCAGACGTACTACGCAATTTATGGCATGCGCCTTCCTTCTGCGCTCCTCTTCTGTATGTTTATTTACATGCGTCCCTCTACAAGTCATATTGTGGATGATTCCCATCTTATTACGAACTAATACTACACATACACTCCAGCGAAGCACAGTGGCCCAGAAAAGTTCAGCGCTGTATTTTTTTTTTGGATGCTCTCTTGGGATGCAAGGATGAGTGGATGAGGAGATGGAGCGTGGCCAGTGGAGGAGGAATTCTGCCCTTGACCCCCTTTTTTTTATGCTTTGGCCTTCTTCAAACCTTTTTCAGGCCATCAGCAGCAGCAGTGCATCACGTGGAAGAAATCCCGCCCACAGGAAGGAGAGATCAGGTGGCGCGATGGCTTTGCTTGCATCGCCGCTCCTTTGTATTGGAGTCTTTTGTTTGTTTTACCCTCATGACACAAAAGAAATGACTAGAGGCTCAAGCCAGTGTGGATTCGATGACTTCCAAAGTGCAAAGAGGTCATATTCTACCTGCTGGTTCTGCTGGTTGCCTTTAAAAGTCCCAGTGAATATGTTCTTTTGCAAATGTGTTGATCACCTTTGTTTCTCAACTCCCACCCCCACCCCCCACTCCCACTTTTTAATCTTATTTTGAAGGATCAGTGCTTCGTTTCGTCTTGCCGTCCAATGAATCACGCATGACCTGGCACGTGTCCCACACATTAACAAGAACAGGCACGTCCCAATCTGAAACCAAAATCTGGGCATAGGCGTAGACGGAAAGAACAGGATGACGTCTTTTCATTGCCATATCATGACATTCCATAATAAGCATGTTGTGGTTTTCTGGAGCTATGACGCTCAAGATATATGAATGTGTATTGAATATGTGTGAAAATTATGTCTCTTTCCCTCTCAAGATAAACCATTGTCGTCGTGTTTTTGTCGTTTGCCAACCTCACTACAACCTCATCACGCGCTATGGTGCCAGGTTCTGAGCCCCTTGGGGTCCTTCAAAGGGTGCGGTTTGAACTTGTAGCGCTGAGTGCGCAAGCGTCGGCTTGTTTTTTTTTCTTTTTCTTTTTTCTAGGCAGGTATGAGTTCATGGATTGGTCTTAAAAAAACGGATGAATCCCACGTTGGAAGTTATGCAAATCAATTTGTTTTGCAAAATATATTGGGACCTGCCTTCAGTTGAGCAAGCGTGTGTTTTTATCTGTTTTTCTCAGTTGTTTCATTTCATCCGTTCATTTATTTTACTGCAGGTTGCCTGCTGATATTTGACTACTTGCTGCCACTGAGTTATGATATTTGATCGAATGCCATTATGTCTCGCAATTGTGCTAAAATTAGAGACATCCAGGAGTCCAAGTAAATTGATATCAGTATCTGTCGATACAGAGTCCCAATGCAATACCTCTGCAAGGCATTGGGAGACCAAATGTCTCAATTGTCGCCGGCTAAAAGTGTTAGTCCCCGTGTTTACCTTGAAATAGCTCAACAAGGCTCCTACCTAAGGTATGTATCAGGCTGTTGAGGTGGTATTGGTTTGCACTTTCAGTGCATCATTATGATTAGGAGTCCCGTACATACATGCAGTATATCTGCACCAGTACAGATCCTGGTATTGGTAGCTTAACTAGTTTATGGGAGGTGGGCACTCCACACAAGAATTGTGAGGCAGACATACTAACCATTAAATGCTAACCCTGTGCTAACCGCAATGTCACCTTGCTGCTCTCTTGCTGAATTTGTTCGGAATTATTTTTATGCGTTATTTAATTCAATGAATCTGTTATTAAATGTTTTCAAAATCACAACCTTTTTTTTCCTGCTAAACTATCTCGTTGTATGACACCAGTTAGGTTTATGGTTTTATAATTTACTGGTAGTTGCTTGTAATTTAGCACAATATTTGTATCTCTGTCAGTCAGCCATTGTAGAACCCGTTTACTGACTTATTTGAATATGGAAGAACATCTCATGATTTCGCCATTTTTCCTACAAATTGCCTCATCGTGCTTTGGTGCAGTTGGAAATGCTCATCTAGCCCAGCTGCTATCTTCGACGACAGCATTTAATAATGTACTCGAGGTTCTTAGGTAAAACCCCAAGGACATGTCTGGCCTAAAACAAATAAATAGGTATCTGTGTATGATCACGTTGCCAGTGTTTACGAGCTGGCTTAGACAATTATCTCCAAAAGTCTGCGATAAGCATAGAAAATCACATTGCATTAAATAGGATTACTCTGCAGCCACATCAGTGAGTTTGGTTGGCAGATTCTCCAATCGGCCTCCTAGTTTGTTACATGACTGTGTGTTGTGTGTGTGAGTGTGTAGTGCAGTGTGTAGGGTGTAGTGCAGTGCGATTTACTGCCCTCTCAAGTAGACCAAGTGGTTGTCTCATGAGACCATGTTTTGAGATTTTTCTACTTCTTCCAGAAGTGACTGTGCATGTGTGGGCAGGGGAGGGCCTCTCAATGTGTTTATTCTAAGCATGGGCACAAACACAACACTACTGTGCATGCCTACCTGCTCGCACTTGCTTTCTGTGGCTCCTTGATCTGCTGGAGGACGATGTGTCGTCCGTGATTAGAGATGCATCATCATGAGCTTCACTCGCACTCTCTGGAGGGCAGACATGCACCAAGGCCAATTGTACACCTTCATGGATACGTTCTGCATATGCCTGAAATGACATTTTATGATGACTCCATTAGTTGCTCAGACAGTGAGGGAAATGTTGAAATACCTCAAATTGTCCCCCCCAAAATGACATCATGGAGCAAACCTCCAACCAAATTGTGCAGGTTATTATACTTCACTCATCCATAAAGTTTGTTGAAAGAAATGCTCTTTATGGGTCCAATTGCCTAATTTGGTAATCAAACTTCAGATTTCAACATCGGCCGAAAATTACATCTTTCCTCAATTATTATTGTTATTTTTTTTTACGATTCATTATCAGTCAATACTAATGTTATCCGCCTCATTTGAGTTGATTGGAACGTAACCTGTACTTTTATGTTTATATGCAGTATGATCAACAAGTGGTGGAGGGTGTCTGATGGGATAAATATATGGTATTCATGTTCTCGTTTGGCCGACTCTTGAAATTTTTACAAAATTTATCGTTTAGTTCAGTTTGTGGTTAACTTTGTACAGTATTCCATCCGGCCTTTTTTTAATTGGTTGACACATGTTGGGTTGGTGACCACTTTTTTCCTCAAGGTAAGGCTTTTAAATTTTTATTTATTACATTTTTTTTTTAATCTGCTCCCCGAGGAAGGAAATTGACGGAAAAAGAGAAAGGAAGCGCATAAAGGAAGGATGTGTCCTAAACGTGCACAGCCATTTGAATCTGGCCGGTGTTTCTTGTTTTCCCCACTCGCGCAGCTGCGCACTGAGGGCTTGGTTAGGACAAGTTTAAAAATAAAAGCTGTCTTCCACAACCCTCTACTTAACATGTACTCACTCAGTTCTCATCAGTCTCCTTTGGCAACCTTGTCATCTTTTTGTGTTTGATCATGGCCTCTTCGCAGCTATCAAATACTACACTGAAAAATAACTGACGCAGTGCTTATTTTTTAATAGCAGCAGCACTCATGTCCCCCCCCATCCTTTATTTAGAAAATATTACATTGCAATGTCAAGTGTAATGAATCTGTTTCTGACCCAAAAACCAACCACAATTTAATTATGTGTTTTTGATCAAAGAAAAAGGCAAATCGTTGTAGAGTATATGTGAAACCATAATGAAAGAAAGAAAAGAAATGAAGTGGTTTTAGGAAGTGTCATTAAGCTGGAGGGCACGCACGCTCACACACTCACGTCATTGCTTGCCGAGAAGAGGCCAAAAACTGTCTGAGCAATCGTTCATGTCTGTCAAGTCTGTGCCCTCCAAAATCGAGATACAATTCTGTTGTTGAATTAATAACTCTTGAGTGAATAAATCAAAACTGAGCGCGCATTATTATTTTTATAATGGCAGAGTTTTTCATACAGCTCTTGCATTGGATCTCATGTGATTAAATTATACCCAAAATGTGTGTAAATGTATGCTGTGGCTGCTGCGACAAGTCGCCTAATGTGTTCCCCTGTGTGTTCAGGCTCAGGTAGCATTCCTGCAAGGTGAGCGGAAAGGACAAGAGAACATGAAACAGGACCTAGTAAGGCGGATTAAAATGTTGGAATATGCCCTCAAACAAGAAAGGTAAGACGGGCTGCCAGAGAAGTCCAAGTCCACTGTTTCACACAGTTTACTGCCCTAGTCTACTTTCGGAGGGTGATTTACACACAAGCTTGCCAATGATCCTTTTGTAATGGGGCCCTCTTGTGGTATTGCGCATGTGTGCAGGTCTAAACACCAGAAGCTGAAGACAGGAAATGACCTGAGTTCGGGTGACAAGAAACCAGAGATGGAAGCAGAACCCAGTATGTTTGCGTCCTTATCTCCTCTGCTATTTTTAAATCATCCTCCTTGTCTATTGTTGCATCCTCCATTGCTGCTGTAATGTTGTCCCTGTTCTTCCAACCACCTCCTTCATTTATCCTTACAATCTCTGCAGTTCCCAATGGCCCGGCTGAGTCAGATTCCGAGCCAGCCAATCAGATGTCGTGGAAGGAGGGACGTCAGCTACTACGCAAGTAAGTTTGGTGTCATCAGACCATCTCATCTCATTCATCTCTATCAGCCATCATTGGTAACTTTCCGTTATTATGAATGCTGAGAGTAGCATTTATGTCAAAGACAATGGTGTGGGTATTTAGTTTGTCACATTGGGTGCCAAATAGCAAAATAAAAAAAAAATATAGCAGAAGTAATAGTGGTGACTTTTTAAAGGTAGTCCCCCCCCCAGTCCAATTCAGCAATTCAACTCCGCTTTAGATTTCAACATGTTTACCAATGACCCTGAGGAGATGAAAGGTTTGTACATTCTGCAAGGCAATTTCACTATGGCAACAACGGAATTGACGATGGTAGCCTGTCCCCCCCGCCCCCCTCTCCTTCTTAACCCCCACCCTCCACCTGCTCGGCTTCCCGGCATAGCCGTGTAAGTCTGTAAACGCGGATTTAAAAAAATGTAACGATCTGTGATCCTGTTGTCCCCACTGTTTTTCACATACAAGTACAAGCTATTTGGAGGTGTCAAAATTACTCCATTATCAAATTAATCTACAACGATTTGGAGAATCGATTAATCGTTTATAGCCATTGCTTGACCTAAAATTTCCGGATCCTATGATTAAACAATGGCTTATAAATTGCTGAACAAAATAGTTGTTGATTGATTTGATGATCGATTAATTGTCAATTAATCGATTATCAACTCTGGTAAGCAGGAAGTGTCAAAAGTTACCAAAGGGATAACTGGCTTGTGATGGGCCTCCCTTCATATTGACGTTGCTTTTTGAGTCTTGATTTAAAACAAAAAAATGGCTTCCGACATTTAAAAAATATATATTTTGGGAAAGGCTACTTGGTGCAATTGTGATTTGAGATGACAAAAAATTTGGTGTAGCCATCTTTAAATCAATTGACATGATGAAAAAGAAGAATGAAGCCTTACCTTAGAGTCCTCGTCCTGGACATTCAGGCTGGCACCATATTTTAAAGCTTGCCTGTCAATCTTTAAACAAATCTGTACTATTTGGACTTTAAAGATGACATCACAGACACAAAGCTAAGTGAAAATGATGCCATTGTCACGCCAACAGATCACACCATTGCCCATTTTTCAGCTAAATGCTCCTTCTGTTATCATATTTGACACTAGGTGTATTGTTATGATGTACTGTGATGTATTCATTTCTTGCTGTGTTTCTGATGGCTGTCTGTTTCCTGTGAACATAGATATCTAGAGGAAGTGGGCTACTCGGACACCATACTTGATATGCGTTCGAAGCGAGTGCGATCCCTGCTCGGGCGGAGCAGCCCTGAGGCCAACGGGCCTCCGCCACCCGAATCCTCGCCGGAGCCTGAGACGCGGGCAGCTGGCGAATCCTTGTTGGTCAGACAGATCGAAGAGCAAATTAAGAGGTAAGCCTAAAGAGGAAGATGCTTATGCCCAGGTGTACAAGAAGTTTTCCTCTTTGCACTGGTATTGAGCTGTTCAGCTCGGTATGATGATGAAGTTCTAAACACCCACAATTATAAACATTGTTATAATCTTTCTGACAGTGTCAATTAAAACCGAACTGAATCTGAATATTTGTTTTGGATCTCATGGCTAAGTGTCCAATTAGTGTCCTACGGAGAGGCTGACTAATTTATCCATTGGTAGGAATGCAGGCAAAGAAAGCTCTAAGGAACGTCTCGGTGGCTCGGTGCTTGATAAGATCCCCTTCCTGCACGGATGTGAGGATGATGATGAAGATGACAGTGACGAGGAAGACGACTTCCAAGGCATGGCAACAGACTGCATCGATGGCCCTCGCAAGAGCAAAAAGTCTCGAGTAAAGGTGCGATCACACTTTTGATTTGAAAGTTAAGTAATAATATCGGCACCCACTTAAAAGTAATATTTTGACAACAATAAACAATTCTTTGCCTTTCACATCTCAATATGCTGGCCGCGTCTGCTAAAATTGGCGACATCCCTAACCAAGAAAATATTCAACTAGTTATATACAGGTGCAATTTTTTGCATGTCATCCACAGTTTTATTTCAGTTGGTTAACTCAAAAAGTGACACTTCATACGGATCCATTAAACACACAGGAAAAAACTTTTGAAAAGGCCAATTCCATCCTAAATTATATTTAAAAATAATTTGATTGTTTCTTATGTAATCAGATTTCTTTAGATGGTGAATATGGAATCACAATTAAGAAAAAAAAAGATAAAACACTTCAATGTATGCTATATGTATACTATAATATATATATATATATATATATATATATATATATATATACACAAGTTTCTCTTTTTAAATTGAGTATTGAGCTACCTGCAACACACTGGAGAAAAACTTAATTGAGACTGTTTGCTCAACAGATAGCTCGCCGTGTGTGGTTAATTTTCTGCCTCACGAGGCCTTGAGATTCATATCTAACATGTTTAATTTTTTGCCTGGCAAAGCAAAACGATTTGTGCATGCCAATTGAGCTACATGCTTAGGGCAGAAATTCGGACGGGCAATCAAAACGCATCCTCCGTTCACTTGATTTCAAGACGATGGCCTGTCAGGAGCTCCATTTGAATGGATCAAGTGGGCAGTATGTGGTCAGATTAAACCTGGTGTTACCATATGAATGACCCGCAACCATAGTGCTAACATAAAGGGAAAACCGCACTGATAGTCACAGATTAAAACCTATTAAGCAACAAATAATATCTACTCTCTTGACTGATGATATAACATTACTCACATGCATATATTCTTTATCCTCTCTGAAAAATGCCCAATACAGCACGTTACCGAGTCACTTAAAATATAATAGTACAAGTACAGTCTATTAATCATGTGTCTGCTTGACTGTATTATACTGCCTTCTGGTGGGAAAACGTGGAAAAGATGTGCTAGACAATTGAATTGCAGCATGAAGTCATGATGCACCAATTTCATTCTTTATATTCTTAACATTGCAGTTGATTATGTTAACATGCTATGGTTTTTCTAAAATACAATATTATCGTGCAATTTTCCCTCATTTAGAAAAAAATTGTGTTTTAGTGGGGGGGGCTGAAATGGATTGATGGCATTTCCTTCCGTGGTCATGAAGCAAATTAAACCTGTATCTTAAGGCACCACTGCATTATTTTAACCAAAATAATCAAACGGCAATAATCAAATTGTTCTTTATGTCCAAACATCTTATTACATGTAATCTTTTTTTTGGGTGGGTGGGGGGGGAATTCTTACTTTTTTCCTTCAGATTGGTTCGGAGTCTATGACCACAGACCTGGACCCCGACGACGAGGAGGATGAGGATGACTCCGAAGACGCCCTCAGTGAATTTGACTTTCTGGGCTCCGGGGAGGATGGGGAGGGGGCGGGAGAGGCCAGGATCTCTGGGGACGGACGGGAGTTAGGTATGCAGCTACCATAGCAAACCACCACTTTCAACTTCCCTGCCACCGTTGTATCTCTCTTTCCTGACACCCCCTGCCCCATTTCCCTACATGCTCACTTTTTTTGAGTTACTTCTCATTATGTTTCCACATCTCTTCTTGTCAATAAAACCAACCTCTTTCCCCAACTGCCTGTCTCTTTGTCTCTGTCTGTGACTCCTAGCACTGTGTCGCTGTCATCTGTCTCTAGATGTTTTCTCTCTCTGTCTCTCTTTCACTCTCTCACTTTTTTTCTCTCTTTTCTGATTCTTATTCTTTCTCCTGGGGTGATTTCATCATGAGTATCATGATGTGCAAGTATCATGCATGCAGCCTTTACATGTCCACGTTGTCTTCTGCAAATGAATCCATATTTGAAAGAATGAAGTCTGTTTCTTTTGGTATACATTTGGCCTTCAAAATCATCTTCCATCTCTCCGCATGACTGGATATGTTGTGTGTCTTTCCTGTCGCCGGGTTCAGAGAACCGCAGGAACAAGTTACAAGGCATGATGTCGGACTTCCCCGCAAAACCTGCTCCACCCCTTCTTTATCGGGACAAACTCGCTCGGGCGAAGGTAAGACTTCCCCTCAGAAAAAAAAGGCGAGTTCCGCTTCTCAGTCTTCCACATGCTTGCTTGTAGTTTTGAAACCCAAATAATATGCTGTGGGGTAGAGTTTCTTCTCCACGCAAAAATAAATTCTTCCAGTATGCCAACTCGAAGGAGGGTAACAGGATCCTGGTATAGACAAGAATCACTTTCCATATTTTGCTGTTCTGTTTCTGAAACTGCGACATTGGTGGGACTGACGGACACATTCCAAACCTGCAGGTGGCGCCTTGGGTTTCTCCTCGGACGTCTTCATCATGGATGCAGTTGGAGGTGGAGACATGAACTTGGGTGAACTGGCTGATCTCACCGTCGCCAATGACAACGATCTCTCCATGGATGTAATTAACACATTTGCGCCCTTCGCGACACCTGATGCGGTTCAACCCCTCAGAATCAGTGAGCTAGATCCGGTTTTAATGATGTAACTGCGCATGTGGGTGTTACAGATGCAGGATAACAGAGAGGAGTTTAAGAAGACGTGGAACCCCCGTTTCACGCTTCGCAGCCACTTCGATGCCATCCGCGCGCTGACGTTTCACCCCAGCCAAGCGGTGCTGCTCACAGCCTCGGAGGATGGAACACTAAAACTGTGGAACCTCAACAAGGCCATGCATTCCAAAAAGTAGGAACCCTCCGACCTTCAGGAAAATCAAATACAGTGGTGCCTTGAGATGCGAGTGACCCGAAGCTGTCGTTTCAGACCAGTTTTCAGTTTGACTTGCGAGCAAAAATGTAATCAAACCCTGTATGGTGGCGTTAGACTCAGCTCAGGTCACAACAAGCAGCAGTTTGGCAGATAGAGAGCAATTCTTCAAAAAACAGGCTTCAGGCTGTTTATTGCCACTCTCAGATGACTCTTACTATCACATAAGACCAAAAATTTCTTATACATAAAGTGCAAATCAAACAACCACACAGCTTCAGCTTGGTAGCTTAATGCGAACAAACAATCACAATGCCATAGACAGGCTAATGACTGCCATCTGTGTTGAGGCGCTATAAGTGTTTATGCAACGGATATTTCAAGACCTGGGTGAGCAAAACATGGAGAAGGATAATATCGTCACCTTCCTAAAATAATTGCCCACAAACACACAAACCCCATCCCGAAATACTGATTGTATTCATGAATAATGTCATTTACGCACTTGTTTAACAAAGGATGTAGCTGATTTTAGCAGAGCTGATCAACATCATGAGATGCTTTTTTATTGTTATTTTTTGGGGGGGTCAAAATATGCAAAACCCATTTTTTAGGTGATTTTTTTTAGCCTCTTCAAATACGTCTACCGTAGCAGCTTAATGAGCACCATGAGGATCAAGTACGCCGATCTGTATTATACATCCCCAGGTGGTCAAGGCCTGTACACCTGAAAAAGCAGCACAGTGTCCATTAAATTGAAGGAAAAAAATGTATTAAAACTATATATATTAATACTATACTATACTGCATTTAAAATATTCTAGAGTGCTCTTTATATTCATAAAAATAGTTTTTTGGGCCAGAGGCTTTAGCAGATCATCTCGTATCCATGCATTTCAATGGGAGAGATGAGTTTTTTTCAATTATCTCAAAGCACCACTCTATTTAATATAAATGTCACAGATACGCTAGTGTGAAATCTGCAGTGTGTAGTGTAAATGTGACCGTCTTAAAGAATAAAGTTAAGCAAAATTTTTCTCCACAGAAACGCTGCTTTAGACGTTGAGCCCATTTACACGTTTCGAGCGCACAGGTGAGTCCAAACATGACCAAGCACCATACTGAGCAATAATAATTATGAACATCATCCATCCATCCATTATCTGATCTGTTTATTCTCACGAGGGTCACGGGCGTTCTGTAGCCTATCTTATTCTTCGGGCAGTAGGCTGGGTGCATCCTGAACTGGCTGCCAGTCAATCGCAGGGCACACCAGTGTTAACCAAACTCATGCTAACCATTCGCGCTCACACTCACACTTGGGGACAATGTAGTGTGTTCCATTAACCTGCCTGGCATATTTTTGGAATGTGGGAGGAAACTGGAGTACTCGGAGAAAACCCACACAAGGCAGCGTGAGAACATGCACATCCACACAGGAAGGCCAGAGTCGGAATCGAACCCTACACCTCTGCTCTGTGCAAACCAGTCGATCACCATGCCGCCTATGAACATCAAGTGGACCTGATTGTTTCTTTATATCGGTTTATTCATAGTGAGAATTTTTTAAACCATCCTCAGTTATCTGCTTTTGTGATATAATGAAAGGATCAAGAATGACATCAGACTTTACACACCCTGTTATTTTGTCTAGCTAAATGAGACTCAAACCAATTTGAATCTCAATTCAGTTCATATCTCTAGTGCTACAGTGCTGTGCCGCTCCTGAATAGCATATTGATTCAGAAAGGTGGTTCACTGTATCTGACACGTTAAACTCTTCGTCCAGTGGCGCTGTTTTGTCACTGACTATGGGAGAAGATGGAGAATCCTGCTATAGTGGAGGCCTGGATGGAAGCGTAAGGTGTTGGAAGATGCCAGACTTCAATGTAGATCCTTACGACAACTACGGTCAGTGAATCAGCTGTGCAGTATGGTTGCCACCTACCTTAAATGAGATGTTGTCATATCAACGGCATGTTGTGTCACCTTAATTAGATCCTGGCATAGAGAGCAGCGTGCTGGCAGGTCATGAGGACAGCGTGTGGGGTCTCACATATTCCGCAGTCCACCATCGGCTGGCCTCGTGCTCAGCGGATGGCACCATTCGCATCTGGGACCCGCGGAGCTCTGCCCCCTGCCTGTCTGTCATCAATAAGGAGAGAGGTAGGTACATGCTTGTTACTTGAGCTTTTCCGTTGTTTACACATGTAATATCTCACGCTCTCGCCATCTCGTCAGAACACGGGACGCCCACATCGGTGGCCTTCGTGGCTTCTGACCCCAACCAGGTGGTGGTGTCGTTTGACGCAGGCGAAACCCTGCTCTATGACCTCAACACGGAGCAGAGCATCACAGCACTCGAGACGCAGACCAAGGATGGTACGTCCAAGACGCTTGCCCCACTTAATGAACTGTATCAAGACGTTGTCACGCATCTGGAGATATGGTTGTTTATTGTCCTTTCCAGGAAGTGAACTAATTAACCGTGTGGTGAGTCACCCATCTGAGGCCCTCTCCATCACCGCACACGAGAACCGCACCATCCGCTTCCTAGACAACAAGACGGGTACCCACATTTCTCCATTTAATGGGCTAGTGTTTTGTGGGCTTTTTGAGCATGTCAATATTCTCCTTTTTTTTCTATAGGTAAAGTGGTCCATTCTATGGTGGCCCACTTGGATGCAGTTACATGTCTCACAACGGATCCAAAAGGCACTTACCTCATCTCTGGCAGTGAGTTGCAACCAAATCAGTAACATTGCTATAACATTTACTTTATCCCACATCCACAGTTCCTTTCATTGAAATTCAGCTTATCACTCAATATTTAAATAACTTGTAATTTATATTGTGTGGTTAGTGGAAGTCAAGCAGTCAATATTATTCGCTGACAACATAATTATTTGCACTAGTGATACACGATATGAGAAATTTCAACCGATACCGCTAATTTTCCGCTTTGTATGGCTGTTACTGCAAACCAATGTTTTGTATACTATAACTATATCTGGTGTTGCGGCATAATTGAATAAATGTTACAATCCTGCCACGTGGGGTTGGAGGATGATATATAAAAAAAGGTTGTCAGCGACAGCGTAGGGTCGCTTGTTTTGCTACTTTCTGAACTCTTGTCACTTCAGACAGTGAGGCGATGAGCAATCCCAAAATCTCTGATGCGTATAGTACCTTTTTAATAAAGTTGGGTCCATTTTATTATCACACCCTAATTGTGTTTCTCTGTGCGCAAGCCTGCACCGGGACACTGTCCTCCTTGCCTGCCTCTCTAGCCTTTATTATCTAGCAAAAAAGTTGCATAATCATGCAACTTAATTTCTAACCACCACCAGTGCGAACCAAACTTGTGCTAACAAGTTGACCACTGTGGCGCCTTGATCGAACAAATGAATCCATATTCTTGTTATCTTTTGCATAGATCAAGCAAATTTCCACACTTGGATGAATTTGAGCTTCCTTATTCCTTATTGGAAAATATGATTTCCCCCTCCTGCAGGCCACGACTGCTCCGTGCGCCTGTGGATGCTGGACAACAGGACGTGCGTGCAGGAGATCACGGCCCACAGGAAGAAGCATGATGAGGCTATTCACGACGTGGCCTTCCACAGTTCGCAGCCCTTCATTGCCAGCGCAGGCGCCGACGCACTCGCCAAGATCTTCGTCTGACAGTACCGCGGTTCCATCTGGTGAGGCTGGAGCGGCGGGTGTGAGACTTTTTACAATTCATCATACTTACTGTAAACTATGTGGAGGCATACTGCTGTAAATATATTGATGTTTCTACTTAAAATCAGTCCAAAACTTTTCTATGTAGCAAGGGTTCTCAAACGTTTACATCAAGTACAACCCCTTCGCCCCCCCCAAAAAAACATATTCAAAGCATCATCAACATTAAATTGAGTTTTTTTTCCCCTCCAAATTGCAGCCTGTGTGACTTGAATAACTCCAATGTGATGCCGATTTCAGTTAGATTCATTGTTCAGCTCTTCACATTCAGACATAAACGTTGAAGAGTTTGGCATCGAAGAGAGACGTTTTTTTGTTGTTTGTTTTTTAGTTTAACTGGTTGTGGCAATAAACTGCCTGATGAATAGTTCACTGTACTACAAACTGCTGCTTGCCGTTAAATGAGTTCAATTGGCTGTCAGTTACTCCCACTTGTATCTCAATTTTTTGCTCACACGTCAGAGCAAAGAATCAACAGTTACACGGCTTGTATGGCCAAAAACTTGAAAGTATAAAATAATTGTAGTTAAAAAAAAAAACGTGTAAAGACAAGCACTTCTTGGAGATTGAAAAATAATAACACTAAACAGTAGTGATTCTTTTGCGTACCACGAGTGGGAGCCCGCACATCACACTCCAGAATTACTCCAGTGGGGCATCAAAATAACTTAAATGTGACCATGTTTGTCTTTTTTTTTTCTTTTTCAGACACCCTCGACTGTGCCGAAAGAGACTACAATGGACACAATTTCCCCTTCATACACACAAGCGCGTGAACACACACGCACACACACACACACACACACACACACTGTTGTCCTGCATCCCACTGGCTGGGTTATTGTCACAGGACGTCACCTCCCCTCACTTCCTCACTCTTTTATGCCTCAGTGACTTCTTGTTATACAAACCACACTGCTTTGTTTTTTAACTCTAGAAGCTCCTATCTGCGGCTTCAAAAAATCATTTCTACACTACAATACGCTTTTCCTCTTTTGCTGTTCTTTTTTTTTTTAATTCCTAGTCTACGATTGTTATGTCAAGGTGGCATGTGCACTCGAGCTCTATGAATTACTGCTCATGTTTTAAGGAGAACCACCAATTAGACTCGTGCATGCCGTATAAATGCAAAGTGTAAATCTCGTGTGGCTGACCAGTGGGATGTAGGTATGTTATCAAATCGGGGAAACTGTCTCTATGTGTCACATTCCAAAGACTCAATGAGGAGCATGTGGTGCATTTGGGGGCGGGGGGGGTTGCTTATTTTTCCTCAAGGTCCGACAATGTTCAACATGCCAGTGTTTCAACTTAATAGCTTTAATTTCAACTTGGCCACGACCCATTTTCACTGTATAGGTGTTGGATGGAATGTGAATTTGTCCATATTTAAAGTGGAACTGAACCCAAGAACTTCAAAGTTTTGCTTGTCAGGTGCCGTTTCAAGTAGTTTTTTGAAAAATGTGCATCAAAACAATGCATCTGCTCTCGTGTAATCGCTTCTGAGGGCTGCCATTTCTAGGTCTTTTCAAGATTTGCAGGAATGTGGCCTATTTGCTCGACTTATTATGCAGCTTTATTTAATAAAAGAACCACTCAGAGTTTGTACTAACTCAGTTAGTTACTCCAAATCAGTAGTTTGCAGTAAGTCCCCAAAACAGCATCTTGCTTGAGGTTATTAAACATTGCATCGTTCAAGTTAGTAATATACTTTGTACTGTATTACTATCAATACGGCGATCGCCGACTAGACAACACAGCCTTAGATACTTCCAAAAAGCAAATGACTTCGGTTACATCATCTTCCCCAAACACTTTTTCAGAGCTCCTCGAGCCACGAGGCAGCTGACGTTTCCTTGACAGAAATATGTTTTGAAATGTATCTATTTTCTCAAGTTATTGTCTTGAAGAAAAAAAAACACTCAATGTTGAGGCAACAACCATGACGTATGGCTCTGAAGCGTTCATGAGCCTGAGTGCGGTTTGAGGCCAATCTGTGCGTTCCCAGCAAATTGGGTTATTTGCTGCTTTTTACTGTACAGAGGAGTGTGTGTGCATGCGTACGCACTAGTGAAATCATGGTGCTATGAAAGCTTGCGTTAGTTCAGGGACTTTTTTTGTTTTTGTTTTTTGGCGCGTGGTAGAGTAAGACTTGCAGTGTTGACGCGTCACTGTTGAATCACTTCGTTGACTTGCCATACATTTCACAATGTTGACTTTTCTAAATTTCTCCTCGGCGGCATGTGTGAGTGCAAGAGAGATCCTTAGTCCCGCCCGTCCGCCCCCGGTGGAATGTCTATTTGTTGGCGTTCTGCATTCAGAACCCCCACACATAAAAAAAAAAAAAACAGCAGGACACCCTCCTGAGATTCCCTCTTGTATGGTGCACATGAATTTGCACCGTGGCACGTTAGCCTCGAGGCAGAGGCATGCCCAGGAGAAACAGCTCAGAGGGGGAATGAAACAATCGTTTTGAATCTGTCACGTTTATCACTACAGTACACATAGAAAGCGTTGTTTGGAAGCTGAGGTGCTGTGTAAGAACGTCAGTTTAACTTAGTAACTGTTGATCAGAGCCCTAAAGTGTCTGACCACTGTGTTCTGGTATTTGTCAGGGGAAGCCCTAACCCGTCATGGAGAACAGTTTTCCGTAGGGTTGTATTTATGATTAACAAACAACTTTTAGTTTAATACCTCATAGGGATGGGCATTTTCATATACATTGTTTAATTATGGGGAAATGGATTAATCAATTATGTCTAAATATTTTTAATGGAATGGGCGAATCTTTGAATGTTTTTCACTCTTCGTAGTAGTTGCCATATTGTCACTGTTGGGCGGAAACCTTTGTTCCAATACGGTCAGTTTCATTTTTCTTCATAAACTGGTACGGTTGGTCTTGGGTCTGTTATTTTTGAAAATTATTGACCAATCTAAATGATTCAAAATAGCCTGCTCTCTCTGAGGATGCAATACTAATGGCTGAACGATTATGCGTTTTTTTTTTTTAAACCGAAAAGGGAACGTTTTGGAGTTCACGAGAATTCTGCCCAACGCCAGCAGTATGATGTGTCTGGCTCAACTTGCCATCCCTGATATGGTGGGGTTCTTTAGACATTAGATCTGAACAATCAGAATGGATTGTTATGCCCATCCTAGTAATGACTGAAAAGAAATTGTGACAAAAGTTGTCCCACTTGCAACTCTTGACATAACAGGGTACCTTTACGGTCACTTTATTATTATTTTTTTCTCATCATCATGGGGTCTCCAGCATTCAGATCACTGGGCTTATCCTTTATAACCTGCATTGAAAAACTGGAAAAAAAAGCGACATGCGACTACATCAACTACCGTAGCGGGACCTCTTAGAATGACTGATCTTTATACGAAGCATGTTTGTGTTTTGCCATTCTCCCTTAACCTGTTCCACTTTTTTTCCAACCTAAAAGTATTACTATTTTCAGAAAACGAATGAAAAAGTTGTTCAGTCACAACCAAAACAGTCGTGGATGAAGCAGCGACAATGATCAAGATAATGACTGTTTTTCAACATAAATCGAACTATTGTAACCAGAGTTTAATTATTAGTTTATGCGAGATTTTAAATTCAGATAAGAGCAATGCCAACTGCTGGCCTGCCGCGCGTGCGTATTAGTGTTTCCAGTCATTTGTGCAGGTTCCTGTGAAAGGTCTTTTGACAGCCCACTTATTTAAATAAGGCAGCCGAGTAAACAAAACTTTAATCTGGACTAACAAATGTCAAGTAACAACAACTAGCCTGTGAGTTTTGCTAAAGGGTGCCTTGTGATTTGTGATCACTTTGGTTGGGCTCCAGCTCACACGTGACCAAAATGCAGACGATAGCAAAAGGATGGTTAGCTCAAGGCCAAAATGAGCTCCGTGTGAATGCAAATCACTCAGATGCGTAGCAAAAAATGAAAATGGCTGTAGATGGGCTGTCTATATCTAGCATCTTTTTGTTTTCCTGCGTCTGCTTTGACTCTGAACGCGAAGAATTCTGTCGCAGCAAAAGTTAATCATCCTTCCTTACTTGGCATAGGACTTGCTTATAATTGCTAATGACATTTTACAACTTCATTAAAAAAAAGTGCATAGTGCAAAAAAAAACCCCAACAAAAAAACTAAACAAAATGCCCGAAAATGCGTTACCAGTCAGAGGCCAAGGTAAATGACCCATTGTATTTTTATTTTTATTCGCAATTTATCACTGTGTGATACTTTGTACATCATTAAGCTCTATTCGAACAATTTCCTCGAACTACAAGGGATAAGAGACCTGCTTTTATTAATTTTGTTTTATCTATTTTTGAACTGCATTCTAGCTTGTATCAAATGACTTTCCTGTTTTTTTTTTGATAGGTCGCTTATTGTATGTCATTAAGATAAAAGGATAAAAAATGATTTGTACAGTAACTGTGTATATATCATCATTCTTTGCCTTGCTGTTTTCAATTACTAAAGCTACTTAAATCTTACACAGTTATGGTAATACCAGTACAGTCAAAAGAATCAACTGCATCTGCACAATTTAATTCTGGTACCTTGCTGTATGGAGTGTGCATGTTCCCCCTGCGTTTGTAGACCTTTTCTCCAGGTATACGCCGCATTCCAAAAACATGTATGTTAGATTCATTGAGGACTCCAAATTTTTCATCGGCGTCAGTGTGAATGGTTGTGGCTTGTAATTCACCAAGCATGTATCAGACACGTTTCAGTTTGCAAACATCATGGGTGATTTGCCTTAAAAAATATATATATATTATATTTTTTAGTCCCATTCGAACCTTAAAACAAATAATTCGAATTTTCATGTTTCCTTGTTTAATCTCAGTCTTCCTTCGGGTTGAATTATTTCTTTGCTAATGTTTACATGACAGAAGATACAGTGCAAGTCATTTGATTTCCCCCCCCCCCTCAGATTTATAGCTTCTTCGTTTAAGGCATGAAAATATTTTAGATTACAAACATGATGAATAACTGGTTCTTGACATGTTGAACAAGATATTTCAAATATTTTAATATTTTTCACTCCTTAGCTCCTTGATAAGTATTTGAAACACGTAATTTTGACATGACAAAAATGAACATGTTTTTAGATGATTATTGCTAAAATGACTATCAAAACTTAGTGTGAGTATTTCGTTCTATTGAATGTCAGGTGTGGCTAATGTTTTGGACCTCCCCGAACCAACCACAGAAACAAGTGTGTCGTTAAGTAGATGTGAGGTGTGGTGCGGCTTTTCTGTTTGGGCATTGGTGTGTCTTGAGAAAGTGCTGGCTGAAGTGTGTCAAAGAGGAGGGAAAGGGTGGAAACAAGAAAATGAAATGCATTTTCACGGAGGGACGTAAGGAGGAGGTTGGGTGTGTTTTTCCAGCGTGGAGTTCCCCCCCACCCCCAAAGTCTGCAAGAGAATCGTTCTGCGCAAGGCTGCGAGGAAAAGGGGAAGAGGGGGAGGAGCAAGTAGTGAAGATAGCCCCGTCCTTAAAGAGAGGCAATTGGCTGACGAGCGTGTCAATCATTTCACTTCCTGTTGGGAGGCGATTGTGGTGCCGTCCCTCAGCTCTTTTCTTTTAAAAAATGGTTGAAACTGAATGGTAAAATTAGCGCAATCTGTCGTACGTTTTTATTCTCATCGTTTCCTGTGCGAGGGGAGGCCATTTTGTAACCCCGAATCAACTTTTGTACTTGTTTCTTACTTTCTGCTTCTCTTGGTTTGCCTTCACATTCAAGTTTGTGGACTTTCTCATCAACAGCACAAGGAGGAAAAACTGCCAGCAAAGAAGGAAATAGTAGAAAGAGGAGGAGGAAGAGGAGGTTAGTTTCCCTCCTTCGGTGAGGGTGTTTGTTTCTCACGCTCATGTGAAGGAGGGAAGACACCGTCAAGGAAGGGCAGAAAACACTTCCTGCAGAGAGGGATCCATTCCTTTATTCCACAGGGAAGCGAGGACTATGCTCAGTACTCCTGTGTGGGTGAGCCTGTGAACGAGCGTGTCTTTTCTAGGAAGCGTTGAGAGATTGAAAGCACAGTTTGGGAGGTTGCGAGGATGGCCAACGCCAGCCCCTGCATGCCTTCGGGACCCATGGGCCAGGTCTTCTTTTCTCCGGGGACCTCCTCACTGCATGGTTCGCCCGCGGTGACCCCCCTCCCGGTGGCCTCCGTGTCCCCCCAGGGTGGATTCAACGTGATGGACTTCACCCACGGGCTGGGTGCGTCGGGGGGTGCAACGATGACACCGGGGTCCCCGGCACCTTCAGGGGTGTCTTTCAGCATCCAGATTGGCCTGACGCGGGAGTCGGTGCTGATGCCACAGAGTGCAGACCTGGCCTACGTGAAACAAATTGCCTGCTCCATAGTTGACACCAAGGTAAACACGCACGCACATGCACATATCTCTTTATACCTCCAAAATCATCACTACTCAGGAGACCCCAAAACACCATTAACATTGCATTTTCAACACTTAGACCAGCCAATAATGTGAAAAAATCACACCCACAAGTGGACAGACCAATAGTGTAGAATTATGAAAAAATATGACTTTTACCAAATTGTTACATTGTGGGTTTGGACCCTATGCCAGCGAATTATGCACCAATGCACACCTTTGTGCGGTTTTGTCCTTGTCTATGTATGCGTGTGTTTGTTGCCAGTGTTTCATCACATTCGAGTAAGAAATTTGTTACCAGACCCTGGGGAAATTTGACAATTTTGCTCTTGCTAAGCAATTACAATTAAACTTAGCTCAGTTCACAATACAATACAATACAATACAATACAATACAATACATGCTGATTTATATAGCGCTTTCATAACAGCGGCAGCTTTTCAGCAGCCTTGTTGTGCTCCGTCCGGCACCCAAGGGCAAGAACGCTTTTATTGTATGCCAAGAGCAAACATTCCAACCCATTGATGCTGCAAGTGTCTAGCCATGTTGATGTTGCATTTTATTGTGTTCTTTTGTTCCCAACTTAAATGGATTAGATATATGTCTGAAAAGTTCCAAGACTGGTGACGTAAAAGATATACAGGGGGTGCAAAAGTAAGTATACAGTTAAAAAAAACAAAAAGAAAACATGTTCTGTATTTTTTGCATTTATCATAAAAAATATACATCATATACTCTGTCACTAATTTCACCGATGTGGGTACTAGTGTATATACCTTTGGTTAAAGTATAATTTTGATACAACTTTGGTATTGTGACCCATTATGCAGACAATGGTGAGTATGGCGGCTAATGACTTTTAAATCCTAAACTGGTCGTCCTATTGAACCGTCTTGGTTCTCCAAGTGTGTAGAAGATGAATGTGTGAGTTGTATCCGAAGCAATACATGTAATTGCCAGATTAATACAGGCGTGGTGAAAAGAGGCAGCCTGTGAGAAAGTGTGAAACAATCTGCAGACGTGAGATTGTTTGCATCCTCTTTGCTGCAGGATGTACTGAGCATTGTGGGAAATACGGTCTTCCTATACACCAGTAGTAGTTTATTTTCACTGTGCAGGGGCATACCATGTTTCAACCTCATGAGAAAACGAAAATACCAGTGCTGAAGTTTTCTTAAAATGAGGTGTTTTTAAGATAAGGTGTTTGGAGCATGAGCTTTGCAGCGCCCAATTAGGCTGCTATGCGATTATATCGACACGTTACCAAAGCCTACGCTGATCAGCTTTTTGTCCATTTCTTCACAATTGAAAATCTGCAAGGTGGATAATCTCTTGTCATATTCTTGTTGGCTCTCGTTCTCGTGGGGGAAATTATACAAAAAGACACTGTAGTAACTACACTTTTCTAGCAGCAATAGGCTCATCGCTCACTATGCTGATGTTTACCTTGGACATTTGCAAAGGAGTGTTAAAAGCCGACAAAAGCAAACGTTCTTTACAGAACGCCAGGCAAAAACCGCTTCAGAAAGAGAATATGAACTCAAAAAATGATGACGATGCAATTAAAAGTTAAATGACCATTTTTATTCTTTACTCTGTTCTTTGTTTTTTACATTATGCACAACGCTCATTTATTGCGCAATGATCTAATTGTAACATGTATTTGTTACATATTTTGATGCATTTTTATGCTTTAGGAAACATTTATGTCTGAATTCTGGGGGGGCTTGGAACAAATTAGGGCATTTACATGGAAAATCCGTCTCTACTTACAACATTTTCTAGTGAAGAAAATTCTTCCAGAACCAATTCATTTCATAAGTAGAGGTAACACGGTGTGTGTGTTTTTAAATTTTTATTTTAATGTACGGTAATCTAATAACCTTGATCATACACAAAAAAATAGGTTTTCACCAAAGTACAGTTTCTTGCTAGGAAAAATTAGGATTCCTCGACATTGTACGTTTGATGTTGGAATGTACACTGCGTTTAGGATGTGTGGCCTCGGTAGCCTCACAGGATGTTGCATGCTGTGTGCGCACGGAACTCAGAGATACAGTACACAGTGCTTAACTAGACTCGGTGAAAACACACATAAGCATGGGGTAAACATGCAAACTCCCGAGATGAAAGCCCCAGATTTGAACACTCAACCTCAGAACTGTCATGCAAATGTGCTAACCACAATTATATTCAAACTTTTTTTAGGTTCCCAAATATTATAGTGGTATTTATTATTTCCCTAATCCTATGGAGGAACAATAATAGCAAACAGATGTTTTCAATGTTTTCCAAACAGAGTTGAGCTTCTGGTTTAACACCAGCTTGGCCATGTGCAGTAAAAGTAAGTGACAGTACTGCTGAGTGTGGTGGATGGAGATTAGTCTGGAGTGAGAACGATTAGGAAAAAAAAAAAAAAGAGGACCCTGAAACTGTTTATTCTCAAGTCTTACCACATGAGCTGCACACCCACACTTGGCAAGAAAGGCTAAAATCCCCTAAATACGAAACTCCAGCACCGCTAGTGCAGAAGGATTTAGTTGAGGGACGAGGACAATAGGCGGCTTGTCCCAGCCGCGGCACCACACGAGCTTGAGTGCCCGAGTGTCGTTGTGCAAGCATGAATGCCTATACAGTATTGGTGTGTTTTTAGAGGGCTTGTGTGGTGCAGAGTGCACCCCTGCACCCCAACCATCGCCCACGGTCATCTCACCCATCCCAGAAAGGGTGAGTCACCGGCTCTGTTTATTCACAGTCTCCCTCCTAGTACAGTATTCCGTTGGCACGTTTTTCCATTCACTTCCCGTCTCATGGTGGACGCTGGTTTCCAACACGAACCTTCACTTTCCAAACATGACCCTAACAGCGAATGCCCACTTTCCTGTCAATGTTTCAACTTTTTCTGTTGCTTGGAATCCCAACCTGTATTTCCATCAAATCATGCTGCGGCTTTTGCGTCGGACAGGCATCAATGGTGACTTTGAGGCATGTAACAAAAAAAAAAACGATTTCAATCGGAAAATCGTTTTTGATTTTATTAGAGGCATTCTCACCCTTAATATATATATCACGCACACGCAGAGTCCGCTGTGACTCAGAGCCCCTGCCCTGGCCATTGTTTCCATCTCCGTTCTGGGAGACACGTGCGTGTTTTATCGTCCCTCCCAAGAGAAGCCGTTTGGCCTCAGGATCGGGATCACACACACCACCTCCTGTTTACCTCACCCTTTTGGATGTGTAATCCACACAAAAACACGGTGAGGTCATGGAACAGCGTGACAAACTAGGGTAGTGTTATGCATGCAGCGGCGGAACCAATTTTAATGAGATCCGCTGAGTTTATCGTGGGAATACTCGAGGATTGCTTCGAAGTGTCCTCAGATCCTTTTGTCAGTCACCGTGTGCCATTAACACAGATTGAACCAGCGTCCCGTGGCATTGGGTGTGCGCTAATTGTGTTCCAATTCTACAAAGACTGAATAGAAACGTGAATGGTGTACAGCAGCATCACCAGTTGGATTTGGAATCCAATTGAACATAATGAAACTCGTTTTAATCAGGAGTGCAGCATGGTGACTTAGTGGTTAGTCTGTCTGGCATTTCGGCTCAAGCCTTCCTTTGAGTTTGCATGCTCATCTCCGCTTCCCCTACGATTGAACCATTATGGGAAAAGATTGCATTGCAATTTTTCTGACAAATATTGCAATTTTGATTCAATTCACAATTTCCTTCAAATCAAGTTTCATTGCAGTATTCACATTCGCAAGTACATAACTTTTACAGACGTAACAGAAAATTACAGAAAAAAATACCTCGGGATATTACCAGCTTATTGAAAAGAAGGAAATGTAGGGTTCTCAGTAGTTCAACACCTACATTCAGCATAATGGCCTAAGAGTGAGTTGCGTCATTAATCATTTATTTGTATTGGTTTCTATGCCAGTATGTCCAAAATTTCTTCAAGCTCAAGTCAACTTCATTGTCAAATGTGCTCTATGTGCAACATACAGCACAGATCTTTCCTCTCAAACACAGGAGAGAGAGAGGAGCTGCTGCGGGTGCCTGCGCCACCATCAACAGAAAAGTTCACATAAAATGACAAATTAATACAACACGACATATAAGACACAAACAGTCGTGCAATCTTAACCATTTTTTCTGCATACACTTTGTTGTTGGAAGCAGTTCTAGATGAAAGACGAGCGAATCAAAGTGTCCTTTCGCCGGTGGATCAGAGACGTCATGCTGAAAATCTGCTCACGTCTGCTATAAGCTAAGTTTGAAAGCAAACAAGAAGCTGTAGCGTCCATTGATGAAAAAGAGTGATGTGAAAGTGGTCGGGAGGGCCAAAAGGTTTGGGGACTCCATTGTCCGTATTTTTACGTGGTATCTGGAAAATGTTTTAACATGTTGTGACGTATTGACCGGTGTTTTGTCGATTTCTTTCCTTTGGCATCTCTCACGACCAAGTTTCAATTTCTGCAGCAATCTGCACCATGTAGTCACAGTCGTCTTCATTTCTGCCATTGGTTGCGTAATGGTTCACATAACTGGCTTTTATTAACCTGGTGTGGGATCAGTTCATAGGCACTATGGTGTTGACAACGTCGCTGTGATGGAATGGCAACCAATCCAGAGTGCGGTCAACTTTTTTGGCCTATGTCAGTTGGGATAGGCTTCAGCTCCATGTCATAACCCTGAATAGAAGGAGGCATCCATTTGTCATACTGTGTGTGTGTTTGTCCCACTTGATTTGCATGTTAGCGAAACAACTCCACATCACTGACCGTTGCCCGTTGTTCCCTTGCTATTTGTGGTGTGCTGCAGAGGAGGAGGTTTAGTCAACACTAGCACATTTGATTATACAAAGCACCGCACTGCTGCCTGGAGACCACAGGCAAGGATGCGCAGGGGTAGTTGAGAAGGTCAGATGACACGATCCATGGAGATGTTTGTTGTTTGTATCCTGAATTGTTACTTTGCGGCTGGAGGCTTTGAGCTTTTGTAATGGATTTTACAAGTGTGCCTATTGAGGAGGCCTGTGATTGTGGGATGATGCAGCGAGATCACTACATTTTGAGTTTGGTGCTAACCAGTTTTGTGCCGCACCCACAATCTCCTCCTGTCTTGCACATATTTACACACACCCAGCATTGTATATTTTATTTTCCCCCTTTTGCTTCCTCCTAGATCAGCAGGTACTTAATGATCAAAACTTTCTCCACCCATTTTAATTAGACTTTTGCTCCATGGAGAGATGACAAGTATTGAACCAAATTCTACCTATTAAGTTCCTCGTTCACTTCCCTGTTGATATACGAGACAATAATACGTGAAAAATATCATGACACATTTTTTCATTGACAAATATTGTATTTAATTAGCAAAACAGACAACAAAATGAGACTAGAGCTGATTTCAAATGGGCCATAATTTTGTCATTCATGAAGTCGAAGGGCCCATTCACCATCACAGACTGGTCTCCGTTCGAGAGCCTGCTCCAAGCTGCCAACTTTTCAGGATTGTTTGTACTTTGGGCAAATATCTGTATGCAAACTCATGAAAGCTGGAAAAGAAAACTCATAGGTCACATTGCCAAAACAAACAAAAATACTCGGTAGATCTATGATTATATGCGGTCTACGTTTTACAACAAGCCGCTTCTGTCGGTGTCGCCAGTGACGGAATGCATCGCTGCAGAAGCTAGCAGACCAGTCCAAAGTTAGCTGAAAGCTTCCGAGTTGAGGCTTATCATGATCACTGCCAGTTTTAAAGAGATTCATATCAGCGGCGACAAACAAAGTGAAGCTTCTTTGGCAAATTATGTCCATCGGCGCACAGACAACCGTTGTTTAAGAATGACAACTAATATCCATTGTAGAATAACAAACAGCGTCTCACTCCACTGTGTTGTAAAATTGTCTGTTTCAAAATAATTGTCGGAATACGCCAAGCGACCATGGTGAGTGGCATTTTTACTCATTTGTTTTTGTTTTGGTCCTTTCAAGTCTTCTCTTCACATGAATGCTTTTATAAAAACGAAAATAATAATCCGATTTGTGTATGCAGATGCAATGGGCATTGTCAGGATCTCATTGCAAAGTAGCTATTTTCACAATTTATTTTGATTGCTTTACTCCTTGTATTGAACAAAATCTGAATGCTTATACACACACACACACACACACACACACACAGAAAATACAAGGGGAGCTTTGTTGTTGTGTGGCATGAAGACAATCAGATCTCAAAAGGTAATTATTGTTCATATAATAAAATAATTCACCAATGAATCATTTAAAAAAGAAGTCAGGTTTAAAGTGTCATTGTTTAAAGTTGTCAATCTGATTTTGCGCCTTGGTGTTTGTTCAAACGGAAAACACGTGAACGCATATTGTAGTTGAGTAGGACCTGTGTTACTCAGTAATTATAACACACTCCTTTAGGATTTTGATCAAGGTTCAAGGAGCCATGGATTTTTGTTCCTTTTTAGACTACTGTGACTCATGCAAACAATTGTTAGTCATGGGACTGGGGTTCTTCTATGTCCACGTTTGCCACTTGTGTTTTCTTCCAATTAGAATCCAAAGCCATAGGGGAAGAAACGACAGCTTTTACGTAAAGGAGCTGGAGCGTGCATGAAAGGCGGTGGGATGACTCACGCTTGAACTATGTGTCTATTGTGGCTCTCAGCATGCAGCTTGGTCTGTTTCTGTGTGTGCGTGTGTATCATAGATTTGTTTCAGTGTGGCTTCTGTTGATGATAACTTTGGAGAATTAGGAATTACAAGTGATAGCCACGTGAAACCTGGCAGTCAAAATCATTTCCACAGATCTTTTTAAGTTGTCCTGTGGTTGTCTTCGGTGCTTTGTTACATGCAGTGTTCCCATCGTGAGACCGATACCGTGTTCAGCGGCTGACTATTTAACGACAATGACTGCATTGTCACACTGCCATTCATTCACAGTCAGGCAAAATGATCAAATGTACCGCTTGCCCCATGGAACACTATTGTGGCTGCAAATGACACACATTATTTATGCCCCATTAAAATATATTTTATGTGCACGGACAAAAGTCTGAACTGCTCATAATATAGGATGAGATAATATAGAAGATGACATTTTTAATGTCTTCAAATGTCCTCATTTTACTTATCAAGACAATTAAACTTTTCAAACATCCATAAAATGGAGTTTAACTATCGATTGCTTGTCATGAATCTATCAATTGTTCATTGGGACACACAGTGGCTTGATTCCAAGCTTCTGATCAGCTTACCTACACTGAGGCAAGCCACATGCTGGAGATGAGGATAAGTGACATTCAATATAGCATTGCGTATCTTCTTTATCCTTTAGTTCTTCTATCCTGCCTGATCACACCTCTGTCATTACCTTTCCCGCCCTCCTGAAATGCTTCGGACGAGATGAAAAGCTTTCTATGCCTGCTTGTACGCAAACAGCCAATCGTGTGCAATTTTTTCATTATGTCCTACACCATCACTACCATCACAACCTAGCCTAAATGTCACCATGAAACCTACTTTCAAGTAACCAATGAAGGTGTGCCAGAATTTGGGTGTGCCTGACGCATGAGTCTTGAAATGAAAGTAGGACATACAAAATAAGTACACCATGTTATTTTGCAAAACTTACAGCTGCCCTCGCCAAAGGGGAAAATCACATTCAGAGCCTTTGAATTAGGGCTATGGGTGTATTGTTCTAAAATTAACATCACAGCATAAAATCAATACAAAAATGATCATGGAAGTATTTCAGAATTGGTTTCATAGGCCCAAAGTAAAGCAAACTTTACATTGTGTGGGAAAAAAAGCAAGAAGTTACAACAAAACAAAGATATCATGCAATCTTCAGAACATTTATTGTACATGTATTATGTATAGAAAGAGGCTTTCAACCTTTATTGGCTCTAGTTCTACTCAGACCGCTACAACAAGTGAACTGTACCACCTAAACACTTTTTGTGATGTTTTGCTACTGCACATTTTAAGTTAGCTTAGTAGCTAGCATCATCTCCTGCCCTCTCTTTTTGCTTGGTGCCTACATGATTCGATAATACTTGCCCACCTTGTGTGTTCTACATACTTGGCCAATAAAGATGATTCTGATTCTGATAACAAACTTGTTAGAAGTGTGGCTTATTCACCGCCATGGAGGCGAGGTTTAGTGTATTTTAGGAGTGGCTGTGTCACCTTGTTTAACCGCTCTGGCTAGCCGCAGCTAGTAGCTGGTCTGGAGCAAGTTAGTTTAGTGCCTAACATTCCCCCAATAAGTCCCGACTAGCTGGGAAAACAGGGAGCATGGTTTACGTCGACGAATGTACGGCTGGCAGCTCCCCCAGCTCCATAGTCAGACATGCTCAAAGCCATTTTTGCACAGAGGCAGGTGCAGTCGGAGAGCAAATGTATATTATATACCTCACATCCCTAACATACATATTTGTTTTCCTTCAGCAGTCACATCTCTGCCATTAACATTTACAATAGTTTTGGAATGTTCATTTAACTTTTTGGTTTTTAGGGGAGGGTTAATTTCGTGTTAATTAGTTTTAAAAAGTGGTACAATACATCACAGTATGTATTGTGTAACAAAAACATATTTTTAAAAAAACATCCACAATCAAAAACAGCTGCTGGAAAGCATCCACAGATGTTGGAGTACAATAAGTGCGCCATGCGGCATGTGCACGACTTTCCTGCTTCCAGCTATTGGCCTCGCTGTAATACTGAAATGCATTTAAAATCAATCGCCAAGCTCATCTAGGATATTAATTCCCAAAGATGAAAACTTAGGATAGATTTGCGATTATTATAGTTTTGAAAACCTAAAATGAAAGTTCAGTTATTTTTGTTTTTAAAAGCATTTTCGTTTTTATTTTATTTCGTTAACATTTTTTTTTCTATTTTAGTTCTAGTTAAGTTACATTCCGACTGCATGTCCTAATGCTCAATTTGGATGTTGGGGCTAAATCCAATTGTCTTGTCTAATTCGGATCGGATATGTGCGATCTGTCCGTTCAGACTAAGGTCGCATTGCAAAAAATCCAATATGTATCCGATCTAGGGTCACATATGAAGGTGATCCAGGTCCGATTTAAAAAATCGGAATTTAATTGTTCTGTCCGAAAAACAAATCAGATACATGCAAGTTATGGCGTTAAATGAATTGAGATAGAAGAGAACATTTTATTTATTTATTTTATGTAAGTGAACACGGATAAGCTTTTTTGGGGGGGAAATCCCATTAAGTAATTATAGAAACGGAATAAATCTGCGGATTCTCCACAGATAGCATTCTCAGATTGTATCACAGCATGCACAATATGCGCAAGTAATGATTTAATCTCATTTGCTCAATTAATAATGACAATTACCATAACATGTACATTTTCAGACAAATAACATAAACAGGTTAAGAGTCATCAACTTAGAGCAACGTGGGCATCACACCGGAGTTTCCGAGGCTTGAGATGTTATCTCTGCTTGGGTCAGCATGTTCCCAAAGAACAAACACATTTCTTTGTCGCTCTCAAAGCATCTCAGGCCATTTATTGTTTTGGTCCTTTTGGAATCTTCGAGTGGAAAAAAAAAAGAATGCATGCATACCAATTCTAATGAGGGCCATGCTCTTCAATGAACTTCAGATGGCAACAATGCCCCCGTACACTCCAAGCACATGGATATTTTTTATAGCAGCCAACTGTCAGGCTCTTGCTCTTTCTCAAACCGCACAACATTCGAGAAATCATATTGTACTTTTGGCCAGTTGACTGAATATAGAATAGCAGTCAAAAGTTTGGAAACTCCTTCACAAACAAATGTTGTCACATGCATGAAGAGGTCAAGAAATTAAAGTCAGTCCGAGTCATAAAATATCATCCACATCATAACTGACTAGGGGGCAGAAATATAATTACTGCGCTTTTTTTTTTTAACACAACGATCCAGAAAGGTCAAAATGGCCCTAGAAAGAGGTTGTCCATTTTTGACCCAAACAGCAATGCATCGTGCTCTGAGGCACACCTAATATTTTATTTACCTAATAAAGATAAATGAGAGAAATAATGAAAAAAAGTGCAGTTCTAGCCGCTGTACACACTACAACCACATTCATCTACGTATTGGTATTTAAATACAGGATAATTTTGTTTTGAATTCTGTTAGACTCAATGTAATTGGCAACAGTCTTGATTAAGAAAAAAAAACACTGCGTTGTTTTCATTTGCTCTCACTTAACACATTCACATCCCTTTACTATTTATCTTGAGCTCCACTGTCGTAGCAGAACAGAGGTTGATTGAAACCAGAACGATCCCTTTGCTTTTAACATTCAAACAGAATCCAACCTAACTGCAGAGATGACGGGCGCTGATTGACATCTGGTTCAGTGACATCACGGAGTAGATTCATTCAATGGCCCTTACGCCTGCATGCGCGCACACACACACTAGTGCACACACAAGCGCACACACACACACACACACACACACGCACACACTTTCCATTTGTTTGTTTACCCACATTCCCATTTAGGCCTACCAAGCCCAGCGAGGAACTGTTGTTATGAGCCTTTATGCTATAAAAATGTCAGTCACCATGTCTGTGATTTGATGTTTTGGAAAGACAGCAAATCATGAATTCTCTTTGTGTTCTTAAATCCAGAAAGTCCACTGTAAATACTCCAATCAGGGCAGTGGGAGGAGCACCATTAGAGGAATGACGAGCATTTACGTTGTCTGCTCCATCGTGTGACCTCACTGGGCCTAAAAATAGCAAGCTCATTTTGTTCCATTGTTGGAAGGAGGGGGGGCGGAACATTCTAGCGTTACACCAGGTTGCTGTGAGGATCTAACGATGGCAGGTCTTTGACGTCTTCACCTGGATGTTGCTACGGAAACGTCTCATTACGCCACTGATGACTTCCATAGAGGTGGTGCTCTTCTTCTAATCCAGTACATGTTAACAAGGGGAAGAAGCGCAGCCTGACACTGAAGGAAGCAGCGATGGTGCTGACTTCATTTGAACAAACACACTGTCGCTGTCAGACAATTTGATTGATTCCACGGATGCACTTGGAGGTTTAAACAATGTGTGTCACTTGAAGGGATGCAGTCTGTTTCCTTTTGCCTATAAAATAACTTGGATCAGTTTTCTGTTGCTGTAGTCACTTCAGTTGCAGAAACATCATCGCCTTGTTGTCTGTCGCGCCATGTAGGGCCAACAAGTTTCTTGTTGAGCTTCAGCCAACAGATTCTACAGCATTGCAGCGTCTCTGGGATACACCGCACTGTCCAAATACAGAGCCTTGCCCGTTGTTGCCCTGGAACAGCTCACCCTTCCCCTCACTCAGTCATCACGCTTTGATCTACTGCAAAATGTGAACGTTTTGCATGCATCAAAATCTAGTATCAGTTTACATCAGTGTGAACCACAACCCAGACACTTCCCTCAATGTAAGAGGTTTTCAAGCCGTTGAAAGTCAATTGTATTTGTTTGACTTTTAGGTAAGACACCTCATAAGAAGGTATGCTTTGAACGAGTCAAGATTTTTTTGGGTTGTCAACTATGTGATGAAAGTCGTAATGCAAGAAAACCCTTTTTTTGCACAATGGACCGGTTTCACATAAAGATGCTTTTCGATGAAGGAGCATAGAAACATCCATGATGAACCGAGCTCTTGCTAGCACACAATTGTTGTCTGTGCCACTTGGCCAACATTTTAGCGGCTAAGATTGGGCTACGCTTGGAGCCACCACCTGTGTTCCTCACCGCCAGTCCTAAGGTACCGCTGGTATATCTTTTAAGGGGAGCAGGGATTGGAATAGCCGAAGCTACTGATGCTCTTCCACAAAATAGCCTTTTATACGCTCAGACCCACACAAGCGTAAGCCGACCATGTCGTCTTTCGCTGCTTCACAAAGCGTTTTAGTCTGGCGACGAGGACATTGAACACAATTGGTTTCCAGACGAGAGTGAACCTCTGATTTCTTTCAATTTCAAAATGTTTCCATCATGGAAAATAACCGTAACATTTTTCCATTCATCTTAACATACAAATGTGAAAAATTGGTGATTTCCATATGTGAAAACGATGACACTTTCAGTCTTAACTTCAATGGTGACTGCGTAACATAACCGCTGTAAAATGTACAATACCAACTTTGAACAGGGAGGCCATATTTGGACTTAAATTACATAAAATTTAATGCTGCATATGTTTCATGTTCTCTTCATGCCACTTTTTGAGGCTGGTTCTTGTTAGAACTAACCTTTGGGGGGGGAGCACAAAAGACAAAGAAGCCTTTTATCGTGATAATGACCCCAATATTTGGGTTGGTTTCACGAAACTCTTCAGTGATGCTTTGAACGACAGTTTTTTGTTTTGTTTTTTTCTGTAATATGTGGTTGTTCATCTGGCAGTGAAGCCGCTTTCATCTGATATCATGTGAACGTTCACACCTGCGTTTGTGACGGCTTGACTGCAGGAGGGGAAGTGATGGGGAGGACGAAAAGCAGAAGCACACACGGCTTCCTCAGCAGCGCGCACCAGTCATTGTCTTCCTTTGTTGTTCTTCTTGCTCACAGTGCATCATGACATCAACCGAAGCTATTGTTTCTAGAATGTCACTGAATTAACATGACTTCAACCAGAACATGATGCAGGAATGAGGTCTTTTCACATTCACATGACCCTTTTTTTTGGGCGGAATTCGAATGACTCACTTCCCCACCGCGCCTGTGATGTCACCTGCATCATATGACCCAACGTTTGGGGTCAAGAGTTGCACTCAGTGTGGCATTAGATTTGCGCATGTGACAGAATATCCAATATAAGATAAGCAAACCATTATTTGTCTCACATATGAGAAATTCCCAGCCCTAGTTATTTGCCGCTCACCTTTCACTCTCAATAGCCGCACTCTGTGACATCACACTGATATATTGCTTCCGTGATGTCATCCGATGAGAGAGGCCGCTTTACGTGTGCATTGTGTACACAAAGATTGTTTTGTTGTTGAGTGGATTTTTAATAAAGGCCTGACTGGACTATGCTGTTTGGCCTTGTTGACGTAATTGGCAGCTGCACTAAGCAACGGCAACAAAGGGAAGCATGAATTCCTCTTTATACCTGTATTCCATATATGGAATGTACTTCCAATGCCCTTTTGCCGTACACGTTCTCACTGAGTGGAGAGAGAGAGTGCAAACAATGCATTTCTTGCTGTCATGATGAAGTGTGAATACCATCCGGGTTATAGATTGCAGATTGTAACCATTGAATATGTTGTGTGCAATTTATTACCTCTGCCATATCATTTTTTTTCATCGGCATTTGTTTCTGTAGGCATGGAGCACTACATTTTTTCCCAAAATAGTTTGTGGAGAGGTGGGATTCGTATTAAGAAAGAAGCAATGAAATGTCACATTTTTATGACAAATTCAGATTTTTGGATCCAAATTACAAATTTTCAGCCTAGCTGGAAATCTCTAGGCTCTATCTATCGTGTGACATTCGAGTTACAGTTAGCTAGCATATTTGCAAAAGTTGAATGACTTCAAATGTGACTGTAAAAAAAAAAACTTTGTTATGTATTTATAAAAAGAAGTGTGATGACGGATGATTATTATATTGTCCAAATGTCAGGTGACTTGATAATATCCTCCTAAGACATGGCTAGTACTGCACTTGTAGTTAGAACGCTGTGTATGTTTTAGATGGCCTGGACGGGACATGTTGTTGTCTCTGCATTGCGGACTTTAATGGAACGTGTATGTTTTCATCTAAGGACAAGGGATCATAATAATCATGTCAAAATTACAGCTTAACTTGCAGTTTTGCCGCATTTTATTGATTTATATTGAAATTACATACATGAATAGACTAGATACTAAGGTCGTTGAAGTCGGGTTTGAATTATTTATTTCCCCCCACCCCACAATCTTTCAGGAAGTCAAGATATCGATAGATTGAATCTACAAAGTCCAGTCTGTACTCACAAGACCGTGATTCCCAACTGGAAAAAAGTAGGTCAGTCAAGTCATTTGTGATGATAGCCATCACTGGCCGGCTTTAACGTGACATTAGGTTACTACACGGGACGTGCCTGGCTAAATTAACAAAGCGTCTTAACATTTTTTTCTCCTTTCAGCCTCTCTTAAATTTCCTGCCCTTATTACCTTTCAGTGCATAAATATGCACAGCTCGATGAATGAGTGCGAAAGAAGATTAGAGATTGCTTGAAAGGATCCAAAGAAAACGGGAGATGTTGATGGAAGGGAAACATTGGAGGGGTGGGGGGTGGAGGTAAAGAAGGCCTTATTCATAATTCATTTCAGGCATAATGGCCTCGTTGGCCCAAAGAACTGCAGGTATAGTGAAGAAACCTAATCCGTGGTAACCCAAATCCAGGCCAGAGACACAGCCCAGTCTCCCAAGATAAGATATCTTCATGACACCATGTAGTGTGCACGCACGGATTCTCCAGCCTATTTGCTCTCTTTCAAAAAGACAGCTAACCTCTCACCTTACAATGTTCACGCTAACATTGGCCGCTCATTTAATTGCAACACAAACAACATCCCCCCCCCCCATGACTCAGTCTAAAGTACATTTCCCACCGCTCTCTCTATCTGGTAGCTGTCAGAAAACGAAAAGAAAGCAGTCAATTTTCTCAGAGGCGACTAGAATACTCCCCACAGTCCAACACCAAAGACTTTTGGGCCGCTAAGATGTTCCTGCTGCCATTGTGGTTAGCACACTGTGTATCTTTTGCGTTTCCTGGCCGGGACATGGCTGGCTTGCTTTTTCTGGCTGTTTGGGCATGAAGAGTGCACTAATAGTAGCAGCGCGGAGTTAAAAAAAAAAGAAAAAAAAAGGAGCTGGGACTCAACTACTGTTCTGAGGGCTGTGGGTGATTGTAATTATGGGTACACATATTAGTAGCTGCTATTTCTTGTTTGTGTCAATGCCGGGCTCTGATGCATGTAGTTTTTACATTTCGTGTGTTGGTGTCTGTCTTCTGTAGTCTGGTTGTGGGGGAAAATTTTATATTTTTATTAGACTGTGTTACACATCATATGGCAGCTGTGGTAAGCAATAATGCAGATACACATTTTGCAGGGGCGCTACTTTATATTGGCGAGTCTTTTACTGCAGCTGACATGACTTATAAACATACAATTATCCATGACCTCTTAATATTCACTCTCTTGATATTAAAAAATCCATCCATTCGTTTTTCTACCGATTCTCCTGTTCAGGGCTACAGATGAGCTTGAACAGGCACAACTATACACTCTCACACTTATGGGTATTTAGAGTCTTCACTTGACCAAATGCACATGGTTTGGAGTAAACTGGAGGACCCAGAGATAAATTCAAAGACAAGATTTGAACCCAGACATGCTAACCACATGCTGTAAATCTGGGCTGTCTGGGCCACTTCTAACACCGCTGATAGACAAACCTTCAAGCATGCGGCAGACATTTTCTGGAACCACAATGATGATTATACTGTATATTTGTGTGCGTGCGTATATCAGTGCGTGTGTGCGTTTTTGTGAGAAAAAGATGGGTGATGCTGTTTTAAAAGATGCTGTGTGCCTTGGTTAGTGAAGGGGAGCTGTGTATATCATTGTGTACATCTCAGGCGTAGACCAGGGTTATGCTTCCTGTATATTGCTAACTCTTGACCATGGGGTGAACCTTGACTCCAACACAGGAAAACAAACAGCATTCCTCTTCTTGCCCCACATGCATCATCTTGGATGTGATATTGTTGGGACTGTCAAACTGGTTAGCCTGAAATTTTACTATTATAGGAAACGGCTACTAACTAATGTCTGCAAGTAGGGCTGCACAATACTTTGTAATTATTGTGAGCCTGCTTAAATTGCTACAAGAAAAAAAATCATATTTCTTTCATGAGAGCATGACAATTTCATTTGTTTAGTGTCGGTTAATAATTGCGATGTTCAACACCCATATTGTACATCGTATGTTTGTGGACACTTTCCATTGTGTATTACTGAATATGTGATATCATCTGTGATCATTTTTAATTAATTTTTAATAATGAACTCGTAAAAAAAAAGCCTCGGGCAGCTCGAAGAAATAATCCAAGTCTTGTTTTGCAATTTCCACACAGCCCAATTAACAGATGCGTTCTGTTCTCTTCTTGTATGTTACAGTTCCCTGAGTGTGGCTTCTATGGTATCTATGATAAGATTTTGCTGTTTAAGCACGACACATCAACCAGTAACATCCTGCAGCTGGTGAAAACTGCAGGTGATATTCAGGAGGGAGATCTGGTGGAGGTGGTGCTTTCTGGTAAGTAGCGGAAAAAAAAATTATATGTTTAGACCTTACCTCTAAATGGATTATTTTTTCTTTTAGCGGCAGCCACATCAGAAGATTTCCAGATTCGGCCTCATGCTCTCAACGTACACTCCTATCGGGCCCCTGCCTTTTGCGATCATTGTGGAGAGATGTTGTTTGGACTAGTCAGACAAGGGCTTAAGTGTGATGGTGAGAACACTTCTTTTTTTTAATCTGTAAAATGATGTCACAGGATGTTGTCCTCACATTCATCACTCTCCCTTGCTGTAATATTCCCCGGTTCCTTGTTTTGTGGTTCCCCCTGCAGGGTGTGGACTGAACTACCATAAGCGGTGCGCATTCAGCATTCCAAATAACTGTCGAGCTCGGAAGAGACGCCTGTCCACCACCTCCGTGAACAGCAGCCAGTCTCTGCGCCTCTCGACCAGCGAGTCGGCTTACAGCGTCGGGACCACGTCTACCAGCACCGAAGACTCTGGCCTGGTCCGTTCACACACGCAAATGGTACTATTAAGCCTTCAAAGGACCCACACGGACATGCTTGAGAATTTAGAATAGTCTGTTCCAAGATGCCGGTTGTTGTCCAATTTAGAAAATAAAATCTGTGAACAGGAGAATACATTTTAACATTCTTAACTGTCATCTAACATAAAAACCGCTCCATTCTTTAATCTGTGCATTTATATTAGCAAAAGCCCCGTAATATTTAAATTAGGAGTGATTTTTTTTGGAATAGGTTAATTATATTTATTATATTTAGTACTTTTTAATTAATTTATCTCCAACAATTCATTAGTTGATTTATTACAAATAATACAAGACATTTATTATTAAATCTAAGATTTTTACATCAATGTAAGTATAATTACATAATTTATAATGACATTTTTTCATGAAAAAGAACTATTATTATTATTATTAAAGCAAAATATTGTCTTTTTTTTTTGAATAAACAAAAAAATCATTCAGTCATCTATGAATGACCTGACCTGGCCCATTTGTTTTTTTTAAAAGTCAGTTCTGGCCCTTCAGCACATAACTTTTCCAAGCTCTGATTCAGAGTCTTCTGTGAACCTACTATGCATGTTTTGGGGATAGGTGAGGACGCCTGAGAAAAACCTTGAAACCGCGGGGAGAAAATGCAAACCCCATCGAAGGACAGGAGCCGAGATTCAAACTCCAAAGCTCATTCTGTAACTGGGACGGACGCTGACTGTTAATGTCAAAACATAAAAATAATTAATTATGTATTGAACATCAAGTGGTGGATACAACAGCTAAAGTACAGAAGAAGGTGGTGACTGTTTATGATGTATAAAGTATGTGCTTTGTAGCAGAGTTTCTTCATTTATAGAAACACACACACACACACACACACACACAGCCTCAATCCCTTTCTTTACTCCCTTTTTAAAATAGCCCCGGACCCCGAGTGAGGCCAGGCGCTTTTACACGGGCCGACCCGTGCAATTGGACAAGATCCTGATGACCAAGGTGAAAGTGCCACACACGTTCGCCGTCCACTCGTACACGCGTCCGACAGTGTGCCAGTACTGCAAGCGGCTCCTTCGAGGGATCTTTAGGCAGGGCCTGCAGTGCAAAGGTGAGTACAAATACAATAGTACACACACACACACACACACACACACACACACGTCACACTATGTTTAGGGCTGAAACAATTAATTGAATAATTCAATTACAAAAAAAAAGTCAGAGCAAAATATCTGCCTCGTAGCTTTGTAGCGATTGTTTTTCAGCACGTTCTAATGTTACTTCTTATTCACCCACTACTCTGTGTATAAATGTGGCGCAATGATGGTGAGCTAGCAGGAAAGAGGGCATAAAAGACCAGGCAATGTCCAAAGTTTGTGATATTTCAAACTTAAATAGACAACGCGCAATAAGTTTACTGAGAAGCAGAACTATCTACTGTACCACAACAACAACATAATATAAAGATGTCGCTAATTTAATACACTCTACCACCGTTAGTTGGAACATATTGCAATGCGCGCACAAGTGGTCAAGGAATGTGTCATTCACTGTGTTCAACAAACATAAAATAATACTAACCACATTCATAAATAAGCATCTACGGCCACGCAGGCTGGCTATAAGAGTTAGTCAATTAACAGCTCAGCTCTTTGCTGACTCCTGCAGTTACTCACCCGCGCAGGGCTCCACCTTTTAAAGCCACACACACTCAAAGGCACAGCTATGATAGTGGGGACCGTGGGGGGGCGGCAGCCCCAACAGGACAACAATACCTGTTCCTCACATGCACGTTTTGTTATTTAATCATGCAAAATCAATTTTCATCCAATTTACCGAGGGAATAATCAGTAGACTAATTGATTCTAAAAATGTTTGATACCAGCAGCTCTCTCAGTATGACATCAATCTTTTTATTTCTTCTTTTTTTTGCCTATTGTTCTCAGACTGCAAGTTCAACTGCCATAAACGGTGTGCATACAAAGTTCCTAATGACTGTCTTGGTGAAACCATCGGAGGTAGGTGAACATGGAGATGTAATCTCTGCTTTGCGAGAATGCTAACTTTGCCCGAGTTAGTAAAACAGTCGCATTTGCATGCTTGTACAAATTAATCACCATCATTATTAAGTCTCATCATCTTCTCAGAAACCAGAAACAGCCATAAGTCTGCATGCATGCGTGCTGATTGGTTGTCATCCAAAAACAAAAACAAAAAAAAATTAGGCATTTGTAGAACACATTTGCACTCAACTCCGTTTACCGTTTTCAATGTTGCCAGATATGTTGAGTCCCACTGCTGACCCTGAGGTGCCCATGGACTACACCAGCGACTACGACGCCTCAGACAAGTCATCTATGGATGACTCGGACGAGTCTTGCAGCATCCCAGGCTCCTTTTCTCCCGAGAGCAATCAGGGTGGAGTCAGTGCAGACCAGAGGTATTCAAAGAGAACATAAAACATTTTCCACATTGAGCCTAACTTCATATTCAAATGAACACC
Organism: Hippocampus mohnikei; assembly: GCA_026261675.1. Classification (NCBI taxonomy): domain Eukaryota; kingdom Metazoa; phylum Chordata; class Actinopteri; order Syngnathiformes; family Syngnathidae; genus Hippocampus; species Hippocampus mohnikei. The sequence goes on along the minus strand of JAKGUB010000677.1, from coordinate 642,605 downwards.
TGCATTCGATGCTTCTTCCCAGTGTTTACATTCCACTCATGAGGGTGGTCCAGTCAGTGAGGCAAACAACTCGTCGATCCAGCACAGCTATCAAGGAGGGATGGATGGTTCACTACAGCAATAAGGACACACTGGTACCTTTTTACCTTCACTAAATGATCTCAGTTATGTGGTTCCCTTTTTGTCCTTTCCTCTAGCTTCCTGGTCTTTCTAGTCCTTTTATCTCTGCCAATGTTTGCTTTTTTTTTTATTGCTTAGCAGGACTGTGCCAAAAACACACAACTAATATCTACTACACTATATTTTTCATTTCTCTTGAATACAAAATCCATCTATGAACGTGTACAATTCGGTGGTGATCTACTTGACAATCATACAACCTTGGCAGAGGTTTGCACTGGATTTCTCATTCTAGTTTCACTTAAAATATTTTTTTCCCTATCTTGCTGCACTGCTAACGCTTGGTCGGTCATCTCTCTCTTTTTTTCTTTCTTCTTTCTTGTCACTCTTAATTTCTCCACCTCTTAGCCTTCCTATCACCTGGCCATCTTCTTCTCTTCCTCCTAGACGTCAAGTGTCAAACTTTCCCACTCCTCCCCTGACATATCCTCTTGCTGCACTACCCCGACAGAGAAAGAGACACTACTGGCGTCTGGACTGTAAGTGCATCATCCTTTTCCAGAACAACACCTCAAACAAATACTACAAGGTAAGTCCAGATTGCTCAATTGCATTGTAGAATGTCACAATTTTTGTATACAACCATTGTTTTGTGTCATCCTCGATCTTCCATGCAGGAGATCCCTCTATCTGAAATCCTGGAGGTGCGACCTGCTGGCAACTTCACCTTGGTACCCTCCGGTACAAACGCTCATTGCTTCGAGATCATCACGGGCACCATGTGCTACTTTGTGGGGGAGGACTCCAACACCCCTGCCCCCCTGTCCCCTCAGCATGCCCTCCCCCAGCCACCTCCATCCCCTAGCCAAGTGGCACCCAACAGTGGCATTGGGCGTGAGGTGGCCAAGGCATGGGAGAGCGCCATCCGTCAGGCCCTCATGCCGGTCATCTTCCAGGATGCCCCGCCAGCGGAGGGAAACGCCACTCACAGTGAGTCACGCCTCCACTGTGGTACTTTTGTCAAGAAAAGATTTGGTTGTTGCTGATTTTGGCAAATACATGTATTTACACTTGGTACCTGCATATACAGTAATACAGTGTCTCCTAAAATTCACTCTACAGTGCACTTCTTTTATTCTGTTGCAATTCAGGTATTATTCTTGCATGTAACATTTGACAGCGCAGGTTTTGCAGTATTTATAAGCCTTGCAATGTCTTTCTGTCCCCTACTGCTTGCTGTTCAGCGCCAATTTGAGAAGCTTTATTGCGGTCACACTGCTCCAACACAATAATATTACAGTTTGTTCTATCCATGACAAGTTTCTCCAAAAATTATTTTTTTCCCCTCCCGACGTAATTTTGATCAAAGTACTCAAGCAGAAGTTAATGCTCAACACCTTGAAGTCGGTACAGATAAGGCTTTATAACTCACTGAAGCATCTACCAAAGCAAGCCTTTGTAAATGCGGAGTTCCATTGGACTTGGCGTGAACCCCTGCTGCAGTAGTTTGGTGTTTTCTTCAGTGGTAGTAGTAGCATCTACTGGTTGGTTTAAAAAAGATTATCTTGTTTTGATAAACTTGCAATGCATAGCTTAAGTTGGAGCAGTGTGAAATCCAAGAAGCTTCTCAAACTGGCACTGAACTTCAGCCGGGAGCAGAAAAACGTCATCCCACCTGGCAAGTTTGCAGTGCTGTCTCAGTGTCAATTGGCGAGACATAAGCAAAGGAATCATATGCTTACAAAAATTACAAAGCTGTGTGTCAGTCTGAATGACACCTGAAATGAAATAGAAAAGGTGACTGACTTTTGAGACACTCTGTATTGTATATTAGCATACTCCTAATATTGTAAAGGTATATCAAAACTCCCCCTTCTCAAAGTTGTTGTTTTTTTTTCACCATATGTACATCACATAACATGCACATTTCCTCTTTAGGACAAGCCTCCGTTAGCATTTCTGTATCCAACAGTCAAATCCAAGAGAATGTGGTAAGTTGTTTTATTTTTTTTGTCAAATGTATCCTCTCGGGGGGGCAAAGACTCATATGACTAAATGAATAATCACATACCATATATGGTTGTTAATGCTTTTAATGTGCCTTTCTGCAGGACATTGGAACAGTGTACCAGATATTTGCAGATGAAGTTCTGGGTTCTGGACAATTTGGAGTTGTGTATGGAGGTACGACCCTTGACATGAGCTTTCACATTAAAAAAAAAAAAAAAGTCCAGGACGATTGTGTTAAATAACCAAGCAAATACACCTCCTACTCTATCGGTTTGCTAGCTGAAATAGGTACAGTCCTAACTGCCAAATTTCTCCCATCAGGTAAACACCGGAAGACTGGGAGGGACGTGGCCGTGAAAGTTATTGATAAGCTCCGCTTCCCAACTAAGCAGGAGAGTCAGTTGAGGAACGAGGTTGCCATTCTACAGGTAAAGGCAAGCTGCACTGCTTCAAAACACACAATAGAATACGTGTTGTGCCAGTTTGATATTCTTATCAATGCTTCTGTTCACCTATTATAAATATAAACAGAGGTGAAAGCCAAATTCAACTTTAAGATAAGAAAAACTTTTATTAGTCTCGCAATGGAGAAATTCCCATTTCCCAAATTTACCATTACTTAAGAGTCATTTAGGGCATTACTAAAAATTCTATGATGCAGGAATGGGCAAATTTAGTGCTCAATGGCTTTGTTTGCCTGATTGGCCAGGTCTTTTGTAAATGAGGTAAAAGCAAATGTGTACACAAAATATCTTCAATATTTAATTGAAATGCATACTGTTTGGCCCATGGCATAATCTCAATTTTATCAGCTCTTGGAATGAAAATGCATTTACTCTAGTCACGTAAACATTAAAACTGATGTTCTGATCTTTGTTTTAGAAGCAACATAGTCAAAATGTTTTGATTTAAAAAAAACAACACTTTTTTTGTAATGTTAAACACTGCTCATATATGACCAGATGGGGGCGACAAAGGCTGGTATCTCATTTGTTTAGAATCAATAACTGTCATCCCCTGAAGTTTAGCAGTCATTATCTTCCCCTTGATTGTTGTCACTTATCTGTCCTCTTTGCCAAGATATTTATTCTCCCTCTTCTGTGCAATGTGCATCTCAGGGTCGCTTAGCCTTGCCTGGTGCCTTTTAAATCACTAAAAACATAATTGGAATCTCTCTTTTCAGAGTTTGCGCCACTTGGGCATCGTAAATCTGGAGTGTATGTTCGAGACCCCAGAGAAGGTGTTTGTTGTCATGGAGAAGCTCCATGGCGACATGCTCGAGATGATCCTCTCCAGCGAGAAAGGTCGACTGCCTGAGAGGCTCACCAAATTTCTCATCACTCAGGTGTGCATGAGCGCCGGCATACACGGAATTGATGTCATTACATATGCTTGTGTGCGTACTGCTTGTGGTTTTGCTCTCACGGTGTCAGACACTATGGCATTTGAAAATGTGCTTCTGTGTGACCTCCTTTGCGTGTGTGTGCGTGCGTGCATGTAGATTCTTGCAGCCTTGCGACACCTGCACTTTAAGAACATCGTTCACTGCGATCTCAAACCCGAGAATGTGCTGCTTGCCTCTGCTGATCCTTTTCCCCAGGTAGGAAAACCAGTCACAAAAACATCCATCAAACAAAATGATTTTCTCTTCTGTTTTTTTGGGGGGACTGCAAATTTATTTTTTGTAATTCGTGCATATGTTACAAGAAAGTCATTTAGTCGAGCAGTTATCCTCAACCACTGCGGGATATGTTGAAATTTCACTTAATTGGATTGAAAATGTTTGTTTGTTCACAGCAAATGATGCATCTTTGTCCGTTTTATCGATGCAAGTGACATAGTGGCGGGCAGAACAATGAAATGGTCTTCCAGTAGATGGCAGAAGGTACACCTAACCTGTGTATCTTTGGCCATTTCTATGACTGAATCATTAGCTTTCTGTTCAACAGGCTCTGAATTCACACTGAGTCATCATTATTTCATCAAATGATGCACATACATAAGAAAGAAGCATTAAAAAGACACACGCGCGCACGCACGCACGCACACACACACACACAAATATGCAGTTTCTAAGATGCTTTTAAAAATAAAGATGAACTAACAGAAGTGTTTTGGTAGAGTCAATAGTTATTTTGGAATGCCACTGTCTAAAAAAGCCACATCAGGCTGGCATAAAGGATTTCTTGTTTAAAAAAAATAAAAAATAAAATGTGAATATATATATATATATATATATATATATATAGAGAGAGAGAGAGAGAGAGAGAGAGAGAGAGAGAGAGAGAGAGAGAGAGAGAGAGAGAGAGAGAGAGAGAGAGAGAGAGAGAGAGAGAGAGAGAGAGAGAGAGAGAGAGAGAGAGAGAGAGAGAGAGAGAGAGAGAGAGAGAGAGAGAGAGAGAGAGAGAGAGAGAGAGAGAGAGAGAGAGAGAGAGAGAGAGAGAGAGAGAGAGAGAGAGAGAGAGAGAGAGAGAGAGAGAGAGAGAGAGAGAGAGAGAGAGAGATTTGTCTTTAACTAAAACCACGTCAACAACAGGCGTGGCACTTTACAATTATGTTCGATAATATTTAAAAATAATATAATCTGCCTCACCATTGTTTGGATGAACTGTTTACTGAGTAAGTAATATGCTGTGTTATGTATAAAAGTATTATGCTATTGATATGTTTCTATGTTTGTTTCCTGTATGTAATGATGTATTTGTATTTTGGAATGTATATGTAGTTTGTGTGAAACTGGAGTGCATACACTGTTACTAAAGTGTTCCTGCCCTATTTCTCCTCTCAGGTAAAACTGTGTGATTTTGGCTTTGCCCGAATCATAGGGGAGAAGTCGTTCCGTCGCTCGGTGGTCGGCACGCCGGCCTACCTTGCCCCGGAGGTCCTGCTGAACCAGGGCTACAACCGCTCACTGGACATGTGGTCCGTTGGCGTTATCATGTACGTCAGCCTTAGCGGGACGTTCCCTTTTAATGAGGATGAAGATATCAATGACCAGATACACAACGCTGCCTTCATGTATCCTTCCAACCCTTGGAAACAGATCTCCTGCGATGGTAGAAACAGCTGTGGGGGGGAGGAGTTTTATTTGTTGTTGTTGTGTGAGCTTTGTTTATATTATCCCTTTGGTTTCCAGCCATTGATTTGATCAACAACCTGCTGCAAGTCAAGATGAGGAAGCGCTACAGCGTCGACAAGAGTCTCAGCCACACTTACTTACAGGTAAAAATGCTCCGATCCTACGCACCAATCAAAAGCCGACAGTGCGCCTTATAATCCGATGCTTCTTATATACGGATCAATATTTTGATTTCTTGGATGTACTATTTTAAATGTTCTCTAAAGCACCTCGTTACAGATGCAGCGGTTGTGAAAGCTCTATATAAATAAAGCTGTATTGTCTTGTATTCCCTTTAGTGTAGTTCCATGTAGTGGATGCATAATGCAACCACAGCCACTATTGTAGCTTCTATTCTATGCGCCTTATAATGCAGTGCGCCCTATAGATGAAAAACAGTTTTAAAACAGTCCATTCTTGAAGGTGTGCCGGTATGGTATGAAAATGCGAAAAACATACTTTAATGAACATTTAGAACAAATATTAAAGGTGTAATTAATTTAAGATTGATCGCGAGTTATGGAAATCATGGAATTAATTACGATTAAAAAAATGTATGACTGAAAGTCTTTATGTGTATCTACTTAACTTAAGATAAGATATCCTTTATTTGTCCCACACTGGTTACAGTCTACAGCAGCAAAATTGGGGAATAGAAGAAGAAAAACAAAGTGCTCACAAGATAAAGTATTTTTCGTAATATTTATTTTTCTTTCGATCTATTCATACAACATTGCATCATCCATCCTTCCATTTTCTAAAGCGCATGTCTTCATGAGGCTGCGGCTGAGCTGGAGCCTATCCCTGCTGACTTTGAACGGTTATTACTGCAAAAACATACATGAATAAAACATTCTAAAAGCTACAAAATGTGATCATGACTGGGATGAATGGCAAGTGATGATTGATGAGAACAAAAATTGTCTCGGGTCATTCAAGTTCGACACCCTCACTCAGACGGCCTCGAATGTGCTGGCTCCATGACGCACTAAAAGCCCTTTTCAACTTTTGATCAAATTCCAATGAAACTCAATCTCCGTTGTCTCCTCGCTCTCAGGACTATCAGACATGGCTGGACCTGCGAGAGCTGGAAACCAAGCTGGGTGAGCGTTACATCACCCACGAGAGCGACGACAGCCGCTGGCAATCGTTCGCTCACCAGTACACTCTGACGTACCCCGCTCACCTCGTGGCCCCACCTCCCGCGCCCGCCTCGGACGACGAAGAGGGCAAGGAAGACACGGAAGTGCAAGTCCTCACTGAGCGGGTCAGCATTCTCTGAAGGTCCACAAGGTGTGTTAGGACCAAGTTGTTCTCCTAACAGTGTTTACACAGTCATCACCGTTATCAGCCGTATGACAGCACTTCATTTGTCAAGTCCAATTTTTCCAAGCAGCCTCATTCAAATCATCTGCTTTTGAAATTGCTTTTTGGAATGTTACTTTTTTTTGTTCATAAAGTAATGCGAATCTATGCACGTAACCAGCCGAATAAATCAACGAAAAGTAGTAAAATTTTGGTTTGGGATCAATATCACGGAAAAGTGCCTTTGGATGACTCCGTCATCATCAAAATGTAGCGGGATAATGAAACACTGAGATTTCATAAAATTTGCACACAAACCAGTACAATGATACATCTCTTAAAATGTGTTTGCTTCATTTATTTTTTTTCCTTCAAATTGGATGTATGTGATTTTGTAATTTCCCACACATTGCTCTGCTAGCTACCCAATTTGTAGTCGGTGGTTAAATGATACTAAATCAGAAATGTTTACATGGCTTTCTCGTACACAACAAATTATTTGATGAAACCATTCATTTTGATCACGCATCTCCTATTTTCATCATCATATAGCTGTCCACTCTGCCATTATGGAGTAATTGCCCCTTTAACAAACCCACTGACGTCTACAGTGACGTAGCTGCCGGCATTGGAGTTTCCGCAAAAGATCCTGAAACGGTGGCTACTGTACAGTAAATATTTCCACTTATGTTTCAGAATTTTCGTATTACGATTGTCGTTGAATGTTGTGAAACTTAACATGTCTGTCGTAGTGAAATATCAACTGATATTGAGACCATTCAGAAATTTCCAGACTACTACACTACATATGCTTGCGACCTGAATCCTGTTGCTAAGATTGAGTCACACACACGAATGAAGCCCAATTCAGGTTTTTGGGTGGGTTTAAATCCGATCTTATTTTGTAAGTCATTCACCACATTACAAAAACAAATGCAACTCGTAATATGAATGGAATGTGTTTACAGAAGCAAATATGGCGCAACATTTCTGGCAGTTTAAGGATTTCGTGGTTGGACTGACCACTCTCCCCATATATTTATCAGTTTCTGATGTTTGATGACCTATCGGTCGAATCCGCTCAAAATCAGCATTCAGACTGCAGTCGCATTGGTTACTTAACCGATTAACTTAAGTGTGAAAGCATTTTCGGAATTGTACCGTTCACAGACACACGAAAGAAAATCTGATAAACATCTCACCCTTTATGGGCAAAACAAATCAGAGTTGACCCGGAGGATGAACAAAGCCAAAGTGAAGGTCCGCCATGTGCTCATTTCATGCTAACATTACCAAAAGAGCTCACATCTTCTGTTGTTTGCTTGTACATCGTCTGCTTGCAGAAAAGGTTGGGAAGTTTGACCGGGGGTGCGTTTCTTACAGCATGTCATCGACTGAAAATGAAGATTCAATGGAAAATCTCGTTTTGTTTGGTGAAACGCGGAAGTCCCAAAGGCACCTTATGGTGATATTGACTCATAGAGAGAAAAAAAATAATATCTTCCCATCAATTTCCATAAAAGGAAACATTTGGATTGTTCGTGTAATATAATGACGTGAAACACAGTGTCACCTAATGGTCAAAAATAGCAATCGCATGATTTGATGAGGCGCTTTGAAGTGACTCAAGATTTGCGTATGTTGTGGTCATTTCCTGTGCAACTGGAATTATTGATTTGGTGACAACACGTCTTCCTGTAATTAATACAAACCACAATCATAACACTCTTTGGAAACGTCAAAGGTTTCTGCCAGGAAGCAGGCGGGCAGTGCTTGCAGTGAATTTTTTTCCATTTTCCCTCACCGTTTAAATGGCATTCTTTGTACACGTGCGCGAGAACACGCCTTCCCTCTGTTGTGGTAAGGATCTGTCTTTTGTGGTGGGAATGTAACTTGATTATCTATTATCTGCCATGCCGATGGGTTGCATGTTTGCATAGCGTCCAATGATGTTGATTTAGTGTAAAATGTAGTGTTGCTTTTATTATGACAGTCCTCTGCGTGTGTACCGTGAGTGTCCAATTTCTCGACAAAAAGTGGATGATGGTGATGATGATGCTAGACTTTGTAGCACAATACAAACGTAGAGAATGACTCTTTTTGTTTTGTCCTTTTTTTTAATCCACTTTGATACAAATGCAAGGGAAGATGACAAATAAACAAACACTACCACAAACAGCTGCCACTGGAAAAGTGTTTTGACAAAATAACAACGTATTGTGTTTTGGCGCTTCTCTTTTTCCTTTGATGGATCAGACATCTGCAGACAACTTTTTCAGGATCAAGTCATTAACTTGTCCTTTCGGCTCAGAGAAGGCTGATTGTGTGGACAAAGAAACCAGTTGTTAATATGTCTTGACTATTCTAAAAAAAAAAAAATAATAATAATAATCACACCAACTCAATTCTATTTATTCATTCAGAGAAACAAGCTGCAGACAGAGTGCTGTTCTTAAAGTCAAAATCTGACATGGAAAAACAAGGACAGTTAAAACAATAAACCACATTTAACAACGGAAACCAAAACGACAGCAAAAAAACTTTTTAATCACTTTTCTATATTTTAGATGAAAAAGTTAAAGGCCAGGGCGGCCCGGCGGTCTAGTGGTTAGTGCATTGACCTCACAGTGCAGAGGTCTTGGGTTCGATCCCGGCTCCGGCCTTCCTGTGTGGAGTTTGCATGTCCTCCCCGGGCCTGCATGGATTTTCTCCGGGTACTCCGGTTTCCTCCCACATTCCAAAAACATGCGTGGCAGGCTGATTGAACACTCTAAAATTGTCCCTAGGTGTGAGTGTGAGCGCGAATGGTTGTTTGTCTCTGTGTGCCCTGCGATTGGCTGGCAACAGGTTCAGGGTGTCCCCCACCTACTGCCTGCCCCAAGACGGCAGGGATAGGCTCCAGCACCCCCCCCAACCACCCAGTGAACTTTCAGTGCTTGTTCAACTCGGGTAAACAAAGTTTGAGCATAACTCGTATAAACGGAGCATATCTTGACTATAACCTAAACCCGAAATTAACCCTAACTCATGACCTAACATTACATTCCATGATCAGCGGAAGACAGACGTAGTTGGACAATCATCAGTTCATCGCAGGTCACAATTTGGACACGACACCGAAATGTTTTTTTTTTGGTTTAAATGTCCAAGCGATTTTTGCCAAGAGGAGTAGTTTTGAATCCTCCTTTCAAAGAATTGTAATTCTGCTGATGTCCAAGGCATGCACGAGTTCACATACGAGAACTGCCCTCAGAATAATTCTACACACATTTCCTAGGTGCGGGTGACGAACAAGGTTTGTTTCCCATGTAGTGATTAGCACACTTGAGCCCACTCTTGGGCAATAAGAGCACTCCTGGGCCGCCACTCAAGAGGGCGACCGCTATTGTCAAGTGGCTTCCGGCTTGCTTTTTGTGTCTCCTCCATGCGCTGCCACCTTTTGTTCTTATGCCTTCAGTGCCTTCTGCAGATGTGCTTCAATCCAAAGGAAATGAGCCGAATCCATACTAAGCGGCCAGGTACGGTCTAATCTAGTTAACAAAAGCAACATTGCTTTTTGTGGCTTCCCTGGGAGGGGCAAATGGGTAAAACATCTCTTGTAATAATCAGTTTAATACAAAAAGAAAAAGAAGGCCACTCTTTTAAATCTCAGGATTTTAAATTCTGGTAATATGAAGCAAAATAAACTGAGTCTGTCTTTTTTTGGTTTCACGTTTCATGCACCAATAATGATAACATGATAAACTGCCCACTGTTGTAACCGCTGTACCCCCCAAAAAAGGTCATCAAGCATTAGTCAAACGAAAGTAAAATTCGGTTCTCTCCCAGCAGCAGTCATAATAGAACATTATGAGGAAGTGACTCAAAGTACACCAACTGCATTATGGCAAGGTCCCTTCAATTTTTCCACTTAAAAACCCAAATTACAAATGCGATTTCCTGTGACCCTCGCTTTCTTTTAATGTGCACTTCTTTACGTGAGACACATTTTCTTCTCAAGCCTTTATTGCGTGAATCTCAGCAATTCAATTCCACATGGAGAAAGTGTACACAATTCGCCTTTGACCCAAAGTTGGTCAAATTAGATTTGACCGTGCAGGTGCATCTAATATTTTGCTGCGTGTGTTTAGCGCTAAGTAATATCCTCTGAATAGTCCCACGGTGACCTGGAACACTGCTGCCGTCCGTGTCCGCCAGACATTTGTCAACATATTCTATCCAGAATCCTAACCTAAGCCTCTACCATACACATATTACCGTAATAACCACACACAGGGCACATCGGATTTTAAGGCGCACTGTGAGCTGTTAAGAAAATGGAAGGATTTTAGGTGCACCTTTTAGTGCGGAAAATACGGTAATCACGTATAACGTAACCCTCCCCTCATCTGACCATCCTCCCACCCAGGAAACGGGGCGGCCATTGGGAATCGTGCGAAAATACTGTACAGTATGTGTTTCTGGGCCAGTCCTGGCCATCGCTTTCTGAATCCGAATTAGCACATTCTCATCAAACATGATCATACGTCTGCAGTCGTGAGTCATTGTGGCTCCAGTAAATGTCAAATACGTGTTCTCTCAAACATTGAGTACAAGTTTGTCAGAATGTTAGGCCACAAAGTTTCAGATTCCTGTTTTTGCATCGTGTACCCGCACCTTTTTCAACCACTCACTATTTTGCTTCAAGAAAGAGATGAAAGAAAGTTTGCTGCTTCCTTTCAAATGAAATTTCACCCAACCTGTGTTTGAAGACCCAAAACATTTCAGCAATATTAAATGGAATTCATTAGTCGGAGCCTCTGATGGGTGATTTAGTTCAGTAATAAGTCATGGGAGTAGTAATAACCGAATAACCCGGCACCTCCCAAATGTGGAATCTTTCTCCTGTGAAACTAAAAACCAAACACGCACACAAGTTGTCCTATAAAAGCAGAGTCCGTAATTGTGTGGCATGGTCACAAATGAATCAAACTTTCTTGTTCAATCAGTGTGCCCGTGGAGCCATTTCCTGTCATTTGGCCATTAAAGACACTAAAAGGCTTTGCCTGGCAGTGACCGAGCTTGTCCTTGCACTCAGCCAACTAATGAGTTTTCAGAGACTCCAGCAACAAACTCTTCCGGGGGGGGCTGTTGCTTCAGACCAATGCAAACGTTTCACATGATACCAAACACCACAACTACTGTAGGCCGTGCTCAGACTGTGGACTTTTTGTTTTGTTTTGTTTATGAGAACACTCTTGGACTGCAAGTCTGCAGTTGATCCACAAAACGTTCAAGTAAACATCCATGGCAGCTGTGAATCCACAAGAATTCACAAGGCTCTCACCTGACTTACATGCATACACACACACACACACACACACACACACACACACACACACACACACAAAATCCCTTTTACTTCTTTACACAATAGTTGAATAAAAAAATAAATTCGGCAACGTTAATTGTTGTATATGAAGTATTTATACAGTGCATATACGTTTTTTTTTTTTTTAAATCACATCAACTGTCGGAACTGTATTTGTGATTTAACTTTGATATTCATTAATTTCCCCCTCTTTCAGGGGAGTTGCAAGCATAAACATTTAGACCAGTGGTTCTTAACCTTGTTAGAGGTACCAAACCCAACCGGTTCATATGCACATTCACCGAACCCCTCATTAATGAAAAACAAAAATATGACTTTTTACAAATTCAAGACTTAAAAAAAACGCATTTATTAAAAACAGAAAAAAGTGAATAAAATGTCATGCCTTAAGTATAAGTTTTGTTTTTAATTGTGCACAAAATGAGCCAGCCAGTGATGGGCAAGCGGGCGTGTCATAACTACCGGTAATTGACATGTTGAGTCGGGTGTGTCTTAACCTCCATGGCAGAGGCGACCCCTTGAGACCAACTCACCGAACCCCAAGGGTTCGATCGAACCCAGGTTAAGAACCACTGATTTAGACAAATAAATGCCTCTGCTAATAGATGCTCGATACAGCGATTGGAAACATGTTCCTCATATGGATTTAATCACTAAGGGGTTGCGGGAGGGGCAAAGGATTTTCCCTTTTTTTTTTCCCTCCCGCCGACCTGATTCATGAATCAGTCTTAGCACACTCACCTTGAACTCTTGCTGACTGTCCCGACTGAAGCAGTGAGTCATATGTCAAAAATATACCCACCCGTTTCCAGTTTCAAAACGTAAGACACAACACTACCGTGTGACGCGATAAACGCATTGTAAAATGAATCCATTGCCAGCAGCAATCGTTTTTACACCTGCCTGACTGTGAACGTTTTTTCTTTTCTTTTCTTTCTTTCATTTGCTGTCAGTGTAACTGCCGATTTCCCCTTCGTCCGAATGAAATTACTGTCGTACAGTCTCGTTTCACACTCGCCGTCACGCAACTTGATGTCACTTTGTAGCGCTGCTTGAAACGAGGAAGAATTCATTCTTACCGCTTGATTGAGGAGTTGTGTAAAAGTGATTATTGCTACTACTCTGCCCTGATATTCAGATTCAGAAAACCTGTTTTTATTCCTGTGTGTGCAGCATTTTTTTAGATGACCGATGAAGCCTACTCTGATGATAGGATGACCGGTTTCGCCTCTCATCGGAGTAGACTTCATCGGTTCATGCAACAAGGCTTGATTAGGACCGCTGACGTCCTAACTCGGACAACCGGAACAGTCCGGTTGCGATCGATTCAATGCCTTGAGAATAAAATTACCTAGGTGAATGAATCTTCACGAATGAATGAATATTCACGAGCATCGCAGGGGAACATTCCACGATGGGCTCCAGCTTACCCACAACTCTTAACGTGGACAATTGTTATTGACAATGGATGGATAAATATATTTTCACTTTTATACAAGTAGGAATGTGAACCAGAGAGGTTGGAGCTCTGCCTTCCGTTGAAGAAGAAAAACCTTTTAATATGACCGTTTGGATTGAATCTCATCAGAAAGTGCAAGTGGTCGTAAAGTTGTGGTCATTCGAAGGCCCATTTACGGGAAGTTAGGTGCCGGTGTGAAACACAATGTGTGATCACATGTCATGTTCTGTTCGCTGCGTAAGTTAAATGTGGCTCACATCTGTTGCAGTCTGGTAGCCTCCCCCACCTACAACACTCATGCAGTATTTCCTCCTCGATACAGACGTCCCTCCTCTGCATGCGGGCCCTCCCCTCTTTTAGCATTCTCACCTCCACACGCTCCTCGCTGACATTTCAAAGCATCTTCCAAAAAGAGATGAGAGACAAAAGCTTATTTACCTCTGATTCCAATTGTGGTATATTTGTGATTTTGACACCGGGACCTCTTCCAACTCCAGTCCTCGCGCACCCCCTTGGACTTGAATTTTCACTCCCCAGGACTTAACAGTGAAGACACGTCGACATCCAAACGTCAGCAGGTAAGCTTCCCTTACCACTTTTTTTTTTTTTTGCCTCTCAGTGATTTTTTTCCCAATTATCAGGATTCACGTTTTCCTTGAAATAAATCAACTTCATTTTCATAAGATGACAACTTTTTTTGTGTAATATTGCAACTTTTTTTCCCTGCTTGTGTACTGCTTTCTACCCCCTCAAAGATTTTTCACCTGGTAACAGTATGATTCTTGCCATTTATTTATTTATTTTTCGTTATGGCCTCCATTTTTTTGTTGTTGCGCATATTCAACATTAACCTAAATCTTTTGGGTCTACCACATTGCAGCTGGATGGAACCTACAAATATCACACAAGTAAGTTTAGATTGAGGTCCAATCAAGCCTGAGAGAAACGGTGAAAAGTGTGGTCTTTTTCAGGCCTCGCTTGAGTAATAACGTGGCTTAGTTGAGTTTACAACATGAACAAACACATAGTTGGCTCATATGGACGAGGAGTCAAGTGAAGCTTGGCTAGTAGTTATGAAAAGCAGGCCTAGTCTGCTTTAACTGTACTGAAAAAAAAAGCACGCGAACACCAGTTAACACTTAAAATATCCTTAGACAGAAAAGGAAATAGGTTATTCCACAAAGTGACCTTTTTTTTCTTTGGCCTTTGAAGGGGATGAGTACACAGCCGTGGAATCATTTTAGACATCATTTGTCTACAAAACTTTCCAACCACTTACACACACACGCACACAAAAACACGCACGCAAGAACACGCACGCGTAGCCAAACAAGGGTTTATATTAGCATTTGCTGACGATGGGCAGACTCAAATGGCTTCTCCATTATTGAATTTAGATCGGAGAGAGCATCTCTGGCGTGGACCTTAATGGCATTATATGCTTCCTGGCTCTTTGAACACATCTAGAGCAGGCTTGCATAATTTAATACCGAGAAATGTTTTAAGATCTGTGTATAACTTTTAGGAGACCCTCACCTAAAAAAAAAATGTGGATCACAATTAATATTTACAGTAAAATAGTAGCAATAAAATAAAGAATAAGAAACAATGTTGGAGATGATTTGATAGTTAGCAGTACCCATTAGAAGCAGAGTGTGGCTACCAGTGATTGGTGGAGAACCAGGAAGTGAGTAGGATGGAGTACACACTTGAGCATTGAGATGTGATACAAAATGATTACTACATCCGTAAGGGAGAGTTGCTCGTTCTTTGATTTTGATGGGTAGCGTGGGTGTGTAGCTGTTAGCACTTTGGCCTCACCGTTGAAAGGTTCTGGTTTCGAATCTTGCCTCAAGCCCTCCTTTATAGACTTTGGATGTTCTACCAGTGCTTCTGAGGGTTCTCTCGTGGTACGCTAGCTTGGTCCCACATTCCGAACACATGCATGGTAGTTTTAATTTAATTAGAGATTGTGATTGAGTGTGAACTTTTGGTTGTCGCCTTGTGATTGACCAGTCCATTGTGGTCTCCCTTCTGCCCCCCCCCCAAAAAAAAATGACAGAAGAAAAAGGCTTTCATAATTCACCAAACGATTGTGGTTACTTTTTTGGGGTCTTCCTAAGCTTTTTCTAAGGTCTTACAGACATGAGTCATGTAAAAAGAAATATAACGTTCTCACTAAGCAGTCTAATAGGTAGCTATTAATCCGGACACAAGCGTATTTTTAACCAATTTTTAACAACAGGCTTACATAAACTCAAACGGCAGTCTACCACTCCTATTCGTTGAGAAAAGGGACCAGGCCAGCGAGTGAAAAATAAATAAGATACATTAATTAATTTAAAAAAATTAACCCCCGCCCCCCCCAAAAAAATGTATGTAAATTTTCCATGGAAAATAGAAGGGGTGAAAAAATCCTGGAAAAACAAACAAACAAAAACCTTCAAAAATATAAAACTTTTTTTTTTTTACATTTTGAAAAAAAAATATTTTGAATTTGCAAGTGCTCAACCATGAGTATGTGGGGCTCTGAACTGTATTTGGTTTCGATATTGTCTCCCCTGCCCCCCAAAAAAATCCCTGGGGGTAAAATGATCAGGTACAAAATGGACACCTGTGTGTCAAACAACTGGCTTGTTGAGGAGGCCCAAATCCAGAGGGGCCCCAGATTACTGCGTGGAGGATGCCCTGACGCATGTTCACCTGATTTTCCAGAATGCTGGACCCATAGTCATGCCTTGCAGATACAAGTGACCCCATTTTTTAAGATAAAATCTATCTTTCAGATGAGTGATGGCCTTGACTGGCAAGTGCAAAAAAGATGCAAGTGTTGTACGGTGGCAGTCTCAGATAGAATGAGTAAATATTCCTCTCAAAAGAGGCTTCAAGCTGTTTATTGCCTCTTGCAGTTGAAATTTACTGTCAAAAGAGAATCACACGTGTATTTGAAACAAGCCTTTATTCTTCTATCTGGAGGCTAATGCTAACATAAGCAATGGTTAGCAGCTTTGTGTCTGTGCTATCACCATTTCAGCGATGGATATTTGAACACAAGCATTGCAGCAACACATGTAGACAGACAATATTACAGTACTCAGCCATAGGCATGTATCATTTCAATGGAGAAAAATGTTTTTAGATACAAGTGTTATGAGTTACATGTGTATTGAAGAAATGAATTAAACTTGTATTTGGTGCTACTCAGTTATGCTTGCAGACATCTTGGATTATGTAATTATTGTTTTTAGAATATCCTGGCCAGGAAGTGGCACAGATTAAAATCTGGGTAGAGTTTGTATAACAGCTTCCCCTTACTTCATGATTCTCTGACTGTGCATCTCTAATGCTCATAAGCGACTTAAATCGGTGATTGATTCATTTAGTGCTGCGCTGTCCTTAATGTGCTTTGCTCAAGCAAGACTTGCGCGATCAGCCCGGTTGTGAATATATTATTTACTGAAGCTGCAGCGCTCTCTGGGAGTTCATGTAAAGAAGCATTAAGAAGATTAGTCAGGGTTCAAGTCAATGTTCTTCTCAATGAACAGACAAAAAGTCTTCCCAGAAAACTCGGAGCTGCAGTACAGCTGCAAAGTTGGAAAAAGAACGTGGAGGTTAGCAGTCAGAAAGAAAATGAACGTTAGTTCGGTG
This sequence comes from Hippocampus mohnikei, assembly GCA_026261675.1. Classification (NCBI taxonomy): domain Eukaryota; kingdom Metazoa; phylum Chordata; class Actinopteri; order Syngnathiformes; family Syngnathidae; genus Hippocampus; species Hippocampus mohnikei. Next base: position 625,574 of record JAKGUB010000677.1, on the reverse strand, counting down.
GAATCAAATGTAGAAGAAGCAAATGTTAATTCCACTACATATTTTTGTTTGTTTTTTTTATTGAAAGAAAGAATTTGATAAAAGTACTGTATTATCGAAAAATAATGGAATTTAAAAATGGATTTGTTTACTTCCTGATTCATTCACACTTACAGCAATTCAATAATTTTCCTCTTTGCACGTACCAAGGCCCAACGTGTTTGTCCATGAATGTCTTTTCTTATGGCCTTTCTGTAATCTTTCCATTTGTTTAATATGCAGTTCATCCCACAGTTTGAGATAAGTGTACTTTTACATGTCGGATGTGTATCACCTACTCAATGTATCTTAAAATGTCACAAAAGTGGTATCGATGCACGAGGGGAAAACTTTTTCATGCCAGTTAAACATCAAACCAAAGACGATGACACATGTATTTAAAACAACCACATAACCAGGCCTTAAAGTCTACTAGCTCAACACGTAACGGCAAATGCCATAGATGGGCTAACGAGTCGTACAGATGGCCTTAATTAAGGAACGGATATTTGAGCACAAATGCTGCAGCAACACATGTAGATGGATTTATACAGCATAACACAACTAATAGGCACACTTTGTTTTTCCTCTGCCAAAAAAAAGCAAACCTCTTATTTATTTATTTATTGATTTATTTGGTTTGAATATATTAGTGTCAGACCAAGTCACAGCAGCAGAAGTTGCAATGAATTCATCATGATGCCCAAATTGCGTAACTCTTTCCATTTTATTGAAATATCTCAGTGCTGTGTGTTTTAAATCACTCCAATAGCATCAAGTGCTATTTTCCTGACTAAAAAAACACTTTTGTTGTTGTTGCTGGAACGGATTAATGGCATCGCCATCTCATGGCGCCTCTTCACATTCCTAGTGTGATTCTGGCTATCCATCCATTTTCTAATCGGCTTATCCTCACGAGGGTCGGGTACGTGCTGGAATCTATCCCAGCTGTCTTCGGATACACCCTGAGTTGCTTGTCAGCCAATCGCAGGTGATTCTGACTAATTGTGTGTTGTTTGTTTTTTTTAACTTTCACCCCAGCAATCATGAACGCGACCGGTACGGAAATCCGGACGACAGTGTGCGTTAAGATCGGTGACAGCATCATTAGCGACCTCCTGATGAGCGTCTACATCCTGGCCTTTATCTTCGGCTTGATCTTCAACATCCTCACCCTGGGCCCCATTTTGCAACAAGTGCGCAGGCAAAACGTCCTGGGCATCTTCTTGCTCAGCCTGTTGCTCTCCGACATCCTTTTCATCTTCACCATGCCCCTCTGGATCAACTACTACCGCCAGAACCATCACTGGCAGCTGGGCGTCATGTCGTGCAGCGTGGCCGGCTTCTTCTACTACTCCAACATGTACATCAGCATCTACCTGCTGTGCTGCATCTCGGTGGACCGCTGCCTGGTGGTCACGTACCCCTTGCGCTCCAAAACCCACCGGACGTCGTGCTACGCCTGGGCTCAGTGCGTCAGCATCTACGCGGTGGTCATAGTGCTGCACGTCATGGTGCTGTTCAACGACAACCTCCCCGACGCCCACGACAGCCGAGACGACCGCTGTTACGAGACCTACCCCATGGAGAAACCCGTGGCCCTGTTCAACCTGCTCCGGGTGGGCATCGGCTTCTTGCTCCCCCTGCTGGTGCTGGCCGTCAGCTACTGGAGGGTGCTGGCGACGGTGGGCCAGAGTCCCGGCCTGAGCGCCCAGGTCAAGAGAAAGGTGCGCCTGCTGTCTTTCGGGGTGATCGGGATCTTCTCCGTTTGCTTCGCGCCGTACCACATCCTGCTGCTCACGCGCTCGCTCATGTTCTACACGCGGTCGCTCGAGAGCTACTGCGAGTTTGAGCAGCGGGTGCACTTCGCCTTCTCGTGTACGCTCGCCTTGTCCAGCCTGAACTGCGTGGTGGACCCCGTGCTCTACGTGCTGGTCAGCAATGGAATTCGGGAGGAGGTGAAAGTGTGCTGCAAAAGGAACAAAACCACGCGGATGAACGAGCGCGCACCTTCCAGACACAACACGGCAAAGTTGAATAATCAGCTAATATGAACGTCCCCTTTGATATTCTTCTCACTCGGTTCTCCAGGATGAGACAATCGGATCCGTTGAGAGTGACGCATTGCCATATTTGTGCAACCCCCTCGCCACCTCCTTCATATTCTGCTCACTCTAGATGAGGAGGCAGATAAGACCAGTATGACCGTCCACAAGTTTTATGAAGCTGTTATCCATCACAGGGATTCTCCAACCTTGTAGGTCCAGGGACCACTTACAGGGAGACATTGTTCCAAGGACTGAAAGCTTCGGAATGGAGGGTATTCGGTGGCCCACTGTGAACAGAAATGTAATAATGGCAACTACAGTACTCATCTATGGAGCACATAAATGTTCAGTTTCGCTCTATCAGAGCCGCTGACGTGCACCCGACCATGCACAGTGCACGGGTGATGTCCTGCCTCCCTGTTTCTTTGTGTAGCAGGAAGCCAAAGCGAAACGAAGTTGGTCCCCCACGCAAAACAACAACAACAAACTCCATCTCCACAGTATGGAATTGGTTTGTGTTTTCCTCAGAGGACAAGTTATTTGCAAAGTTTGCCGAGACTCCATTCGGATGTCGGATAGCAACACGACAAACCTATTTCATCACTTGCGGGAAGAGCATCCGAAACTACGCCGATAGCCAAACAAAACGGCGATCGCCAGAGGATTGCAGCCGCTAGCTCCAAGCTAATACAGCCTACAGTAACACAGTCATTTAACAAGGGCGCTCCGTATGAACAAAAAAAAAAAAAAAGGAAGCGGTGGAAAGACGTAACTGAGGCAGTGACTTATTATCTCGTTCAAGATATTTTCCACAGTAGAGACATTCCACGTCTCTACTCTGAATGCCATGATAAGATTGAACGGCAAATTCAGTCCGTCCGGTTTGGAACAAATTGTAACAAAAGATTCATGTGTTGTTGTTCATTGCCTTTTATGTTTACGTTCATTGCATTTTTTTAAAAAGAATTGCACTATTTAAATTAAAACCCGTTCAGAGAGCTTATTTGGCTTAAAATGTCTTTTTTTTTTTTAGGGTTTTACATACATTTTAAATATCTTTTATATGAGGTGGACAATGGTCAGTAATATGCAAATTAGTGTAAAAAAGAATGATGGTCAAATCATGATTTTACTTTAAAAAAAAATCATGATAAGATCTTTTTGCCATATCGCCCACCCCTAGATAAAAGTAACCCATGCTGGCCAAAATAGCTGAGACCAGCACTGGGTCCCAAAGGGACAGATGCGATGCTGGGTCTTCAAAAATGTTCCTCCAAAAAAGGGTTTAAAACTACATGCACTGATGAGTTACAGCTACCAAGTAAAAGGTTACCGGGTAATCGGTATAACTGTGGTTAAAAATAGGACAAATGTTATGACCAACATGTTCGAAGAAGAAGAAGCAACTTTCAGAAGTTACCAATGAGTCACTCGCACGGAATGTAATTGAATGAAAATGAACGCCTGACGGCCTTTTCGCCCGACTCATTTTGCTTCCAATAGATGGGAGAATATGCATGTAGTTTTGTGTAAAATGTGACGTAATGCTGATGTACAATCTTAGATAACAGAGAAATGTTGACAATACGACCCAATATTTTATGGGAAATGTAATTTTAAAAAGTAGAACAATAAAAATAGAAATTGTATAGGAGAAAAAAAAAGTTATTGGTCTTCTTTTGGGGTGTTTTGTATTGTTTGTTTTTAGTTTTTCATCAAACCCCAAAAAGTAACGGGGCCACAACCAAACAAGAGAAAAATTGATGACATGCTGAAATAACATGTTTCGTTTGTATTCGATGCTTTATTTCACAGGTGTCAAACTCAAGGCCCGGGGGCCAGATCTGGCCCTCCACATCATTTTATGTGGCCCGCCAAAGCAAATCAAAGATGACAACTTCCATGATGTTTGCTAAAATGTGTTCAAAAATTTCAAATTCTCATATGTAATAAAAAAAGAGATATTGTCAGCATTTCTTGTTAGCAAACCCCTCATTGCAGTTACTTAAACAATAGTTGAATCAACCATTTTCCTTGACTTATTAATAGGGTTTCACAATCACAACAGCCCTCCAAGGGAAACGCTAACTACAATGTGGCCCGCGACAAAATTGAGTTTGACACCCGTGCTTTATTTTAAAAATCTATTTCAGTATTAACAGTTGCTAGTGTTTTACATGACAGTACAGTACAAGGAGCAGGACCTACACGCAAGACGTAGAGAGTTTGAACAGAAAAATCATATTGTTTAATAATGGGTTGAGTTCACCCACAGCATGAGCGATCAGCCTTGCAGGCTACGGCATCAACAAAGGAGCGAGGCAAAATGCAAGGTCGATAATCAAACAGGAACTAAGCTCGCTTTAAGTCACTGGTAAGGACAAGGAAGGATGGAAAGTGACCAAATGTTCCAGCGAACTGATAATGAGACAGAATGTCGTGCAAGATTGAAATGCATGATGTAATCAGGAAGAATGAGGCACAGGTGAGGGAGGGCACAATCAGGAACGGGCTGAGCTCAAGACACACACACGCACATTGTTGACGGAGAACTTCAAAAAGATGACAGAAAAAGAACTTGTAAGTGCAATATAATTAGCACATTTCATTTTGTAATCTTTCTTATATTATTTTGGAGTTAGGTATTGACTTAAAAGAAAAAAGAAAGAAATAATATCCCCTGATTAAAAAAAAAAAAATTTTTAAAAGAGTCTTCACAAATGCTACTCTATATTACAAATCCATTACGTAGTGCACACAGGGTTGAATGTGGTACAGTCATGTGACTCCATCAATAAGTACTTCTGAGCCATCCTCTAGGGCTGGGCTAAAAGTATGTTATTGACAAACTATTCTGAGACAAACAAATCATAAAAACCTCCAGTGACTGTGAGCAGCAGCCTCCATGATGGACTCATTTTCTTAGACTTCTTGTCTGGCCCACAATAGTAAACACTATGCTCAAGCATAATTGTCCATTAGTGCACTCTGGCTGTGTCTGGTATGTAACATCTGGTTATTGACATCAGCTATCACCTACTTTAAGTGATCTATAATACTTTTATGATGGGCAGGTCTGTTGTTTGCACTTGTTCAATGTTAACACACAAAATTTGCTCCGCAAAGAAAAAAAAAGTAATAATAATTGTGTGTGTGTGTGTGTGTGTGTGTGTGTGTGTGTGTGTGTGTATATATGTGTGTATAAATCTCCAGACATGATGTTACAACTTGGATAATTTGTCGACGTTGAGTACGTATTTAACAGTTTGTATTGCTCAACCAGTGTCACTGTTCACAGACACCAGTGGTCAATAGAGGGCGCTAGATTGCCGCCCGACCACTGGCGGTGCTCTCCACTTTACTTTCCTTCAAGGCAATAAGTTCATCAAAATCTTGACCATCAAATACTAATATTACGAAATGAATGTATATGTTTTTTTTTCTCATGAGCAGGATAAGTAGCTTGCTGTTGTAATGTGAATAAAGTTACTTTGTTCATCACTGATCATCGATGATGACGCATTTCAGGTCTGCGGCGGCGCAGAAATCTTTACTCATTGAGTCTAGTTAAGTTTGATGCGCGTAGTGGTTCCTTGATTTTCTTTAGAGATCTTCAGGGAAGTCAGTCATAGCCTGTGGGCTAAACACTTTTAACAGTATGCAGTACTTAATTACTTTGGACATTATTGCAGGTCATTGTCAATCAACTCAGCTCAAGTACCAACAAGAAAAATAAAAGTACATACAACTTTGTCAAGAAAGCTCATTTTATTTTACTGTTACAGACAACGTAAATCAAAACAATCTGAAATTGAATTAAAATAATGCAATATATCAACTCAAATGAGGATAAAGCCATAATAACAATTTAAGCAAGATTAGGATATGAACCCAAATGAGGACTATAAGAATAGCACTATATTAAAGGCGTTCACTATATACTGTATATCACTATTGAGGCTTCACGTGGCTTATGTTCACACTGTTCATTCTCAATGCCAAATTACATCATTGTCATAATTTGTTATGAGCATATTGTACTGATATTTTTTTTAACCTTTGTAGTGGTATAAGTCATGTGATGAGTACATTTGTACCAGAGACGTGCGGTGAGATTCAAGACTGGTGAGGCACTCCTGCCTGGGGTAGAAAAATATGACTTTTCCCGACTCCCTTCGTTTGAAGCAAACCTGGTAGCTCTGGCGTCGCTCTCCCAGTATTTATGATTTCCTACTTTGTTCGAAAGTCCAGCTTTGAGAAATTTCTTAGATTAGAAATTAAATCCTCCATTTTCAGGGCGAGAAATGACAGCTTGTGCAGTCACACAGCACACTTGTTGTTGACATTTTGCACACGGGTTCACCGTGACCTGGCTGGTGGCAGGCTGCTCACTGTCGCCACCTTCCTTGAGGCAGAGGTACTGGCTGCCTCAAGGCAAGCATCTTCCCTGCGGATTTATATCATATTGGCTGTCCATGCCTTCCCTCTCGTCTCCGAAGGAGACTCCATTTATTTAAGCAGGAAATACAGAATCTTCTGTGATTTTTGTACTCTAAAATGGTCAAAATACATTCAGAACCAAACCAAAATCATAGTCCAGAGGACAAATATTAATACTTGTGTTATTTTATTTGTTTTTCGTCTTATGATGATAGGGGAGGCATAGCACGTCACTAATTTAGTAGTGTCAAGCATCTCACTAAAAACAAGTGACCATTGACTTCATATAATACATTTTCAGTCCCATTTTGGACTGTTTGAAAGTGTCGAGGGTTCTCAGGTTGCCGGCTCGAATCTTGACTCCAAGCTTTCTGTGTGGTTTTTGCATGACTCTTCGCAAGCTTTCTTGTGTTTTCTCTTCTTTGGCTTCCTTGTACACTCTTTATACGTGCATATTATGTTCTTCGTCTGCTCTAAATCCTAACTGGGCAAACTTTTGTGCTCAAGGGCAACATTTGATTTATTACGAAATACAAAACCTTCTTTGTGAGAATCAATGTCAGGCATAGACGCCACAAAAGAATGTGAGGAGTAAATCTGATTTGAGGCGCGCTAAATGCAGTCTCAAGGTTTACTTAGGATGAATAAGCTTGACTGGCCGGCTGCCAGGCAACAGACAGCGTCCCTTTGTGAAGAGACAACATTGATGCAAAACTGAAGTGCTGACCACTTGACATGATGTGTCACGACTTTGGACACAGTGTAGCATTGAGCAGCAGATGAAATAAATGCTTTCTGTGGATTTAAAAAAAAAAGTCTGCATACCCCTGTTCAAAAGCCAGGTAAATCATTTCAAAAAGTTACCACTCTTAATTGTGACCCATAAATGTTACATTTCAAATGAAATATTTTCAAGACGGCAAGTAAAAAAAAAAACAAAACCTTCGACGATATGGTTGCAAAAGTGTAAGTAATTGGTATTGAAAAATATCGTCATGCATTTTAAGATTAAACGAGATTTATAAAGAAAGGAATTTTAAAAATATTTACACATGTGCATATAAAATCTAAATTCAATCCCTGCCTACACTTTACAAACTAAAGAGAAAACAGTGTACACCCTAGTGGGCAATCCATGGATTGCATTTTCTTAAAAATATTAATTCCATATGTTTTATGCATTTTTTCACTTTTAAATTAGGCTGCGGGCCTGATCGAACCTCCTCAGGGGCCGGTTCCAGCCTACGGGCCGTATTTTTGACACCCCTGCTCTAAATCGTCCCGAGGTGTGATTGCGCGCGAATGGTTGTTCGTCAATCTGTGCCCTACGATGGGCTGGCGACCACTTCAGGGTGTGTCCCCGCCTACTGTCCGGAGGCAGCTGGGATAGGCTCCAGCACGCCCCACGACCCTTGTGAGGAAAAGCGGATTTGTAAATGGGTGGATGGATGGATAAATGGATGGACTTATATCCACTGCCTTACTTTATTTTCATTAACTTTGCAATCAGGCTGATAATCACATAGTTGCGAAAGATAGGAAAAAAAAAAGAAATTCCATATACTGTACATGAGAATATAATACAGCCGTACAGCCATTTCTTCATAATACATCACTGACAAGTACAGCTGGTCTCGTAGACGTTTTGTGGCCTATGCATGCCTGTGCGATCACACATGCTGTTGGTTATTTTTACCACCCTCAAAAATATACACATTTTTCCAAATTGCATTGCAAGCCAAGGTAGCTTTATTTATACGGCATGTTTCATGCACAAGGCCACTCAAGTAAGCAAAGACACAACACCTAAGAGCATTTACAAACACAACAGTTAACGACATTCAGAGGGAAAGCAGAGAAAACAAAAGTATCTTTCCAAAATTAGCAGTACATTGACAAGATTGAAACATATTAACCGAAAACATTTAAAAGAATTAAGAGTGGGTTTCTAAAGTAGCAACAAGAAAAAAAAATAGAAGACCTTAATCAAAAGTATAGGGGGGAAAATAGTTTTTAAACTGGATTCATAAGCATTTACACGCAGGGCTGATTTATACATCTTATTCAATTTGTGTGCGGCATAACAGCTAAATGCAGCGTCACCATGACTGAACAAAAGGGGTCCAAGGACTGACCCTTGAGGGACCCAACACGTCATGGCCATTCGATCAGATTCAGAACTTCCAATGGTGACAAAGTATCTGCTTTCCTCTCAGTGGGGCTTGAATCATTTTAGGACTGTTCCAGTCGATCCCATTCACGTTTCCAACCTGTTCAACAGTATGTTATGATCACTTGTATCAAATGACGCACTGAAATTGATTAAGAATGATACCGACACATTCCCTGCATTCCTTGCCAATCTTGGTTAAAAAAGCTCGGTTTTGAGATGCCTATAATTTGCTAACGAAGAGACAACCAGCGTACGCTTGTTTTAGAAGGAGCTCGCTGGCGGCGGCTTGCCGGGGGTTAGGAAACTCGCCTGACTGAAGTGAGAAGTTGATTACCGTATCTACTCTAACTCGGTTTGATTTCATTTCGACTTAATTATGAGTCAAGAGAGCTGTTGTACGGGTTAAAAGTCACAATCATGGTGGAACAAAGTTGTAATTTATCTTGGTGTCATTTTTCGTATGACAAAAAAAAAAGGCATTTGAACAGGAGTGTGTCGACTTTTTTTTTTTTTTTTTAATCAATAGCGTCAAGACCTTTCAGTACACGCAAACATGATTAGAATTCAAGTCACATTGTCACCATGTCTAAGTGTGCTGCCCGGCTTGTGATAAACAAACTGAGCACTTAATTTTGTTCGACACCATCATTTATGCCAGTGCTCCTCTCGCCAGTTTATGATCACCGCCACCGCGCATAATACAAATTAGAATGAAACATCAGCGCTACAAATAATTAGTACATTTATTCAGCCATTTCCCACAGTGTTTGTCCTCATTTGAGTTGTGCGTGAGCTGCAGCCTATAATTTGCATGCTCTCCCGGTGGTTACGGCCACATTCCAACGTTCAAACCCAGAACCCGAGAGCTATAGGGCAGACGTTACTCACCACTGTTCACCGAAATGCCAATAAATCCATCCAACAATTTTCTTTCCTGCTCTACTGGTATCCCAGTTGACTGGGTTAGAAAATGGCTACACACTAGCCGGATCCTAGTCAGTCACAAGTCATAGAAAGAGTCCACAAAGTCAAATCAGGTTTTGACATGCATGCAGTCATGCGTAGTATGTGTCATACAATGAATGTGCTTGTTACCCCTGATAACTATCACTCTGGACGATACAAATAAATGCATTGCATGAAATAAGCCACAATTGTTGGGGATTTTTTTTTTTTTTGGTGTTGTAAACCAAGAGGGATGTACATTTTGGAATTATATTACAATACACTACTCTTGCTGTCTCTCATTATATGTGTTTGTATTATTTCAAAGTGTATTCAAAGACCTTTGAAAAAAAAAACAATGTGCTGTAAATGCAATCAAAACATCTTTTGGTAATATTCAAAAGTGTCATTTTGCTCATGTCGGAGGTGATCTGGAACCAAAACCCCGCAATGGAAGAGGGGAGGATGACTGCACTTCACATTTTAGCTGAGGCACTGTCCACGGAATGTATCTTGGTTGTTCACGGCGGGAAGTGGATGAGCCGGTGGGAGGCAGCAGAGCAGGTTGTTGTGAGTTTTGGTAGTTTTTCCTTGCTCACAGTGGTTTTCATGTGGGATCTTTTTACTCATGTACTGCCGTCAGATCATATTTAACAAACATCAGAAGTGATTTTTTTTTTTAAACCTGCAAACTCCCCTTTATGTTTGTATCAATACGTAGCTCAATCTAAATGCACACATAAAGGGTGAAGTTAAACCGTGTCGCTGAGTGAACCATAACAAATGTGGGGATGAATAACAGAGCTGAGTGGAATGTCTTTTTTTTTTTTGTCCATGATTTTAATCTAACTGCAGTAAGCCCGCCTGTGTGAAGTCACGCATTTCCTCTCCAGGGGGTACGCAAGTTTCGATCACAATGTCCATGTAGGGCAGAGCGCTTTCATGCTGGCCTTTGTGCGGATTGTCTCTCCGAAGTCGTTTCCAAGAATGATCATGTGGATCTTTTTCAAAGTCAAATGTAAAAATGTTTTGGTGGGGGGAGAGAAATTCCAAGTAGGTTTATGGTAAACGAGTTTCCATGATACAGATGGATGGACAATGATCAGATCCTAGACAAGGACCTCTGCACCATCCTTTGGCTGTGACAAGGGCACAGGTAGCCCCTCAGATGTTTGCGTACTTTGCTGTGCAGCGAGGCGTAGATGAAGGGATTGTAGCAAGCCGAGCTCATTGCCACTAAATGACAGCACACTTGTAAGACGTTAATGTAGCGCTTGCCGATGATGTCGCAGTCTGGGTCCAGGTCCAACAGCAGGTTCAGAACCTTCAAATGACATGAGGACTTAAGAAACATGCAGGATACTGCATTTGTAGTACTCAACACGCAATACTTTGTGGTAACATGGAAAAAAAGGCAAATTACCTCACAAACACATGTCTAGTGCTGGGTAACTTACATTTCTCTGAATGATCAAAATTAATTTACAATGTAACGTGTTTGAAAAGATGTAAGAAGCTATTAAAAAATCATTTTGATAACGTAAGATGATGTGAAAAACTATTTCAATGGAAAGTAGTCAATACGTTACGACCTGAATTAAGTAACTAGTTACCTTCAATTGACAGCAACTGTTAATGTACACCGAATGATATTTTGGAAGTAACACTACCAAAACATGCATCCATATTCGATGCGATGTATCCTGTTCTGGGTCACATTAGGGGAACTTCTGACTGAAATTAAACTGAGTGACGGACACAGTCGAGCAGTATGAAAGTCAGCTTAGTAAAGAACAAAAAAGCTAGAAACATTTTCTTCCAGAGTGAATGAAGAGAGTTGTTTTTGGATGTTGGAGATCTTACATTGGCCAAAACACGATATTTTGTGCGTCTTGTGTGATTTGTCAAATTTCTCCAAAACATGAGCAATATTGAGAAACTCTGGCAGTGAATGGGTTAATTTCCTTGGTGTAGGGCACGTGTGTCAAACTGAAGGCCCGGGGGCCAGATGCGGCCCGCCGGGTCATTTTATGTGGCCCGTGAAAGCAAATCTCGTGTGGGAACTTGCTCAAATCTCTTCCGAAATGTCAAATTATCATGTGCAGTAAATAACTTTGAGATTTTGCACTCATTTTGTTACCCTGTTTACCCTCACTTGAACAAACTACCGTATTTCAATCGATTTGACTGATTTCAAAACTAGTCATCTATTCATTTGTTGTTTAAAAAATAATAATTTTGTGGTTTCACTTTCGAAGACGTAACTCCTAATCGGCCTGCGACTAAAATGACTTCGACACCCTTGGTCTAGGGTATGGTGTCAAACTCGAGGGCCGCCTTGATGCACGTTTGCACCTCTCCCTGTTGGAACACACCCGATTATAATGATCAGCTCATCAGCAAGCTCTGCGGGACCCTCATCGCGATCCTGATCATTTCACTCCGTTGTGTCGCAGCCGGGAGAGATGGAGAACATGCAAGAGCACGGCCCTCGAGGACCGGGTTCGACACGCGTGGTTTCGGGCGTGCAACTCAAATATACATCTTATGAGGTCAAGTTAAACTCAAGTATTAACCAGTAGCAAACCTGCTTATCTTATGAAATTGAATCGTATGGGAGATTCTCAACATAATATGGTGATCCGTATTTGACTGTATAAAATCCTGCAGGGTTACTTCTTAAAGTGGTAGTTTGGGCAGTTTGTTTCCTAAGCCCCCGGGTGTTTTTCATTACCCATTTGGCACAAATTGCGCTTGAAAAAGGCATGCCTGCCTTCCCGTTTCCACTGATGATCGACTCTTTTGCATGGCTCATTGTGGATCTAATAGCGGAATGGTGAGTATCATGAGCTTCTCTTCTAATATTGTCTAGAAAGCTCATCTTTTCATGCACACTTAATCCAGTGTGTGCATTTCGGAGCCGTAATATGTCTCCAAATGGGCTCCGTGAAGCATAAAAAAGTCGAGTCCATATGATAGGTTAATGGAGTCACTTTTTGGACATTATCTCACCTGCAAAGGCAGCCAACACAGTGCAAATGCAAGCACTGAGGCCACCAGTAAAGTGAAGGTCTTTCTCCGCTTTTGCTTCCAGTGCTGTCCCCTGCTCGCCTGCTCCCCGGGCACGGAATAGCGTGTCAGACTGATGCTGATGGCACAGTACGAGATGCTCACGGACAGCAGCGGGATCATGTAAGAGGCGATTAGGATGAAGCAGGAGTAGAGCAGTCGTAGGTTGCCGCTTGCCGGCCAGAATTCTTCGCAAACAACCAGCTCGATGCCGCTCGGCCGGAGGTCCAAGTAGCGCGTGTAGAAGGACGGAGGAGCGGCTAAGGCCAGAGATAAAAGCCACACGACCAGCGTCACTGCTCCGCAACCCCACAAAGAGATCCTTCGACGCACTGGGTGAGCTGAATGAAACAAAGTTAAACATTTTTCACTATTTCGGTTAGCCAGCACGCCCAAAAAGCCAGTAGAATAGCGCTGTCAGCCAACCCACAATAAATAAATAAATAATAGGCACCAGGCCGCTTTCTGTTCGATTGCTTTTAAAAAATGAAATGCTTTATTGGCCTTTGAAAAAAAAACACTCAAGAAAATGAATACCCCAACAAAGTCCTACAATGTATCTTAATTTACCACAGTGGTTCCAGAAAAATGTGCTTGTGCTGCGCTGATTGGCCTTGCATTGCAGGGGGCGTGGCTTATTAAAAGCAGAACTGAGACCAGTGGGGCGCTGGCAAGACACCTCCAGGCATGATTTGCAATAATTTGTCTCACCTAGTACAACGTATCGATCCACCGCGATAGCTGTGAGGGAGAGCACCGATGCAAACACCGTGGCGCATTGCACCAGGGGCACCAAATGACACAGGGGTCTCCCAAAAGCCCAGCCGTGGCTGTCGAAGGCATAGGACATGGTCAACGGCACACAGCTCAAACACATCAGCAGGTCTCCAGCGGCCAGGTTACCGATGAAAAAGTTGGTGGCGTTGTGGAGCTTCTTGTCCACCAAGATGCAAGTCAAAAGGAAGGAGTTCCCCACGGCGGCTATGACCACCACCAGGCAGTAGAGAGGCATGAAGAGAAGTTTGAAACGAAGCAGTAGCTCCATGCCAATGAAAATTTCCACCGGGTCACTTTGGTTGAGTGCTTGACTTTTGTCCCCTGCCAGTCTGTCTTGTTGCGTTTGGTGGCTGGTGTTGACGCTCGCACCAAAGTCTTCTTTGATGAGGATGTCCATGCTTGCCTCTGGAGAAGCAGGACAAAACATCCATCATAAATCAATTGATGACAGTGTGGTTGTTTACACGTCTATTTTCTTTAAGCAGGTGTCAAAGTGAAGGCGGGCAGAGGCCTTCTCGACATTTGTGTGATCCAATTCAGCAAATGAACCGCGTCTTACTTTATGTGGATTTCATTCTCAATGGATTCGTTATTCTTCACTTTGGTCGAAAATCTGTCTGATTTTTTCTTTTTTTTCACTAATGTCACACACTTTAGTGACATTTCAAGCCGACACGCCTCTAAAGTAGCAGAGCATGATTCCTCATGGCAAGGTTTTCACTGAATGTTTGTCTGGGATCATTGACATCTTATTTTCCTGTCACACTTTGAGCCAGCAAGCAGCAGGCCATGAACGAGCCTTTTTCTTGAAATAGCGGTTCAAGGCCAATCAATCCTACCACAGCATGATTTAGGGGTGCCCACGCATCCAAGGCGGGTGGCATGAAATATATCGGGTCTAACAGTCTTGCTATCACACTGCATGTTGTCTGCTTTTTGTTGTTGTTGTTGTTAAGAGTCAGACTGTAAAAAATAATATATATATTTTTAAACAGTTACAAGTGATTATGTGTAAAAAGGCGTAATGTTGGTGCTGACCTCCGGAGCTGAGCGTGCTTCTTCTCAGGTGACAATTACATGAAGCAAAAAGGTTGAGTAAAGGACAGATGCTCGTTAGTTATCGATCTTCCCTGGAGGAAGTGGCAGCACTCTTCATTATTGAGGAAATCTAGTTTAATCTTTCAAAAAGAAAGATGGATGTTTTATTTATTTATTTGAAACACTTATCGAATCAAATTGTCAAATGTGGACTTTTTTATTTTTTTTTTGATGAATTGATCATAATTAGTTTTGTTCCACAAGCAGTGCGCCATAGTGGCGTCGTTGTTCCTGCTTTTCACTCTTTGAATGTCTTGGCCAAGCACTCATTTAGCATGCATTCGAAGCTCATCGTGAGAGAAATTCACGCAAGAGGCACTTAATGTTGAAGAAATTGCAATGCAAAGATGGGATTCCCCCCATCATATCTACGCCGAATGAATAGATTCAGGAGATAATGTATGCTGAATATTTGCTTGATAGATCAGTCTTGCAAATTCCTTTCAAGTTATGTGGAAATGTGCTCCTTTTTCTGCACAGTCAATTACCAGTCCCATGGATAATTTTCCAACCAATTAGTTCTATCTGGTCTCCAGCCCACTTGCAAGATGGTGGCTTTCAACTCCATCTGTCTGTGTGTGTGTATATATATATATATATATATATATATATATATATATATATATATATATATATATATATATATATATATATATATATATATATATATATATATATATATTATTTTGACTTAATTTTGAATGCAAAAAAATTCAGTCCAACACAAATCTGTTTGAATTTGATGCCTTTCCATAGGATGGTGTTTGGAAATGTATCTAATGACAATGAATGTATTCATACGATGACAAATCACATAAATGGGGCACAGCAGACTAATTTCATGCATCCTCTTCTTGAGCAATGGGGAAAGCCAAACCATGGACTTGTAAAGACAATATGTAGTTTCCTCAAGTGCATTTGAAATATCTTTTATATGTTTGCCTTGTTTTAATCCTCTTTTGAGCAGGATATGCCTCATTATTACATTTTTGAATTTCAGACCAACATTTAAATGCATTTAAACATTTAAATAAATAAATTGACATCTATATTGCAAAAAGAGAAATAAAATGAATGACTTACTGTAGCCGATTAGAGATGCAGAGAAAGCCCTCTATGCATAGGCAAATGATGTTTTATTCTTCTTCCTCGACTCTTTTATTCAAATACAGAGTAATAGTCATTTAACAAGAAAAATACAAATAAACAAAGAAAAAAACCCTGCAGATATAGTAATGCACTTATGCACCCGCAGTGAAGGGCAGTCAGTCAGTCAGGAGGACTCACTGAGAGTGAGTGAGTGAGTGAGTGAGGGAGCGAGGAAGGACCAAAACGCAACCCACGTAACCTCTCTCATCTCGAAAGAAGAGAGGAGAGGTCTATCTGCTCCCCTCCCGTCTTGAAACGCAGGAGCAAATCAATGAAGTGTCAAGTCTTTAAAATGACCAAGTCCTGCCCACTCTTATTTGGCATTGTGTGGAAAGGCTACCTGCTGTGCTGGTACAAGTCATCTTCCTTCTAGTGGATGAATAAATGTTAATTTTTATCTCCAAGGCGTTTAAAAAAAAAAAAAAAAAAGGGCAGAGGTACAGGGAACCGGCCTTCCTGTGTGGAGTTTGCATAATCTCCCTGTGCCTGCGTGGGTTTTCTCCAGGTACTGCGGTTTCCTCCCACATTCGCAAAATATGCATGGCACGTTGATTGAGCACTCAAAATTGTCCGGAGGTGTGAGTGTGAGTGCGGATGGTTGTTCGTCTGTGTGTGACCTATGATCGGCTGGCAACCAGTTCAAGGTGTACCACGCCGACTGCCCAAAAACAGCTAGGATAGGCTCCGGCATGCCCAGCGACCCTTGTGAGGATATGCGGATCAGAAAATGGATGGATGGGTAGATGTTCAACCAATGCATATCATTTTGTCCAAATGTTGCTAGCTTATGCTAACATATAATGCAATTGTGTCAAGCAAATTTGCATAGACGCTACAATAATTAAAAGCCTTCAAACTAATTATGTCATAATCTGGTTAAAATGGTCGCCTGTAAATGACGGGGCACATTTAGACAAAAAACAAGCAACTTACTGCGAATGACTTGCAAACGGTTCATGATGAAGACGGCTGGGATAGGCTCCAGCATGCCCGCGACCCTCGTGGTGATAGGCAGTTCAGATATTGGATGGACAAACAATTTTCACTGAACCGTTCATAGTAATTCGTTCACCTAAAATATTTGTTTTATTTGAGGAAATTGAAAGACAGTTGCAAACAATGCCAAATGCAAACAGTAGGACCAGAGCCAGGATTTGAACCTCTTAAGTGTGAAGTAGACGTACTAACCTGTGTATAGCACGCTGCTTTGTAATATCGGGAACAAAAAGCTTCTCTGGGATTGTCATGGCAGCACTCTTATTACCGAATGTAATTGGTCCATAATATTGGCGGACCAGACAGCACACCTATCATGCTGTGTTACCGGCAGGCTATGATAGCACCCCTGTTCAGAGTTGTTTGCAGTGCCCGTACAGACTGCAAAAAGGCTACCTAATGAAAACACGACACCTGCGAGAGCTCAAAAGGAACAGCGATTCCTTTCGTTAATATTTACAATAAAACATTCTTATTTGATCTGACTCCAAGTCTGAACCCTAACATTCTGAAAGTGTGTCCAGTTTCAACAACCCCTTGAAAAAAGATTAGTCTCTTCTCTTCACAGCATTTCTTTTCAATTTATTTGCCCTTTTTGCTGTCAGTGGTCTCCTTGTCTGAACTATTACAGGGAGTGCGATAAAGGTCTGCCGCTCAAAGTCTCAACTGTTCTCCTTTGCAGCCATTATACGCCCTGGTCCAAATGGGGGAATCAATTCGGTGCAGATAGAGCGCTCAATAGTAAGTGCCATCCAGGTGCGACCATGGATGCTCATAGGCACATGAGGGGCCAAATGACCAAGCAGTGCAAATTGATTGAGATATCTCAGAATTCTGAGGGGACAGCATTTTGCAACGAGTGAAGCAAAACTGAATTTGCGGCACTAGTGAATGAATTAACAAGTTTTTAATCTGTTTAATTCAGTCTAGTCTAGTTGTGTACATGGGCATGGTCATTCGTGAGAGTCGAAGCTTACCTACTTCAATAATCGAAAGCATGGTAGGTCCACCTCCATACATATATTCAATCATAAACACACTTTTTATTACCGGTAGATTATTTCACTGGAGGCGGCACGGTAGTCGACTGGTGAGCATGTGTGCCTCACGGTGCAGAGGTGGAGGGTTTGAGTATTCTTCCCGTGCCTGCGTGGATTTTCTCCGGGTACTCCGGTTTCCTCCCACGTTGGCTGGCAATTAGTTCAGGGTGAAAAAGACAAGTGGCTCAACCGAGCCCATTCTTCCCTATTTGGTTCACAGATTGTAATGACATTCATGTCACTGGAGAACTCAGTGACTGATTTACAGACAGCCTCAATTGTCAATGACTCACATCTCTTTCCTCGTTCACAGTTTAGTGGGACATAGATCAGTGCAATGGAAGTGTGTTTAAACTGTTGGGGAACTATACAGAAGAGAGGCAGAATTCAGACATTCATGTCTCTGGAGAAGTGCAATGGAAGTGTCAGAATTCAGAGAAATGAAAAGCGCGCACATCCAGGCGCTTAAAAGGAATTTACAGTCGATGCAAGCTGGAGAATCAGTCCCTTACTATGTACCCCATGTATGTTACAGCTTTACAGCCTTTGCTCTGTGTGTCTATCTGAAATCAAACTTAATTATCAGCGCTGGGGCTTCAGGACAGCACTTTTAATGACTTAAGTCGTTAAAATGAAGAAGAAGAAAGAAATGTGTAATAGCAATGTTCTTTCTCTAAAGTCAATGAAAACACTATAATAATGAAAAAAACAAAAATCATTCAGACATCTTTTGTGTGTGTGTGTGTGTGTGTGTGTGTAGGTGACACATAAAGGTTTTTTAAGAACTTGAAGAAAACATGTCTTGCGGATTGATTTAATAGATTTTCACCCTCACCACCACCACCCACTCACGTCGTTGTCCAATGACAAGCAAACTTGAGTCTGTTTGTCTACAACACAGAAAAATTACGAGAAATAATACATTTCAAATGCCAGCAGCTACAATAATAGTACAGAATGCATTGGATGTGTTACATTGAGATAGCTTTCAGTCCTGTCCGCTGAGAAGGAATTTGTCCTTCAGACTGTCCAAGGCCTCCTCTTGTGTCATTGCCTTCCACTCTTCCGGGATCACCGATGGCTTCTGGTTGTATTTGTCTGCAAACCTCTCATTAAATCTTGCGAACACATACCTTCAAATGAAAGATAAATGTTATTTGACACGCATGGCATAAAGGCTGTCGCCAACAAAAGACCAGTGATGACATCTGACCATACCTCCAGTAAGGACTGGGTGTCTGGCTGCTTGGCTCTTTGGTTGGATGATTCCAGTCTGGGTGGAGGGGCTGGAGTTCCCAGCAAGCCAAAAGGACCTCTGCTGGGTCCAGCTCATCAGGGTTTGTCCTCTCAGGCGTAGTCTGAGACGTGGGCCCCAACATGTATTTGGGCCTGTGGAGCGAGGCCTCGTGAAACTGATGTCCAGTTTGTTGTACTTCACAAGGTGCACCGCACACCGGACATCGGGCATCACAGCCTTTTACTTTGTTGAAAAGGCAGTCTCTTGGTTGAGTGGGAAGGCACTCCAATAGTTGGTTGCTCCCCATCTGTTGGGAGAAAGCCTGGGCAAGCTCCAAACGCAATGCTGCTAGCAACTCCATGAAACATGTGATAAAGCGATCCCATTCCGTGGTGATACTGTAGAGCGGTCCGTCCAGAGCCTCCCAGCGGATACATGCATCTCCGTCCTCCAGAATGAGACACGCTTGCTTCAGCATTGGCTTGGTGTCAGTCAACACTGCGCTGGTGCCTACTGTTACTTGGCTCACAGCTGCTGCCACCTTTCCGACGATCTCTCCTAGGCGCTGTTGCCTCCATGCATTCATATTCCAATCTGACAAGTAAGCTCGTACCGTTTCCTGGATTTTCCTTAGCCTGAAGCTGTCGTAAGAAAGCAAGTACTCCACAAAGCTTTCAAAACTGTCTTCCTTGATGAGATGTTCTAGCAAACTCTTGTGGAAGGCCTGTGGGGAGAGATATTGTGGGGCCTTACATTGGATCTCGTCTGCGATTTGCATTCCGAGTGGTTGATAGACATAGTCCATCACTGTGGGTTGGATGATGTCAGAAATGAACCTATGAGCCAACCTCTGACGCTGGTGTCTCTTCCTGTACTGATATGTGAAATCCGCCATGAATGTGCTCTTTTTGGCTTTAAAGGACTTCAGAAGATCTCCATCCTTGGCGAAGCGATTGTGGACTCTTTGGAAGTCTCTGGATGCAGCGTTACATACGAAGACTTTCAGATCCACCTCAAAGGCTGCTCTGACTTCCAGTTGCGCTTCTTTCAATGTTTTATCAATCATCTCTAAAAGTTCTGTGATATAACTGTCGGAGAAGTCGCCTGGTAAACTGACTTTTTCCAAGACAAACTGCTGGTAATGCTCCATGACGTTGCATGCAAGTTTCTGAGCTTTAGTCTTTGGTGATTTGTTGTTGCTTTCAAACAAGTTTTTCATTCTGCTGCTGTAACCAAAGTACTCATCATGCACTCTAAAGATCGTAGTTTGATTTTGGCCAAAAGCCGAAAGTTTATTCAAGTGCTTTTGGAGACCGCGGCTGTTGAGGTTAGCCGCGAGAATGTTCATCACCCTTTTGGTAATATCATCCGTTTCTGAAGGCCTGAAGTCACATTTGGACAATGCCTCCTTCCACACACCCTCAAATTCCTCTTCTAGCACTTCATCTTTAACAAGCTGGTTTTCAGATTCTCCGCTGTCTAAAAGTGCCTGAAGCTTGGCATTTTCTTCAATTTTCAGTGTGGTTTCCATTCGGTTGAGCTGAGTGGAAGAAAAATGGTTCTCATTTGTTATTTCCAGCCTTTTTATTGTCATTGTAGTGACTCGTTCTTCCAGGTCCATCATATTGTTCAGAAGGATAGTTTGGAGTACCTTCATGGACACATCAAACTTGTTTTCCCTCAAGCTGGCCTTCACGCGTGACTTTTGTTTGTTTATTTCCCTTTTGACCTCTCTTCTCGCTTCATACTTTAGCTCACACAGAAAGTCGTTTTGGCTGGCTGGGTCCAAAGCATCTGGCTCGGTGGAATAGATTGTCTTGGTTGCTTGTGTTAGCCAGCATTCCATGTGTTCCAGCAAACTGTCCTCCCACTGAAAAAGCTCAGTGCAAAACATAGAAAAGACCAAAGCGATGTCTTTATTTTGCAGACTAACAGAAAAGGATTCTGCTTTTACGGCCTCCCAAACAGAACACAAACGGCCCATAAATTCAAGCCAACCACATGGTTTTGACCCAGTGGCTGCCTCCTTCAGTGCCCCAAATAGGGTGCACTTTAACTTCAGCATAGCCTCACTATGCTGAGTGTCAACTGATTTTGAGAGGGGCTCTGTGTACCATGGTCTAACATAGAGAATAGAGTTCTTTTTATTTGACTCGGGAATCATTGTCTCAGCATATCTATGGGTTCTTTCTCCATTCTTAGTCTGCAGAATGTCAGATACGCGTTTTAACTGTGTGGCTTCTAATATAGCATTGATACCTTCATCCTGGATGAAAACTTTGCAAATGGGCATGGAGCCACATTCTCTGATGCGCAAAAGAGCATTGACTGCTACTGTGAGGTTTGTCTCAAGCTCAGAAGCTGTACGTGAGTAGAGGTTTTGCATTAAAACATCACTCATTCCGGCTGCAACAGTTGCCATTTCATTATCACTGACCTGAGTGCTTATTTGAGGGTCTGGTGGAGGAGAGCAGAGACCCTCTACATCAATTAGTAGGAGAAAATCGCAGTTTAGCTTCTTCTTCAACTTCGGCGGTAGTTGTAGGGCAATCATGTACACCCCTCTTGTTGATCTTTGACATCCGTCTGGAAATTTCACCCCAAACAATGCCGAAAGGATCTCGGCATTCCTTGCATGATGCACTCCAACACAAGTCAGAACCTTCAAGCGGTCTCCAGGAAAACGATGTTTGATTTCTGCAAGAACACTGCCAAGCCAGCGCATGGGAATATTAGAAGCATCTCCATCCATGAGTTCAAGCGGAATGCCACTGAGAATCAAGTCAGCAGCAACACTTGGGAGTTGGAGCACATTATGACTCCCACTACCAGGGGTGACGTGGGTGAGTTCAAAAATGAGGCCTATCTCACGTAGAAAGTGCTCAAGTCCCAACAAAAATGGTTGAGTCGATTTTGCTGCCGGAGCTCCGACAGATGCGGCCTGTGCTTGTTCTTCTGCAGAAGATGTCTCCTGACCGGTCGCTGCACAGAAGTCATTTATATGAATCTTATCCGTTCCATTATCTCCAAAAACTGGGTCCAAAATTTTTTTCTCTTCAAGTATCGTTTCAATGGACATCTCTTCTTCATTTGAGGAGTGAAAATGCCCATTTTGCAGAGACTCTGATTCTTCATTGTCTGTGCGCTGAGGAATGTACTTGAAACCTACTTCACTCTCCGAATCGGTAAATTCAAGATCACTGTCTGTAAACTGCTCAAGCTCTGGCGAAAATGGCTGTGCAGACGTTACAGCCTGAGCTTTAACTGAGGGATTTTGATATGGCTGTTCTTCAGGAGAAGTCGCCCAAATGACTGAATCAGTGAAGTAATTCCCATCAACCTCGAAGGGTGCCTTTTCACTCAAAACTGGGTTTGAAGAAAAATTATATTTAAGACTCTCTTCAGCCAGGAACTCCTCTGTTTTTTTGGAATCAAAATGTCCATTTTGCAGAGATTCTGATCTTTCCTTGTTTGGTGTTTGAAAACCTTGGTCACTGTCCGGATCAGTGACCTCCAGATCATGGACAGTACGCTGCTTGAATCGCAGCAAAAATGACTGTGCAGATGTAGATGTCTGTCCTCCATCAGATGCATCCTGGCACCTTTGTTCTTTGCTCGAAGAAGGCTCCTTAAATGTTGATCCACTGAAGACAGTCCCTTGAACGTCTGAGGTTCCATTTTGCAAGAACACTGAGTTGAAAGAAACATTACTTTCAAGTAAATCCTCACCAAGGATCTCTTCTTTATCTGGTGGGAAAACATTTTCCATTTCCAGAAATTCTGTTCCGTCTTGAATTCCGGTGTGAAAACCGTGCTTCAAACTCTCTGAATTGGTGACCTCCAGATGATCATCTGTGTGTTGTCTCAGACTAAGCCGAAGCAGACATGAATGCACAGATGCTGCTGACTGACCTTCGGTAACCACGTTGTGGGACGTTTGTTCTTTTGCTAAAGTCTTGTGAAACATTGATTCGTCAAATTCTTTCCCGTAAACATCTGGCTTTCCATTTTCTTTCACAGCTCGGTTAAAAGAACCATTATTTTCAAAAATCTCTTCACCTTTGATCTCTTTTTCATTTGAGTGAAAATGTCCACTTAGCAGAGACTGTGATCTTTCATTGCTTTGCATTTGAAAAATGGGCTTTAAATTTACATCATTCCCTGAATGTGCGACCTCCTGCTCGTTATCTGCAAGCTGCTCTATTGTGCCATCCTCAAATGTTGAATCTGTGCAAAAACTATCGCTATCATCCCTGGCATCATTAGCTACATTCTGAAGCGCTGATTGTTCAGAAATGCCGTTGTTGTCTTTTGTGTGCTGGTTTATCAGTAGATCTTTAAGGTCGATTTGTTTTTGCATTTGCAGCAGTCTGAGTTTCACCCTCATCCAAATGAGGAAATACATCCTCTCAGCTTTGTCCGTGGTTGAAACAGCATTTGTGAAATTCTTCATCGATGGCGTCTTTTTGTATCTGCTCAAACTGCCCAGGATGTCTTTTCTCTCATTTTGTAATCGAGGGTCAAACTCATTCCCCTCTTTCTTCTTTCGACTTTCCTCTTTCTCAATTTCAGTCAACCTGTTCCACATGCTACCTTGCAATGGCAGCTGTTTCTGCCTAAACACAGCAGATCCCTCATGTAAACCTTTCAGAACTTCCTCTGCCATATGCATTGATTTTTTACAGACTGTCCCTTCATCGCAATGAACTCCCAGCTCCACTGCTAACTTTGCTCCTCCTTCGAGTGTCACAAGTTTCAGGTCTGGCAGCAAATGTTTGACGGTATCGCAAAGTACATTAGCAAGGTTCTCTGCGTTCAAAGCTCTCCCTGACACGATTGATGCATCTGGATGACCTATTTCCTCCGCCAGGTTCTTATCGACGAACTTCACCGCTCTGTCCTCCATAGTCTCGGCCTCTGAGAGGTCAATCAAAATGAGCTTGGCAGTCATATCTTTGCAAGAGGAGAGAAGTTGCTTCTCTTTCTGCTTTGGATTGTGACAGAAAAAAATAACCACCGAAGATGCTTGGCTGAGAAGGGAGAGGCATTTCTCATGCGTACTTGCATCTCCCCGAAGGTTAGAGAACACCACTGGAACCGGGAAAATGTCTCTGTTTGGGTCTCCAGTCGGAAGATACCATGCAGTCTCCACGAGACCATTGGAGAGGCTTCGTGGTAGTTGTCCTCCTTCCATTCCTTTGTGGATGAATGTTTCACTGCCAAAGACGTGATTTAGCACCTCAGACTTTGAGACACTGCAGGGACCAAGCCTCGCACACGAGATCATTGGCATGGAGGTGCTCGCTAAAACAGCTTCTTGGATTTTTTGATGACTATCTACAGACTGGTGTTTCCATTGTCTCACGACACCTCTCAAGGGCCAAAGGAGGAAGCTGCTTGATTCTTCGTCATCGACATGTGGAAGAATCAGGGGTACGGCAAACTTGCATTGCAGCATATGTGCTGTGATTTCTTGCTGAAGGAAAGTGTTGGCACATATAAAGACAGCTGTCACTAGATCAAGAGGATTGATGGAACAGGAGCGTAATCCTTTGGAATCAACCCTCTCACCAGGACTGTCCATGATGCCTGAGATGGGCTTGCAGCAAGTACTCCGAGCATCTGGGCGAAGCAGCCACAGCCTTTGAAAGAAAGATTTCGGCAGATCATTGGTTTCTCGAGGTGTCAGGTTGTCCAGGATCCAGGTACTGAGGTCCAATATCGATGCTAGTTCCAGTTGGGAAGGATAGAAAGCCTCCAGACCAAGTTGGATTAGAATGTCGGTTTTATTCTTTGGAGGCTCTGGTTCGAATGAAGCACAAACAGTTAGGTTGTTGTAGACACCTAGTTTACAATTGTTTTTTCCAATGTGCGCTACCTACTCTGGTCACCTTGTCGCTATAGTACTGTAGTAATGCTTTTCCTGTAGGTACTACCAGATTATATCTTGTACTATTTCTATAACCTGGCGAGTTGGGATGTCAAGTGTGCTGAGCCAATAACACAATGGCAACAAAGACCACAGCTAGTTGCTCATTGGTTGAGCATATCGTCATTCAGTGTAAGATTCAAAATAAACTTTTATGCTAATGCTAAATTAGCCTAGTGCTATGCCTCTGCGTGGTGCAGTACTTTGCAGTACTTTGTTGCAGTAGTCCATTTTGTTGCTTTTTCAGTATACAATAAAACAGCTACATGCAATGGACTAATTACAAGACACACTCATTCTTCTCCAATTTTGTTGTTGGTTGTGTATCATTCTGACTGATGCTTTCAATACGTAGTGTTTTTTTTATACAATACTTCACTAATTGGAAGCGCTAAAATCACCCCAACCAAAATTGAACAGTGGAAAGGGTATACTGTCATGCCAATACAATTATTATTCCTAACACTGTTAAAAAATAATTACACACTTAAAGAATTGTTACGACAAATGTAATGATGGCTTAGGATTTTAGTACAGTATGGTAAAATGTCCTGTGATTCAGTCATACATTACATTCAACATTTTTTTTTACATTTTGGTGAGCGCACTGACAGGTTAGTATTTAATCACACATTGGACATTGAACTGATGAACACATTTAGTGTCACAGGTGGTATCGGAAATGGTACAAAATAACTCCACTGCTTCAGAAATAATGTGAATTGAGCAATAAAAGTAACATGAAAATGAACTTACTTTTCCTTTTGCTGCTCAGCCTCTTTGAAACTTTGGTTGACATGATGAACTTGCTTTAAAAAAATTTTTTTTACTTTTTTCTTCTCTGTGTTCTCCACATCACATCATTGAATAGAATGGTGTCGAAATCTGTGATTGAATTTAAATTCACTGCGTTAAAATCACTCACGTAAAAATGCTTTGACCTCATTTCAAATGTTCTTTTGAAATGTGTAGATTGTGCATGTTCTTACCTATCTCTCTTCATATATTTGGTTGTAATTAGCTGGTGTTGTCAGAAAAGACGGGACATCTTCCTTCACACATACTGAGTCAGAAGTCAGTGGCTCTTGCCAACCGGTGGAGCTCTTATAGCCGTCTGTCCGCACATTCCTCGAGGTGTCTTCTATCTCGAGCATCCATCATGTACACTTGGTTAGTCGCACGCATAAACGCAAGTAAGTGGCACCACTGGTTGTGTCAACTTTCTTTGCGTGGCACAAAAAAATGCACAAACAAATATTGTTGGAATTTGGCTGGAAACTAAATGACTCAAACATGACAAATCTTCATTATCACATTGACATAAATACCTGCTTACATCTTTCATGTGTGTCGAAACATACATTATTATTATGATTCGTTTTTTTTTTTAAGTACACACATGCGCACAAACACACATTTGGTAACAAAGTGGACCCTTTGTGGAAATTTGTGGCGGTTGATCCAGAAAATCTAGAATACATAAAGAACAGATACATGAATGTGTTTTCATTTTCCACCATTTTGAGTCTCTGTGGGTATTTACCTTCTACCCCTAGAATAGCGCACTCCCACATTGGAGCAGGCTACACGGTGACCTGGCACTTAGTGAGTGAGCAAGAGATTCTCGCGCATCTGTACTCATATGCAAACTCACTCAAATACACCGATACCGTGGGCCTGATACTTTTATGTAAAAATAATTAGGCTCTTCAAAATGGATTAACTCCTCAAGTAATGACAGAGGCCAAGGCCGATATTCTCAAGTCAGCTACCCTGCCGTTTCAAAGGCACAGTGTGGCACATCGAGTAAAGAGAAGTAAATCCCAGTTTTCCTGTCGCAGTCTTATTTTGTGATCGGTTGTGGTATTCCAAAGAAGCAGTCTTGTTTCTGTGATCTCTGACTTTATTTTGTAGTTAACACACAAAGCACCAGACTCAATGTTGTTCTTCGCCGATTTTTTCTTCTTCATGTCTTACCTACTGAATGTAATTCATCTACAGAGTGCCCCCTAATGTTTAGACTGAGACACTACATAACTGAAACTGTTATAGGTGTGAGATGTGTGCCAAGAGTGTAAAAAACATGCAGTTGGCTGTTAAAATATCATTAACGGCCAGTCGTTCCTCTAAAAAGTTTGAAACTTGGGCCATGTTCAAGACAAGTTTGTGTTCATGAACCAGATGTGATTACAACAAAACCTTTTCATCAAAATCTGTGGTAACGATACATCCCTAATTTCCACTTCCGATAACAGGCCATGGCAGAAGTCTAAGACTCGACTCGCACACAATTTTCTGAGTTTTGACGACTACGAAGGCAAACAATCACTCGGCGTGGTGTGTGTTTGCACTGTGGAGAAAGACGCGAGGGCACCTGAGGGATAAGTTGTTGCGCAGAGGAAAAAGATTAGCTCCTCTCTATTTGTGTCTTGCAAAGCTCTTTAACATGTCCTGCAAAGCTCTATTACCGTCATGTGTCAGACACTGTGGGAGTAAAGTGTGTGTGTGTCTGCGTGCATCTTGGAGCAAGTGTGAGCTGCCATAATCAAGTCAATTGTCCTTGTGGAGCCGCTCTTCAATATACCCTTGGTGTGCCCCCATAGCTTCCCTTTAGCGGCACCGCGGAAAAAGAGCTGAGGGCACGAAGGACTATCGTAGTGAACGCCGAAGTGGTCAAGATGTTGATCACCATGCTAACAGCCATCTACGTGATGGTCCGAGTCGCAGAATCGGTAAGGCCATGACAACGGCTTATGAAAGATCCCGTCATTTATGTTAGTGGCGGCAATAAGATTGAATAAGAGGTGACAACGTTTTTCCGATTCTGTACTTAAGTAGAGGTATTTGTGTCGGGAAAGACGCGTGTAAAAGTCGAGGCACTGATTTGAAACCTTTACTTCAGAAAAAGTAAAACACTATAGACTGTGCATTGTACTTAAAATTATTTCCAATATCTGTTTTAATAACTCGGGACAATGAACAATTCTTGTTTTTGTTTTTATTTTTTAAAACCACGAGCTAGTTCGCTCCCATATCTTAGCTAACGTTTTGAATTGACGGACAAAAAAAAAAATGCAAAATTAGCATCTCGAAACGACTGAAGAATACAATTTACCTGTATGTTTTACAAATTAGAATTTATGAATACCAGCTGTTTTTTTAAGACTGACACAAGACAACACATTCACCACGAATCAATTATGTTGATGTGGAATATGCTATCTCGCTTTGTTGCCGTCATTACTGCTATCGGGTTCACATAGCTCCACGTTGCTGCCAGTCCTTTGTTTTGTTTTTTGCTTGATAACAGACCAAGATCTCAATCAATCGATCTCAACCGTGGTCGACTTTACCTCTCACTAGTTATGTTGTCATCAGCAGTGGTGAAACAAAGTCAAGAATTTCAGCAAAGCAAAGAGCTGAAAATTCAAATACCCTTTGTTTTTAAGTATATGTACAAATCAAAATATGCAGTAAAAATAAATGCTGAAAAATCGACTTAAGTACAATAGCAAAGTAATCCAAAATCTAAACATAAACGATGTGCTTAGAGCGCTGCCGCATAAATGCTAAGAGCTGTTTCTGATGTTTTATATATAGTCTAATACGTTAGGCTTTTACAATATGTATGCAGTACATATAGTCAAGTAAGACTAAAGGCAAAACATAAAAATATGAAGCAGTTCTGTATACACGAGAAACGAATTGCAACCTTACATTTCAAACACGGTAGACTGTAATGTTTCATCTTTTGATTATTTTGTGTCAGCATTAATTTGATGATTTTCATGTGAAGAACTCAATTTAAAGTCCGGCGCTTTTATTACACTCCTACGCATTGAGTTATTTGAATACAAACAATGATTAAAGAGAGAAAAATATCCGCCGTCAAGGGAAATAACACTACTAATAACGCATCATGAGATCTTCTCAGGCGCATTTAGTATTTCCAATCGCAACAAAAATGTGTTTGACCTTTTGTGAGTCTAATTACTGATGTTTGCGTTTGCAGATAGGGGAGCACTTTTCCCGTCAGCAGGAGCCTCTGCCTTACATGGTGTCCCAGCCTTTGCCTTGGCAGGTGCATTCGGTGTCACACAGCCGCAGAAGCAGTAAAGCAGAAGAGGTTCGCAAACGCTCGGCTCGCATTAATCCTAATGTAGTGTCTTGGGTCAAATTTGAACCGTTTTGATATTTGGTCGTGATAAAAGGACCTTAAATGTCATTTGTTCACTCAGGAATTGGAATGACTTTTCCCAAAAGTGAGCCAAAATACACAAATATTTTAAAATGTCTCTCGTTTGTAGAGGTACTACTGTTTGTGACCACTGTGATTTTTGCAGGTCAAATTTGACTCATTTCCTTTGTAAAATGGACTTTAGATGTAGAAATGGTGGTCATTTTGAAAATCTGAACCTCGTCTGTTTTTGTATTTTTATGGGGCAAACAAAAAACAAATACATAGAGACAACCCCCCACTCGCCCCGATAAAAGCGTAAAAGAGCATAACAATGATCCTACATACTGAATAGAACGTAGAGAAGTCTTACAGAGGTCGCAGAGTGCGAGATCTGCACCTGCAAAATCAAGTACCTGCAAAAATCCTTTTCTCTGAAACATTGATTACAAGTTAATTAATCCATTCATTCATGTCAGACTGTTATTACATTTTGAAACAAGTAGTTCAATTTGATAGGGAATGATTGTGAGGATATTCCTGTCTGGGATCAATATGTGCACGGAGAATGAACAGTATGAAAGGGTTAAGCAAATACCGTATACATATACTGCACACAAGGCCCATCGTGCACCCTCAAAAACGACTTTTCACATAACACTGAAGGTTTCTGAAACACAGCGTCTTGTTCACTGTGCTGTTATTCGCTCATCAAGATCGCGAATGATGACTTCAAGAACTTCTTTAGAGTGGAAAAATAACATTGACCATACTGTGATCAAACAAAATGGATGTTGAAACCAGTCAGGCTGAAGTACATCTGTCATCACTTTATGCATACTTTTTTGAACTGCAATTTTCCTCACCGTGCGCCTTAAATTGATTTAGTTGTGGTTATTCCGATCATCCAAAGGAGTTTGATGTTCCAATCTCTGCAAAATGCAAAATGAGCGACTTGCAACATGTGTGTGAAGTCAAAACAACACGTTGACCATTTTGTAATGGGGAACAACACCTGACTTTTCTCAATAGAGCGGCACATTCCATCCTGCAAATGGAGCCTGTTTGATGACTGGTACTGCTTTGACAGGCGTCCAAACAGGCTCTGATGCATAGCATTTAAGTGCTTGCTGAACAAGGATTGGCTGTGAAACAATAATGGAGAGCAAACAGCCCCAACAACAATTATTTTAAAACAAAACAAAACATGGAGAACAGTTTGCAACTAATGGAGTCACCGGTTAAGGTCAAAGTCAGCCTAGCTTCAATTTCTTCCTCTTTTTTTCGGATAGCTGAATGCTTTGTGACACAATACCGTTTCTCACAGGATCGAAATGCTTCTACGCCAAACATCTGATTGCGGGGCCTTGGAAGATGTGTACTGTATTGGTCATTTGGACTACACCGCGCATGCTAAGAAACTGGCCGCGTGTTGTCCTCGCTAAGTGTCGGGCGCTCGTATTTGAAAACTCAATCAAGATGGTAAAACTCGCTACGTGCGTACACGGCTTAAGGTGACCTTGGGCCTGGTGTTTGAAGTCAATTGTGTGGTGCGACAATCAGAGCGGCCACAGAGAAGTTAGTTAGCTAAGCAGCTCTAGCCTTTAGCCTTTAGCATTCAACCTTCAAGCTTCTCCTGCCGTACCTGGGCTGCAAATCCCAATCAAGGCGATTTGTCTCGGAGGTCATTACTTAAAGTCTGGAAATCTCTCACGCACACACACACACACACACACACACACACACACACACACACACACACACACACGCACACATGCACAGACTCAAGGCTAGTCATACACGTGGCACCACAGACACACGCTGTCGTTCAAGTAAACTGGGTACTTTTCTTGCGCACATCATGCATTCCAGGTCATCTTATCTGATTTGAGAGTTGAAAATATGTGAAGAATGTTTCAGCGGACTTCTCGGTCACATAGCAGTCCTGATGCTGATCACAATGGTTTGTATCTGATGCTTCTGCTCACGCAACTCAGCATTTGCGTCTTCTTTTGGACATCACTCCTCGGAGACTTGAGTGTCAGATCAGAGAGCCAAAAATGGAACATTTTGTAGGACCCTTGTCGGCAGCGAGACCGTTGAAATCATTGTCAGAATGGAATTAGGGACAAGTCAATTGTGTCTTAGTGTCACACTCTACCTGATGTCAGTGAGTTTTTTTTTTTAAATATCAGTGAATTACAATGTCACAGGGCCAGTAAAAAAACTAAACTTACTGTACTGTATTATAATTACACGAAATCTGTGAAATAATAAATACCTGACCTGTTCTTTTACTATATTGTCCTTTATCAAAGGGTGGAACAAAATTTTGACGTGTTCCCCTACTTCACTAATTAATGTGGCAATGCCTCTTTTAAGTTGAACTCAACGCCTTCGACTCTCCACTTTTTTCACTTGATGTCCATAGAAAGGTAAGCATTTTTAGAGCTGGATAAAACTTTTGTTTTCATTTCCAAATTTCAACATTTTCACACATTGCTGTGCCATATAATTTGTGTAGAGGTACGCTGCATCACTACGATTGATGGGAGAACATTGTTTTTCTGCTGTTTTGGTCGGGCTTCGTGATTGAGACAATTAAACGCAGCCAACACGAGAAATGCTGCTGTGCCTTGTCAATATTCTTCAACACAATGCAGTTTAGGAAAATCCTCCTCATCAGCCCCGGGTTTTTCCTTTTAAGTCTCGTGCTCAAGGCTGCCATTTAAATTTTAATCTATGCAACGCCGAGTAGCCTAGCAACAAGTGGCCAAAGCGAATTGATCTGAAAAACTGTTGTTCTCACGATGTGAACTGAATCTGTGATAAATCACAAATGGTGCTTTTGTTGTTTTATGACATGAACATTGTAAATGTAAACGTGAAGCTTCATCTGACAGCGCTGGTCCTTTTCCACTGCGTGGTATCGAACTGGCTCAACATGACTCTGCTCACTATAGTTTGTCTTGATCTGTTTTGCAGCTCGATGGCTTTAGAAGGAACAGCATGGGCGTGTACCGAAAGTGTAAGTAACACTCTTTTATTTTTCGAAAAACATCATTTTGAAGTACAATAATTATACAACCAAAATATTTGTCAGATTCCAACGCCAGTAACGGCACGTGTTGCACCGAGCTGGTTGGCCCGCCTCCCCACAGCCCCGTGGAAGCCAACAAGGCCGCCGCCACCATCCAGACTCATTTCAGGAAGTTCCAGCAGAAGAAGCAAAAGAATGGCAAATACACCAGTTGAACTTCTTGGACACACACACACACACACAGACACACAGACACACACTACCTTCACACTATGTAAACACCACAGGCTGTACGTTAAAGCTAACGACATACTTTAGCACGGTTACATTTAGTAAAACATGGAAATCAGTAGTGTGGTTAGCATACCACTAGGGCTCCCTCTAGTGGTACTTGAAAAAGATCATTGCCCAAGTACAGTTCAATTTTGCTCACTTTAAAGTTCAATACACTTGCATTTGGTCATTATAGCTGTTTTAAAAAAACATTTATTTAGTTATGATTACTTAATGTGCAATACATTGAATTGGAATTATTATTTAAATGCAGTTTTTCTAGTTTCCTATACTGATCTTATTAGTCTGTACACATTTTATTCTTGTGAAAAATTTGAGATCCCTGCGCTGTCATTTACACTTAACTCGTCACTTCATCAGGAATAATTGCACAAGCTAATGAGAGTCAACAGAAGCGGTGCATCAAATGATTCTGCCTTCACAAAAAATAACATTTTAAATGAATTATCATATAATACACTGTATGTTGTATAATAATGCATGAAACTATAAATAACTACTTTTTAATCATTTAATTTTACAATGTTTATGAAGTAGTTTAAAAAATATTTAAGCACTTTAACTAAACGAGAGGGAGGAAAGATGTGAAGACAGATTATTTTTTTTATATTTAGTATCGATGTCACGGTCTGCATGATGGAACAGAACCATGACAACCGATTTATTTATTATTATTTTTTGAATAATATAAATTTGTTCCGAATAAGAGCAGTGTATAAAAGCAAAGTGCAAATGTGAAATGGAATTCCGTGGTTCTGGGCTTGTTGTCGGAAGTTGGTCTTGGACGTGCAACACAGAACCAGTTCCTACAAACACTGCTTACAACAAGGGTGCCCAAACGTCGATCGCTCGAGGACTGGTCCTAAGTCGATCGCGAGGGGTGTAGAGGGGAAAAAAAACAACTCAACATATTTGTGTGTCTGTATGCATGCTATTAATATGATATATTCTTGTGTTAGTGCAGACTACACCCTTAGCATCCTATCAGTCTCGCTTTCACGACAAGTATTTAAAAAAATGAAAAATAAAATACAAAAGTAGGTCACCTTTAACATGCGGTGGCGCGTGATTTGCTTCACCGTAAGTTGTTCGTGCTCAGCAGTCTGCAATTGCAGCTTGCGGTCAGAGCTGTTGCGCTATATTTTTATTGTTGTTATTCTACTCATTCAGAGATGTTGTTCATCTTGGCATGCGTGTGTACATGCGTGTGTATGCGCACGTGTGAGGTAACGGGTCGAACGCGGCAGGGTGATCGATCGAAAAGTAGATTTTCGGTCAAAAAAGGTTGGGCAACCCTGGCTTACAATATACTGAACAACTCGAGAGTAGAATGCAGACACTCCAGCCATTCCTGTTATTCGCAAACATACATACATTTATCAACCACTTACTGCTCCTTTTTCTTTACTTTCTGAAAAGGAATACCACGTTGTAAATTTCCCCATTGTGGGACAAATAAAGGACTTATCTTATTTGAGACATCTCTTGCTTTCATTCAAGACGCATGTTGTGAGTAAGCGCTGCTATTATTTTGAATGCTGCCATAGCCCTTGTGGACTATGAAATGTTGTGATCCTGTACAGGCACGTATTTATGTATGTCTATGAAAGCAATCATCTCAGTGTTGGCAAAATAAATGCAGAAATATGACACGTGTTCATTTGCAGTCCGCCTGGTGGATTTCTCGTTTATTTGCAATATGGCGTCCTCTAGTGGAAAACGTAAGGTATTACGTGCCTGCAGTAATAGGAAGAGGAAACAAACAAACAAAAACAAATGAATGCTACATTACTGATTGTTGACGCAGAATCACAATAGCAAGTGCTACCTTTGTAGCCTCGACACCTTTGGGACTTAGCACCCTTTTTGGTCCAGGTATAGTAACAAGCAAACCAATAATTAGCTCCTTAGAGTAGAGAGTACAGAACTTGGAAGACCAAGTTATTCTTGCTGTGAGATATAATTTTCTCCTAACGTCAATTGCATTTTAACATTGTCATTTTTTAATCTCACCATAATAATACTAATAATAATAATAATAATAATGCATTTTATTTGTAAGCGCCTTTCATAGCACTCAAGGACACTTTACAAGCAAGAGCAAACATTAAAATCACAGATAAAATTATAAATAAAAGAAGAGATAAATTAAGTAGAATATGCGAGTCTGAATAGGTGGGTTTTGAAAGTGGGTAGAGAGTCAATGTTGCGAATATTGGGTGGAAGTGAGTTCCAGAGTTTGGGGGCAGAGCGGCTGAAGGCTCGGCACCCCATTGTGCTAAGACGGGCAGAGGGTATAGAGAGGTGGAGGGAGGATGAGGACCAGAGTGAGCAAGAGGGAATGGAACTCTGAAGAAGATCTGAGAGACGGGGGGGGCAAGGTTATGGATGGCTTTAAATGTATAGAGAAGTATTTTGAAATTTGACAGGGAGCCAGTGGAGCTGTCGGAGGATGGGGGTGATGTGATGGAAGGAGGGGGTTCTGGTAATGATCCGGGCTGCTGAATTCTGAACAAGTTGAAGTTTATGGAGGAATTTGTGATGGACGCAGAAAAGAAGTGAATTGCAGTAGTCGATGCGGGAGGTGACGAGACTGTGGACAAGGATAGCAGTGGTGTGGGGAGTGAGAGAGGGACGGAGACGGTTGATGTTACGGAGGTGGAAATATGCGGACCGGGTAATGTTATTGATGTGGGAGTGGAATGATAGTGAGCTGTCGATGTTGTGTAATTATGAGTGATTTATGTAAATCTTTTTTTACAGCAACGATCGCAGTTTGACCATCGCCGCCATTGTTGTTTTGATCTCGCGTTAAGTAATCTCGCGTGACAAGATTTCCGTTCTCGCGAGACGAGATTTTTTCAGCCGGAAAAAAACCGACCATGTAAAGTAAGGCGTTTTTAGCCATTACCATACATGGTCGTTTTTTTTCAGCAAAAAACGCCTTACTATACATGGTCATTTTTTTCAGCTAAAAACGCCTTACTATACATGGTCGTTTTTTTAAGCAAAAAAAGCCTTACTATTCATGGTCGTTTTTTTCGGCTAAAAACGCCTTACTATACATGGTCGTTTTTTTCGGCTAAAAACGCCTTACTATACATGGTCGTTTTTTTCGGCAAAAACGCCTTACTATACATGGTCGTTTTTTTAAGCAAAAAAAGCCTTACTATTCATGGTCATTTTTTTCAGCTAAAAACGCCATACTATACATGGTCATTTTTTCGGCTAAAAACGCCTTACTATACATGGTCGTTTTTAAGCAAAAAAAGCCTTACTATTCATGGTCGTTTTTCTCGGCTAAAAACGCCTTACTATACATGGTCGTTTTTAGCTAAAAACGCCTTACTATACATGGTCGTTTTTCGCAAAACGCCTTACTATACATGGTCGTTTTTAAGCAAAAAAGCCTTACTATACATGGTCGTTTTTTCGCTAAAACGCCTTACTATACATGGTCGTTTTTTTCGGCTAAAATTGCCTTACTATACATGGTCGTTTTTTTTAAGCAAAAAAGCCTTACTATACATGGTCGTTTTTTTCGGCTAAAAACGCCTTACTATACATGGTCGTTTCTTTTGCATAAAAACGCCTTACTATACATAGTGTTTTTTTCGATTAAAAATGCCTGACTATACATGGTCGTTTTTCTTTTGGTTAAAAAATGCCTTACTATACATGGTCGTTTTTACGGCTAAAAACGCCTCACTATACATGGTCATTTTTTCGGTTAAAAACGCCTTACTATACATGGTCGTTTTTTTCGGCTAAAAACGCCTTACTATACATGGTCATTTTTTTCGGCTAAAAACGCCTTACTATATATGGTCGTTTTTTTCTGCTAAAAACACCTTACTATACATGGTCGTTTTTTTCGGCTAAAAACACCTTACTATACATGGTCGTTTTTTGCGGTTAAAAACGCATGACTATACATGGTCGTTTTTTCATCAAAAAACCCTTACTATACATGGACTTTTTTTTGGCTCAAAACGCCTTACTATATATGGTCATTTTTTCGGCTAAAAACACCTTACTATACATGGTCGTTTTTTTGGGGTAAATAACGCCTTACTATACATCGTCGTTTTTTTCGGCTAAAAACGCCTTACTATAAATGGTCGTTTTTTTAAAGCAAAAAAAGCCTTACTATTCATGGTCGTTTTTTTCGGCTAAAAATGCCTTACTATACATGGTCGTTTTTTTAAGCAAAAAAAGCCTTACTATTCATGGTCGTTTTTTTCGGCTAAAAACGCCTTACTATACATGGTCGTTTTTTTCGGCTAAAAACGGCTTACTATACATGGTCGTTTTTTTGGCAAAAAATGCCTTACTATATATACATGGTCGTTTTTTTTAAGCAAAAAAAGCCTTACTATACATGGTCGTTTTTTCGTCAAAAAACCCTTACTATACATGGTCGTTTTTTCGCTAAAACGCCTTACAATACATGGTCGTTTTTTGCTAAAAACGCCTTACTATACATGGTCGTTTTTTTCGGCTAAAAACGCCTTACTATACATGGTCGTTTTTTTGGCTAAAAACGCCTTACAGTCGTTTTTTCGGCTCAAAACGCCTTACTATACATGGTCGGTTTTTTCGCTAAAATGCCTTACTATACATGGTCGTTTTTTTTGGGCTAAAAACGCCTTACCAAACAATGGTCGTTTTTTCGCTAAAACGCCTTATTATACATGGTCGTTTTTCGCTAAAACGCATTACTATACATGGTCGTTTTTCGCTCAAACGCCTTACTATACATGGTCGTTTTTTTTGGCTAAAAACGCCTTACTATACATGGTCTTTTTTTTGGTAAAAAATGCCTTACTATACATGGTGGTTTTTTCGGCTCAAAACGCCTTACTATACATGGTCGTTTTTTCGGCTCAAAACGCCTTACTATACATGGTCGTTTTTTTTGGCTAAAAACGCCTTACTATACATGGTCGTTTTTCGCAAAAACGCCTTACTATACATGGTCTTTTTTTTGGTAAAAAATGCCTTACTATACATGGTTGTGAGCGGGGTTTGAACCGGGGTTGCCTGGACCAAACACTGGCATTTGTACCTCTACACTGCCAGTGACTGTGACTTAATCTGCATGATAGCCGTATTTGACATGCACTCTGGATTGTTTTCAGGAAAAAGTAAAGTGTTTGGTAATGTATTTTCACACTTCACTGAACGGGGTTTGAACCAGGGTTGTCTGAAACGAAAACCGGCGCGTGTACCTCTACACTACAATACATGGTTGTTTGTCTGAGTTAAAAACGCCTTACTGTACATGGTCGTTTTTTCGGCTAAAAATGCCTTACTATACATGGTCTTTTTTTTGGGCTAAATACGCCATACTATACGTGGTCTTTTTTCGGTGAAAAATGCCTTACTATACATGGTCATTTTTGGGCTAAAACGCCTTACTATACATGGTTGTTTTTTCGCTAAAAAGCATTACTATACATGGTCGTTTTTAGGCTAAAACGCCTTACTATACATGGTCGTTTTTGGCTAAAACGCCTTACTATACATGGTCGTTTTTGGCTAAAAATGCCTTACTATACGTGGTCATTTTTTCAGCTAAAAACGCCTTACTATACATGGTCGTTTTTCGCTAAAAACGCCTTACTATACATGGTCGTTTTTTTAAGCAAAAAAGCCTTACTATACATGGTCGTTTTTTCGCTAAAACGCCTTACTATACATGGTCGTTTTTTCGCAAAAACGCCTTACTATACATGGTCGTTTTTAAGCAAAAAAGCCTTACTATACATGGTCGTTTTTTTCGGCTAAAATTGCCTTACTATACATGGTCGTTTTTTTTAAGCAAAAAAAGCCTTACTATACATGGTCGTTTTTTTCGGCTAAAAACGCCTTACTATACATGGTCGTTTCTTTTGCATAAAAACGCCTTACTATACATAGTGTTTTTTTCGATTAAAAATGCCTGACTATACATGGTCGTTTTCTTTTGGTTAAAAAATGCCTTACTATACATGGTCGTTTTTACGGCTAAAAACGCCTCACTATACATGGTCATTTTTTCGGTTAAAAACGCCTTACTATACATTGTCGTTTTTTTCGGCTAAAAACGCCTTACTATACATGGTCATTTTTTTCGGCTAAAAACGCCTTACTATATATGGTCGTTTTTTTCTGCTAAAAACACCTTACTATACATGGTCGTTTTTTTCGGCTAAAAACACCTTACTATACATGGTCGTTTTTTGCGGTTAAAAACGCATGACTATACATCGTCGTTTTTTCATCAAAAAACCCTTACTATACATGGTCTTTTTTTTGGCTCAAAACGCCTTACTATATATGGTCATTTTTTCGGCTAAAAACACCTTACTATACATGGTCGTTTTTTTGGGGTAAATAACGCCTTACTATACATCGTCGTTTTTTTCGGCTAAAAACGCCTTACTATAAATGGTCGTTTTTTTAAAGCAAAAAAAGCCTTACTATTCATGGTCGTTTTTTTCGGCTAAAAATGCCTTACTATACATGGTCGTTTTTAAGCAAAAAAGCCTTACTATTCATGGTCGTTTTTATTTAAAAAAACGCCTTACTATACATGGTCGTTTTTTTCGGCTAAAAACGGCTTACTATACATGGTCGTTTTTTTGGCAAAAAATGCCTTACTATATATACATGGTCGTTTTTTTTAAGCAAAAAAAGCCTTACTATACATGGTCGTTTTTTCGTCAAAAAACCCTTACTATACATGGTCGTTTTTTTCGGCTAAAAACGCCTTACAATACATGGTCGTTTTTTCGGCTAAAAACGCCTTACTATACATGGTCGTTTTTTTTGGCTCAAAACGCCTTACTATACATGGTCGTTTTTCGGCTAAAAACGCCTTACTATACATGGTCGTTTTTTTTGGCTAAAAACGCCTTACGGTCGTTTTTTCGGCTCAAAACGCCTTACTATACATGGTCGTTTTTTTTCGGCTAAAAATGCCTTACTATACATGGTCGTTTTTTTTCGGCTAAAAACGCCTTACCAAACAATGGTCGTTTTTTCGGCTAAAAACGCCTTATTATACATGGTCGTTTTTTTCGGCTAAAAACGCATTACTATACATGGTCGTTTTTTCGGCTCAAAACGCCTTACTATACATGGTCGTTTTTTTTGGCTAAAAACGCCTTACTATACATGGTCTTTTTTTTGGTAAAAAATGCCTTACTATACATGGTCGTTTTTTCGGCTCAAAACGCCTTACTATACATGGTCGTTTTTTCGGCTCAAAACGCCTTACTATACATGGTCGTTTTTTTTGGCTAAAAACGCCTTACTATACATGGTCGTTTTTTCGGCAAAAAACGCCTTACTATACATGGTCTTTTTTTTGGTAAAAAATGCCTTACTATACTTGGTTGTGAGCGGGGGTTGCCTGGACCAAACACTGGCATTTGTACCTCTACACTGCCAGTGACTGTGACTTAATCTGCATGATAGCCGTATTTGACATGCACTCTGGATTGTTTTCAGGAAAAAGTAAAGTGTTTGGTAATGTATTTTCACACTTCACTGAACGGGGTTTGAACCAGGGTTGTCTGAAACGAAAACCGGCGCGTGTACCTCTACACTACAATACATGGTTGTTTGTCTGAGTTAAAAACGCCTTACTGTACATGGTCGTTTTTTCGGCTAAAAATGCCTTACTATACATGGTCGTTTTTTTGGGCTAAATACGCCATACTATACGTGGTCTTTTTTCGGTGAAAAATGCCTTACTATACATGGTCATTTTTTGGGCTAAAAACGCCTTACTATACATGGTTGTTTTTTTCGGCTAAAAAAGCATTACTATACATGGTCGTTTTTTTCGGCTAAAAACGCCTTACTATACATGGTCGTTTTTTTCGGCTAAAAACGCCTTACTATACATGGTCGTTTTTTTTGGCTAAAAATGCCTTACTATACGTGGTCATTTTTTTCAGCTAAAAACGCCTTACTATACATGGTCGTTTTTTCGGCTAAAAACGCCTTACTATACATGGTCGTTTTTTTAAGCAAAAAAAGCCTTACTATTCATGGTCGTTTTTTTCGGCTAAAAACGCCTTACTATACATGGTCGTTTTTTTCGGCTAAAAACGGCTTACTATACATGGTCGTTTTTTTGGCAAAAAATGCCTTACTATATATACATGGTCGTTTTTTTTAAGCAAAAAAAGCCTTACTATACATGGTCGTTTTTTCGTCAAAAAACCCTTACTATACATGGTCGTTTTTTTCGGCTAAAAACGCCTTACAATACATGGTCGTTTTTCCGGCTAAAAACGCCTTACTATACATGGTCGTTTTTGGCTCAAAACGCCTTACTATACATGGTCGTTTTTTTTTACGGTCGCTAAAAACGCCTTACTATACATGGTCGTTTTTTTTGGCTAAAAACGCCTTACGGTCGTTTTTTCGGCTCAAAACGCCTTACTATACATGGTCGTTTTTTTTCGGCTAAAAATGCCTTACTATACATGGTCGTTTTTTTTCGGCTAAAAACGCCTTACCAAACAATGGTCGTTTTTTCGGCTAAAAACGCCTTATTATACATGGTCGTTTTTTTCGGCTAAAAACGCATTACTATACATGGTCGTTTTTTCGGCTCAAAACGCCTTACTATACATGGTCGTTTTTTGGCTAAAAACGCCTTACTATACATGGTCTTTTTTTTGGTAAAAAATGCCTTACTATACATGGTCGTTTTTTCGGCTAAAAACGCCTTACTATACATGGTCGTTTTTTCGGCAAAAAACGCCTTACTATACATGGTCTTTTTTTTGGTAAAAAATGCCTTACTATACTTGGTTGTGAGCGGGGTTTGAACCGGGGTTGCCTGGACCAAACACTGGCATTTGTACCTCTACACTGCCAGTGACTGTGACTTAATCTGCATGATAGCCGTATTTGACATGCACTCTGGATTGTTTTCAGGAAAAAGTAAAGTGTTTGGTAATGTATTTTCACACTTCACTGAACGGGGTTTGAACCAGGGTTGTCTGAAACGAAAACCGGCGCGTGTACCTCTACACTACAATACATGGTTGTTTGTCTGAGTTAAAAACGCCTTACTGTACATGGTCGTTTTTTCGGCTAAAAATGCCTTACTATACATGGTCGTTTTTTTGGGCTAAATACGCCATACTATACGTGGTCTTTTTTCGGTGAAAAATGCCTTACTATACATGGTCATTTTTTGGGCTAAAAACGCCTTACTACACATGGTGGGGTTTTTTTCGGCTAAAAACGCCTTACTATACATGGTCGTTTTTTTTGGCTCAAAACGCCTTACTATACATGGTCGTTTTTTTCGGCAAAAAACGCCTTACTATACATGGTCGTTTTTTTAAGCAAAAAAAGCCTTACTATACATGGTCGTTTTTTTCGGCTAAAAACGCCTTACTATACATGGTCGTTTTTTTCGGCTAAAATTGCCTTACTATACATGGTCGTTTTTTTAAGCAAAAAAAGCCTTACTATACATGGTCGTTTTTTTCGGCTAAAAACGCCTTACTATACATGGTCGTTTCTTTTGCATAAAAACGCCTTACTATACATAGTGTTTTTTTCGATTAAAAATGCCTGACTATACATGGTCGTTTTTCTTTTGGTTAAAAACGCCTTACTATACATGGTCGTTTTTTTCGGCTAAAAACGCCTTACTATACATGGACATTTTTTTCGGCTAAAAACGCCTTACTATATATGGTCGTTTTTTTCGGCTAAAAACACCTTACTATACATGGTCGTTTTTTTCGGCTAAAAACACCTTACTATACATGGTCGTTTTTTGCGGTTAAAAACGCATGACTATACATGGTCGTTTTTTCATCAAAAAACCCTTACTATACATGGTCTTTTTTTTGGCTCAAAACGCCTTACTATATATGGTCGTTTTTTCGGCTAAAAACACGTTTTTTTGGGGTAAATAACGCCTTACTATACATCGTCGTTTTTTTCGGCTAAAAACGCCTTACTATACATGGTCGTTTTTTTAAAGCAAAAAAAGCCTTACTATTCATGGTCGTTTTTTTCGGCTAAAAATGCCTTACTATACATGGTCGTTTTTTTAAGCAAAAAAAGCCTTACTATTCATGGTCGTTTTTTTCGTCTAAAAACGCCTTACTATACATGGTCGTTTTTTTTGGCTAAAAACGGCTTACTATACATGGTCGTTCTTTTGGCAAAAAATGCCTTACTATATATACATGGTCGTTTTTTTTAAGCAAAAAAAGCCTTACTATACATGGTCGTTTTTTTCGGCTAAAAACGCCTTACTATACATGGTCGTTTTTTTTGGCTAAAACGCCTTACTATACATGGTCGTTTTTTCGGCTCAAAACGCCTTACTATACATGGTCGTTTTTTCGCTAAAAACGCCTTACTATACATGGTCGTTTTTTTCGGCTCAAAACGCCTTACTATACATGGTCGTTTTTTCGCTAAAAACGCCTTACTATACATGGTCGTTTTTTTCGGCTAAAAACGCCTTACTATACATGGTCATTTTTTCGGCTCAAAACGCCTTACTATACATGGTCGTTTTTTTCGGCTAAAAACGCCTTACTATACATGGTCGTTTTTTTCGGCTCAAAACGCCTTACTATACATGGTCGTTTTTTCGCTAAAACGCCTTACTATACATGGTCGTTTTTTTGGCAAAAAACGCCTTACTATACATGGTCGTTTTTTTCGGCTAAAAACGCCTTACTATACATGGTTGTTTTTTTTGGCTAAAAATGCCTTACTATACATGGTCGTTTTTTCGCTAAAAACGCCTTACGATACATGGTGGTTTTTTCGCTAAAAACGCCTTACTATACATGGTCGTTTTTCTTCAGCTAAAAACGCCTTACTATACATGGTCGTTTTTTTCGGCTAAAAACGCCTTACTATACATGGTCGGTTTTTTGGCTAAAAACGCCTTACTATACATGGTCGTTTTTAGCTAAAACGCCTTACTATACATGGTGGTTTTTTTCGCTAAAAACGCCTTACTATACATGGTCGTTTTTTCAGCTAAAAATGCCTTACTATACATGGTCGTTTTTCGCTAAAACGCCTTACTATACATGGTCGTTTTTTCGCTAAAACGCCTTATTAT
The DNA here is from genome assembly GCA_026261675.1 of Hippocampus mohnikei. NCBI lineage: Eukaryota > Metazoa > Chordata > Actinopteri > Syngnathiformes > Syngnathidae > Hippocampus > Hippocampus mohnikei. The sequence goes on along the minus strand of JAKGUB010000677.1, from coordinate 582,034 downwards.
ACATGGTCGTTTTTTTCGGCTAAAAACGCCTTACTATACATGGTCGTTTTTTCGGCTCAAAACGCCTTACTATACATGGTCTTTTTTTGGGTAAAAAATGCCTTACTATACATGGTCGTTTGTTTGGGTTAAAAACGCCTTACTATACATGGTCGTTTTTTTCGGTTAAAAACGCCTGACTATACATGGTCGTTTTTTCGGCTCAAAACGCCTTACTATACATGGTCTTTTTTTGGGTAAAAAATGCCTTACTATACATGGTCGTTTGTTTGGGTTAAAAACGCCTGACTATACATGGTTGTTTTTTCGGCTAAAAACGCCTTATTATACATGGTCGTTTATTTCGGCTAAAAACGCCTTACTATACATGGTCGTTTTTTTTAAAACGGCTCAAAATGCCTTACTATACATGGTTGTTTTTGGCTAAAAACGCCTTACTATACATGGTCGTTTTTGGCTAAAACGCCTTACTATACATGGTCGTTTTTTCGCTAAAACGCCTTACTATACATGGTCGTTTTTTCGCTAAAAACGCCTTACTATACATGGTCGTTTTTTTCGGCTAAAAACGCCTTACTATACATGGTCGTTTTTTCGCTAAAACGCCTTACTATACATGGTCGTTTTTTCGCTCAAAACGCCTTACTATACATGGTCGTTTTTTCGCTAAAACGCCTTACTATACATGGTCGTTTTTTTCGGCCAAAAACGCCTTACTATACATGGTCTTTTTTTGGGTAAAAAATGCCTTACTATACATGGTCGTTTTTTTGGTTAAAAACGCCTTACTATACATGGTCGTTTTTTGGAAAAAACGCCTTACTATACATGGTCGTTTTTTCGCTAAAACGCCTTACTATACATGGTCGTTTTTTTCGCTAAAACGCCTTACTATACATGGTCGTTTTTGGCTAAAAACGCCTTACTATACATGGTCGTTTTTTTGGCTAAAACGCCTTACTATACATGGTCGTTTTTTTCGCTAAAACGCCTTACTATACATGGTCGTTTTTGGCTAAAACGCCTTACTATACATGGTCGTTTTTCGCTAAAACGCCTTACTATACATGGTCGTTTTTTTCGCTAAAACGCCTTACTATACATGGTCGTTTTTCGCTAAAACGCTTTACTATACATGGTCGTTTTTCGCTAAAAACGCCTTACTATACATGGTCGTTTTTCGTTCAAAACGCCTTACTATACATGGTCGTTTTTGGCTAAAACGCCTTACTATACATGGTCGGTTTTTTCGGCTAAAAACGCCTTACTATACATGGTCGTTTTTTCGCTAAAACGCCTTACTATACATGGTCGTTTTTTCGCTAAAAACGCCTTACTATACATGGTCGTTTTTCGCTAAAAACGCCTTACTATACATGGTCGTTTTTTCGCTAAAACGCCTTACTATACATGGTCGTTTTTGGCTAAAACGCCTTACTATACATGGTGGTTTTTGGCTAAAAACGCCTTACTATACATGGTCGTTTTTTCTGCTAAAACGCCTTACTATACATGGTCGTTTTTTGGCTAAAAACGCCTTACTATACATGGTCGTTTTTTGGGTTAAAACGCCTTACTATACATGGTCGTTTTTTCGGTAAAAACGCCTTACTATACATGGTCGTTTTTTCAGCTAAAAACGCCTTACTATACATGGTCGTTTTTTCAGCTAAAAACGCCTTACTATACATGGTCGTTTTTTCGTTAAAACGCCTTACTATACATGGTCGTTTTTCGCTAAAACGCCTTACTATACATGGTCGTTTTTGGCTAAAAACGCCTTACTATACATGGTCGTTTTTCGCTAAAACGCCTTACTATACATGGTCGTTTTTCGGCTAAAAACGCCTTACTATACATGGTCGTTTTTTTCGCTAAAACGCCTTACTATACATGGTCGTTTTTTCGCTAAAAACGCCTTACTATACATGGTCGTTTTTTCGGCTAAAACGCCTTACTATACATGGTCGTTTTTTCGCTAAAAACGCCTTACTATACATGGTCGTTTTTCGCTAAAACGCCTTACTATACATGGTCGTTTTTGGCTAAAAACGCCTTACTATACATGGTCGTTTTTTCGCTAAAAACGCCTTACTATACATGGTCGTTTTTGGCTCAAAACGCCTTACTATACATGGTCGTTTTTGGCTAAAACGCCTTACTATACATGGTCGTTTTTTCGCTAAAACGCCTTACTATACATGGTCGTTTTTTCGCTAAAACGCCTTACTATACATGGTCGTTTTTCGCTAAAAACGCCTTACTATACATGGTCGTTTTTTCGCTAAAACGCCTTACTATACATGGTCGTTTTTTCGCTCAAAACGCCTTACTATACATGGTCGTTTTTTCGCTAAAACGCCTTACTATACATGGTGGTTTTTTCGCTAAAACGCCTTACTATACATGGTCGTTTTTTCGGCTCAAAACGCCTTACTATACATGGTCGTTTTTTCGCTAAAAACGCCTTACTATACATGGTCGTTTTTGGCTAAAACGCCTTACTATACATGGTCGTTTTTCGGCTCAAAACGCCTTACTATACATAGTCGTTTTTTCGCTAAAACGCCTTACTATACATGGTCGTTTTTTCGCTAAAAACGCCTTACTATACATGGTCGTTTTTTCGCTAAAACGCCTTACTATACATGGTCGTTTTTGGCTAAAACGCCTTACTATACATGGTCGTTTTTCGGCTCAAAACGCCTTACTATACATGGTCGTTTTTCGGCTAAAAACGCCTTACTATACATGGTCGTTTTTTCGGCTCAAAACGCCTTACTATACATGGTCGTTTTTTTGGCTAAAACGCCTTACTATACATGGTCGTTTTTTCGGCTCAAAACGCCTTACTATACATGGTCGTTTTTGGCTAAAACGCCTTACTATACATGGTCGTTTTTGGCTAAAACGCCTTACTATACATGGTCGTTTTTCGCTCAAAACGCCTTACTATACATAGTCGTTTTTTCGCTAAAAACGCCTTACTATACATGGTCGTTTTTTCGCTAAAACGCCTTACTATACATGGTCGTTTTTTCGCTAAAACGCCTTACTATACATGGTCGTTTTTGGCTAAAACGCCTTACTATACATGGTCGTTTTTTCGCTAAAACGCCTTACTATACATAGTCGTTTTTTCGCTAAAAACGCCTTACTATACATGGTCGTTTTTCGCTCAAAACGCCTTACTATACATGGTCGTTTTTTGGCTAAAAACGCCTTACTATACATGGTCGTTTTTTCGCTAAAAACGCCTTACTATACATGGTCGTTTTTTCGCTAAAAACGCCTTACTATACATAGTCGTTTTTCGCTAAAACGCCTTACTATACATGGTCGTTTTTTTTGGCTAAAAACGCCTTACTATACATGGTCGTTTTTTCGGCTCAAAACGCCTTACTATACATAGTCGTTTTTCTCGGCTAAAAACGCCTTACTATACATGGTTGTTTTTTCCGGCTAAAAACGCCTTACTATACATGGTGGTTTTTTTCGGCTAAAAACGCCTTACTATACATGGTCGTTTTTGGCTCAAAACGCCTTACTATACAGTCGTTTTTCGGCTAAAAACGCCTTACTATACATGGTCGTTTTTTCGCTCAAAACGCCTTACTATACATGGTGGGTTTTTGGCTAAAAACGCCTTACTATACATGGTCGTTTTTCGCTAAAACGCCTTACTATACATGGTCGTTTTTTCGCTAAAAACGCCTTACTATACATGGTCGTTTTTTTCTAAAACGCCTTACTATACATGGTCGTTTTTATTAAAACGCCTTATTATACATGGTCGTTTTTATTAAAAACGCCTTACTATACATGGTCGTTTTTTCGCTAAAACGCCTTACTATACATGGTCGTTTTTCGGCTCAAAACGCCTTACTATACATGGTCGTTTTTGGCTAAAACGCCTTACTATACATGGTCGTTTTTCGCTAAAAACGCCTTACTATACATGGTCGTTTTTCGCTAAAAACGCCTTACTATACATGGTCGTTTTTCGCTAAAACGCCTTACTATACATGGTCGTTTTTTCGCTAAAACGCCTTACTATACATGGTCGTTTTTTCGCTAAAAACGCCTTACTATATATGGTCGTTTTTTCGCTAAAAACGCCTTACTATACATGGTCGTTTTTTCGCTAAAACGCCTTACTATACATGGTCGTTTTTCGCTAAAACGCCTTACTATACATGGTCGTTTTTTCGCTCAAAACGCCTTACTATACATGGTCGTTTTGTCGGCTAAAACGCCTTACTATACATGGTCGTTTTTTCGCTAAAAACGCCTTACTATACATGGTGGTTTTTTGGCTCAAAATGCCTTACTATACATGGTCGTTTTTGGCTAAAAACGCCTTACTATACATGGTCGTTTTTCGCTAAAAACGCCTTACTATACATGGTCGTTTTTTCGCTAAAACGCCTTATTATACATGGTCGTTTTTCGCTAAAAACGCCTTACTATATATGGTCGTTTTTTCGGCTCAAAACGCTTTACTATACATAGTGGTTTTTTCGCTAAAAACGCCTTACTATACATGGTGGTTTTTTCGCTAAAAACGCCTTACTATACATGGTCGTTTTTCGCTCAAAACGCCTTATTATACATGGTCGTTTTTTCGCTAAAAACGCCTTACTATACATGGTCGTTTTTTCGCTAAAAACGCCTTACTATACATGGTGGTTTTTTCGCTAAAAACGCCTTACTATAGATGGTCATTTTTTCGGCTAAAAACTCCTTATTATACATGGTCGTTTTTTTCGGCTAAAAACGCCTTACTATACATGATCCTTTTTTCGGCTCAAAACGCCTTACTATACATTATGGTTTTTTTCGGCTAAAAACGCCTTACTATACATGGTCGTTTTTTTTGGCTAAAAACGCCTTACTATACATGGTCGTTTTTTCGGCTCAAAACGCCTTACTATACATGGTCGTTTTTTCGGCTAAAAACGCCTTACTATACATGGTCGTTTTTTTCGGCTAAAAACGCCTTACTATACATGGTGGTTTTTTTCGGCTAAAACGCCTTACTATACATGGTCGTTTTTTTGGCTAAAACGCCTTACTATACATGGTCGTTTTTCGCTCAAAACGCCTTACTATACATGGTCGTTTTTCGCTAAAACGCCTTACTATACATGGTCGTTTTTTCGCTAAAACGCCTTACTATACATGGTCGTTTTTTCGCTAAAAACGCCTTACTATACATGGTCGTTTTTTGGCTAAAAACGCCTTACTATACATGGTGGTTTTTTCGCTAAAAACGCCTTACTATACATGGTCGTTTTTTGGCTAAAACGCCTTACTATACATGGTCGTTTTTCGCTCAAAACGCCTTACTATACATGGTCGTTTTTCGCTAAAACGCCTTACTATACATGGTCGTTTTTTCGCTAAAAACGCCTTACTATACATGGTCGTTTTTTCGCTAAAACGCCTTACTATACATGGTCGTTTTTTGGCTAAAACGCCTTACTATACATGGTCGTTTTTCGCTCAAAACGCCTTACTATACATGGTCGTTTTTCGCTAAAAACGCCTTACTATACATGGTCGTTTTTCGCTAAAAACGCCTTACTATACATGGTCGTTTTTTCGCTAAAACGCCTTACTATACATGGTCGTTTTTTCGCTAAAACGCCTTACTATACATGGTCGTTTTTCGCTAAAAACGCCTTACTATACATGGTCGTTTTTCGCTAAAAACGCCTTACTATACATGGTCGTTTTTCGCTAAAACGCCTTACTATACATGGTCGTTTTTTGGCTAAAACGCCTTACTATACATGGTCGTTTTTCGCTAAAACGCCTTACTATACATGGTCGTTTTTTGGCTAAAAACGCCTTACTATACATGGTCGTTTTTTGGGTTAAAACGCCTTACTATACATGGTCGTTTTTCGCTAAAACGCCTTACTATACATAGTCGTTTTTTCGCTAAAACGCCTTACTATACATGGTCGTTTTTTGGCTAAAACGCCTTACTATACATGGTCGTTTTTCGGCTCAAAACGCCTTACTATACATAGTCGTTTTTGGCTAAAACGCCTTACTATACATGGTCGTTTTTTCGCTAAAAACGCCTTACTATACATGGTCGTTTTTTCGGCTAAAAACGCCTTACTATACATGGTCGTTTTTGGCTAAAACGCCTTACTATACATGGTCGTTTTTCGCTCAAAACGCCTTACTATACATAGTCGTTTTTTCGCTAAAAACGCCTTACTATACATGGTCGTTTTTTCGCTAAAAACGCCTTACTATACATGGTGGTTTTTTCGCTAAAAACGCCTTACTATACATGGTCGTTTTTTGGCTCAAAACGCCTTACTATACATGGTGGTTTTTTCGCTAAAAACGCCTTACTATACATGGTCGTTTTTTGGCTAAAAACGCCTTACTATACATGGTCGTTTTTTCGCTCAAAACGCCTTACTATACATGGTCGTTTTTCGCTAAAACGCCTTACTATACATGGTCGTTTTTTCGCTAAAACGCCTTACTATACATGGTCGTTTTTCGCTAAAAACGCCTTACTATACATGGTCGTTTTTTGGCTAAAAACGCCTTACTATACATGGTCGTTTTTTCGCTAAAAACGCCTTACTATACATGGTCGTTTTTCGCTAAAAACGCCTTACTATACATGGTCGTTTTTCGCTAAAAACGCCTTACTATACATGGTCGTTTTTCGCTAAAAACGCCTTACTATACATGGTCGTTTTTTCGCTAAAACGCCTTACTATACATGGTCGTTTTTTCGCTAAAACGCCTTACTATACATGGTCGTTTTTCGCTAAAAACGCCTTACTATACATGGTCGTTTTTTCGCTCAAAACGCCTTACTATACATGGTCGTTTTTTTGGGCTAAAAACGCCTTACTATACATGGTCGTTTTTTTGCTAAAAACGCCTTACTATACATGGTCGTTTTTTGGCTAAAAACGCCTTACTATACATGGTCGTTTTTTCGCTAAAAACGCCTTACTATACATGGTCGTTTTTTCGCTAAAAACGCCTTACTATACATGGTCGTTTTTTCGCTAAAACGCCTTACTATACATGGTCGTTTTTTCGCTAAAAACGCCTTACTATACATGGTCGTTTTTCGCTAAAAACGCCTTACTATACATGGTCGTTTTTTCGCTAAAACGCCTTACTATACATGGTCGTTTTTTCGGCTAAAAACGCCTTACTATACATGGTCGTTTTTTCGGCTAAAAACGCCTTACTATACATGGTCGTTTTTTTCGCTAAAAACGCCTTACTATACATGGTCGTTTTTTCTGCTAAAAACGCCTTACTATACATGGTCGTTTTTCGCTAAAACGCCTTACTATACATGGTCGTTTTTCGCTAAAACGCCTTACTATACATGGTCGTTTTTTCGGCTAAAAACGCCTTACTATACATGGTCGTTTTTTCGGCTAAAAACGCCTTACTATACATGGTCGTTTTTCATGCTAAAAACGCCTTACTATACATGGTCGTTTTTTCGGCTAAAAACGCCTTACTATTCATGGTCGTTTTTCATGCTAAAAACGCCTTACTATACATGGTCGTTTTTTCGGCTAAAACGCCTTACTATACATGGTCGTTTTTTTGGCTAAAAACGCCTTACTATACATGGTCGTTTTTTCGCTAAAAACGCCTTACTATACATGGTCGTTTTTGGCTAAAACGCCTTACTATACATGGTCGTTTTTCGCTAAAAACGCCTTACTATACATGGTCGTTTTTTCGCTAAAAACGCCTTACTATACATGGTCGTTTTTTCGCTAAAAACGCCTTACTATACATGGTCGTTTTTTCGCTAAAAACGCCTTACTATACATGGTCGTTTTTTCGCTAAAAACGCCTTACTATACATGGTCGTTTTTTGGCTAAAAACGCCTTACTATACATGGTCGTTTTTCGCTAAAAACGCCTTACTATACATGGTCGTTTTTCGCTAAAAACGCCTTACTATACATGGTCGTTTTTTCGCTAAAACGCCTTACTATACATGGTCGTTTTTTGGGCTAAAAACGCCTTACTATACATGGTCGTTTTTTCGCTAAAAACGCCTTACTATACATGGTCGTTTTTTCGCTAAAAACGCCTTACTATACATGGTCGTTTTTCGCTAAAACGCCTTACTATACATGGTCGTTTTTTGGGGCAAAAAACGCCTTACTATACATGGTCGTTTTTTTGGGCAAAAAATGCCTTACTATACATGGTCATTTTTTTCCGCAAAAAACGCCTTACTATACATGGTCGTTTTTTGGCTAAAAATGCCTTACTATACATGGTCGTTTTTTTAGGCTAAAAACGCCTTACTATACATGGTCGTTTTTTGGTTAAAAACGCCTTACTATACATGGTCGTTTTTTGCTAAAAACGCCTTACTATACATGGTCGTTTTTTGGGGCAAAAAATGCCTTACTATAAATGGTCATTTTTTTCCGCAAAAAACGCCTTACTATACATGGTCGTTTTTTGGCTAAAAACGCCTTACTATACATGGTCGTTTTTTTGGCTAAAAACGCCTTACTATACATGGTCGTTTTTTGGCTAAAAACGCCTTACTATACATGGTCGTTTTTTCGCTAAAAACGCCTTACTATACATGGTCGTTTTTCGCTAAAAACGCCTTACTATACATGGTCGTTTTTTCGCTAAAAACGCCTTACTATACATGGTCGTTTTTCGCTAAAAACGCCTTACTATACATGGTCGTTTATTTTCGCTAAAAACGCCTTACTATACATGGTCGTTTTTTGCAAAACGCCTTACTATACATGGTCTTTTTTGGTAAAAATGCCTTACTATACATGGTCGTTTTTTTGGCTAAAAACGCCTTACTATACATGGTCGTTTTTTCGCTAAAACGCCTTACTATACATGGTCGTTTTTCGCTAAAACGCCTTACTATACATGGTCGTTTTTTGGCTAAAAACGCCTTACTATACATGGTCGTTTTTTCGCTAAAAATGCCTTACTATACATGGTGGTTTTTTCGCTAAAAACGCCTTACTATACATGGTTGTTTTTTCGCTAAAAACGCCTTACTATACATGGTCGTTTTTTCGCTAAAAACGCCTTACTATACATGGTCGTTTTTTGGCTAAAAACGCCTTACTATACATGGTCGTTTTTTCGCTAAAAACGCCTTACTATACATGGTCGTTTTTTCGCTAAAAACGCCTTACTATACATGGTCGTTTTTCGCTAAAAACGCCTTACTATACATGGTCGTTTTTCGCTAAAACGCCTTACTATACATGGTCGCTTTTTCGCTAAAAACGCCTTACTATACATGGTCGTTTTTCGCTAAAAACGCCTTACTATACATGGTCGTTTTTCGCTAAAACGCCTTACTATACATGGTGGTTTTTTCGCTAAAAACGCCTTACTATACATGGTCGTTTTTTCGCTAAAAACGCCTTACTATACATGGTCGTTTTTCGCTAAAAACGCCTTACTATACATGGTCGTTTTTTCGCTAAAACGCCTTACTATACATGGTCGTTTTTTGGCTAAAAACGCCTTACTATACATGGTCGTTTTTCGCTAAAAACGCCTTACTATACATGGTCGTTTTTTCGCTAAAAACGCCTTACTATACATGGTCGTTTTTCGCTAAAAACGCCTTACTATACATGGTCGTTTTTCGCTAAAAACGCCTTACTATACATGGTCGTTTTTCGCTAAAAACGCCTTACTATACATGGTCGTTTTTCGCTAAAAACGCCTTACTATACATGGTCCTTTTTCGCTAAAAACGCCTTACTATACATGGTCGTTTTTTCGCTAAAACGCCTTACTATACATGGTGGTTTTTTCGCTAAAAACGCCTTACTATACATGGTGGGTTTTTTCGCTAAAACGCCTTACTATACATGGTTGTTTTTCGCTAAAAACGCCTTACTATACATGGTCGTTTTTTTCGCTAAAATGCCTTACTATACATGGTCGTTTTTTCGCTAAAACGCCTTACTATACATGGTGGGGTTTTTCGCTAAAAACGCCTTACTATACATGGTTGTTTTTTCGCTAAAAACGCCTTACTATACATGGTCGTTTTTTCGCTAAAACGCCTTACTATACATGGTGGTTTTTTCTAAAAACGCCTTACTATACATGGTCGTTTTTTCGCTAAAATGCCTTACTATACATGGTTGTTTTTTCGCTAAAAACGCCTTACTATACATGGTCGTTTTTTCGCTAAAAACGCCTTACTATACATGGTCGTTTTTTCGCTAAAATGCCTTACTATACATGGTCGTTTTTCGCTCAAAACGCCTTACTATACATGGTCGTTTTTGGCTAAAACGCCTTACTATACATGGTCGTTTTTCGGCTCAAAACGCCTTACTATATACATGGTCGTTTTTTCGCTAAAACGCCTTACTATACATGGTCGCTTTTTCGCTAAAAACGCCTTACTATACAGGGTCGCTTTTTCGGCTAAAAACGCCTTACTATACATGGTCGTTTTTTCGCTAAAAACGCCTTACTATACATGGTGGTTTTTTCCGGCTCAAAACGCCTTACTATACATGTTCGTTTTTTTTGGCTAAAAACGCCTTACTATACATGGTCGTTTTTTCGGCAAAAAACGCCTTACTATACATGGTCTTTTTTTTGGTAAAAAATGCCTTACTATACATGGTCGTTTGTTTGGGTTAAAAACGCCTTACTATACATGGTCACTTTTTCTATTAAAAACACCTTACTATACATGGTCGTCTTTTTTAAGCAAAAAAAGCCTTACTATACATGGTCGTTTTTTTTGCTAAAAACGCCTTACTATACATGGTCGCTTTTTTTGTAAAAAATGCCTTCCTATACATGGTTGTTTTTTTTTCGGCTAAAAACGCCTTACTATACATGGTCGGGTTTTTCGGCTAAAAACGCCTTACTATACATGGTGGGTTTTTTCGGTTAAAAATGCCTTACTATACATGTTCGGGGGTTTTTTTGGGTAAAAAAAATGCCTGACTATACATGGTCGTTTTTTTGGGAAAAAACGCGTTACTATACATGGTCGTTTTTTGGGTAAATAACGCCTTACTATACTTACTTACTTACTATACCTTAAAAACGGCTGACTATACATGGTCGTTTTTTTTCGGCTAAAAATGCCTTACTCTACATGGTCTTTTTTTTTCGGTTAAAAACGCCTGACTATACATGGTCGTTTTTTGGTAAAAAACGCCTTAGTATACATGGTCGTACATGGCCTGACTATAATGTTATCTCTTTTCTTGGGGAAAAAAAGGTTTTAACCGAGCAACTCAATTTTCTCAAACACTCTTTTTTTTCCTTCAAAAAAATTCCACTTTATTAAATAAATAATTTAATATACCGTACATTACATTTTTTATATACCACTTTTATTCTTGTGTGATATTATATATTGTGTTCTCCTAACTCCTCGTAATTTGTAAAATGACCATAAATGCTATTTAATTTATTGCCCTTTTAAAATATACATAACAAAACTAAAATTAAATTATATTACTAGTATATAATAAAAGTGTCTGTCTGGTTAGCGCATTTCTTCACTTCCAACTTTCCGTGAATTGTGATGGCAAATCCGCAGGTCAATCACAACATGAATCTGCAATTTGAAAATAAAAGAACAGTCTCCTCACAGTTCATAAAAAGATAGCTTTATTGCACAAGGTATTCAGTATTTATTTATTTTTTTTACATTTTCATAGAAAAAGAAAATGTTGATTTCAACACAAGCAATTGCAAATCAAATCAAACGTTAGCTCGCAAAATTAATATTAAGGAACAAGCGCTGCCTTTTGAAAGTGTTTTCATGACTCCTCATTTCAGCATTTGCCACTTTGCACCCAGCAAAATGTTCGCAACATGCAAATGCTTCTGTCCTTAAGTGGGATTCCAACTTCAACGAAACAAAAACCAAAGGAGACAATGCGACAAAAGGTCCCGTGAAAGAAGAAATCATATTTAAATTGTGCACGGCCCACCCTGATTTGCTTCAATAAGTCAAGATAAAGCAATTTCTCTATAACTCTTTTTTCTTTAAATACTTTTTCATCAAGTCCATTTGTTTCATTACAATAACTTCACTTTCAAGTTTACATTGTGCCCTGGTATCTAGTGAAGATGTTGAAAATAGTACTCATTTATACAAAAACACTTTCCTATGTACACAGGGTTTCTATTGATGGAATGAAACAATGTCAGACTGTATAGCAGTGAGAAGGAGGGCTCTCTCATTGGTTGAGCCAAACATTTCAGGGGGATGCCAAGTTTACACCTCAAATCGGTCAGGTCAAAGTTCAAAGTGTGTCCCTCGTGTGAAAAATCCACCCCGTGACATGTATGTGTCAGGAGAATAAAACATGTCAAGGCCACGGTTGGGAGGAAAATGGAAGAAAAGAGTCAAAAGCGATTCCTGCGGTCAATTACAGTGGTCCCTCGCGATATTGCGGTTGACCTTTTGCGGACTCGCTATATTGACCTTTTTTTTTTTCCAAGTGCAATTTTGCATGCTGTTTTTGTACAGCGTAGGAATCCGCATTGCATCCGGCATCCTGAATGGCTAAAGTACCCTAGACCAATTTGAATCCATCGAGACCATGCTATGTATCCTGTACAATAAACAATTCATAATAATAATGATAAAAATAGTAATAATATGGCCTACTTATTTTTCTTGCAAAGGTTTGAACTTTAATCAAGAGAGAAATGTGAGAAAATGTTATTGATGAGGTTTACAGCCTTAACACAGTACCATAATTGTATTTTTCTTTTTAAAGTAACCCTGTGATAAATGAGGGACCACTGTAAATTGAACTTTTGTCAAGCCACTGTAGGGAAAAATGTATTAGAAATGAGCTTCATGAATATTTTCATCAAATTTGGTCAATCATGCAGAAGTTCAGTGATAAAACTTCCATTGGCCAGTCTAAACGGATCACATAGTTTTTCTTGTTGGAGTGATATGAACAGATTTTACCAGCAGATGGTGGAAAACAGTAATCCAGATTACATAAACTTTGCTTCCAAAACGGCTACGTCAGTGCCTCTCAAACATTTAACACCAAGCTCCACCTCGGGAAAAAAAAAAATCCCTTGCTCTCCAAGTAGACCACCATAACGAATGAAATGATGGTAGTTATTTGCTTTTTATTTCTAAAGAGTATATCCAATGTAACATTATGCAGAATTTTAACATTAACATTGCGCTCCATTAGAAGAAAAGAAAAAAACCCCATAGTTTAATTACCAAAAATAATTAAAAACAAGTTTTTAATATTAAATGCAAATGTATTGTTACTCACAGGTTAAATACAACTGAACACCACCAAAGAAATGCACTGTACTGGATTAAAAAATAAATAATAATCATAATTTAAATTCAATATTTCTTTCATCGACCACTAGAGGGAGGCCTCATACCACGAGTGCATGTAGTGAGAACTACCGGGCTACAGGAATAAATAAAAATAAATCATTTTTTTAAGTAGCGCTTCAATGTTTTGTAAGGCAAAATTTATTGGTTCATTTGGGGAGTGTGGGGTGGGATCAAAGAGCAAAATAAAATAATAAAAATAAAGTAATTTAAACATAAATATGGGAAACACTGTACATCAATGGTGACCATCCTTTTTTTTTTTTTTGGGTGTACCCCCAAAGCTTTTGGTCATTACCACCTTATACACATAATGTTGTGATGCTTCCAAGGTGCAATGTAACATAACTGATTACCAAGTGGAAATCTTTTTTTCTCCTCAACATGAACATTTAACTCAAAGGCAGCGTCTTCTTTTTAACTCTTAAGCTATGAATTAAAATGCAAAAAAAATAAATAAACCTGCCTTCGTTGTATGTAACTCTTCTTTTATTTCGGACAAAAACTTTGCTCGTTTGAATAAAGTTACCTTTAAATGGGCGCTTAAACTTTCAATATAAGGAACAATACACTGAGCAGGAATAGTATTCAGACCCATAACAATTGCAGTTTTACTTTCTTTTCATCAGTCATTTGAGCTTTAATGAGACACTTGAGTTGACATGCGCCTGTTGTGCTTTTTGGCTCAGCTGTTCCGCACAGATTTTTCATCTGGGAAATATATTTTTCAAGGTTTCCACGTGTCCCCTGCAATGTGCTCATGTACGTACCCATGGTTGGGAAACACGGCTGTAAATCTGTTTCATTAGACACCGACAATCCATCACAATGACCGTATTAAAAGATGAAGTTAAGGTTCAGTTATGAGTCTAAGAGGGCAGACTTTCCCATAAGAGACGTCGGATTTACTTTGAGCAAACTGACATAAGATCAGTGTCTCGTGGCAACTTGACCGGGTTGCGCAAGATTAGCCACAACCCTCCAATACGCGTGTGATAGAAAAGTAAACAGGCCAGCTACTGTGTGTTTTCTGCAAAACGTACATGACAAAGTGGAAATGTAAAGGCCAAAGTAGTCGAGTTGGGCGTGATGGCATCAAGTCTGTGAACACAACTTTCAAAAGAACAATTCAACATATTACAACAGGCTCACTCACTTCACTTTCGGGTGGATATAAAAGTCTATTCAAATGCCAGGCATTTGTGATATTAAAAAAAATGAGAATGAGATAAACAATGCGACCTACAACTATCCATCCATCCATCAATTTTCTAATCCGTTTATTCTGACAAGGGTCGGCGGAGCCTATCCCAGCTGTCTTCGGGCAGTAGGCAGGGGACACCCTGAACTGGTTGCCAGCCAATCGCAGGGCCCACAGAGACGAACAACCATCCGCGCTCACACTCACGCCGAGAGACAATTTAGAGTGTTCAATCAGCCTGCCATGCATTTTTTTGGAATGCGGGAGGAAGCCGAAGTACCCGGAGAATATCAACACAGGCACGGGGAGAACATACAAACTCCACACAGGAAGGCCAGAGCTGGAATCGAACCCATGACCTCTGCACTGTGAGGTCAACACGCTAGCCACTCTGGACTACCAGGCCGCCGACCTCTAACTAGTGCAATTAAAAAAAAAAATCTATATTTTCAAGAGGTAAAAATGAACAACGGAGATAATGTGCTTGCATAAGTATGCACACCATCATGACCAGGGTAGTGGCTCTGTTCAGAATTCGCCAAACACATTCAAACTCAGATAAAGTGAGTCAGTACACACCTGCCACCATTGAACGTGCCTCTGATAAATTCCAAATAAAGTTCAGCTGTTCTTGTAGTTTTTCTTGGCTTTTTTTTCTTGGTTTTGGATTTTGCTTTCTAGCAGAACACTGCAGGTTTTGCAAAAACGCTAACTGCTATTAAAACTGGACAGCAACAAACTCTCTTCAACACATGTGGGAAAATGTCTGATGAAACCAAGGTTGAATTTTTTGGTCATGATTCCAAAAGGTATGACTGGCGCAAACACAACACTGTTCGCCACCAAAATAACACCAGGGAGTCATATTTTGGAAATATGAACAGCGCCATCCATATAAAGACAAAAAGCCTACTAGAACATGTGGATTTTATTTGGGGTTAATTTGACATGCTTTAAATAGTGGCAGGTGTGTTCTGATTCCCAATTAAAATAAGGATGTGATGTAATGCGTTTGGATCTGAAAACAGCCACACCCCCCGGTAAAAATAGGGTGTGCAAAGGTGTGCAACCACCTTATTACATATATTTATGTTGATATGCCCTCTGCGGTATATTTCTTTGCGTTCCAATTGAGTTGAGTTGTACAATTTAGAGGCCCCATGACTGTTGAAAAAAAAGTTTTAAACTCATTTATCTTGGTTTCATTTTTTTTTGTGGGGGGGGGCGTATCACAAAAAACTCGGCATTTGAACAAAGGTATGGATTTTTTCCATCCAGTGTACGCTCTGGTCTTGTTTTGACACATTTTCTTTCTTTCTCAACACTAAGCTCACCGCACATGGTTTGTTTTCTACCTCGCAACACAATCTCACACCACAACCGAACTGTGCTTTGTCTTCCAAGCCGCGTCCACGTGAAGCCTGAATCGCAAAGGAGGAGAGACAGAAGGCAGCACCTCAATATCCTTCTTTTTTTCCCCCCTCTCAGCTGGGACACTTGTGCTACCCGATAAGTCACTCGCATCTTTGTCATTTCTTTCTTTTCTATTTCGGAGCGATTGTCATGTGATCTTTTGTAATATATTTTCAATTTGAACGGCTTTAATAGCTATTTTTTTCTCAATAGTCATATATTTGCTATATATTTGAATAGAAATATATATATGTACATATATATCGATATATACTGTATATATTTTTTAAAAACAAACATACATATTTTTCTATTGCGAGAGTCCTGATCTTGGTTATGTTTGATCATTGCAAAACATTTGAAGCAACTCCATGTTAAAATGTTTTATTTTATTTTAATCCTAATTGATTCTTTATTATGGAATTATGTTTTGGCGGGAATAAATTGTGACAAACTCAAAAGTCAAATAAAGAGGTACAGCACCATGCATAAAGCTAAACTCAATACACGGAGGCGTCGTCTCTTTTGTGTTCGCTAACTCAGCATTCCAAGGCTGTGTTCAGAATCATTCGCCGCTTCCTCATCGCTATACAATGTTCCTCCCCATATTCTCTCATTTAGAAGGGAAACCTATCCTCAAACCAAAACTTTTATCGTAAATACAGGAAGTATTGCTTTGGCGCCATCTTGTGGCATCTCTGTGCCAAGAAATTATGTTGAGGTGTGGGGACGAGCTTTTATTATTTCAGGCCATAGTCAAAAGTAGAGATTCGCTAATAGTTCATGCTACCTATAGCCAATTGTATTATTATTATTATTATTATTATTAGCGTTACATTTTATAGCTGGGGTAATCAAATACTGTACAGTCATTCTTTAAATGAAAAATGTTACATACAAACCACAATTCCGAGAAAGTTGGTACGCGAGTAAAATGTACTGTAAATAAAAATGAAGTACAATGACTTCCTTTTCAGCCTTCAATTGAACACACTACAAAGACCAGATATTTATTGTAAACTAATGAACATGATTGTTTTCCTTTTTTGGGAGGGTAGGGGGGGTGGATTATCTTGTTTTGGATTTGGTGCATGCAACACATTAAAAAATGCTGGGGCAGAATCAAAAGAGTGGTAAAGTTGAGGAATGCTAAAAAATAAATAAATAAATAAAATTACCCCAAAAACGGTTTGGAAAAGCTGGTTGTGGTCTGTCGAGTCCGCACCAATTTTTTTTTTTAGAAATTATGGTTGTGCCCTCCAGAATAAAGAGGAAAAAGACCATCGAGATTTACATCTGCAGAATGTTCAAAATCCACGGAGGATCTGTGATAGTGTAGTGGCGTGTTAGTGCCCATACCATAAAATACCATTAATACTGAAAGGCACACATTGAGGTTTTGGAGCAATATTATGCTAGCATCCAAGCAACATCTTGTTCAGGGATGTCGGCGCTTACTTCAGAAAAGACTACGCCAAACCACATTCCGCACGTGTTAGAAACAGCGCGACTCATAGTCAATGAGTGTTAGCACTAGACCGGCCTGCCAGCAGTCAAAACCTGTCTCCCATTGGAAATGGGTGCTACATTAAGAAGCGTAAAACACAACAAAAGAGATTGTGGACAGTTGGGGCAAGTGAAGTTGCACATCAAGCAAGAATCGGAAAGAATTCCACCGACAAAGCCTCAATATTGAGCATTCTCAGTTCCCACGGACTTATTGGGTGTTGTTAAAGGAAATGTGATGTAACAGCGGTAAAGATACCCTGTCCCTGCTATTTTGGGTGTTGCAGGGGTCAAATGTAAAATAAATGGATGTTACAGAAAAACAAAACAATCAAGTTTATCAGTTTGAACATGAAATATCTGTCTTTGTTATGTACTCAATTCACTATAGGGCATTGTATTCTGTTCTGGTTTATGTTTTACATAACATCCCAACATCTTTGGAATTGGGCTTTGTAATAAACTCGAGCACTCATTTTTGTCATAATTTTGTTTGGTGCTGTATATTGAGGTTTTATGTATCTTGGCTTAATGAGGGGCCGGGAAACACCGGTTAACGGGATAATATATACTCACTACGTATTTGACGGCACTACAAAATGGTGAGCTGATTAAAAAGGGAGCGATTTGGGAACACAGCCCAATTGTCTGTCTGCTCTACATATTTGCTAAGCACAGTGACCCTGTATGGATATGACGTCATGGGATGTGAACGAAAGGATTCCTTGTAAAATAACCGCAGCACGGACGAATGATTGTGGCTCCTTGACGAACCATACGAGTTACTTGTTAACCCTTGCCTTTCTTTCAATTGCAAACGAGATCATCATTAAAAAAAAAAATCAAAATGCAGCTTCTTAAATACAAAATGGACTGTGGGTTTTAGCGTTTGGATGCTTCGGCATACAGATTGACTTTTAAAAAGGTCCGCCGTTGTTGTGTGCCTGCCACACGTGCACATGTACCGTATATATTTACACATATACACCCACAGGCGCGCACAGCGTAGGTTTGAGAATCTGCACATGTGAGATTATATTTCAGGGATTAGTAATCGCCGGGAATGAGTACTCCCTCGCTGGCAGGTTTCCTGTAGGTTCCAGGATACATGTATGCCAAAGACATTTCAGGGCGCAAACGCCATCAAATCGGGTGGCTAATGCATAACAGTAAAAGCATCCCGCTGTGGTGCAATGCCGTGATATGAGTTCCGTTGCACCTAAAACATATCCGGCATGAAATTCAAGCAACCACCTCTTTCAGCCCATGAAGAGGATTTTGTGCATACGTTAGATGGGGGGGGGGGGCAAAGCCGACAAATAAATGATACGCGTTTTGACAAATGGTGTCTTAAAGAAATGCGGGAGAAACACAAACAGGCTGAAAGAAAGGCAACCCACTGTGCTGTGGAGACCGCCCAACTCCTCCATACTGCAGTGTTCATGGGAGCCCCAGCAGCTCCCTTCGGCCTGGCATAGCACAGGCACCTACGGGTGAGGAGCCGGGGCTTGGTGTTTTCTTCACCCCACATTTGACCGCTAATCTTTTTAGTTAAGCCGCCACAATGTCAGGCTACACCAGCGTGTACGACTTCGAGTACGCCCCGGCGCCCCCATCCCTCTGCTTCTGTAGTCTGCCTAGGCCTGACGAGCTGCTCTCCAAAAGAGAGTCTCTGGAACCTCCCATCTTAGAGGAAGAGGAGGAGGAGGCGCCACCAGGCGTGCCTCCTGTGGCCCCCACAGCCCCACCGGAGGATGATGATGACCCGGCGGCAGCGGCGGCGGTAGCTGCCGCCGCCGCCGCCGCTGCGCTCTGAGCCCCCGTGGCCGAGGAGCCCGGCATGGTGACAGTCCTCTGGGGAAGGGTGGAGCTGCTAGAGCTGGCGGACATGCCTCCACCTCCAGAAGCTCCTCCGGCAGACGTCCCGGAAGACGTCAGGTTGGACAGGCCAGAGTGGCCCATGGTTAGGGCCTGCTGCTTTGTCGAGTCCATAGTCATATGACGGCCCTGGGTGTGGTACGTACGCTGGGCCAGGGCGCGGATGGAGGCTTCGCGCGGGGGGACCACTGGGCATGGGTCATGATGGTCGGACTGCTTTCGGAAGAAGGGGTCTGACTTCATGTAGAGGGGGATGTTGCAGTAGTCACCTGACGGGGCACAAATCAAGCAAAAATTGAAAAAAGGAAAACAAACTGATGGGTCCATGAGGCGTCATGAAGCGTGTTGACACAATGACACACTGTGTTGATGGTAGTCCCAAGTCGTTGGTGGACAGGTAAACCAAAGTTGTCGTCGAAATGCGTCACGGTCACCCGTTTCTCCTCATCCACTTACAGTAAAATGACAATGACATTATTTAAAACAAGTTTTCCTTTGTGGTTCTGTTCCAAAAAATAATCTCACTAAAAAATAATAGCGCTAAGCTAGCTGACCTTCCTAAGTTACAAAAAGTGCCTGTTTTAAAACTACAATTTTATTTGTAGTCTATCTGTACAGTTCTTAGTTTGACAGCACACTTTCACTACCGTAGTAGTAGCAATAAACAGCTTGAAATCTCTTTTTGGAAGAATTAGTTCACCATTGACCAAACTAGCTTATGTTACACTTGCTTGCTGGTGAAGTGGAGTTTGCTGCCGCCATGCAGTGTTAATATACGACATTTTAACCACAATCCAAGATATCGCTGTAAATATTTTTACTATTTAAAGAAAAAGACTTACTCTTGGCGCGGTGCGGGATGGGCACGGCTACATTCTTGCCGCGATCATAGTCCTGGGGCTTGGGCGGCGAGGCGGTGAAGCGGCAGATGCCGGGCTCTGATGGCGTGCTCATGGACGTCATGCTGTCGGCGTTGTCGTTGGTGCCTGTGGTCATCTGGTCGGACGAGCTGTCGGAGATGAAGCACTCGGTGATCTCGAATTTGGCGTGCTGCAGGTGCTCCTCCAGCTTGGCGTGTTCGTACGCCCTGGCCAACTCCTCGTAGGTGGACGAGGCGCTCTCCGTCGACACCATGCTGTTACGACCCTTATCTGTGGAAATTAAGTCACTGCAGCATCACAAAAATATCTGGCCGCTGCGATCATGAAATAGTTTTGAACGTTTTGAATAACTCAATGCATCTCAATATGTGGCAACAGTTTTTGTTCCAGCATAAATGTCGGGGGTCCTTGGTTTATATGTCAGAGTATTAGGCATCTAAGAGTGCTGCATCCATGTGAAAATGAAATCACAGATATCAACATTTTCCCCTCGGTATGGAGGTGCCACAGAGTGACAAGGGGTGGCCTTGGCCACCTCTGGCCACCCTGTAGCGCCGCCCTTGCCAACGTTGTCTGAGAATATTACATGACATCGTTGTCAAATTTAGGACCCAAAATGGTCCTAAATGACGACCTGCTTCAGCTCTTCAGCCCGCCCAAATACTTTCACCCAATCTGGGTTAAAAAAACAACAACAAAAAAACAAAAACAAAAAAATACATTCTTTATTGCATAGAGAAGGCCAAATTAATTCCACTCGGAAAGGTTTTTGTGCATTTCACAGAAATTTCACTCGAGAGCGCAAAAACGTTAAGGTGACACAAATGGTGCCGCGTAGTGGTGGTTCACTGTCGCCGTGTGCCAACCTGTGTCCTGCGAGAGGCTGGCGCTGTAGCTGTCGCTCTCAGTGACGGTGATACCGTGTTGCGAGCTGACCGTGCGCCAGTCCGAGGCGAGAACGCGGGCGGGCGTGGAAGCCTGACACTTGGTCAGAGTCCACTGACTGGAGTAGCGGTTCCTGATGCTGTGGGCGGATTTGACGCTCTTCCTCGAAACCGGATCTGGCGAGTGAACGTAGAGGACGTTTTAAGTCAGGGAGCGACATTGGCCAAACGGGACACTTAAGAGACTTCTGGTGGGGGTTCAGCAAACCAGGAAGACATGTGGGTCATATCGACACTTGCATTATCACTCACTGCTTCAGTTAGTTCAAGTTTTGTCTCAGACGGTGAGAAGGCCCAACGAGGAGAAGGATCACTTACTGGTTCCTGGTCTGATGTCTGACATGTCAATCAAAGGACCAGTGTTCTGGATGAGAGCAGGGTGGTGAACGGACACACCTGCGCAGAAGCTCTGCGGGTTCCCGGTCTGATTGAACTCCGTGTCGGTCACAGGTATGGTGGCCTTGTCCTCGCCTGTCCGAGAGGCAGGAAACAGCTTCGATAAGCGAGCCCTGTGTTTATTATTCCTGCGACACGCTCACAGATGCAAGCACAACAACACTCTGTCTCTCTCGCTCGCTCTTTCTGCCTTCCTCTCACCAATCTGCTTGATGCCCTCTTTGTCTTCGATCAGCAGCTGCACTCTCGGGATGTCGATGTGCAAGCGCGGGCCCTGAGGCGGCCCCTTCACCGGAGTGTCAAAGCTTCGGTTGTTTTTACTGCCCCACACACACACACACGGACAAACATTCACAGTGTTGGGATTGAACCAAAACGTTCGGGTTATGCGTATGCATTTGGGAGGCTGATATGAAGACCAAGAGTCGAAGTTATAGCTTACCTGATCAGCATCTCTGCCAGGCTTTTGGCATCTAGAAGGAAAAAAAACATTCATTTTTTTCCCCCAGTTATACATATTTGTTATTTTTGGGAAAAAACAAAAACAAAAAAAACTTTCTAAAATGAAAGTTTACTTTGAAATGTGGTAGCTCAAGTCCTTTAAAAATATTATCATGTTAATGTGTTATCTCAACAACAACAAATTCTAATTCACACTTTAGCCATGACTCGGCCACATGAACCTGTCTGGAAAAAAAAAAAAGAATTCCACATGTCACACAGTCCATAGGAGGTTGCATCATGCATGTCCTCTGCAGGCAATGGGAAGACAAAAACTAAGTTCACTTCTATGTATCTTGGCACAGTCCTGTTCCCCAAAGTATTTCATCGATGTAATTTGTTTATAGCGCTTTTTTTTTTTTTGGGTTGACTCACTATAATGGGTTTAGTGTGGAAGTGTTATGTCACTACATTTAACATATTTGATAATTCTGTACTAAAAGCTCACTTCTGGTACTTTCAGTCCAGTTATTGAAATGATTTTCAATACAATAAAACGAGGATGTAAATAAAGTTGCCTATGATGGGCCAATTCCTAATTTGACTTAATTACCAGATTTAGAGGTGAAGAAAGACAGAAATGTAAGACAATGTTGAGGGAGTTACAACAAACAAATGGCCCAGGAAAAAAAATTGAATTTGCTAAATGTGGAATTTGTATTTTATGATTGACGTTTCACCCCTCTAGAGAATGTTGACATTGAGGGTTCATGTGGGAGGAGGAGTGTCTTAAAATGGGAGGGTAGTAGAATTAAAAAAATTCTACACAGGAAGCTGTACCAAACAACACAAAACGAATAAAACAACAAAAACCTCCTTGGCAGAGCTAAAACTGCATTCCAAAATCAGTTTGAAGTCAGCTCCCGCTTCAGGCTGTTTTTTTCTTATTTCCAACTCGTCACACTCGCACGTCCTACTAGTTTACTTCTCTTCTCACCTCGCAGTCGCTTCAGCCTCTTTTCTTTACGTTTCTTGCGGACGATGAACAGGAGAGCCACGCCAAGAGTGACCAGGATCACTGGGCAGCCGATAGAAAACAGTTTCTTGACGTCGTCATTCTTTTCCAAGGGGGACTTGATGGGGGGAATTGTGCCTGAGCAAAAAAAAAAAAAAACATTTTTATTTAAAAAGCAGGGATGCCGATCAAATGGCACAGTATGATGTTCAAGTGACATCAATGACGCAGGCCGTCAACTCACTGCCGTCGTAATCCAGCGTTGCAAACTGGGAGCTCTGGTTACCACATCCAGCACTGTTACAGGCTTTCATCTTCAGCTCGTACCAGGTGGCCTCTCGCAGCTCAGCCAGGAACACTTCTTTGGTGGCATTGGTGCGCACATTCTGCCATGCCCACGTACCTGGAGCGATGCGGCCACATTAAGGCATTTACCGTTACATTTTGACATTTTTTTAAGTTTCCCCACAAGGATGGAAATGGCTCACCTTTCGGGCGAAACTCGAGTGTCACAGCACCAATCGGACAGCCGCCGCTGGCCCAGCCTTGCAGATTGAGGCGGGCGTGACTGGAGTTAATGTGAGTGAAAACGGGTTGGTCCTTGTTGAACTGGGGCTCTGGAAATCACCATGCTCACAGTTATTTACAGATTCTGGGTATCTCATTGCCATATTTTCGTCTCAACATTAATTTCGCCAGTCAGGTGAGATAGGTCTTATAGTATTTTGGTCTTATATGTTAGGCTTATATGTTGTCTTATATGTTAGGCTTACGCGAAAATAAAGGCAACAGAACCGTGAATTAATATGGAGAAGTTATCTACTTCAATTAGAGTTGTTAACTTACTAAACACTTTAACTTGCAGTCTTTAAAGTGTTCATTTTCACAAAATTCTACCAAACAAGTGTGCTGACAGGGTGGACATTTTTTGGCGAACATGTTTCAGTTAGCAAGTTGACGGTGTGTGCCTATTTAACACAAACAATGCTTTTGTAACATCCAAAAGTTTTTTTGCTGTCTCAGGTGATATTTCACGATGACAGAGGGGACATGTTAAGCTTGACAAAATCCAGCTACAGACATAATATGATCAAAATTACAAAACATGCTACTGTTTTAGCTTCCACTGATGAAAGACAAAAATGCTGGTCGCAGTGCCATTTAAAAACTTCAGAATGTTTCTTAAAGGGCAGTTACCCTTTAATGACAGGGTGGACAGCAATTTCAAGGACACGTGCAAAATGTTAAAGATGACCGTGAAAACAAAAGATACGTTTTAGTTTAATAAAATGACAACCATGTTGAATAAATAATTAGGTTTTCTTTTCATCACTTATTACATACAGCATAGTTCGCAACTCATTTATATCCAATGGGGGAAAAATGCATAGAATGAAGTACATTTCATAAGACTTCATTCTATTGATATGTGTGCAAAAGTTCGGCCATTTATAATAAGACCTTCACCTTTCACTAATTTTAATGATGCCTGATAAAGACACCAAAGGCACTTTATAGTGACGTCCACTCAAATTTATTTGAGGTACTGTATCCCACAGATGGCATTTTTCTTGTTTCAGTCCATCAAGATGAAATGTGATTTTTTTTTTTTTTTGACAGAGCTTCTCTATTGGTCATAACTAGAAAGAATGGCTGACTAGTACACATTTTAATCATTTTTTTCTCTGTTCTTTGAGGCGTGTCTCACCTCGGCCATGGGTCTTGGCCTCAATGATTTCGCTGATGCGTCCCGCTCCAACGCTGTTCTTTGCCGCCAGCTTGACTTTGTACCAGGTGCCGCAGCGTAGGTTGTCCAATTTAAAGGAGCGCTCGGTGGAGCTGATGAACACATCTTTCCACTCCTCTGTGTTGTCCACGGAGTACTGCAGCACAAAACCTGCGCACGGAGCACACAAAGTCTCGCATGCATCCATTACGTTCATCACTTCCAAACTAACTGTGCATCCTTGGCTTTCATTTGGTCAAATGATAAACACGGGTACGTCTACCTTCCACTAGGTGGCGGTATTAGTCTGTTGACCCCAAACAAAGCTCAGTTTGGAGGACGGCCTAATTTTCCGAGGTTACTCTAAAACCTCAAGAGTGGGATACTACTCAGAGAATCTTTGCTAAAGAGGGTAAGGAATGTTTATTTATTTATGTTTTTAAATACTTAACATGAAATCAGCTGCATAAAAGTCTTCCGACCTCTTCGGTTAATATTTATGTGTATGTCCACCTTAAACACTTTTTGTACTTGTTTACCTCTATTTTTCATACTGTATTCTTTAGTCTACGTGCATTGGGTTAATTTGTTGATCTATTAAGTGGACTTAAGTATATGCACTAACTAGACACTCATCTAAGTGTGTCTGCTCAAATGAACAAAATCAAATATGTTTCCTTTACAAATAATTTTTTTTAGAGTTATAAAATCTCACTCTATCAACCTTAAGGTCAAGCTATTAACACAATTATCCAACAAATTGGATGAAATGTGATATTACATGAAGAAAAAGAACATATATTAATACCTCGAATAGAGCTTCCGCCGTTATCTCCTGGTATCCAGGCCAGAGTGATGGAAGAAGTGGAGGTAGTGGACACAGTGAGCCGAGGCTGGTCTGGGGGAACTGAACAGAAGACATACACAACGAATACAGCATATCCATAAAGTTTGGCGTTAAACGGCTCCCTCCACCAAGAATAAACAGCAGCCGATGCTGTCAGTTTGCCACCTTGCACTAAAAGATTGACGATGATGGTGTCAAAGCCCAGCGTGTTGGTGGCCGTGCAGGTGTAGTAGCCAGAATCTTCAGCTTTGACAGTGCGCAGCACCAGCGTGCCATTAGCCATGATCAGACGTTGTCCATCCAGAGACACCGGGATGGCTGTGTTCTCACTACCCGAGACAAACACATCACATTTTATACCACCGTTTGAATTGAACGGCGCCAATGACTTAATTCTGTGTCGTTTCTCACCTGTCTTTGGTCCATTTTATGGTCGGTGTTGGTTCGCCTACGGCGTTGCAAGGCAGCCGTACCTCTTTCATCCATGGAGTGGTCACCGTACCTCCAAATGATAGGATCTTAGCAGGGGCTGATTGAATATGGAAAAGAAGACATGAAGACTCTTTGGCTCCAATTTCATACATACTGGCACATCTTGATTTTCATACAGGGGCAGGCATGTTTGTGTTGGGCATTCCGGCAGACCTAGTATGTATTTTATCACACGCCCACTGCGCACCTGACAATTTGGTGACTGAAAGCAGAATATACTTTCGAACAGCCCAGAACAGGTCTAAGTTGCGGCGCAGGTTGTGTAACGTAATTTTGGTGAATTTGATTGAGGTGCAGGCCCACAGATTTTGCACTCCACACATACGTGTGGTGGATTGCATTTCATTCATAAATAGAACAACAGCTAACAGCTTGCATCTGACCAGCTGAATAATTGTAGAAAAAAAATTAATTGGATTTTTAAAACACCCCCCGGTCACAGCTGTGCAGGGAAATATGTGTGTGTGTGTGTGTGATAGGGGGGCAGGGGGGCAAAAAATGTATGCACCTCTCCTGCACTAAATTTAAAGGGATTAAAAAGGAGCCGCTTCCATTGGCTGGGGAAGAGGGTCGGCTGCATGCACTCCTACAATGGCGCACACACCGTCTTCTAACTGCACTCGTCTACAATTACCAAAAGCTTGAAAACCGCGCCCATGCAGACAGATTGCACTTTGAGCTAGATTTGCGCTGGGCATCAAAATTGGGCTTGACAGTTTTTTCCTGATAAAATCACATAAATATTTGAGGTCAAGGCAGCTGCCTAATTCTTCCCCACCAAACACATTTCATCTTTCTGGAACTTGCTTGGTCACGTTGGAACTCAAAAAAGGTCCTTTTCTAAATTGTTCCCAGTTGGAAGCACAGAAAGTGATGAAAATAAGTCCCCCTCGACTGTGATGGCTGAAACCTTGTGCTAAAACGTAACAAATGACATTGCCCAGCAAAGTACAATATGAATAATACAGGACGTGACAAAGAATGAGCCGAGAGGATATAATGGGAGAAAAAAATCCATCCAATCAGGGGCCTCGCCACCCTTCCACTTATTTTCTCTGGCTAGGCTTCTTAACGCCAGCACTCTAGTACACTTATATTTGGTTAAATGAAGTATTGAGTGGGCAAGCCTGCGGAGGGTCCATTTACAGCTGCCAATCTCTCTCTCTCTCACACACACACACACACACACACACACACACACACACACACACACACACACACACACAGGCATGCGAGCAAAGATTTACACTAAGGAGTCACAAAAAAAAAAAAACGCAACACCAAAAGACGGTATTTATTAATTCCAACTCCAGTGTTGTTGCTCGCCTTTTAATCCAGCGGCTATTGATTTAACTGGGCTCTTCATTGTCTGGTGTGTTAGTTAAGACTTCTCCCCGTCATGCCATTTTCTCTTAGCCTTATGCAGCCCCTCAATCACCTCCCTCGGTTTAGAGCACTTTATCTGGTGCCCTCTGAACCTAGAAATCAATAGAGCACCGTGCTATGCTGCATGAAAACAGGCAGTATACCACAGACATTGAGGGGAAGTGCGGTGGAGAAAAAAAAAAACGATTGCAAGGGAATGTGACTCAGCTCTCTGAGGTGTTGCTCAATGGTAGGCTGCTTTTATTCAAAGCTGCTGTGTGTGACTTGAATTTGACCGGTGGGACCTTTTTTTTTGAAAAAACCCAAAACATTTGAATAGAAAAGCAGCTTTAAGGAAGTAAGCTCCATTTGTATCCTGAACATGTTTATCAATTCAAGCAGGTGAATGGAAAGATGCATTTATTGATATTGAGTGCCATATTTTGCTGGATAGCACACTGAAGAGCTACTCTTCAACCCTGTGGGCAAGTCAAGTCATCTCATATCCAAAACCTGCTTTCACACAGTGGGACCTCACCCTTGGCGGCGGGCTCAACGGTGACCTTGTCGCTGAAGTTTCCGCGTCCTGCAGTGGTGACTGCTGCAGCCCAGATCAAGTATTGCTGCCTGTGGTTGAGGTGGCTTATGCGGTAGAAGACGAGCTCTGGGTTGGCTTCATACTCACTGGGCATCTGCGGGGACGGGAGAGGAAAGGACACGGGGAGGACGTAAGACAAATACAATCAGCTCAACACAACATTAAGTCCTTTGTACAAAGTACACCGACACAAACTGAAGCTATAATTGGAATACTGTAGTGACACTGTTGTGTTTACTGCATACTGCACCAAGAGTGGGAAGAGTGGGAAGAGTTCGGTGAGGCCATGGAAGCCGACTTCCGGACGGCTTCGAGGAAATTCTGGTCCACCATTCGACGTCTCAGGAGGGGGAAGCAGTGCACCACTAACACTGTGTACAGTGGGGATGGGGCGCTGCTGACTTCGACTCGAGACGTTGTGAACCGGTGGGCAGAGTACTTCGAAGACCTCCTCAACTCCACCAGCACGCCTTCCTTGGAGGAAGCAGAGTCTGGGGACTCTGAGGTGGGCTCTCCTATCTCTGTGGTTGAAGTCACCGATGTGGTTAATAAGCTCCTCGGTGGCAAGGCCCCAGGGGTGGATGAGATCCGCCGGAGTTCCTCAAGGCTCTGGATGTTGTGGGGCTGTCCTGGTTGACACGCCTCTGCAGCATCGCGTGGTCATCGGGGAGAGTGCCTCTGGATTGGCAGACCGGGTGGTGGTCCCTCTTTTAAAAAGGGGGACCGGAGGGTGTGTTCCAACTACAGAGGAATCACACTCCTCAGCCTCCTGGTAAGGTCTATTCAGGGGTGCTCGAGAGGAGGGTCCGTCGGGAAGTTGAGCCTCAGATTGAGGAGGAGCAGTGTGGTTTTCGTCCCGGCCGTGGAACATTGGACCAGCTCTACACCCTTAGCAGGGTCCTCGAGGGTACGTGGGAATTCGCCCAACCAGTCTACATGTGTTTTGTGGACTTGGAGAAGGCGTTTGACCGTGTCCTCGGGAGTTCTGTGGGGGTGCCGGGAGTATGGGGTACCGAGCCCCCTGATACGGGCTGTCCGGTCCCTATACTGCCGATGTCAGAGTTTGGTTCGCATTGCCGGCAATAAGTCGGAATCGTTTCCAGTGAGGGTTGGACTCCGCCAAGGCTGCCCTTTGTCGCCGATTCTGTTCATCACCTTTATGGACAGAATTTCTAGGCGCAGCCGAGCGTTGAGGGGGTCCGTTTTGGTGGCCTCAGTGTTACATCTCTGCTTTTTGCAGATGATGTAGTACTGTTGGCTCCTTCAAGCAGGGCTCTCCAACTCTCACTGGAGCGTTTCGCAGCCGAGTGTGAAGCGGTTGGGATGAGGATCAGCACCTCCAAATCTGAAACCATGGTCCTCAGTCGGAAAAGGGTGGAGTGCCCTCTCCGGGTCGGGAGGAGATCTTGCCCCAAGTGGAGGAGTTTAAGTATCTTGGGGTCTTGTTCACGAGTGAGGGCAGAAGGGAGCGAGAGATCGACAGGCGGATCGGTGCAGCGCCTGCTGTGATGCGGACGCTGTATCGGTCTGTCGTGGTAAAGAAGGAGCTGAGCCAAAGGGCAAAGCTCTCAATTTACCGGTCGATCTACGTCCCAACCCTCATCTATGGTCACGAGCTATGGGTCGTGACCGAAAGAACGAGATCCCGGATACAAGCGACGAAATGAGTTTTCTCCGCAGGGTGTCCGGCTCTCCCTTAGAGATAAGGTGAGAAGCTCAGTCATCCGGGAGGGCTCAGAGTAGAGCCGCTTCTCCTCCACATCGAGAGGAGCCAGATGAGGTGGCTCGGGCATCTAATTAGGATGCCTCCTGGACGCCTCCCTGGTGAGGTGTACCGGGCATGTCCCACTGGTAGGAGACCCCGGGGACGACCCAGGACACGCTGGAGGGACTATGTTACCCAGCTGGCCTGGGAACGCCGATCCTCCAGGAAGAGCTCAAGAAGTGGCTGGGAGAGGGAAGTCTGGGCTTCCCTCCTAAAGCTGCTGCCCCCGCGACCCGACCCCGGATAAGCGGTAGAAAATGGATGGATGGATGGATGGATGCACCACTCCAGTCCAATAGGAGGCAGTAATGCACATTACAAGTGGATGGCAACCGGCACAACCATGTTTTTTTAAGCATAGTTTCATTCCCCGCATTTCATGGGTAACTGACTTTAAATATGCACTCTAATTATTTAGTATTTAGTTGTTTAGTGCATTTAGTATATAGTATTTAATAATTGCATGTTCCATACTTAGTTTTGCTGATCACATAAAACAAGTGTGGTTGTCTCAGTGAAAGAGGAGTGAGTACATACAGGTTCACTGCTGCCCTTCCTGAAAGTAACTAATAAATGATTTTAAATGTATGTCATCGTAATAAAACAGCACGGAATCACAGTTGGTGGCGTTTTACTGCTCTCCAAAATATAAGAACAGCTCTTTCATATGATATTTCAGTTGACTTCCAACTCATCCAGTGATCGATAATGATACACTGATGCTCTTAGAATGTGGTCAGTATATAATGGTATATATAATATGTTTACTGTATATTTTGAGAAAGATGCGGGTGTAGGTTTAAAACAATTACTATATTATAAAAGGTGTTGTATTTTTCCTCGAGTGGTTTTATTTCATGTTTTTCTTTTTTTTGGGGGGGGGGAGACAAGCAGCTCATTTAATGTTGGCATGGTAACAAAATCAGCAAGTAAAATCCAGGGGATTTCAAACACTGGGTCAGACTGTCATTTTACAAGAGAGGCAGAAGTAATGTGAAGGACTCAGTGAACATCAGTTTAATGCGAAGCAGGCCCTCAAGTCTCCCCCTCAAATCAAACATGAGGTGGGTTGCGGAAGGTGTAGGTTTTTTTTTTTGGGGGGGGGCAAAATCTGACAAATCTGTGTATGTGGTGGCAGGGCGGAGGGTAGGGGGAGCAAGGCTGGAAGGGAGGAAAGGAGGGCAAGTGCTCCCAAGGCAGGGTGAAAACAGTGGAAAACAATGGGGAGAAAGAGTCAATGATATCTTGAACACTCATGCACTAATGAGTCCAATCTACAGCAGCCGCAACAAACACAGAAAGTAACAGAAATCCACACTTTGCACCCACAGAGTGACTGATAGAGAAAACACACACACACACACACTCAGAGCATACACATACATGACCTGGAGCTGGATGTGTAATTGCAGCGTGTTTAACCCAGCCATGTGTCTGCTGTCTAGTCACATCACTGTCTTCTCAAAACACACGTACTGTCGGTTTACACACAATGACCGGCAGTCACTCCTCAGATTCGAACCAATTATTCTTCCATTTATTGCTGCCTTGAGATATAAATGACCTGACTTCAGAATTAGCAGAGAAATGACTTCCTCGGCTGATTTTTTGTTGTTGTTTTGTTTTGACTCGTGAGCAAAAATTCCAAATAAATTCGCTCAAGTCACTTTACAACAAACACCAGTTTGATAGATTGAGAGTAAGAGGCTTCAGGCAATTTAATCCCACTCCCAGTTGATGTTTACTGTCAAACTACGCATGGAAGAAAGAGAATTACATGTTGTGTATTTAAAACTGCCAACATGTCCCTCCTCCAAGACACCTGATTCAAATGAGCAGGATGGTTATTAGGCTCCTGCAGAGCTTGTTTGTTGAGCTGATAATTTGAATCAGGTGTGTTGGGGGAGGGTAAACATCTAAAACGGGCAAGATAGCGGCCCTCGAGGTGCCCTCTATGTATGTTTGTTAAGTCACGAGTAGGAAACACGTCACTAGATTGAAGTTGTATAACAGTGGTTCTTAACCTGGGTTCGATGAATCAGTCTCAGGGGTTCGACGAAGCCTCTGCCATGGAGGTTAAGACACACCCGAACCCGACTCAAGATGTCAATTAGTTAGGAGACGCACGCTTGGCCATCACTGACTAGAGATGATCACATTGCTTGTTCAATCAGTGCTGCGGGAAATTGAGTTCGCTCAGTAGTCAACGTGTGACTGTCGTGATCGTACGTCATGTGATTTTTTTTTTTTTATGTTTTAACACATGCCATGTTCTACATCAACATAGATTCACATGCATCACAGAACGTGATGGGACTCGGCGTCCTATCTGCATGATTTGTCATGCCAAGTTGAGCAACTCTCGTCTCGCACCGGCAAAACTGAAGGCTCACTTCTTGAATCATATTCTTATTTTTCACCAAGGTTTCGGTGGATGCGCAGATGAACTGGTTGGCTTCGGTACCTCTAACAACGTTGTACTGCTGTAGAACATTCAGCCTCTCTTTTCCGATGCGGTTAGGGAATCGGAAGATTCATGGAGAAATGAATGCGTTCGTACAGTGTATTAATTTTTGTCCTAATAACCACTCATGCAAACATTTGCTGCAACCATTTTAAATGTCAACACACTCACCGGTTTGGCACTAATTCAGGGTCGTGGTCAGTAAAATTGCACCTGCTGTCTTATTTTTATTCTTGCAGTTTTTTCATGCTGTTGTTCCCATGTATGAGTGTTGGAATCCACACGGACATGATTCTATTCCTCAGCCTGGACAGTGACCGCAACCCCCTTCAACCCCGCTCTTCCACTTGGTGCTTTACAACCTCGTGCTGACTCACATTTACTTCAATGACACTCCTCTCTGTGCATTTGTCTTGACACTCAAAAGCTGTGGGGAAGGGAGGAACTGCGGCAGTTATGAATGGATGGATATCAGAGTGGAAACTGTACTAGTCAAAAACAACATTGTTGGTGCAGGGGTGGGGGGGTGGCGTGGGGATGAAGGGACGGCGTTAGTGCATGAATGAGTGCATGTTGCTGTAACGGATCTTAAAATATTCCTTAGGCGTGGAGAAAGCGGCAATCTAGGGAACATTAGAGCGAGATAATGAAAAGAAGAACAAAAGTACTCCCCGTGCGGTGTGTATGCAACCCGCCCTCCCTGAACCCCCCCCCCCCCTCCTCCGGCCCCTCCCACCAGCTCCATCCCTCCTTCCTTTTCTCCAGTGGCACTCATTTACATAGTAATCATCCAGAACTCTGCATGGGGGCTTCAGATGAACGCATGAATGGCTAGATGGATGGATGGATGGATGGATGATAGATAGATAGATAGATAGATAGATAGATAGATAGATAGATAGATAGATAGATAGATAGATAGATAGATAGATAGATAGATAGATAGATAGATAGATAGATAGATAGATAGATAGATAGATAGATAGATAGATAGATAGATAGATAGATAGATAGATAGATAGATAGATAGATAGATAGATGAGTCTGCCGCACGAGTGAGTGCATGTGTGTTATTCTGCGCTGCTTGATGAACAGATGAGGTTGTCATGGCAACGAGATGAGACGCAGATATGCAAATAAGGCGGGAGGGTGAGCTCGCACACACTGCGGTACGAGTGGAGCTCATTTCACACACACGCACACACACACACACGCACACACACACACACACACACACACACACACACACACACACACACACACACACACACACACGCATGCCTCGTGCTGAGACTGCAGCAAAAATGTGCGTGAGCGCACACGCAATCGATATATATTATAATTGAATCAGTGTCACCGTTATCTTTGCAGCGTATGAATTACACACAACAAAAGCTGAATGAAAAAAAAGAATGATGCACCCTTCTAACAAATCCCATGTTTCAAGCATCATCTCTTCATGCTTTTGTTCACTTCCGCATAAGTGCGTGCACGCCTTGGAACTCACCGGTTGGCCTGATCCGGGGCTCAAGCAGTAGATGGTGTACTTTCGGATGATACCATTTGGTTTATGAGGGGGTAACCAGGATACCACAACACTGCTGGCGGAGGAGGGCACAGCTTTGATGCCAGCTGGGGGCCCGGGGTCTGCGTCATAGAATGAGAAAACAGACGGAACGGAACGTAAACTAATTCAGGTATTGGTGCTTACACAAAAGCAAATTCCATATAACATGTTAAGATTGTTGGGTTGTTTTTTTTTGTCTGATTATAAATGCCATTAGACATCTGGCCATGTTGATTAATTTCACATCAACGATTTTGATACATTTGTAGTGTCCAAAATATTTTCTTTACTCATTTGTAGAGCTTGTCAGGCATTACGTAGGGGAGGCCTTTATTTGTAGAATCTAAATTTTGTCGAAATAATAAATACTGCTATTGAATTAAAACAATGATATATTTGATGCAATATTTTTGCAAGTGGAGAATGTATCCAGAGATTAATCAGGACAAGAGCAGGGGCCACTATCTGAAGAACTACAGTCTGAGACAGGGGTCCCTTTCTGTAAGTGAATATTTTTTTGGAATCAATTCAGTTATCGATGGATCCATCGGTTAATCAAATGACATTTGTTTGTTTTTTTAACCTATCACACAAACACTTCCCCTCAAATAGTGTCTATGAACCAATATGTGATATGTTTGATAGTGTTTAGTTAAAAAAACATCAACAAAAAACGACCCGGTCAATTGCAGACAGCCGACATTTTATATTGTTTTCTATTGACTCGATGCAGATGTTGGCTACTCAGTCACTAAAAATGGATGGCTCCAAGAGGACCATAAAGCACCCAAGGCGCTTTAAACAAGCATGGCCATGTAAACACACGTACGCACATTGAAAGGGACGCCTGCAAAAGGCGGTCGTGAATCACTGTCATCTGTGCTTTCACGGCAGCAAGATGCGGCCCGACAATTGCTGTGTTTGCACAACTCCGCTGTAAACACTTTCCCATATGCCGCACAGAGCACTGAGGGCAAAGGGATCAGAAAAATCAGATTGAACGTATGTGAAGAGGTCGCCCCTGGACACAGTGTCGGCCCGCATCAGGGTGAAAAAAGAGCCGCTCAGCCGAGTTTGTGATAAACATACACTCACACAGGCAGATATTTGAAGAGCTACTAATGCAAAGAAGAGCCGATTGGAAGAGTGAATAAAAGCCTTCGGGTGAAATGACACTTCTTAAAAATCTCTTATACCCCTGCCTTAGCCTCCTCCCTTGTCAGGGCCTCAAGGATAGAGCGAAGAGGCGGATCCGGATGTAATCCACAACCCACCAGTGTAAGCACAAAATTAATTCTCTCGAAGATACAAAGAATTAATCTCTCTCTTGTACGGGGTGCCGGGCGAGACTAGCACATACGCAATAGCGCAGTTTCTCACACTCGCACATGCACAACCCCAAAGCTGGGAAATGCGCTCATGCAAACACTCACACACGCGCGTGTGTGTGCGCGCGCGCACACATGCACACACACACACACACACACACACACACACACACACACACACACACACACACACACACACACACACACACACACACACGCACACACACACGCTAAACAACTCCCTCCCTCCAATGGTTTTACATGCACAGATCCTCACCCTAAGGCTCATCACGCACGCACTCGCACTTTTTGGCTACTTAATTCTCATTAGCACTTGTAATGGCACATCAGAGCACAAAGAGGTTTTAATCAGCTACCTCAGCCTTACAAAGACCCTCTACCCG
This sequence comes from Hippocampus mohnikei, assembly GCA_026261675.1. Taxonomy (NCBI): domain Eukaryota; kingdom Metazoa; phylum Chordata; class Actinopteri; order Syngnathiformes; family Syngnathidae; genus Hippocampus; species Hippocampus mohnikei. Next base: position 546,416 of record JAKGUB010000677.1, on the reverse strand, counting down.
CTGCATGAATGCACCTCCCACACCGCAGCTGAAATGTCTTAAACCCTTGGATAAAAATGCTTTATCCGTGTGTGTGTCTGTGTGTCTGAGTGTGTATGAATAGATAAAGTACATCAAGAGTGAACTCACAGTCTTCACGGGTTTGGATGTAGAGGACATTGCTGCGCACGCCATCGCCAGCTTGTGTGTAGGCCAGCACCTGGATGCTGTAGTTGGTGAACTTCTCCAGACTCCTGAGCTCCACCTGCTCCTTAGTTGTGGTGATGTTCTGCATTTCACCCCATTCTGAGGAAACACATCAACAGACACATGTTCAGATTGGACACTCAGCACATACAGCGATTCCCGACTACAGCGCAAGAAGAGATCAGAGGCATGGAGAATTATACATTTCATTTCATTGGTCCAAAAGTTATTTTTACGTTTACGAGTAATAACCTTTGTTCATCTATATCGGGTGTCGGCAACCTGCGGCTCTGGAGCCGCATGGGGCTCTTTAGTCTACCGTGGGAATTTTCTCATTATGAAATATATGTGCCTCAGCTCAATAACGGTTGGGAAACATTCGTTTGAGCAATTGAAGTAGAAGCAGTTCACACACACCTCCGTCTGGGAAGACGGCCCAAAAGATGACACGGTAGCCCTTCAGAACGCCGTGCAGGGTCATCCTGGGGGGTTCGGCCCAAGAGATGACGGCCTCATCCGATGTGACAGAGATGGCGCGCACATTCTGAGGAGGCTGGCTTGGAACTGAGAACACAGTGGGAAAAGGGCACACTGAGTAACGCAAGCTTCTTCGGTTTCATTTCAAATGAATGAATTTGGGAACAGCCTGTTTCTTGCTGACTCAGTTCTAATGTCCACATTTACCCTGAACACTAGATTCTATCTGCGTCAAGTCAATGCACCGCTGTAGCTCTAATGGTTGGATGGATGAAATAAAAAAAGCCCCGTTTTGTGAATGAAACTCAATCGGTACAATTTGGGAGGGTCCCCTGTATGCAGTATAGTAGGGTATGAGATAATCTTAATGAAAAATAAAAGGAAGGCTCGGCCAAGGTTTGACAGTAAATCGGGAGTGCGTAACGAGTGGCCCATTGAAGGTTAATTAGCGAAGCCCTAATGGGCGTTTCCGCTGCAACTCAGTGGCAATTCAACGGCCTTGCAAAATATATAGGCGCTTCTCTCTCTGCACAAGCCTCGCTCTGTTCCCTCTCATCCAGGTGTCGCCTCTGAAGCGCCGACTTTTCAGGCTTTGAATAATGCGCAGTGTCGATGACGAACAGAAGTCAACTTGTGCAAGGGTGGGGGGGTGCAGGAAGGGAGGAAGAGCGCGGACTGAAAGACACAAGATTGGGCCAAATCCATCAGGGCCGTTATTCTGGGCAGGTGGCGTGGGGAGCTGGAGAGGAGGATGGAGGAAGCGAGGACGCTGGGCCTTGCCTGAATAGACCTTTGGGCTACACGTGTTAATAATTAGGGTGCATCTCTTCTCACTTTGCAGGTATAAGTAAGGATGGGGAGAAAAAAAAGAGGGTCGACTAGTATTTACATGCCAGATGCCAGGAGATAAATGAAGGACGGTGGCGAGGAAGAGTAACACATAACGGCATCTACTTGTTGGATCATTAATAAGACAACCAAAATGGGTGGATAAGCAACAAAAACATCGACATTTTTCCCACTGCAGGGCAGCGTAGAGGAAGAAAGGAAGAAGAGAGGAAGGGAGTTAAAAGCAGAGGAAGGGCAGAAAAGGATGAAAAGAGGTGCAGGGAGACAAAGCGCTCAGCTGCGGATAATTGCAGCAGGAAGCAGGCCGAGGGAAAGATGGATCAACAGACAAGCTAATTAGAATTATTTTCAGTATGCTCGTTTTTATCACTATTATCATAATGGCCGTCAATTTCACTGTCGCCACGGTGACAGCCACGGGGAAGTGCTGGAGGGCTCTGCCTGCTCTGGACCAATGGGGCCCAACCAACTGTTCTCTGTGCATGCGCTTGTGTTTGCATTGGGAGAAAGTGACAGGCGGTGATGGCAGAGATTGTAGGAAGCCTGTTTTGGGAGAAAACACTATGAATGGTATCTGATTTTTATTTTATTGTTTTATTCCATAGGAAGCCTGTTTTGGGAAAAAAAAATTGTTTAAGGCAATAAGCGACGCACGAAGAATGGTATCTGATTTTTATTTTATTATTTTGTTGTGTAGAATTTTGAAGAAAAATGTGAATTGCTTCCATTTGGGGATGAGGCTCTAACATAAAAATGCTGTGAATATTTTCCTGATGGACTGTTCTGTATGCTATCGCTTCGATTACAATAATTGTTGTGGCATTGAAAAAATCAACCGACAGCGTGAGGCGTATTCAGTAGGACGTCTTTGTCTAATCAGCAAACAAAAGAAAATCACTGCGCCCAAGTGTAGCTTGCGCATTTGAACGCCGAAAATGTGCAAACGTTTGGCCCTGTTGAAAAGAAAAGTTAAAGAAACATCAATAAGATCAGTGGCAGTTGTTTATATCCAGCCATCACAAAAGCTTTAGATTACAGCGGGCATTCATTCTTGGCGAAATAGAGCGAAGGCGGTGATTTTCGAGTGGGAAAGAAAAAAAAAAAAAGGGGATTGAGCAACGTGACACAGTTCAGGCGGCGAGAAAGCGACACAGAACGTGCAGTAACTGTGAATCAAAGCTGGCGGAAGTGTGACGGTTTGCGCTTCCACTTGCTCACGCGGCGCCGTGCTGTTTGAAAAGCATCAATTATGGCAGCTGGTCACTAAAGTGGCCTGTTTCTACACTCGGGGGGGAAAAAAATAACACTTCCATTTATTTAATTTTTTTGTAGTTTACCGTGGTGTAGCCGTTATATTATACTCAGACTTTTCCACACACGACATGAAGTACGCGCACCGATTGTTGTGGCCATTGACCATATAATGACTGCGCCTTACCATCTTCAAGTGTCGTGGCATTGATCTCAGAGCTGGAGGGCCCGGTGCCAGCTCTGTTGAAGGCCTGAACCACCACGCCGTACTGGGCGAACTTCTTGAGGTTGTCCAGCGTGTACACCTCATTGTCTCCGGTGGCCTTCATCTCCACAATGCTGTATTGGCCGTTGCTGCCCGGGCCGTTCTCTCTGTAACCGATCTGGTAACCTCGGATCACTCCGTTTTGCAGCTCCTTCCTGGGAGCCTGTGCGATGGAATGAGATGAATCGCAACATCTTTTTTTTTTTTTAAGCGGTAGCGATGCTCTCAGTACTGAATGCATTGAATATTTTTTTTCCAGATACATTTTTACTTGAGGATTCTGTATTTCCAACTCATTCTTTGTCAAAATAGGCTCATTCTGTTTTTTTTCCCAACCTGCATGGAAGGCAAAGATTGAAAAGAACATAAGTCGAGACGGGTGAAATCAACTGCGGTAAAGAGTTTGATTGATTGATTGAGATGTGTGAGACCTGTTCGGTGGGAAAAAAAAAATAGGCACAGCAGCCACAGTGAGTAAGGCAAACCGGGGAACACAAAGAACGATGACGAAATGGTTTTGGAGAAATGAGCCATATTTAAAAAAATATTTTTTTTTTAGGTTGTCGGCTCTGAGGACGATTCGTGGCAAATGTGTCTTTTGACAGCCTAAAAAGCCACAAGCTTCTGGTGTTCCAAAATTCTCTGTCCACACAAAAACACACACAGTTAAAGTGTATTTTTCCTGCTGTTATTATTAGCTAATAGGCAATTACCCAAAGACGTTTAGAGTGACCCCCTCAAGAAGGGGGCAGACCTGCTTGCAGTAACAGACGATATGCTTTTATTTTGAAGGCTTGGCTTCACCAACTGCTGAGATTTGCTGAGCAAACCGGGTGTGTCGGTGTCGCCTGCGGTTGTGTATAAAAGCTTGCGTTGTGGACTACACCTTGCCGTATGTCACAGCATACTTGGAAAGGACTTTTCTCTGAATGGAAATATCATCCCGCCACGGGGGGCAAAGCACGTTAAATGCTCTTGTCTTCTAACATGTATGTTCTGTGTGAATTTGTTGTATGAGCTGTCCATTGTCGGTGAAGATTGCTGCAAAACATTTCCACCTCCTGTATTTCTTCAAAGAAGCATTTATCTACATCATCAGCAAACAGTCGACATCAACATGCCTTTCTACCATGCCATTAGCGTCTAGTGAAAAAAATAAGTTGCGCAACAACCTGCCCCGCGATTGGCTGGCAACCGGTTCACGGTGTCCCTGCCTACTGCCCGAAGATAGCTGGGATAGGCTCCAGAACGCCCCTTTGACCCTTGTGGGGATAAGCGGATCGGAATATGGATGGATGGAAGTTGCGCAACACCTTTCAGCTAATGTAGTGGGTTTTTTGTTTGTCAGCTCAAAAAGAAACCTTTCAGATTCTGTCCTGCTTTTATTTTATTTTAGCTGGTCAATTTTTATCCCTGTACCTCGACTGAAGCATGACTCAGACTTGATTTTTAGTTTTACTGTTTTTGTGCTTTCTACTGTCTTTGTTATCAATTAGTTTTATTGTTTATTGTTGTATACCTGTATATGATCTGCTATTTGCTCCATGTACAGCACTTTGTATACAGCGATGGTTGTTTTAAAGTGCTTTATAAAATACAGTTGAAAGTTGAGTTGAGTATTATACAGTGTGTGAGTACTTTTGCCACATCTGCAGCAAAGAGACTGCGTTACCTTCCAAGTAACCCTGATACTCTGAGAGGTCACCGGCTGCAGGATCACGTCCATCGGGGGACCATCAGGCTCTGCGAAAACGCACAGTGTACCATTTGTCACACGGGCAAATAAAATCTTTTCTCAGATGCGGCGATGTACTTACGAGCTTCCTCAGTGCTGATGGTAAGCTCCTTACTGGCCTCGCTCTTGCCAATGGCGTTGTAGGAATACATGCGGATGCTGTAGACGGAGGCCGGGTGAAGGTCCACAATGTTGGCCTGATTGTTAGTGGGGGAAATGTTTCGGGTGGCATGCTTCAGCTCCCAGGTATCTGGCAAAAAGGGGACAACGTTTCCTTTCAATCCTCAGAATCAACTGACCTTTTTTTCTGTGGTTCTTGTACATACCCGTCTTGTTCTTATACTCAATGTCATAGGAAGCGATGACGCTATTCCCGTCAAACCTCTGCGTCCATCGCAGGTTCATACTGCGGTCTTTCACTTCCCGCACCTCCAGCTCTGGAGGGTCTGGGGGCTCTGATGATTCAGCAGTGTCAATGGGAGAAGTGGGAGGTTGTCATCGATGCAAAGAAGCGTACGAGTACCTTGCACGGTGAGCTGAATGAGGCCTCGTCCTTCGCCGTACGAGTTGATGGCATGACAGGAGAAGAAGACAGAGTCCTCCCGCTCTGCTGGTTTTAGCTACAAGTAGACACGGGGAAATATTAGAATGCCAGCTATTCATTTTCGAGGAGCGAATGAAGCTGGTGCTGTTAAGGGGGTTTGTTGTTGTCCGGTGCTATTGCAATGGTTCTCTTGGTCATTTTGCAACATGAGAAAGGTTACACCTCAGCATCATGATCAATATCGATTGTTTTGTTTTCATTTTGCAGAGAGGCTAAAGAAACATTTTACAATAATTTGCATATGCCTGCTGACTTGTTTGAGAGCAGGATGATGCAAAAACGACCATTGATTCCCATGGAACTTTCTTGAGGGTTGATGCATACAAGAATGAATTTAAATAAGGTGTGTTTCAAGATAAAGATGCAAATGTAAGGGTTTCTGTGATTGGCCGGCAACCTTCCCAAAGACAGTTGGGATAGGCTCCAGCATGCCCGCGAACCTTGTTAAGATAAGCGGAATAGAAGATGGATGAATGGACGGAGTGAAGGGTCATTTTCTTCATTTTGTAGCAAATGACAAAACAAAACGACAATATTTTGGCATTGGGAGGCGGGCTTCTTGAAAGGTGCTGATCCCAATTAGAATTGCTTGGCTCGAGTACCGTTCTGCATTCGTTATGTAAATTCTTGCATGTTGTAATTCCACCATAATTGTGGGAATAAAACTCATTTGCATTCACTTCAATCAAAAAGTGATATCCAGCATGATTGAGGGGAGACATTTTTTTGGTTTTTTTTGTCTTTTCCGTTCAAACACAATGGGCCGATTTAAAGAAAGGTTAGCACGTGCAAAAACAGGCACAAACTTGACAGCACATGGACACAGTTGTGGAAGCTGGAATCTACTAATCATAAATGGTGTCTGCCAAAAACGTCAATTACCATGAAGTCCATTTTTGCATTGTGGGAGGAGTACTGTACACGCAAATTGTTAATTGAGTACACCCAATGCAATTTATCGCCCTTGACGTGAATGTCACTGCCTGATTTTGTGTCTTGAAAGAATGCGTCTGAAAAGCTGCCGCAAACCAGCATGCCAAGCGATGCCAGTGTCGCAAAGGCAAAATTAAAGGTGACAGGGATGATTTTTTTTTCTCTTATGTAAACCATTCCTGAAATGCCAACAAAAATTTGCAAAGCCTATTATTCATTCAAAATGTAATTTTGAAGCTTCTGCATGATCGAAGGGCTTACTCGTAGCCAGTCACAAGGAGGAGTCGTGCCATATCAATGATAACAAAAGACCTTTCAAATCTGCTTTTCTGTGCTTTTGGGTCATTTCAGCGCACTGTCACAAGTGGCGCTGACCTCTCCCAGAGGAGTTTTTCAAATGTGCTGTCCTAAGTTTTAAAGACAGTGTTACGCAGGACAGGTGCATACTTGTCTATGCAATTGCCATCCACTTGGTGTGAATTGAATTAAATAAAACATGGTGGTTGCTGGCTTTCCCAAAGTTATCACTATGATCCATGTTTGTCTTTTCTAGCCAATGCTTTACATTCCATGACTTAATTCTTAATTCTGCACTTCCAGTGGGCTCCCAAATGAAATCCTTGAAATATGTATATCGTGCAAATACCTCTTTAAAATACAATTGTCACCATTTATTTTACACCTGTTGCCGAAAGCACACACAATCTATGGTGTGTGGACACACAATTTGACGCTGGCTATTTGGGATCTTGGTGGAAGATCGCAATCTTTGTAATAGGCGTGCTACACGGCCTCCAAGATCGCAACAATCCGTCAGAGCGAACTCGCAATTTAGTGCTCGCTATAGATAGAGACAATGTAGAAAGCGGCGATGTCATCGCCTCACACTTAAAAAGCATCCAATCAGTCTTTTGATGTTGTCCATATCCTGCTCACAGCCTCTTGGGAGGACACTCGCACGGTATTTGAAGACTGCCGGGGTGTCTTAAGTCCTTAGTTATATTTGGCAATTCATTTCTTTCTTTGGCACATCGGCGCAGCAACATCATCGCTCAGTATGCACACGCAATTGTGAAGGGAATTGCAAATGCTTGTTATTTTGGAAAATAAATTCTTCTCTCTCAAGGAAACAGTGAAAGTGACTGCGTGTGGTTTCTGCAACTTGCACCCTGACTTATGGAAACAAAGTGCAACGATTTGTCAAGTGAGAGTCATAAAGTCACCGCCGTCTGCTTTCATCAGCTGAGCGCTCTGCAAAGGTGTAAGTGTTTCTTACCTTGAGCGTAGACAACACCTCGTCCGTCTTCTCGTTGGGGCTGGTGGTAATAGAGTAGCGGGGATTGCGGTCAGGGTCAATGACCGTGTCGCCTCTCTCCCAGCGAATGATGATGGGCCATTCTCCCCTGGCTGTGCAGTTCAGCTCCTTAACATGACCCTTCTTGGCCATAGTGGTGTTGGGGTGACTTGTGATCATGGCTGGGACTGCAGCCGGGAGGGCGGGATGGAACGACGAGGGGGCAGGGGCGTGGGGGGTGACGGACAGACACGAAAGTGAGTGGATAATAAGCAGGGTTTAAAAGGAGGTGAAGGAGCACAGAGGGCGAGGAAAGGAGAGCGAGCCGTTAAAAAGATGGGGTCGAGTGTGGCCAAGTGGCAGCCGTGAAGAGCAATGGTCAATGAGGTAAAGTCGATAAACCTCCTCTCTCATTCTCCGATAGTTAACATCGAGGTCTAGGTGAATGAAGAGGCAAAAGCGATACACTTTGCCTTCCTCTTTACACAAAATCATTCGCGCACTCAATCTTCCCGCGCACACAATATCGACCCGAGGAGGAAGGCTCTGCTGTTTTGTTTTCATCACTTATTCATCTCACCCTCGCCTCGTTTTCCTCTCTCGCCACTGAACCAAATAGACAATATTGAGGGAGGCAGAGGAGAGGAACGATTCAATCAATAACACTAATACCGAAAGGCGGGTGGGGGTGTGGGACGGTGTGTTTGGAGTAACCCCTTGATAGTGCGGGTATTTGTACACTTGTGTCAGCATGAGATAGTGTCAAACGTGCCAGAAATGAGCCGTTAACGTCTCTTTTGCCGATGCGGCTGTCAGGTAAGGTCATCATCCGGTGTGATAAAGCTAATATCACTCCGCCGCTCACTTCGGCTCGTGTGCAGTGCGCGCGTCGTCCTCTAGCACTCCCTCCCATGCTTTATCATCACGCAGTCCATTATTGACAGCGAGGGCAGGCCGCGCCGATTGATTGCAGACAATGATTAAGCTCAAAGTGGTTTTGATTGTCTGTAGACAGATCCCTCAGGTTCGGGGGATCAATCGCTTACTTGCTCGACATTCTCACAACCCATTCGATAGAAACATACTGTATACACACACACCGGGGTTTAAATTAGTCGCCTTTCGGAGGCTTCGTCTGAGTTGTTTGTCTCATTTATACTGGCCTCACTATAAATATTTATATTCATAAAAATATGAATCATATTATATTTTATATATATAAATATATGGAATTCTTCACAGAAGATAAAGAATATATGCCAGTGAGTATTGCTGTGTTATGTGTCACCTTAGAGCACAGATGTCAAAGTCAAGGCCCGGGGGCCAGATCCGGCCCCCCCACCTCAATTTATGTGGCCAGCGGGAGCAAATCATGTGTGTCAACTATCATGATTCTTGCTGAAATCTGTACCGAAATGTCAAATTGTCATGGGTAATAAATAACGTGGAGATTTTGCACCGGCCCGCCGAGAGAAGCCGTAACTCCGAAGTGGCCCGCGACAAAAAATTAGTTTGACGCCCCTGCCTTAGAGTATTGTAAAACTGGAACACCAATGCTTTTTTGGGGCGGATTTTGAATTGTTTGTTAGCACTGAGCTGAACTATCTAAAGCAAAACTTTGTGCTTGTTTTAAAAAACATGTTTAAGTGTGGCAGTAAACTTCAACTGGGAGTGGCGATAAACAGCTTGAAGATGAAAAACTTCTTAAAAGTCAAAGCCGATATCCCTCAAGTCACTATGATTTTGTATACTTACAAGACCTGCAACCTAATCCTGACAAAATATTGGTAATTTTATGTCTATTAAAAAAAATGAAGCCTACAAGGGACAGTAAGGTGAAGCAGAATATTTTTAAAAGCAGCATGGGTTTGCGTGTAGTCTTCATTTGTTGTAATTTACTATTAGCAATAAGAGTTGATGTACTTACTCTTAACAGTGAGCGCCATGCTCTTGCTGATGTCGGAGCCCACACCGTTGGAGGCCTGACACAGGTAAAAGCCACGATCCTCCTCCAGGACGTGGCGGATGAGCAGCGAGCCGTTGTTCATGATCTGTATTCGGCCCGTCAGAGGCACGGGGTGGTACTGCTGTGGGTTCCCAATACCCGCTGAGCCAAAATACAGACGATCGAGAGAAAGCGAGAAATGGATCCAGATTAAAAAGCCGGGATCTCCCAGAAGTAGAAGGCCACCCTTAACCCTCTCAAAATGGATGACAAGAGTCCCAAGTTGTTTGACTGGTGAAAATGTTAAATGGGAATTGCAAGGGAGTGCATAAAATACATGCAAGTGTGTCTCATGTTGTGGGAAAAGAAAGTTAAGAAAGTGATTTTGTACCTAGTGCACTTTTGCCGTGCTTCCACATGACCTTGGGAGGTGGGTATCCATCAACTGAGCAGTTTAGGATACCCGATTTCCCGTAGATTCCGTCTTGGTTGTTGGGCTGCACCACAAAGCGAGGAGGCACTGTGGAGAATAAATCTTGTTTTAGGTCCATCATTTGTTGATTTCAATTAGGAATGTGAGATATGGCTAAAATTTATCGGGATAATTTTGCCAGATATCTGAAATTACGATGGGTTCAGTTCAAATGATTGTTTTTTAGATCTTACTGACAGCCATCAATGGGCGTAGAGAGGTAAGAGAGCAAAGAGAATATATCACCCAGCCCTAATAGCAATGTAGTGACATTTTTTTTATGTCATGCATGTATGACAAAAGTATGAGATCATGCATCCACTGCGCACGTTGTTGAACAGGACTATGCAAAAATAATCAACCCCTTGAACTATTTTCTTTCAACGCTAAAAATAATAACCTCTTCCTAAACTCTTAAATTAAACTGCGGAACAGTCAATGTAATGCGGCTGCTTTACTCAGCCCAGTGGAAATTGTAGTCGGTAGGAGTATCTAGAGCTATTTCATTTCATTTGGATCCAAACTTCGAAAAACTCCACTCTGCTTCTGCTTCTTCCTCACCTGTGACAGTGAGCTGCCTCTCAGTGCTCACAGTGGCAGCATCGTTGCTGGCGATGCAGGTGTAGTTGCCGTTGTGCTTCAGTGACACCTTTGAGATCTGCAGGGAGCTCATGAACTCCTTGGTGTCGATGGTGATGCCCGACGAAGGCACGATCTCCTGGCCGTCTTTGCGCCACGTGATGCGGATGGGCATATCTCCGGATGCCACCACGCAAGCGATGTACATCAGCTTGCCGATGGAGGTCGGCGGAAAGTCAAATGGCTGGATCAACGGAGGAACTGGGTGGGATTACAGTGATTAAATGCAGGGGGTGGGGGGTGCAAGGTGGAAGGGAAGAGAAGTAGTGACATGACGTATAATCGTGATGGCAGTGTGTGATGAAAACAGAGTGGCGTCGAGACAACGCAAGGACAGGCAACAGGGGGAAATCCAGGGCAGGAGAGTGGCGGATGACGGGCAAACAGAGTAATGGAAATAAAGGGAAGAAGAGGACCAACCAGTTTGATGGTTGTTTAAATGAGCAAGGTGAGTAAGAGGTGAAGATGGAGATTCAAAGTCAGATATGAATAAGTGAAGGATGGGGTGCAGCGAGACGATGTGAAGGCAGAATACGGAGAGACGTGCCGATTTGCAGATGCGAGGGCATTGAAGGGACACGAGGTGGAGAGTCAGCGGTGTGTGGGGTGAGTGGGGTAGATGTGGCATGAGAATGAAGCAGAGAAGGGGGAGAGATAGAAGACAAAAAACATCGTTAATAAATTCACCTCAACTAATGTCACCCCCCCCATATTCTAAACCATTTTTGCCTGCATATTTACACCCACTAGCCAGTGTGCCTGTGCCCCCCGCCAACCTCTCCACTCCAACACGCCCTGCCCTGATAAAGCCAACTCATAATAGCTGCTCTAATTAGGACCTCATCCACAGGGGGAGAATTGTGTTGCTATGGAGACCGATGGTAATGATTCAGAGTTGGGGAGGGTGGCGGCGGTGGGGGTTACAGCTGAGACATCTGGGGGATTTAATCTGGACCTCATTAAAATTCATCTAATTAAATCAGAGACATGACGAGCACACATTCACACGTCTGCACATTGCAAACCACACGGAGGCAAACACTCTGTTTTTCAACACAGCCGATAGCGTCCATACGCGACAAACGAGACACACACAACAATGCGGGTGCCGCAGAGGGCAAAGTGAATAAACACGCAAGGTGACAAGTAGAGCCCAAACACATCCACCACACATGTAAACACATGTGCTTGGCATGCTCTCGCACAGATCTTATTCAAAAGCACTCGGGCTCCATTTAATTGCTGAGTGGATGCGAGAGTCCACTCCGCCCCTTAATCAGGGGTTATTAGAGGCAATGCATACATGCTTTGTTCTCTTCCTGCTTTACTCACAACCTTTCTGGTCGACAGTCACACTGTTCATTACCCATAATTTTTCCATTTCCTATTATGAGCAAGAAACTTGAAGTTGAGTGAATTGTAGGGAAGCAATATTCTGAAAGTTCTAAAACACTGGAAAACTTCCATCTGTCCATCCAGCCATCCATCTTTCGAACTGCTTATCCTCACCAGGGTTGCGGGCGTACTGGAGCCTCTCCCAGCCAATCACAGACTGGAATAACTCTGTGTAATATAGTGGTGCTTTGTGATACTAGTGTATATTTGTAACTCAAATTATATCTTCCCATTGAACTGAATGGAAATGTCTGTAATCCATTCTAGCACCCACTCAAAATAATTGTAATGTGATTGAAGTAAGCAAAATAGCAGTTGGCAGCACTGTGCCAGGCTCCTATTATTTTTACTTTTTCAGAAAATATGATGTCTGCTTTTTTTTATGGCATATATAGATCGAAAGGTCAACAGATTGACAGAAAGACAGACAGACAGAATTGAAATTTTACATTTGACATTTTCTCTGCTTGATATATTGTTCAAGGATTTAAACCATGTGCAGTGCAGTAAAAAGATCAATGCTGATAGATATTAGATTTTAAAAAGAAAGAATGTGTTGAATTTGTTGTATGTAATTATTCAATTTGGACTGGCCCGGTCATGCCAGCATCAGCGATCTTCAGTTGGCCTGACAGGCCATTTACTAGGATATAAAGAATAAACAGTTTGTGCTTTATGATTATTCACTGCGGCTCGCGCGTGTGACCTCAGCGAAAAGCTTGTAAGTTCACGTGCCTAAAAAAAACAACTGGTGAATGTGACCCAATGTGCAATTAATACGAGAAAAAATGTATGGCAGTGAAAAATTCAAACAGAGATGTGGGGATCCTATTTCACTTTTTGATTAGTTTTACAGTATACAGTAAAATAATGTTCTGTTAAATACATTTGTGTAGAAATTCCTGTGAGAACAAGCACGCACTTTTGTCTCAGAATGGAATGGCGTGACTCACCTTTGACTGTGACGTATACAGTCTGCTTGATGAACAGCTGCAGTTGTATGAGCACACTACAGATGTACGCCCCCTCGTCCATCCCCTTCTGGACATCAGTAAGCTTCAGGGTACCGTTTTCAAACACCACCTGCAAAGCGTTACATAATGGTTAGTCAGGGCCAAACAGCTAAAACTTGCGCTCCCGTTTCTAATCTAGTGTATTTAATGATAACTCAAGGCAATTAATTTTTTTGTGACAAGCATTAATGTCAACGAATTCGACTAATTTCACCATTTTTGCTTTGATTTAATACTATCCCTCACAAAAAAATGGGATATAATGTGCAATATTAGAAATAAAAAGACTTGCGATCAGTTGAAAGTGACTCAAACATACCGTACAAATATAAAGTCACTGAAATAGTCTTTGTTATGATCCGGACAGAACAGAAGCACTTGTTATCTATTTTGTGAAACCAAGGTTTGTCTTGAAATCTGCACCGAGCGTGGCTGACTTCACCTGACGATGGTTGTCAGGTAGCAGAAGCCCCTCCTTGTACCAGTTGATGGAGTAATATGGGTAGCCGATCACTCGGCAGTTTACAAAAGAGCTGCGTCCTGCCACAGCCGTGATGTTCTTCATCGGTCGAATCCTTGGATTGCCTGATTAACAGACACGAGGGAAGCCCAAGGAGATAGAGATAGAGAAAGAGGGATTGGACCACAAGAATAAAAGAGAGTAAAAGAAGCTCATTAGTTGATGGTGTCTAACCTAGGTGTGGAATTTTTGGAGGGAAGGAGTTACAGGGGGGAGGTGATTGGGTTGTGGGTAGGGGATGCGCAAGCGGGGCAAGAAGAGAAAGAGAAGTTAGAATCATCTTGACTGAGTTTTTGTGACTCCAAATGCTTGGACCGCTAGCATTTCTTTTAGGCGCTATAGAGCCAGCTCTCCGTTTTCTATCACACTTGTCCTCATTTGGTTGTGGGTGATAAACAACTATCCAAACTCAAATTCACACCGATGGACAATAAAGAGTGTCCCAGCCTGGATTGAAGTGCTGTGCCATAACACGTATCGGTCTGCCAATTATCAAGTACATGATGTAAAGGTCACTCAAAGCTTGCTGTGATCGTGATGTTATATTTTCTTCCGATGTACCTGGATCAAATTACAGAGTGCAAGTGTACCTAGAGCTATGACGGTAAATGGTTGTGACCCAAAATATCAGCGGTAGCCAATAGTTCCAACAATATGAGACAAAGAGAGACAGACTAAAACAAAACAACAATAAACTAGACTGGTCCAACAACACGGATGCTGTGATCAGGAAGGGGCAAAAAAAAACTGAGGTATTTTGGAGTTCAGGAATCACTCCTTAAGACCTTCTATGACTCTGTGATGGCCTCAGCCATACATTATGGCATAGTCTGCTGGTCAGGCAGCATCTCAGCCCGGGACAGAGAGACACTGGCCCGACTGGTCAGGTGGGCCAGCTCTGTCCTGGGCTGCTCCCTGGACACTCTGGAGGAGGTGGGCAACAGGAGGATGCTAGCTAAGCTAACATCTATGATGGACAGACCCTCCCGCCCCCTCAAGGCCACCCTTACAGCACTGGGCAGCCCCTTTAGCCAGAGACTGATACACCCGCGCCGCAAAAAGGAGAAGTACCGCCGCTCGTTCCTGCCGACTGCTGTCTGGCTATTGAATAGATGGTCCTGAAAACCTGGACTCACCCCCACTCATCCATTTTTACTATGCTTATATTGATATTTTATACTTATATTTATCTATATACTTTTTGTCTTCTACTCCCTCCCTTTCATAATTTTGCTGCTGTAAATTGGGAATTTCTCCATTGTGAGACAAATAAAGTTTTCTTATCTTGTCTTAGAATTCAGAGAGAGACAAATGGTGTCAATCGAGGACAACAGTGGCCATCCCTCAATCATCCTTCACCTGTTGGCTGACCTTTCCTTCTTCCAGTTCATCTCAGGTACATCTTTGTATTTGTCTCTCTTTCCACCTCGCTTACACGCCACCCTGCCTTGCCCCCCGCCTCACCCCCACAACTCGCTCTCCACCATTTCTCAGTGTGTGCCGAGCTTTGAAGTCGCAGCTTTGACGAGCCAAAGATGTATTATTCAGCAGCACCGTCTCGCGAGCGCACAGCACAGACGCACTCTCAGAAAAAACACACAGAGATATACAGTATATCCACGTGTATTCTCAACAATGACTGCAGTTGTTGGCCCCCTGACTGGGATAAGTTGAGTGAATCCCATTTCTGTGAGTGGATAAGTACCACTTTTCTTTCGGTAGGTCCATGCCATGTGTCTGTCAGTTTTTGTTGCTCGTGGTGCTGAAGTGCTCTGGAAATGCTACGCATTGTCACTGCAGTGATTATTACGGCACGTCTCTTTGGATAAAACTCTCCTGTCACACCGGAGCATTTCACAAAAGAATGGAGAAAAGCACGGGCGGGAAAGAGAGAACAGCAGACTGAGAGCGAGATGTGTAGACGACGCAGCCGTGTCCATCAGGGTCAGTCATCATCCTGACAGGACCGGTCCTGTCACCAGAATTTACCATCACTGGATCCACACACTGGCACGCCTCTGATCATATCCATCTACAGGGCAACCATCTGCTTCATGCTCTTCTTCCCTTGCAAACCGCATCTTCACTACACTCCATCCATCTTGGAATAATAATGAATCAAGTTAGTTGCAGTCCTGTTCCCTGATGATCTCACTAATGTCACATTGGATGGTTATTGCAAGTTTAACCAATGGTTTGATCCTCCAGTGACATTTTAGTGATAAAAAGATCACTTGAGACGAGAAGAACAGAGAGAAAACATGTATAAAGAGAGAGAAGTAAAGAGGTTGAAGGGTAGAGGACGGGGTATGGGTCGGGGAGATGGTAGGGTTAAGGCCGTGTGAAGCCTTGAGTATGACTGATATTGAAAAGTAGACAGGCACCTCTTACGTTTATGCGCGCTTGGTACTCGGCGCTACCGGCCGAGTTTCGTGCGGCGCACCGATACAGTCCTCCGTCGCGAATCTGGGGGTTGCTGACGTTGACGTAGCTCACGGTGCTCCCGTCGGAGTGCGTGTACTGACTGGCTTGCACGCGGGACAGGTCACGGGCCACCGGCTCGTCGTCCAGGGTCCAGGTGATGGTCGGCGGAGGCGCTCCTTTGGCGGTGCACATCAGCGAAAACGGCTCACCCGGGACCACCACCTTCTCACTGAAGGAGGCCACAATACGTGGGGTACCATCTGAGGGAAATAGATGGATACGCTATTCACCCCAAACTGTCCAAAAAAGTCTTGTGAGATGTGTCTTTTTCACAAAATCTGCATGCATCGAAGCTCTTGATGAACCTCACCTTCCAGCAGTATGATGGAGAAGTCTTGAGCAGTCTGTGCCTTGCGCGTGGCAAAGCACTGGTAAGCTCCCGAGTGTCTTTTCTGCGCCGCCGAAATGAACAAAGTCTCGTTGTGACCGCCTTGGATGGAGAAGTGCTGGTCAGGCAGGACGGGTTCTGTGTTGCGGTACCACGAGACGGTATAGTGAGGAGAACCCTGGACGGCGCAAGACAGGATGACTGTGCTGCTGATGCCCGTCTTGAGGTTCTTGGGGGACAAGGTGACCCGTAGGGGCTCTAAAGATGGAAGATGCATGGAGAGTAATAGAAAGAGTATTCAGATTTGTTTTCTTTTTTCTTTCCAAAATATATAATGAATAAAATACATTCTTTTGGGGTCCCTTCAAGCTTACAACAATCAGTATATGTTTTACAGGTAGAATATTTTCAATTACTTTGTTCTTTAGTATTTAACTTTACAACAGAGAATAATCTTTGCAAAAATCAATTTGACACTTATTTTTTTTTTCTTGTGGGGTGGGCGTTTGTTTGTCTTGTGTTCAAATGTGTGAAACCCCCCACAATGATCAAAAATTGGCCCCAAAAATCTAAAGATTTTTGCAGATTTTAAAACAGCTAATATCTGCTGGCAGATGAGTCAGTCAGGCATTTAGTTCAGAAAGCTCAACAATATACCTGTATACAATGAATAATAGGAATGTGACAAAAGCACAAAAGTGGAGCACTTTTGAAAGTCTGTGATCTTTTTTTTTTTGGGGGTGCGGCTGTTTATTTATTACAAAATAAAAGGGAAAGAAAAATAAGCCTGCTCCACCCTTTGAGTACCACACACCAAAGAAAAGGCTCCAAAAGCTGTATCGTTTTGACAATTATAATACAAGACTATATCACACTGAGCTGATTAGAGCTCATTTTTGTACAATTGCATTCATATGCTTTTGTGTGTGTGTGTGTGTGTGTGTGTGTGTGTGTGTGTGTGTGTGTGTGTGTGTGTGTGTGTGTGTGCGCTTGGGTTCCTTCACAACCTGCCAGCACTGCCACTGGATGGCTTTTCAGTCACTGTATGTGGAATTATTGGACTGCTTAAAAGTCAATCATTATACAAAGCTTTGTGATCGGTCACCAAGAAAGGAATTAAAGAGTACCCACCTATGGTGTTAAGGTGACCCGTCACCTCCTTAGAGCCGAAGCTGTTGGTGACCTCACAGATGTAGTTACCGCTGTCTTCCAGCCTCAAGTCCGAAATCGTGAGGCCCGTGATGCGCCGTGTCCAGCGGGAGTCTGCCGGCAGCGGCCGCCCATCCTTTAACCATCTGATTGTGGGGTTCGGGTAGCCGGATGCGATGCAGGGCAGCTCCACACTCTGCCCAACCTTCACCTCACCGGACTGGAAACTGTCCAGCACTGACGGGGTGGACTCCGTAGGGTCTGAAGGGGTGATCCAGGAAGACAACGAATACAAGGCACTCATTTATTGATTTGGCACGAGACGTGCCTGTCGAAACAGTTACATACCCATAACAGAGAGCCTGGCTCCATTGCTCTGCCGAGTTTCACCACTGTACTTGTGCTTTGTGATACAGCGATAGGTGGACAGAGCGTCTTCCTTCTGCACCGCTGAGATATACAAAGCTCCAAATGAGGTCAAGAAGAAACGGTTACCTGTGGTAGACAGGTAAAAGGAGAAGAGAAGACATTAGTTGGGGTCAGAAAAATATTTTGCATTTTCCGCGGCTTAACCGGTTCAGGTTTACTTTATTAATTGTGGTGTAAATGCATTCTTATATTCTACATATTTATTATGGAGAGGTAGAAAATATGTCACACCGATGACTTTTATTTTTAAATACAGACAGCTGATACTGATGAGAGGTAATGCGAGCGCTCACGTGGGAGTGGCATTGCTGTGAGGTAACATCCTCACTATGGCAACACTCAAGCTGCCCACCCCCATTTGCTCTCAACAAGACGTGCTAATTAATTGCATGATATCTATTATTCGATTTTTACATCTGAAAAAAAAAATCCTTTCAAGGAAAAACAAGGGTTTTTTTTGTGTGAGTCATATTGTGAAGGATATTAAATTCTGGCTCTTGGGGAATTTTTTTTCTGCTAACATCTCCTTTGTAAGACTCTTGGAAAACTAATACTGAACACAGATTTCAAAAGAAACAATGGAAAAAAAAATCATGTAAAAGAGCCGACCACAGCACTTAGCGAAACACATGAGAGCTTTTAAGATGTCCCATCCATCGAGAGAGATATGCACCGCAAGGAAAGATAGATGAGGAATAGAAGTAAAAGAGACCAGGGAAGTGTTAATAATTGATGTGTGTGTGTGTGTTACCAGTGACATGCATTCGGGGGAGGCAGGTGAGGCTGTGCCTCCCCTGTCATCATGAGAGGAAAAGGAAAACAAATAATAAAATAAGACAATTATTATTTGTCCTCTGGGCTACTATTTTGGTGTGGTTCTTAATGTATTTTGACCATTTTATTGTAAAAATCGCAGATAATTCTGTATTTCCTGCTTAAATAAAGGTGCTGCATGAAATAAATTGAAACAATTTAAGCTTTGAAAAGCAACATTCAAAAATTGAATTTTGACCTGATTTGCGACATGTTTTATTGCAGCTCATAATTGTAATAACGGCTAATCTTTTTCGGCTTCATATTTTTCTACCCCCCTCTGGGGAAGGAGTACCTTATCAGTCTCGAATCTCAACACACATCACACTGTATTACGGTAACTGCAGATTAGTGTCATTTTCATTCCAGTTCTGGCCGTGATTCATTCACATGTCAATATAAAAAAAAGGGTGCACGTGCGCGTGTGTGTGTGTGTGTGTGTGTGTGTGTGTGTGTGTGTGTGTGTGTGTGTGTGTGTGTGTGTGTGTGTGTGTGTGTGAGAAAAAGAGGAGTGGGGAAGAGAGAGTGACAGGCAGGAAAAATGAGGAGAGTGAATTTCAGTGTTTGATTCTTTACGCTTGCCTGACTGCTTTTGTACTCCACACTAACCCCAAAGGGTTATTTTAGACAGCGCACACTTCAGGCTTTCTTGTATGTTGCACATTGTTTGGTTACGCCGATGTGACCGCAAAGAGCGCAAGAAAATGATGTGCGTGTGTGTGTGTGTGTGTGTGTGTGTGTGTGTGTGTGTGTGTGTGTGTGTGTGTGTGTGTGTGTGTGTGTGTGTGTGCAAACAGTTTGCTGTTGTTGGCTTTGCATGTTCTCATGTCTCTTTGCAAAGCTGACAAGAGAAGACCGCGGTACAACACAGGTGGCCTGACTGACTGGAAATAAAGAGTGTGACATACCTACATTGTTACTTATTTACGCACACATGCATACATATTCATAAATGGAGGTAGTCTTGATTACGCTCATAGTCGAAAAAAAATTCACATTAGGTTCAATCAGAGGTGCCAAACTCATTTTTGTCACGGGCCACATTGTTGTTACGGTTTCCCTTGGAAGGACGTTATGATTGTGAATTTTGTGAAACCATCTAAATGTTTAATCATCTTCACATATTACATATACAGCACACAATAAATTTATGGACAGCCAGTTTTAAAATCAGAAGTCAAGAATAATGACTTGTTTAAACATTGTTTCCATAAATGTAATAAGGGGTTTGGTAATGAAAAAAAACTTGAAATTTGAAATTTTGGTTCAGACTTTAAAGCAAACTGCAACTTGTCACGCTTGATTTGCTTTTGCCGGCCACATAAAATGATGTGGCGGGCCATATCTGGCCCCCCGGGCCTTGACTTTGACACCTGTGGGTTAAATGAAGATTGAAAAATGCCAATCGGTGTGAATGCGTGTTTGTTCATGTGCCCTATGTTTGGCTAGCGACCAATCCAGGGTGCACCCACCTCTGGTCCAAAGTCAGATCACGACAAACAGCAAAGAAAATGGATAGCTGGATTAATGTGCCAAATATAGGTGACTATTAAACGATCAATCAACTCGCTACATCAGCTGTCATGAGTTGAAGCTACAGCCACAAAAATCATTCTTATGACCCAGCTCTATGTAGAAGGAAAAAAATTGCATGGATGTCTGCAAATATTCCACAATGTGAATTGACACAGGGAGCATGTGGATTAAATGGGCAGGCAGGTGATGGTAGGTAGGCAGGTAGGTTACTGTGGCCAGTGATGACTCACTCTACCATCAATATTAATTGATGACCATCGACCTCTTTGTATCTAATATTTGACATTCACCTCCCATATACTGCAGGAGGTGACCCTACAGGAGGGTAGCAGATTGCGATTGATGAAGGGAGTTAGAGGGAAGATAAAGAGCAACATCTTCTTTGGACTGGCTGAGGGGGGCAGAGAGCAGTATACGAGTGAAAGAGATTCCTCCACGTCTTGGTCTCATCTCCCCGTGCAAACATCTCCTCGTGGGAGATGCGATCAATTCCCGTCTAGTCTGCCAACGCCTCCGGGACTGTTATTGTTGTTGTTGAATGCGTCTTTGCAAGCCTATGCGTCAGAGACTGCTTTCCGCTAATTATTTCTCCCTCGACCAGGGGGCGGAAACAAAATTTTGAGGTTCATCCCAGCATGCCCTCACATCCTCCTTATTTCCTGGCCTCTTCCTCCTCCTCTCTTATCATGTTTTGTCTTTTCTTCATGACATCTCTTCACCAATTCTCCTCTTTGCCCTCAACCTCTTGCAATCTCTGCCTTTTTTCCCCCTTTTCATCTATTCTTCTTTAGTAGGAGGGTATGTAAGTAATGGAGTTTGAGTTCAGCTGATTGGCCCGAGGTAGTGAGTCAAGACGAGGGCAGAGAAAAGCCCCCGCTGGATGTTTGTGTGTCTTTATGTACTGTATGTGCAAACACACATGCAAATACTGAGATGGAAAGGCAAGGGAGTAGACAAAGGAGAGAAAAAAAATGGATTGGGGAGCCCTGAAGCATTGATATGTCTCTCTCCTAAAGTTCCCAGTGAGACAGAGCAACCTTTTTCGATAAAATAGGTGAGATGAATGGTATGGATAGGAGAGAAAAAGTGGTGGGAGGGAAAAGGTGATGCTAAATATAGATGACTATAGCTGCCATTTTCAGAGAGTTACTGCCAAGATGAGGGAGCAACGCGAGGTGGAAGTAGAAAATGTTTGCGGTAATGAAAGGATACGATGAATATTGCCAGCACACAAGACTGCAGCCAAGGAAATTAAGAGGAAAAGACATATTTATTTTCAGATACAAACTAGTCAAGGGACAGAAGACCAAAATAGATGAAACGGCGTGTGAAGGTGGGCAAGGGAAAAAGGGAGAGGAAATGGCGTAAGTCGGGTGGGGGTGGGCTGCCATGCAAATGAAGGCGGCGCTGCAGCAATGCTAACGAACAGCAATTCACACTGTTGGACTCATCACTTATTTATGCTCTAAGGCCCCCAAGCCCCTCCCTTCCTGCTGCTTTCCTTCATCACCAGTTTTTTTTCCCCCTTTGCCTCGTTTTTACCCATTTCCCTGCTTTCGTCAGGATCGCCCCCCCGACCCCCACTCGCTCGCTGTTGCTAGGGCCCACACGCTCACATGACAACAGCTGGGTAGGGGGCACTGCGGTGGCGCGGCATGGTGCTACGTGTGCCAGTGTGCGTCTTGCGTGCACGGCGATGTGGTGTGTGCGACAGCGTACCCTTCATCAGTGGTACAAACAGAATTTAAATAATGGCGACGGACATCCAAGTAGGGGAGAGAGGAACTGCTGAATCGCTCTGTAATTGATTAGCAGGCCCAGATGAGGGACCACAGAAGGGCTTTGACTCGGCATTCTCTTCTTTGGCTATTAATGTTTTAAAAAACATTTGCATGTCAAGTTTTCCACTTTCAGGCGAGCACGGACTAGGAATTGAGGCCAAAAATGCATACTAAGAAACAAGACGGTGTCTGCAGCCAGATTCCTCACGACATAATCTTGCACTCAACAGCTGCAGAATTGCCCTAAAAAGTGCAAAAGCTCCACATGAAAAAACTGTTTGAATGAATGAACGCAAACTACATAATGTTACACTGTCTTGCATTCTGCACAAACATATTAAATAATATTAATTATGAATGAGACCTCCACCTCATGTTTTTTTCTGAACATTTGGGGGTTGCAATGGTACTGTATTTTAATGTTGGCCATGACGGTGATAGTTTGAGAGCGATAATTAAATTTTTGTGTTATTTATTTATTTTATTATTCATTTATTTATTTGCACGGGCTGTAAAAAGTTTGAGAAACGTTGATTCATGGGCTGGAAAGGGAGACAGTCTAAAGAAGGAGTCGTGTATTTAAACGATGACAAAACTCCTTTCGACGCAGCGTTTTCATGCATCTGCGTGATGTCAGCATGCACTGACATGTGTTTGTATGGACCTTTGCCAAAACGGTTTTTGGGGATCTGGGAGTTTTCCTATATACAATGTTATGCAGAATGGACAGATATAAAATACTGGCTTCCCAATATTTATAATTTTTCAATGGTGAAAACCACCTCTAGCGCAAAACTCTCTTCTCCACCCCTTTTAAACTCGCTGGTAAAGCCCCTGTCACACCTTGACGATTTAGCCAGCGTATGCCGACGTAGGAAAAATTTGGCAAATACGCTGGCGTACGTCGAATAAATTATGGGTAAGTTTTGTATACGTATTAGCACGCTGAAGCACGTTGGTATACGTCGAAGTACGTCGAGGTCGTCGAAAAATTTTATGCATGCTAAAAATTTGACGTATGTCAGCGTATGTCTATACGTCCCGTATACGCAGGCCATAAGTAATAGGTAAGTTATGCGATCGTTGCACACGTTCAAACACGTTAAGTGTAGGTTACTCATAAGTCCAAATACGTCGAGAATACCTACTAGCTGTTCTCCAACATCCGTGCCTTTCGGAACTTGCGCTTGGACATGCTGACAAGGCTGTCACGCACGTAGTTGGCGAAGGCTGCAGTGGCTGTGATGGGCTGAGGCTGTGCGAGACCTTTGATGAGCTCCCCAGACTTTTCTTTGGCATGACGCTGATGTTGTTTGGTTTATTAATGACACAAGTCATAATGGCGTTTGATTGCTGCTTTAATAGCGTGAATAGCAACTCACAGTAACGATGGCAAGCCGCACCTTGCCTCTTGGGTTATACCATTTCAACTAGACCGGGGGGGTAGCCCCCAAACAGATGTTGGTACTGCAATGTCTAGTGCAGTTATGATTTGAAACGTCGAGCGCCAGCCTTTTTATAGACTACGTCACGTGATCGTCGGCAATACGCTGCTGCACGCTATGCATAAATTAGACTATCGTTGGGCATAAGTTGTGTACGCCGGCAACACGCGAGGCATTCGTTGGAATAAGTTATCTATAAGTTATCGAAACGTTCTATATAATTTACTGATACGTTATGTATACGTCCAACCCGTTATGAATACGCTATGTATACGCCCAAAATTGAAAAAAAATTCGATAATTCAGCGTATGCCAGCGTTTTAGGGAAATTCTGATACGTCGGCATACGCTGGCTGAATCGTCAAGGTGTGACAGGGCCTTAACAGTGTACACAATTTGATGTTTGTTTAGTGCCCGCTATTAGGATATTAAATCGCTGACTTGTGAGTGCGGGATCGATTCCAACTCAGTGACGGTGTGAATGTGGGCGTGAATGTTCTATATACCCTGCGATTGACTGGCGACCAGTTAAGGGTCTAGGCCGCCTTTCGCCCTAAGTTAGCTGGAATAGGCTCCAGCACCCCCCGGAACCCTGTTCCGGATAAGCGGTGTTGAACATGCAATTTAGCACTGGCTAAAAGGACAGCTGCAAAAGGATGTGAATTAGGTAATGGAGAAAGTGAGAAAGAAGGCGGGTTGCATTCAATTTCATTGGTGACTGAAATGTAAGATAGCAGTAGGATCAACAACAGAATAGAAATCCACAACCACTGGAATATCCTCTCCGCTAAAAGCATCCACAGAACAGTGTGCGAATGTTGCATTGAGACTCGTTGTTTTGCTTATTTGGGAGCTTTTCTTATGATGGTTTGTAGCCCTCCGCAGGCTACTGAAATCTTTTCAAAACACACCAGGCAGAGCCTTTAAATCTGAATGAAATCGCCCACAACAAGGAGACCCTTGGGGAAGTATGTAAAGAACTGAATTAAATATATTTCATTCATAAATACATTTTGTACCACAATAATCAATTGGCACCACCAAAAACGAAAATTATTACGGTAAGTTGCTCATTTGCATTGACCAAAACTACGAGACTTATTACACCAGTCCTAAAAGCTTTACACTGGCTTCCAGTCAGATGTAGAATAGATTTTACACGTCTTCGACTAATCTATAAAACACTGAATGTTTTGAGCCCTGAATACATTCAACAAATGCTCCTTGCATATAAACCCAGTAGGGTTTCGAAGCAAACATGGTGAAGCAGTATTGCCCTCATTTGCTTTAAGCCTTCAGCTATTATTCCACATACAAGTGTCTCCTGCCCTTACCTTTGACTAAGGTCTTTGAAGCATTAAAGTCAATTTCAGTCAGCCATTTTTGAAAGCTACTTTTACTTCTTTACTTTGGTTTATTTTTGTTTGTAAATGCATTCAATTGTTGTCATATGTTTTAGTTTTTTAAAAATAATTCTTAGTAAGATACTTCTGTCCTCTTTACTTTGCCTTTGAATGTCTTTCGCTGTTTGTTTGTGCTCTTGGTTGTGTAAAGACCATTGAGTTGCCAAGTGTATGAAATGTCCTATATAAATAAAACTGCCTTGCCTTGCCTCATTGAGACTAATCTGTCATGCATTTCCAGTATTTACAAGAATTTGGGAGAAAAAAATAAAACTGAGCTTCTGAGATGAGGCAACTTAATGCCTGCCTGCAGATGTTACGATGTTTTTAACATCGCAAATTCATTTAAAAGTTAAAAGGGGAAAAAAAAACATTCAGTGTGACTCACAAAACCTGTGAATGAGTAAAGAGATGTATGAGAAGTGGAGCACTCAAACACATTCAAGGTCTGCTGTCATTCAGCACCATGGGCAGCGACAGCATTGCTCCAGACTGTGACAAAACATCCACTGACTGTTAAGCTGCTGCAGTTTTAGTATTTTGCTTGCGGTTGAAACAGAATGGTTAACTGGAATACTAGCAATGTGGGAAACAGCCGATGATGATGATGCCCCCTCCTCTCTCCATTGTAAACACACGCACACTTTTTATAGCCCCCTCGGAAATATTGAGGGGAAATAGTTTTCTTTTTTCTGACTGTTTAAAAAACTAAATAAAAAGTTTAATAACAAAAAAAAAGTCAAGCCAAGCTGTGTCGATTTCTTTATGGGATTTTTTTTTTTATGTTGCTACCAAAGAAGATTAAAAGTGTTGTCTAAAATGTATATGTGAATACCTAACCATGGGAATAGAAATGGAACTGATTTGGCAGATTGTTATGATAAGGCATATTTAAAAATACAGTTGAATACTATTGATATACAAGTACATCATGTATGGGCACATATACGCACAAACACATACTTGATGGAAATTGACTTGGGCGACAATTAGTTCAGACCCAACGTAAAATGAACAACTTCTTTTTCTCTACACAGGTAGAAATGGGCATAAGGGAGCGTTTATGCCATTGTGCGCCATTGTGGGATTGAAAGAGGCCGACTGCCAGCCAATCGTAGTGACTCCCCTAAATTGCATTTTAATACGGGTGATCAAAGTGTTCGTATGGCTTGGTATTGCGGCAGCGGAAATGTAAGACTCGCTGGGGTGAGTTCATGACAATGGCGTGCGTAAAGTGCATTTACACAGATAAACTGCAAGATCTCTCCTTGCGGATGATGGAGTCAACCACGTTTGTGACGTGGGCAATTGGAGACCGCCTTGCAACTACGACCATGCGTCCATGTGAAGCAACGCCCCTGCTCCTCCACGATCATTGTGCAGCACGGTCAGGGAGGTGCTATTACAATATTTTCAAGATGATAATCATTGTCATTTATTTATTGAATTGATTTCTACAATGATTCAGACACATGTCTGCATAGCCCCAAATCCTTCTGCCTGCGCCTTGATGAAATAGACCCAAATCGTGTTACACTACCTGTGCCACCACTTGGACCTGCTTTTCGGTAGTCTAAAATTTGGTCTACTTTTTGTCACCAAATTGTGAGATGCGCCAGCGAACACCCAGCGAGGTGATGCATATCTACCAAATACACAAACACACTACAGTAAGGATGCACCCATTTTAATGCTGAACGCATATGCGCCTCTCTACCCAAAAAAGTGCCCACAAGTCTTTTTAATGTTTTACCCGGACAACTTTACAAAATCAGATTGCAACAACAATGCAAACAAACCTGTGGCTTCACTTCAACTTTCCCCAGTTTCAAGAAAACAATGATATGGAAACTTGGGCGACTCTTTCAACCACTCTTTTTAACTAGACACTATACCTGTGTAAATTCAAAAAATATATAGATATACTGTTGCAGCGTACAACAATGCAATGTCGACGTGAATGTAAATAATTCGTTAGCCCCACCCTATGCCCTCTGCCCTCTGCCCTCCACCAACCCACATTGCAAGGGCAGATGAATGAAAATGAACCCCGAATGTCAAATCAATGCCCCCCCCACTTCTTTCCCCCTCAAACCTTTCCTACGCAGCTATAATTTCCTTATTTTGATCTCATCTGCTCTGTCGTAGGGGCGTGAAGGAGTGGCGTGTTTAACAAAGGGAAATTGACACCTCACGACAACAAGCTCCAAGCGTCCTCCCTCCTCCTCCTCTTTCCTCGTTCTTTCTCTCGCTCTGGTATGAAATGAACACTTGCTCCCGTCTCCCCTCTATTCACATTCAAAGCAGTCTATAATAGACGAGTGCTGCGGAGAACAAGTCAGCAGAAAAAGAGCCAGAAGGACGGTGATATTACTGCCACTTTTTTTTTTTCACTCAAAGGCCTGCATGAGGACTCGGAGGAGGTCAATAAAGAAGTTGCGGAATTGAACAGAAGAGACCCAGCAAGAATAAATGACAATATACACACGCCTTCCTGGTTGGTATGGTTTTCAGGGGCAGTGTGATCTGAGGTAAGCTGAGGCCTAATGCCTCATTAAAAAGCCATGTTTCACTGTCAAATGCCAGCTGCACCCCCACCCCCGGCCAAGCACACACATGCCTCCTGTTCTAATATGAGGGTTCCCTCAGTCCTACATCTCCCCTCTGAGAACTGACTATTTTTTTCCCGTCCACACAATTTTCAACCCAAGAAACTTGGCCTGTGCCGACTCGATGATGTAATTTTCAGCTAATTTCACATGTTATTTTCCTCGGTTGTCACAAAGCAACAATACACAATACACATTTTATTTGCTGAGATGTTACTGTAATTTGTTTGCATATGTATTTTGTGCTTCAACGGTTATTTTAAAAAAAATCAAGTGGCACTCATAGGGGTAGAAAAATATGTGATCGGGACATTCTTATGAGAAAATCTTATCATGGAAAAAAACACAAAAGCAAGAGATAAAAATCCATATTTAAAAACAGTACGAAAAACACAAATTTAAAAACAAAAAGAAAAAGTAAGATGCAAATTGAAACAACAACAGCTCAGCTCATGTTCATCATTAATATGGAGAGAGAAAGACAAAAGTCCAGATTGCTGACTGATTTCAAAAACAATTCAAATAGATAGAAATGTGTTCCAAGGTCACAATGTCACAAATATCATAAAACGAACAGTCCGGGTAATGTTTTCAGTCCTGTATTTTCCCCACTATAAGGCACTTTGGAGTATAAGGCGTTCCTTCAATGGATGGCCTATTTTAAAACTGTTTTCATAAAGGGCACAGCGCATTATAAGGCGCATAGAACGAATAGAAGCTACAATAGGGGCTGTGGTTGCGTTATGCATCCACTAGATGGAGCTCCACTAACGGGAATACAGTATAATACAAGACAGCTTTATCCATCCATCCATCCATTTTCTACCGCTTATCCGGGGTCGGGTCGCGGGGGCAGCAGCTTTAGGAGGGAAGCCCAGACTTCCCTCTCCCCAGCCACTTCTTCGAGCTCTTCCTGGAGGATCCCGAGGCGTTCCCAGGCCAGCTGGGTAACATAGTCCCTCCAGCGTGTCCTGGGTCGTCCCCGGGGTCTCCTACCAGTGGGACATGCCCGGTACACCTCACCAGGGAGGCGTCCAGGAGGCATCCTAATTAGATGCCCGAGCCACCTCATCTGGCTCCTCTCGATGTGGAGGAGAAGCGGCTCTACTCTGAGCCCCTCCCGGATGACTGAGCTTCTCACCTTATCTCTAAGGGAGAGCCCGGACACCCTGCGGAGAAAACTCATTTCGGTCGCTTGTATCCGGGATCTCGTTCTTTCGGTCACGACCCATAGCTCGTGACCATAGATGAGGGTTGGGACGTAGATCGACCGGTAAATTGAGAGCTTTGCCCTTTGGCTCAGCTCCTTCTTTACCACGACAGACCGATACAGCGTCCGCATCACAGCAGACGCTGCACCGATCCGCCTGTCGATCTCTCGCTCCCTTCTGCCCTCACTCGTGAACAAGACCCCAAGATACTTAAACTCCTCCACTTGGGGCAAGATCTCCTCCCCGACCCGGAGAGGGCACTCCACCCTTTTCCGACTGAGGACCATGGTTTCAGATTTGGAGGTGCTGATCCTCATCCCAACCGCTTCACACTCGGCTGCGAAACGCTCCAGTGAGAGTTGGAGAGCCCTGCTTGAAGGAGCCAACAGTACTACATCATCTGCAAAAGCAGAGATGTAACACTGAGGCCACCAAAACGGACCCCTCAACGCTTCGGCTGCGCCTAGAAATTCTGTCCATAAAGGTGATGAACAGAATCGGCGACAAAGGGCAGCCTTGGCGGAGTCCAACCCTCACTTGAAACGATTCCGACTTATTGCCGGCAATGCGAACCAAACTCTGACATCGGCAGTATAGGGACCGGACAGCCCGTATCAGGGGGCTCGGTACCCCATACTCCCGAAGCACCCCCCACAGAACTCCCCGAGGACACGGTCAAACGCCTTCTCCAAGTCCACAAAACACATGTAGACTGGTTGGGCGAATTCCCACGTACCCTCGAGGACCCTGCTAAGGGTGTAGAGCTGGTCCAATGTTCCACGGCCGGGACGAAACCACACTGCTCCTCCTCAATCTGAGGCTCAACTTCCGACGGACCCTCCTCTCGAGCACCCCTGAATAGACCTTACCAGGGAGGCTGAGGAGTGTGATTCCTCTGTAGTTGGAACACACCCTCCGGTCCCCTTTTAAAAAGAGGGACCACCACCCCGGTCTGCCAATCCAGAGGCACTCTCCCGATGACCACGCTGATGCTGCAGAGGCGTGTCAACCAGGACAGCCCCACAACATCCAGAGCCTTGAGGAACTCCGGGCGGATCTCATCCACCCTGGGGCCTTGCCACCGAGGAGCTTATTAACCACATCGGTGACTTCAACCACAGAGATAGGAGAGCCCACCTCAGAGTCCCCAGACTCTGCTTCCTCCAAGGAAGGCGTGCTGGTGGAGTTGAGGAGGTCTTGAAGTACTCTGCCCACCGGTTCACAACGTCTCGAAGTCGAAGTCAGCAGCGCCCCATCCCCACTGTACACAGTGTTAGTGGTGCACTGCTTCCCCTCCTGAGACGTCGAATGGTGGACCAGAATTTCCTCGGCCGTCCGGAAGTCGGCTTCCATGGCCTCACCGAACTCTTCCCACGCCCGGGTTTTTGCCTCAGCGACCACTGAAGCTGCGTTCGCTTAGCCAGTCTGTACCCGTCAGCTGCCTCTGGGGACCCACAGGCCATAAAGGCCCGATAGGACTCCTTCTTCAGCTTGACGGCATCCCTTACCGCTGGTGTCCACCAGCGGTACGGGGTTGCCGCCACGACAGGCACCAACCACCTTACGGCCACAACTCAGGTCGGCCGCCTCAACAATAGAGGCGCGAACATGGTCCATTCGGACTCAATGTCCCCGCGTCCCCGGGACATGGGAAAAGCTCTGCCGGAGGTGGAGTTGAAACTCTTTCTGACAGGGGATTCCGCCAGACGCTCCCAGCAAACCTCACAATACGTTTGGGTCTGCCAGGACGGACCGGCATCCTCCCCACCATCGGAGCCTACTCACCACCAGGTGGTGATCAGTTGACAGCTCCGCCCCTCTCTTCACCCGAGTGTCCAAAACATGCGGCCGCAAGTCCGATGATACAACCACAAAGTCAATCATCGAACTGCGGCCTAGGTGTCCTGGTGCCAAGTGCACATATGGACACCCTTATGTTTGAACAAGGTGTTCGTTATGGACAATCCGTGACGAGCACAGAAGTCCAATAACAAAACACCACTCGAGTTCTGATCGGGGCCGTTCCTCCCAATCACGCCCTTCCAGGTCTCACTGTCATTGCCCACGTGAGCATTGAAGTCCCCAGCAGAACAAGGGAGTCCCCGGCCGGAATACTCTCCAGCACACCCTCCAAGGACTCCAAAAGGGTGGGTATGCTGAGCTGCTGTTTGGTGCATATGCACAAACAACGGTCAGGACCCGTCCCCCACCCGAAGGCGGAGAGAAGCAACCCTCTCGTCTACCGGTGTGAACCCCAATGTACAGGCACTGAGCCGGGGGCAATGAGTATGCCCACACCTGCTCTGCGCCTCACCATGAGCAACTCCAGAGTGGAAGAGAGTCCAACCCCTCTCGAGAGAACTGGTACCAGAACCCAGGCTGTGTGTGGAGGCAAGTCCGACTATATCCAGTCGGAACTTCTCTACCTCGCACACCAGCTCAGGTTCCTTCCTGCAAGAGAGGTGACATTCCACGTCCCTAGAGCTAGCTTCTGCAGCCGAGGATCAGACCGCCAGGGTCCCCGCCTTTGGCTGCTGCCCAGCTCACATTGCACCCGACCCTTTGGCCCCTCCCATGGGTGGTGAGCCCATGAGAAGGGGGACCCACGTTGCCTCTTCGGGCTGAGCCCGGCCGGGCCCCATGGGTGTAGGCCCGCCACCAGGCGCTCGCCAACGGGCCCCACCTCCAGGCCTGGCTCCAGAGGGAGGCCCCGGTGACCCGCGTCCGGGCAAGGGAAACTGAAGTCCATTAATTTCACTCATCATCAGGGGTCTTTGAGCCGTGCTTTGTCTGGTCCCTCACCTAGAACCTGTTTGCCATGGGTGACCCTGCCAGGGGCATAAAGCCCCAGACAACTTAGCTCCTAGGATCATTGGGACACACAAACCCCTCCACCACAGTAAGGTGACGGCTCGCGGAGGGGAAGACAGCTTTATATATAATAATAATAATAATACATTTTATTTATAAGCGCCTTTCAAGACACCCAAGGACACTTTACAATAACAAAAAACACAAAACAATAAGGGTTGAGCAGCGGCAGCCAAATGCGCCAGCGTTCACTCAACACGGAAGTCAGATATCCCGCTTTCACAATTGCTGCAGCTGTAACAAAGCACTTAACATTTAAAAATACTACGTCCAATAAATCAGAATATTGATCAATAAATAAGGTGCATCGGATTATAAAGCGGCTTTTGAGAAAATGTAATACTTTCAGGTGCACCTTTAATGCGGAAAATATTGTCAGTTTAACTTTGTTGACTGTCATAGGTGTAACAAGACGCTAACTGCCGTTACACATAAAGTGTGTTTTCAATGTCAACTCTTAGTTACGGACGCATGAGAATCTGGTGAGGAAGATTACTGCTTGGAGATTTGTGCTCGCCCTTGATGAAATGTCTCTCAAACAGAGATTACTGCTTAGTGTTTGTGCCTTTCTTCACATTAATATTAAATGCAGTGTTTTTCCTTCCATTTGGCTTCTATTATGATTGTTGACTGAGCTGTATTGTACTGAACAGCCCAGACAGAAATATGTCCTACTTTTGACACATCACAACCACAGTCACAATGATTTTGTTGTTCTGACATTCTTGACATTTGCCACCAATGGTACCCTCATGTGGTGGCATGAAAAAAAAAAACTAATGTATTTAGTTCATCCTTTTAACTAGATTTAACTAAATGTCAGCATTACATTGTTTGGCAATATTCACCTGTAAAGGAAAGACGTGCATGAACTCATCCACCCCAAACAGCCAGCATGAAAAATCTGGTCATCTGTTTTGATTTCCAGTGCATGCATTCTGGTATAAAGTCTCTGCTACATAAGTGACCTTAATTGGGAGGGCCATAAATATTGAAACCGGGGATGGATCTAGTTGAATATTTTGCACGGCAGTGAAAATGTGCTGAAAGTGCAAGAGCAGCAAGAGTGACAGAACACAAAAAAAACCCTAATCCTCTTTGCTTTCTATCCTCTTGTCTTAAGCTTGTCAGTGTGTATTGTATCCTATTTAAGTCCCACAAACACCACCCAAAATAAATGTCTCTCCTCCCTCGATACGCACACCAACATATTTTTCAGATTTGTCAACATGCAGTTTATTGTGTCGCTTTTGCCTTTAATTATTTATCCTCATGGATTATAAATGCAAACATGCTCGCCAGTCATGAGAAGGCGAACAGGGCATAGCTAATGTATTATAAACACACAATGCACACAAACAGGTCAAAATGCTCCTTACAGAATGACCTTCATTCAGCCCTGGAAAAAAAAATATAGACAGGAAAATAGAATGGTAATTTTACACTCAGGTCTGTTTTTGTGTGGTTGTCATTCATTATGTAGGAGAAGGCACGGTGCTCAGGGAAAATCCTCCGCGAGCAGAACTTCTGCTATTGTAATCAAATCCATCATCTTGTTGTAAAGTCATGCATAAGCAATATGCAGTGTGGTGCTGACATATCTTTTCCAACATCATGTATAACCTTTTGTAGTGCCTTGGAAATGTGATATATTGCACTTTCTCCAGAATATGTACAGCCATCCATTTTCAATAGCGCGCGTCCTTTAATCGGGTCATGGGTGGACCCTCGATTTGGCAGACAGAAAATAGTATCCAGTCCACTCCAAACACCGCTTTGTACAATACTTTTCCAAGTCTGTTTTAGCATTGGCTGCAATTATCACGTGTTTCCGGCAAGCGCAACTCTCTGATATTAGATTCACGGATTTACAGCCGTTTTTGAAATGTGGGAGAAAACCGGAGTACCCGGAGAAAACCCACGCAGGCAAGGGGAGAACAGGCAAACTCCACACAGGAAGGCCAGAGCCGGAATCGAACCCTGCACCTCTGCAGTGTGAGACGGACGTGCTAACCAGTCGATTACCGTGTCGCTCTTGTTACAACTAATGCGATAAAACTAAATGGAGTCTGCTTATTGTGCCGCATGAAAAAAATACAATTCTTTCACTGGATTAAATGTCATATTTGTTGGTACATCTTAAATAGCACAATAATATCGATATTGCAATATTCAACACCCACATCACACAACTTTCCAGTATCGTGTAGCTCTGCATTGAGCAGAATCTGCTCCACCTCTTCTGTCTATTTTTCTGTCCATGGTCTTCAATAGAAAAAGTTTGGATCTCCCTGGATTAGCATGATTGTTCACGACGACAGAATTTGTTGTGAAATAGTTGCATATTCACATGCTGCTGCCAACATTAAAAAAATAAATCTCAAACATGCACGGGAACCCAGCCAAAGTTGCTGGCCGTTCTGGCTCACTCGCCCTTGCCCTTTTGAAACGCCATGTTGCCATGATGTGCCGCAGCATGTTAGCAGTGCCACGGTGACACGTACACGGTGTCGCGGAGTGGGTGGGGTCACAGAGGAGCACGGCCGGCGCTCGCACGGCCGCACTTTACGTGGCGGGCGGACGCCTAAGAGACAAGGATGGGTTAGGGAAGACGCTATCCTCCACATACCGCGCTCCTTCCCCTGGCTCGCCAAGGCGATGATGCGCCCTCGCCTCTGTTGCTGGGCATCTTGGCAGCAGAGACCCAGAAAGAAGATGAAGTGGGAGGAGTCAAGGAAGGAGGATGTAATGAGGGATGATGGGGAGCGAAGGGACTCCAGACACAGATGTTGCCGATTGGGAGTGGAGCAGAGGTGACATGCTAAAAGCAACTACAGACAAAGAAGGCGAGGCCTGAGGGTCTTGGAGGGCCCGAGGAAGCAGGGAAAGTGTGTGTGTGTGTGTGTGTGTGTGTGTGTGTGTGTGTGTGTGTGTGTGTGTGTGTGTGTGTGTGTGTGTGTGTGTGTGTGTGTGTGTGTGTGTTTGGGACTCGCAGGCGTAGCAGCAGATTTGCCTTCCTGCCTGCCTGACTGTTTCTATATCTCTTCTGCCTCACTGCCCCCCTACACTCTGTCCCACTTTACCCCAATGTCAAAGCTAGAGTAAGGAACAAGGGGGAGGGGACGTAAAAAGCGAGGAGCGGGCTAATTGGAGGAGAGCAACGAGGAACTAAGAGAGAAATAAGATATAGACGGCGGCGACGGCGGCGGCGGCGACGGCGGCGATGGCGGCGACGGCGGCGACGAGGACGAGGGACGCTTGTTATGCGCTTTTATGCACAGCGGCTACGCAAACAATCCTTCGACAGGGAATTATTTTGTCTCGCTGACATACAAACATACTTAGCATATGTGAAGTCACACATGCAGCCAAGCACAAACGTCCGATTGCTTTTTTCATGTATGCCCGTGCATGCTCGCATAGGCGCACAGAGTGGCCAGTCAGGCGTGTTTTGAGGTCATGTCAGATGATCCAGCGTCCCGTGGCAGCCCGATGAGGGAGTCGTGTAGACAAACATGGCGAGCAAACACCGTGTCTCCTTCACTGTCTCTAGGCTTTGTTTTGCCACGTTTTCAGCAAGCGTCGCACATCCACTTTACTGTTACAGATGGCCGCCTCTGTCTGAGCAAACAATTTAGCAATGGTCCATACCGGTGCAATTGCAAACGTGAATCAAAGTTATGAAGAAAGCAAGGATGCAGAGGGTGAGGTTGCTGTGAGGAGAAACAATTATGAGTGTTGGGGATGAAGGATGGAGGTGTTTATATAATGGATGAGTGCAGTCGCACAGAGGACGGTGACATCTGCTGTAACGTGCTGCCTCCTTATGCAAGCATCAAACTTGGGGTTGGAGAGAGAGAGAGAGAGAGAGAGAGAGAGAGAGAGAGAGAGAGAGAGAGAGAGAGAGAGAGAGAGAGAGAGAGAGAGAGAGAGAGAGAGAGAGAGAGAGAGAGAGAGAGAGAGAGAGAGAGAGAGAGAGAGCACAAAGCCTCAGTCGTCCTAATACTCAAAAATCATATTTGTGCTTCTTGGAGATGACAGCTGAGAGTCAGCCCGCTCAGAGGTGGCACCTTCAGCTCATGTTCATTTACTTGCATCCAAAAAAGGGATTGTCTGTTGACTTGCCTGAAAGGTTATGCAATTTATATTGTGAATTTTGTCCCACAATTTTAAACCACCGTTTCACAAAACTGGCCTGTAACATGAGGATGAAAACTGTCGGTTTTGTTTTGCAGAAATTAGTCCAAGAGCGCATGCAAGTGAGTGACCGTAAAACTCACTTCACAACAAACTGTCATGATTTAGTTTCCGTTTCGATTAATTTTGGTATTGTTTCATCGTCTATTGTCATGGTTCTGTTCTGTTTGTGACCAACATGTGGCATTGGAGGGATTCTCCTCCAGCGTCGCGCCTGTTGGTCATCATTTCATGAGCACTTTTTTTTGTTAACAGGACTGCCATGCCGACCACTCGGCATTTCGCAATGAATTAATCACGATGCACAAACCGTTTGTCTCTAAATTCCATTTAATGATGTTACTAATTTCCACTGAGAAAAATGGTGTGATGAAATGACTTAATTTCATTTTGTCAAAATGGAATCATCTGGATTTAGACATAGTCCACTTAATAAATATATCTGGATCCAAATGATTTCATTTCATTCTTTACGAAAACAAATTGAGTCAATTCGACACACCATTTTTTTCAGTGAATAATTTTTGGGTGCATACGAGTCTTACACAGGCATTGGAAAAAGTGTCTTGTCTCAAATTTGCACCTCATCTAGTCTGTCCAAACCCTACGCTTCCTTTCACAGCGGGAGCTCCGATATGATGCTTTGCTGTCAGTTGCCATTTGCCAAGATCATAAAGTGTGTGCCGAACTCAGATGCAACATGAGCACAGGTGCAGGTTAACTTCTATGTCACTTGGCAGTAGTGTCAGAGTAGAAGCTCTCTCATGAAGCTGCTACCCAGTTTTAATGGACCAGCAACTGAAGCCGAACTGAAAATCATCAAATTGAGAGACAACGAGATATGAAAATGAAGGACGGATACATGGAGGAATGGAGGATGACCTACGAGGAAATAAGGGGAAGGGCAAAGAAAGAGGAGCCCAATTGTCTTTATATGTGGACCCAGGCAAAGAATGAAAGGGAGGTAAGCTACAAAAGTAGTGCAAGACTGAGTAAAAAAGATAAAGGGTCCTATTTTTGTAAAAATTGGCACATCTTCATTTTTGTTCCCCGGGCAAGTCGAGTTTATTGGGTTTGGGAAGTTGGCAGACGGCGTTGCAGAAAGTAGACTGGAATTTCGGCCAGCTAAAAGCAGGTCTAAGTGGTGTCGCAGGGGGGTGTAACGTGATTTTGGTGGATTTGACCGAGGCGCAGCCAGACAGAATTTGAGCTCTGTGGTGGATTTCGTTCATGAATATGACAACAGGGTGGGACGCTGAATAATTGTAGAAATAAATTCACTGAATAAATTCCATCCATCCATCCATCCATTTTCTGTTCGGCTTTATCCTCACAAGGGTCGCGGGGGGCGCTGGAGCCTATCCCAGATCTTCGGGCAGTAGGTGGGGGACACCTTGATCCGGTCGCCAGCCAATCGCAGGGCACACAGAGACGAACATCCATCCACGCTCACACTCACGGCTAGGGACAATGTAGAGTGTTCAATCAGTCTGCCGTGCACGTTTTTGGAATGTGCGAGGAAACCGGAGTACCCGGAGAAAACCCCCGCAGGCCCGGGGAGAACATGCAAACTCCACACAGGGAGGCCGGAGCTGGAATTGACCCCGGTACCTCCTAGATAGTGAGGTTGACGCGCTAACTACTGGACCAGCGGGCCGCCCCGTTTTGCACTGAACACATTATATATTCTTAAAAAAAAAAAAAAAAAAATCGAAAACAGTCTCCAAATGCCCACTCCACAGCAGCCAACTTTACATCTGCAAGAGGAGATCTACTTGCAGTTCCTTTTAAATATCATTTGCTCACATCTATCTCTTGCAGCTCCATGGCCTGTGGACTGTGCGCCTCACTCTGTGCTGAATGTAAAGGAAATGAGGGAAGCCTCTTCCATTCCATGGAAAACAAGTAGGCTTTGTTCCCTTCCACAATGTGTGCAAAATGGGGGTTCTACATACGTGCATCTACGAAAATAGCGAATGAAAGAAAACTCCAGCCATGCGCAGTTAGACCGCACTTTGTGCTAGACTTGCGCTGGACACAAAAATAGGGCATTAAATCTCTTCTTTTAGTATGCTCGAATCAGTTGAATGTATGAAAACACTGAGTATTTTTCCCCTTTGTCTTGTTCTATTCTACCCCCAAACAAAGTGCTAAAATCTCTATATTTTAATGAGCTATGTTTATCAATTGTATGTCGCTTAGGAAAAAGTTCACGTTTGTAAGCGAGCTCCAAAGTATGGAAAAGGTCGGATGGTGCATTAGCAACGTTCATAATGGATGTGGCCTGCGCATGCTCACCCTGTGTGGCAGAGAAACACAAATGGGAGAAATGCAAAGAGGTTGAAGTAAGGTAGAAGACGCTGGGGGAGATTCAGTGGGGGATGCAGAGTGGGTGGGTGGCTGCAGGCTTGCAGAAGAGAAGGGATGTGACAGAGTGGGTGACAGTGGGAGAGAGAGGAGCGCCGTGTGTGTCAGGACCGTGTGCGTTTGCTGTGCTCGTGTCCCCAGGCGCAGGCAAACATTAGCTGCATTAAGTGAGCTGACAGGTCCCTCCCCATTACCAGTGCTGGTGGCCCAGGGACGGCAGAGACAGACTGAGCGGAGGTGCGGAAGATGCTCGGCTGCTGTTTGCGTGCATATAATACTCCTTTTTTGCATTGACAGCACCTTGCTCGCTGACCACAGGTTCACAACACAGGGTCCGAGTTGACAAATACACCGAAGCCGTTATTTCGGCTACGCTGCACACATTGCCAACTCCCCCGATGCGCGGAAAAACACACTCCATTAATCACGCGCACACTGACAGCGCCGCACGGCTTCTCCTCGGAAGTTGATTGTATACGTGTGTATGTGCATGGTGGGTGTGCGCGTGTGTGGTGTATCATGACATCTCTGCTAAAATATTGATTGTTGTCTTGTCTGGGGTTCAGGGTTAAAGAGCAGCTGCTGCCTCCGCTCTTCAATAATTCAGCCGCACCAGCAGCCCGAAAACGCGCACACACACACAACATTAGTCGCTGAAGTTGCATTCATCATATTATACACACGGCGCTGCACGTCTATTTCATCCTGATGGGCCCTCCTTCTTCTTTATGTTACCCCAGCACAATCCCACCGCATGTGGCACACAAATATGAGCCTGTCGTGTCTAGAGACAAGCATGAGAACTGATCCCCTGACATTGGACGATGTAGTACAACTGTCATTTACAGCTGCTTACCACCAAAAAAAAAAAAAAACCACACAGCTGTGGTGAAGCATACCGGTGGCAGCATCATGCTTTGAAACTGAGGCCTCAAGGTAGGAGTTATGAACTGTTCAACGGAGCAGTCATTGTTTGCACAAAACCTTATGGTTTCGGCGAGAAAACAGAAATATGTCAGGAAAAGCCAACTACAGCAGCTTTTGTCTTCAGCTAGAACTGCTGGCATAGCAGGGGTGTGGTGGCCATCAGGAATTTCAGAGGATTCCCGAACGACCAGTCTACTGTCGCGCATCAGAGCCGGTCGCCTGAGACTTAGTCAAGGTGGCGGAAATCATAAACAGTTCCAAATAGCAGTTACCATAAACACTTCAGGATTCTACTGGAGAGTAAAACCAATATCATATACAGACTAATAGAACAGCTGAACGTTATTCAGTGTTACTCAGTGGCACTTTCAATGGTGGCAGATGTGTGTGTGCGTGTGTATAATTGTTTTTGTTTTTTTCACAGATACTAGTCGTAGTAGTAGTAGTAGTAGTAGTAGTAGTAATGGTAGAGAACAAGTGTGTGGGAGAAAAGAAGAGTTAATTCAGTGAAAAGCAGCCAAGGCAATAGAGGCTCTTGACCTCTAGGCTGTGGAGCTTTTCGCGATAGTGAATAGTGAGGAAGGGGGGGAGGTGGATCGGAGGGAGGCACAGGATGCGAGTGAAGATGTTTTTCCTCAAATGCGACGTCTCTCCACGCCGCAGTGTGAGTGTGTGCGTGCGTGCGTGCGTGCGTGCGTTTGTGTGTAATCTCCCCGGGCAGATCCCTCTTTAGCTGAAGCGGGGAAAAATGGAGAAGAAAAGGAAAAGCCATCTTTATCCAAATCCAATTGCAGCTGCAAAGAGGGAGGGAAGAGGAGAGAACGTTGT
Source organism: Hippocampus mohnikei (assembly GCA_026261675.1). Classification (NCBI taxonomy): domain Eukaryota; kingdom Metazoa; phylum Chordata; class Actinopteri; order Syngnathiformes; family Syngnathidae; genus Hippocampus; species Hippocampus mohnikei. The sequence goes on along the minus strand of JAKGUB010000677.1, from coordinate 506,460 downwards.
AATTTGTCTGAGGGATTACAAGTGAGTGCTGGCAGACCATGACGGCTGCCGGCGGATTGCGTTTTTGTGTGTGTGTGTGTGTGTGTGTGTGTGTGTGTGTGCGTGTGCGCGTGCGTGCCTGTGCCATGACTTAAGCCAGAAGAGCATTGGTGACAGAATTCACACAACTGAATTGGAGCAGAGAATGATGAATATTTGTACACATCAACACTTATGTGACTCAGTCCCTAATAATGCCTGCAAGGTGGCTCAGAGGGCAGAGGATGGCAATTATTGCATATTTGTGTCTCTTTCCTAAAAGAGCCATTTTGGCTTACCTGTCATGAGGTTGGTTCATTTAAGAAAACAACATATAAAAATATGTAGACGGCACACAGTTTATGGCTATAAGCCCTACCATGGACAACTTGGACTGCTGTGCAAAAGTTTGTCTGTTTTTGTATTTGTTCCTTTCGAATACATAAGAGTGGTATAACCTTTCCTGGTGTCATCAACGTTCCTCATTTATTTAAAGAGCTTGGTTTCCTTTAGCTTGGTTTTCACATCCAGGTTTAATTTGTTCGCTCAGGCCTCACCTTGACATTCGCTTTTATTGTAACCGAGTTGAATAGTTTGGTGGGCACTAAGCCCGAGTGTTTAACATTGGGAAATAAATCGCTCACATTTAAGTGGATATGATTGAGATTTTATTGATTGCTTTCAACCTCAAATACCTGACATTCACACATGATCAAAGGTTAAGTGGCCATGCGACAACCGGAAATAAAGCCAGGTCAGGCCGCTCACTCACCTTTCATATTTTACGAGGCAACAAAATTACCAGAGGGACTGAATCCGTTTCAAAGCAAGAAAGTGAAAAGAAATGAAAAGGAATTAAGCCAAAAAAAAAGAAAAAGTCTGGAAATGGGCTTGGAGCCAGTGTTTGGGTGCCACACTTTGATGTGATGTGACTCTACGACACATGAGAGCACAAATATCTGCCCGCAGCAGCAGAAGACTTTCTGGACAGTGGAGTCAGGCGAGCGTCAGCATGAAGCGACATCAGTGTCTTTCCACGTCTGGGTGAGTGATAGTGATACAAGGCGGCCTGTCCCTCACACAAACACTCACTCACGCCCAACGGCACGATGCAGCTATTTTGCTGTGACACATAGCATACCCTGCAAATCACATTACATACACACAGCAAGCCCTTACCTAGAAACCGAAGGACGGCAATGACACACGTAGGCGCGATCACTCACACGTGCACGCGTGCTGCCGCTTGTGTTGGTGAATGCTGACACATTCTCCCAGGCATTTTCAAAATGTCAGGTTACATTTAACAGATACACACTAGATAGGTGCACTATTGTCCTACAGTGTTCTCGGAGGAAACGCCAAAAAAAAATGGTTGCACCACTTCATTGAGATACAGTAGAAGACACAGCAATACATTTCATGTGGTAATATGGAATAGTGGGATTACTTTGAAGGTTACATCTTCGGTTGTCATTGCAGAGAGTGGAATGTTTAATCATAAAACTGAATCTAGTGGATGAACTAATACAACCAAAGGAGTAGAGCACAACTCACCAGGGTGCAATTCTCTCAGTGTGTGGTGTTCTTTATACCCCACAAAATACCTTTGCAATTTGAATTTACTGTCGCATAAGTGAAATACACAAATTCTCCCGGCATCTCTTCAGCAGAGAAAATGAATCTGTCACAAATGGTTCTAGGATGACCTGTCAAAGAAGAGTTGGTCAGGAAATGCCTGAAAAAGAAGTGGACATTCTCCTACGCAGAGCATTCAGTTGCCTTGATTCATCATCGCCACAGAGAAACATACTGCGAGTGGAAAGAAGAGGGCACTTGGAGAATGTTCTCTTTCAAGGCCAATGCACCACTCGTGTTTAAAACGTAATCAGCGACTAAAATAATCAACTAGCCCTTTGAAGAGTTGATTTGTATAAGGGTAAGGATGTATTAACTGAGTTTAAATGAAACAATTAACCCTTGTTTTTGCTTTACTTGTCCGCCGGGTTGGAAGGTTCTTTGGTATTCGGTGATAATCATGGAAGGTTTGTATGTCTCAATATTTGGATTCTTGTTTTGGGGGACTCCAACTGGAAGATCCCATATTTTTAACTCTTGTCATATAAAGAATGAGATCCGTGTTGGCTTCTTCACCTCCTGTTGCTCAGATGAAGCCTCACACAAAGCCACAGGTAGCCTTTGCAGTGAGCGGCGGAGATTTGGAGTGCTTTTTTATGTTCGTCCCGTTTTGCCTCGATCGGCCCTCTATCAGACGACGGGATGGAGAACCGAGAGAGGGAATAAAATAGTGGGAAGACGAAGAATAGAAGCCCTCCACCACAGCACTTAAAGCACGTCTGCATTATTAATGAGCAGACAAAGCGAAACATTTATTTATCACAGAGGAATAGCGGGGCCCGCCCCAGTGGTGCTGAGATGAAAGGGAAAAAAAATGAAAGTGAGAGAGGCTCTGGAGAGAGAATCAGTGTGGAAAGAAGAATGTCCAAGAGGATTTGATTTGGTTCTGTGTGGTGATGTTGTGGAAGGTCAACACTGAGATGTAACCTGCCTGTTCTCTCGGGTCAGCATCGGGATTTCGTCCGAGATGAAGAACAGGCCAAAGATTATTCATGCAACCATGTGTGCTTGACCCCTGACTTCACTATTTTGATGCCATCCTGGACTCATGTTACCCATGTCTTCTTAGCGATGTGAACATAGAAATCTTCTGCTCAGCGCAGCTGGACATGATTTTAACTTTCATCTTTTTTTCCTTTTTTTTTGCTGCTGTCTTGGATACCCTTTCCGAGACAGCAGACCCATTCTGGCTTCACATTGGATTGGGACAGAGTGACGACAACATTATTTTCCAAATCAATGTCGATCATCCATCCATTTTCTTCTACTTATCCAGGGTCAGTTCTCAAGGGCAGCAGCTTAAGGAGAGGAGCCAAGATATCCTTCTCCTCAGCCACCTAGACCAGGTCTTCCAAGGCAATCTCAAGGCACTTCCAGGCCAGCTGGGAGACACCAGCCACATTTCCATTTCATGTTCCAGAACGACTTGGCTCAGCTCTGCCCTGGCCTCAGTTGGTCTGGCCTGGCCTCCATTGCTTCTCCATTACAACAGGCACCAAATCACTCTAATTGTTTTAAGGTGTCTTTAAGGTCAAATTGCCACCTGTTGCTTTAGGGCACATTAATAGCACTCAATGCATTACAGTATTAAAACAGAATTTGCAGCAAAGATGGTAAAGGCTTTAAGTGGCTCCCAATCAGCCGCAGAATTGATTGTAAAATGCTGATCTGGTCTACAAATAACTGAACAGTGAATATATTAAAGAAATGGTGATTGAATATAAGTCCAATGGGACTCTGAGATCTGCAGACTTAACATGGTGAAGCTGCACTGAACTGTTATGCCGCACACAAATGGAATCAGGAGCAAACACGAACACAAGCAAAGCCTGAACGTTGGTTACACAGTGATTAGGCAGTCCGGGAGCGCATGGGTGCATCAAACCATGTTTGATTATAATACTGCACATTGTTCAGCTGTGACTGATGCGTTTGTGGAGGATTTGACAAGTGCAAGTGGCTGAGAATGAATACGTGTATGGGACAACTTTATGGACATGGGACTAGGCCATTGCGCGTGTGTGGAGCGATGTGCGTCCGTGTGTAAACACTCAATAACAGCTGACACTGACCCGCCCTCTCCTCCTGCTCATACAAAGTACTGATTGTATTACTCCTATATGACTTCTGCCTATGCCCTTGCCAACTCCTCCTGTCCACTCAACAGCTAAGATAATGATCACTATTGTGCATAACACTCACAACAATCTTCAACAATCATAACACTCACAAAGAGTCTTCTACTCTCTCCATGTTTTATTCTGCAGCCTTTCGTCATTCCGTGTTGCTGGGAAGCGGGAAAAGCCACAAGCTGAAACTGGGAAAGGTTGGTGATGTAACGTCATAAATCCCACTGCTAACTATTCTTCTTGTCGGCTGACATTTTTCCAGGGACAGAAAATATTATGGTGTCCAATATTTATTAAAGTGATGCAACAGTGTGATTAATTTCTGTCTATGAATTTTAGCAATGCTATTTGAATTTCAAACCACCTGTGCCACAACTTAGACCTGCTTTTAACTGGTCTAAGGTGTAGTCTGTCACCAAATTGGCAGGTATGTCCGGGGGTATCATAGAAAACGCCCGTGGTCTGCCGGAATGCCCAAGATGGCGCAGCATAACCTGCTAAATTCCTAAACTCGTGAGCTCGTCCTTATGTGCCAGTTTTTATGACAAGCGCACGTGTGCCTGTCTACAAAAATAGAACTTAGCATGTTTCAAAGAGCTTGCGCCAGACTTAAAAAAAACCCAAAACATGGACATGAATAGGTAGCTTCAACTTGTTTCTTTGAGCTAAGTGCTTTTGACAAAGCAAAGCAAATGTCCATGCTTTCAATTATCTATGATGGGATAGTGGCCGCTGCTAACATGTCCGCCACCCATGTACATGCATTACGTTTGATGGAAAAGTCGTAGCTAGTCAATTTGACTGCCCTTATTTATAGCTTGCTCTAATTTTCTGTAAGTTCTTTTTTTTTTTACAGTATCTATCTATAACAGGAGAGCAATGCAAGCTAGAAATACTAGACCGGTTTCTGTCTGTTAATGGCCCCACAGCGCCAGTAAATGGCTAATTGTGACCAATTCTGAAACTAACACTTTGAAAGGTACTGTGCAAAGGGGCCTTTTGAGTGCACTGGACAGTAATTTTGTTGAATCCGGGGTCCTTTGGTTGGGGGGTCTGTTGAATCGGGGTTCAACTCTAACGGAAAAATATAATCAAATAGATGCCTCCTTTGTCTACAGTTGAGTAAACGTCTCAGCCAATATTTGTTGAAATGTGGCCGAAACAGTGGAAAGGTAACTCAGTGGTGTGCGACAGTACATTGATGTGTCCCCTTTTTTCATTATTTCTTCTTTTTTTCGCCTCTGTGGTAAAACTTTAATGTGTTTTCCCACTCAAGTACTCAAGGAAACTAGTCAGTAATGGCTTGGCTTGCAGAAAACCAGAGTGGTCTCATTGTGGCAGCGTTGTAAGAGAAACAGATTTAAGTGGTTAGCGGCTGGCTGACTATGTAGGCAGTTGGGAAAAGTGTGTGTATAGTGAGTAAGTGAAGCCGCAAACAAAAGTCACAAAAAATGCCAAAACTATCTGCTCATGTCTTGACAATGTCCTGGCGTGGAAGGTCGAGGTGATGACCTGACGTGCACGTAATTGTTTAATAGCGTGAACCCCCCTCAGGGATAATTGATCAAATATTACGCCTTCCGACAGCTACGGTGTCGCCGCACACATTTCAAAGTATGACTGGCAAGATGGACAGATGCCTTCAAAGCACGAGAGAGGGTGAACGAGAGGAAAGAGGAGCACCTCCCTCAGCTGCTGCCATGCGGCTTTAGCCATCTGGTGGCAGAGCCCAAATTAATTAGCTGTGCTCATTACTAGTTTGCAAGAGGCCTGCAGACTGAACTGTGCAGGCACCAGCTCGGAGTATCTTTGAAGAACCTTCTCATCACAGTTTTGAACTATTAGTTTGCATTTCAGTGCGGCTCCTATGGAACAATCATTGAAACGCAGCACCTGCGCAATCCAATGACACTCATTAGTCTGTGACAGCCTCCCGTTTAAAAAAAAAAAGGGTTTTGTATTGTGTTTTTCATAAGAAAAGCAGCACTTGACAAAAAAAGAATTTAAAAAAACATACAAGACAGCCAGGACAGGCTCCAGCATGCCTGCGACTCATCTGGATAAGCGGTTCGGATAATGGATGGATGGAAAAACTTACAATTAAATGCAATCAAAAGAACCACAAAACAAAAACCTCACAAGTCAGGTCACCCGTATCTCTGGCCACCACTGTACATTTCTGACTGTGGTTGTAAATTGAATTCCAACCGACGGTAACACGGCACACTTGTGTCTAGTGAGAGATCATCAGAGGAAGGGGGGCATCAAGAAATGAAGAGAATTAATAATGATTATTAGTAAATACAAATCTATCTTTCTTCATCTATTTATCCCAGCGACATATAGTGACAGGTAGAACAGTCAAAGGCTCTTAGATGACAGAAGATACAATGAACCTGTGTCTTCACCTTTTGCCATCCATACAACAGAAGGAGTCATGAGAGTGCATCAACTTTGTGTTCCACAAAACAAGGCCAGATTTCAAAATGGGCGAGTGAATTGGTGACAAAACTGAGATGAGGTCAGCATATTTTTGGAATTCATTTTTGGTGGTGCGCTATGAGATTTTTCAAATGTTAAATAAGTGTCTTTGCATGATAAAGGTTGGTAAACATTGGTATAATGTATAGTGCAATGTGGAATCATTTTAAATTCGAATTATCCCTCCATCCATCCATTTTCTAATCCACTTCTCCTCACAAGGCTAGCGGGCATGCTGGAGCCTATCCCAGTCTTCGGGCAGTAGGCGGGGGACACCCTAATTATAAATTATTTATTATAAATGTACAAGAGCTGCAACAACATTGTTCTTGAATGAGAAAGCGACCAAAATGACCACTTTCCTTGTGTAGGTGGTAGCAACTGCAGTGATATCGGAGAAACTCCACATACACTGCAGTCTGCAGTCTACATTGTGATGAAGACAAATGGGAAGAACATCAAAGTCCCGTTCTAAAAATATTTTTGGGAACGTGCACATTAAATTGTTGAAGCTGTATGTCACTACAACATACAGAATCAAGACTACCTATGAAGAACGCTCAGGTTGCTTACAATATGCTGGTAAGCGCCGTCTCAACGCGCCCTCTTATCCCACATTTGTTTCTCCTCCTTGGGGAGTGCTCCATGCCACCGTGGAGACGACAGATGGGGCTCACCATCAGTGGGAGGGGGAGACAGAGAATGGGAGGTGGCTTACATTCATTATTTACATCACTTGGTATTGGAATATTAATGCTAAAAGCAATCGGGCAACCCTTCGTTAAATTAACTGAAGATGCAAGGGAGGCGGAGGAGCGGGTGAGACGGAGGGGTGAGGAAGGCTGTGTAAGAATTGGGAAGGCACATTCTGTTTAATGGGCCCGAAAATTAGTGAAGCAAAAACACGTCCATTAAGGGAGCCGGCATCTCCACTCACTTTACGTCTCTCCTCCAGTCTGCTCTCCTCACTCCTTTGAACACCTCTTTGCTTCTTCCATTAAAAAATAAAACAAAACAAAACAAAAAAACGCTTCGCCCACATGTGCCTTTTCCAAACCTATTTGAGATATATGGATTTCTGCGCTGTCCCTCTTCAAAATGCAAAGATGCTAGTGGTGACAGAATGCATCTTTGGTCCCCTTGTGCATCTCTCTGGAGAGCATATGTCTCACGATCACTCTTTCTTGAGCAGACAACCACCCCTCATCACTGACCCTTCATCTTCATGTATTCAGATACACACACACACACACACACACACGTCGAGTTAAGATGGGTATGTGTGTGTGCATCAATAAGCAAAGATGAGCAAACATGCGCGTGTACACATCAATGTGCAAACTCATGCACAAATCAAAGAATCACATACCTACACTCACATACCTACACTCACACAAACGCACCAAAAACTGATGAGGAGCAGGCAGAATGGTTTCTCCTGCACAGCAACACATTGCGTCTATGCAGTGCCACTCTCCTTATTAGTGGAACGCTGCTAGGCGTTGTCAACTTCTGGAGTGCAAACATGCACTTTTACCCATGTCAACGGATGCCACCCTCATCGGGCGTTTGCACCGGGTAAAAAAAAAATAGGCAGGTGACTCCTACATGACAAAATATTGTCTGAGTTAGGGTCACAAAAGCAGCACTTTCTGAGGTCAAATGCAATGTACCTCATCAGGAATAATGCAATGTACCTCATCAGGAATAATGGGATTTTTAAATCAAGCCCTCTTCACCCCAATGAAGACGACGCAGAGATTGACACCACATGCTAATTACTGTTTAACGTTCATACATGTCACACAAGTGGAATAAACAATTTTACCACTATCAAAGGCGAAAACAACAAAAAGTGACTACACGCATTCCCCCGCCTCGCTCCCAATAGTGGCAGGGGTGCTATTAAAATCATTTTAAGGTCATCATGATTATAATTCATTCAATAAATTGATTTGTATTATCAAACACTAAAATAATACACCGAACTATTGTTACACCACCTGCGCCGTAAGTTAGACATAGTTTACCAAGTCTCAAATCAAGTCTAATTTTTGTTCACAAATTTGCAGAAGCACCAGGGGGGTGGAAAAGAAAACACCTCTTTTTCTCTTGTGACGTGCAGCACAGTCCACTAAATTGACAAACATGTTAAACTACGCTTGCTCTGGCAGGAAAATTAAAATGCACCCATTTTTTACACCAAGTGCAGTCTACTTTATGTGACCAAATTATCAGGTACATTGGGGGGCAGGCGGCTCTGTGCGCCAGAACACCAAGGGAGGCGCAACACGGCTCCAAGCGCGGTAGAGTAGCTTGCACTGGCATCAAAATGAAGATGCGCCTGTTTTACATTGAGCGCACGGGCGTCCTGTAAATTGAAGCAAAAAACATCCAGTGTGTAAGCTTATGCACTTCTTATGTTTTCTTAACGGACATTTTTGAGGGCAGAATTGCTCAATTTGAAAGATCCACTGTTTTATTTCCAATTCAGACTGAGAATGCTGAGAATAATATACTGCCTGCAGGTGATGACTTAGTTTAGTTTGGAATGAAGACATTGTCAATGTTTAAGACCGCTTTTCAATAGGCATCACATTTAATCCCAATTGTATTGGAAGAAAGCATTTCATTTACAACAACCAATCCTAGAGGGAATGCCAAATCCCATGTCACTCGAGTGGGACCATTCACTCTTTTTTTTTCCACTTCATCAAGTCAAACAAGCTCACCTGGATGGAATATGAACACAATGTCATCTAAAGCTCAGCAATCTCTCTCTCTCTCTCTCTCTGTTTGTCTGTATATGAAAAGGATGAGGTGGTGGGATTCGGAGCAGGGAGGGGAGCAATAGAATAAATACCAGTCTGTTTTGCCCCTCAACAGAAATAAACAAGGCACTCACTTGTCAGCCTGCAAAAGAGAAGAGCTCACTGTTTAGGCACGCGCACACACGCACACAACACACACACAACACTCACAGAGCAAATGTGGAGTTGGGTGACTGTCACAAAGGCTGGGGGGGTGGTTGACGAGGGAGGCAATCGCATGAAAACGTGTAAAAGGCAACCACTATTTATTTGTATAGAGGTGGCTCTAGTATAAGAAGAAAGGCTTTTAAATGTCTTGATGACAAGTTCATGCTTTTAGTTCCATGTAAGATTAATAGATTGGCAGCGGCATGTTATGATCAGCCAAAAAGTTCATCTTTCACTATGGCCAAAGAAAAATGGGGGACAGGAGGAAAACGTGCCAATGTGAATCAGCATCATTATGCTTTTTTTTTCCTTTCTCTGTGCTGAAGTGCTTCTCATGTTGTGATAGGGGGTGTTTAAGTGAGCAAAGGTGCTCCAGTACATTTTACAATATCTTGTGAAGAGGCTGCATCTAACATACATTGTGTTTTTCTACTTGGCAGCAAGCGATGTAGTCGACAAGGATGAATGATCTGGAGTGCAAGCATTTAGCTGGCAGCCTGCGCTCGTACTCGTACACAAGAGCGTTGTCCATGTGTGCATGTGTGTGTGTGTGTGTGTGTGTGTGTGTGTGTGTGTGTGTGTGTGTGTGTGTGTGTGTGTGTGTGTGTGTGTGCGTGTGTGTGTGTGCGTGTGTACGAGCTCGACTACAGCGAGAATGCATCAAGGCTACAATTATTTTCAACTGAAATGTATATGAGATTCAAAATACACCCTTTTCTTCATCTATGCACCCCCCACTTCCTCCCGCCCCATCTTTTGTCTTCTGGGAGCCTTAGTCAGCTAAGCTGGCATTCAAAAAATAAAAATCTCAGCTCACTTGCCGTTTCGCGTTCCCTTGCAAACACAGCCCACAAACACACGCTAAACAAACACACATTCCCAGTCAAAGGTCAGTTGGATGTGACTACTGGTGAAATAAAAAGGGAACACCATGTTTTTAAGTGTATTTTCTCAATGATGTTGGTGCACCACAATGTCGTCTTATCTGTGTCTCGTTTCCCTTTGATATTAGCAAACAGTAGCTACCAAGACAGATGGTAGTGGTAACTTAGCAACAAAAACAACCAAAATGTAATTCACGAATTAGTTATATGCTAATTCCAAAAAAGAAACACGCAAAAGCAGACTATTCACATGGTTTTGACCTTGCAGTATTGAATATTTAATACAGCACTACAGCACTTTCCCAAATGCAAAATCCACATCGTTATGTCTTCAAAATGTTTGTGACAAGCAACCGAAGTCATCAAATTAATACTATCACACACATTCAAGTTAACGAACAGGACAAAATACAGTAAAAAAACAATACATCCTACAATAAAAGTCAGGGAGTATACCTTTAAGAAAAAAAAAATGGACTTGTCGTCCCGAGACACATCTGAAGCGCAAATCGTTATTTTCAAACAAGGTCTCCTGTGAGGAAGAGCAAGAGAGGGGAGGAATAGAAAATTTGCTTTGCCGGGGGCATTGTAAGACACTGGATATGCACATGAACAAAGCATTTCCCAAATAGCAAGAACCAATGTACAGAGCGAGAGAGAGAGCAAAGAGGAAGGGGGAATACAAGTCGGTTGATCTCGAAGAGGTCCCCTGTATGTCAAAGAGGTGCATTCAGGAGACTGTCTCTGTGAACGGATGTTGAATGCCGCTGTTTTCTGACCTACACTAATACGAGTGCTGTGCTCACTTGAGTACTCGCCGATACCAATTACCAATGCCACTGATACTTCGAATATATAAAATTTGAATTAACATAATTACCAGGAGTGTGCTTCATTCCGTGATTCGCTACGGTATTTGATACGTGGGGTGCGAACTGATTCAAGGACGGTTTTGAAAGTGGGACGGTTCGATTGGGTTCGACTCAGTGGGATTATGATTCGATTCGATATGGCATTGTTGAGTTTGAGAGAGTAAGAGGAAATGACTTTTTGCTGTCATCTAAAACAATGTTTTTCAATCTTTTTTGAGCCAAGGCACATTTCTATCATTGAAGAAAATGCCGCTTTACACTGCCAGCTGAAAATGTGAAAAAAAACAAGCGTACTTTAACAATCAAAGTGCAAATTTGTTATTATTAACGTTTTGTTTTTTTACATTGACGAATAACATTATTATAACACCTTGAATAGGAATCAAATAAACATCAATCGAATATTTTATAATCTTTCATATTCATTCCCACTCATTGTGATAAATGGTTTGAATAAACACAGATCTGATATCCTGGCAGCAATCGATGAAAGACACACAACGCTAAGCTCTCAGTCGTTCTCTGTTTTGTGTTTGTTTTTTTTTTACAGCAGTCAGGCTATTTCCTTTGCCGCTCCGGGTCCGAACATCTAATTTACAATGGCTTTGCAGGTGCGAAGTATTAATTGCTCTGCCACTGGGACTTTTTTGATTTAGCCACAAGTTCAGCGACATGCTAACTTATTATTAGAAGTGCCTGATTTTACAAATGGTAAATGGGCCAAAAGTGTCATCACCAACCGCTAGCCTGGCATGCACATTACATCATTTTCAGTTGACTTTCCAGGTCGGTGTGAACACCGATTGCTTGGACGTCATCATTTGTTGTGCGCGCTTCCAAAAATTGCAATGGAAAAGAAAACCTGTTTGTACTATGTTCCTGTTGTGTAAACCTAAAACTCTCCACTCGATTAGAGCTGCTTGTAGTTAACAGTCATGTGTGTGTGTGTGTGTGTGTGTGTGTGTGTGTGTGTGTGTGTCCTAATAGACCTGCATGTGTCTTATGGGAGTCCTCGCGGCAGCCTATACATCCCAGAGAGCCCATTGATTAGCTATTAATAAAGAACATAGATGCCATTGCTCACAGGGGAGGTCAGAGAGGTCTCTATATATAGTGCACACACACACACACACACACACACACACACACACACACACACACACACACACACACACACACACACACACACACACACACACACACACACACACAAACCCACGTAAGTGCAAGGGGATTCAGAGTACATCGCAATGAAAGAGAGAGAAAGGCAAATCAGGTAAGGCACATTAGCAGTACATTGTGCTGTATTTGCTTCGGTTTTTCATCCATTAGTTCCAGGCTCTTCACCAATCTGTCGCCCACCTCCCACTCTGCGCCTACTACCTGCACGCCTCCTCCTCCCCCATTCCTCCCTCGCTCGCATGCACATCTTCAGGTCACGGGTCATTAAGTGCGCTCCAGAGGGGATGTGTTGGAACAGGATATCTCTCAGCTCCAGATTGCCCTGCCCCCCCACCCCGTACCTCGCTAAAATTCAAACACGCACAAATATATGTATGACGGTAAGGCACAAAAATGCATGATTTTCTTCGGCTCTTGTAAAAACTGCACTTCGAGGGAAAGCAAACAAATGCTTGGCTTGCAGGTCAACTTCTTAATTGTATATTACAGCTTCTTGCTTGACCCTATTACTGTAGTCTGTCCAGTGAAGATGTACAATTCCACGACATATACAGTATGTCGTAAAACTGCGTTCATCTATAAATTTAGGTTCACATTAAACAAATTTCCCAGCAAAACATTAGCAAAACTGTCACGTTGGTATTATTTTCCCTACAATTGGGTAGCATAGCTGTTTAGATGATGGATGAAGAAGTTGTCTCATTTTTATCAGATGCAAAAAGTCATGTCATGTACGGAGACTTAAAAAAAAATGCCAAGTGTAGTCAAAACAACAATGCTGACTGCAATGTTGAAAACAGAAAATTCAGAGCATTTTCTCAGCAATAAAACAGAAGTCAGAAAGCATTTTGCCCTCTTGTTTTGGGAGAGCTAGTCATAGACAGACACGGAGCAACGTGTTCTCATGACAAATTCATTGCAAATTGTCCAAAAAGCTGAGCACTTGGGATCCACGAGGGCTGTCTCTTCCATTGCATTTTGAGAAAGAAAATCAAATAAACATGTTACCAACCCTAATAAAAATGTCAATTTTCGACAAACTACTTGTAATTATTGTAAACAATCCAGCTAAAATCTTACGACTCATCATGGTTTGGGACTGTTTTTCTTCTGCTGCAACGAGCGCCTTAGTGAAGGTGAAGGGAATTATGAATTGTTCCAAATGCCATTCAGTGCAAGAACAAAACCTTCCGGCTTCTTGTAGAAAGCAAATAAATGTCGGGAAAAGCTCATTAGAACCTCTGAAATGTCTGTGGGGTTAGTCAGAGGCTCTTAAAATGGTGGCAGGTGTGTGCTGAATCCCATCGAACCTGACTTTGAAAATGATTTTTGAGGACATCCACATCCCCAGAGGGTGTGCACACTTGTGCAAACACATTATCTGAGCTCTTTAATTTTACTTGCCCTATTGAATACATGTCATTGTGTTAGATTAAGTTGTACAGGTTATAGTGAAGTTACATTAACGATGTTAAAAAATGTATGTTTATGTTTATTTCACAGACACCTGCCATTTCAACTTGGGGTGTGTAGACTTTTACAGAACCACCTCCTTAAGGTCAAGCTAAATTTAGTCCCAAGTACGTGCGTCTGTTAACACTGACCAACAAGAGCAGCGTTGGAAAGGTCACACGCACTTTATGCACCCAACATGACGGCGATAATCGTCAAGACCCCGGCAAACGCTAGCTTGCACGAAAAGCGGCGGAGCGCGCACACACATCGTTGTCATATTTGTTCTGCACAGCCACGTAACATCGGATTGTTGGGTGGATGGTTACAATAACACTGTATTCCTCCTCTATTTTACATTGTGTGTGTCATCTTCATGAAGTGACGGCGCCACCTCCCCCAATCGTCGATGCACTTTCAACCTTCTTCTGACAAGTGATGTGATTTTTAAGCAAGTCATGATCCCCATTAGTGATGGATTTGCATATTGAGCTGATTGTGCAAAGCACCTCCCCCCCTCCCCCAATTTATTTTTGCTCTAATTAGTTCCGAAGGCTTAAGAAGGAAGAGGAGGGAGGGGGCTTGCAGCAGTGGTATATGCAGCGAGGCTGAGGAAGAGGGTGTTGGCGAGGACATCATGGCGGCTGATGAGTAATCCACGACGTCGGCTGAGCACTGAGCAAAAAAATCTAACGGAAGTTGGGCTAGCGTGTACTTACCCTGCTCTCATTGGCGCGCATGCATGTGTGCGGCCAGGCAGGCGCACAAGCACAATCAGAAAAAGTTGAGCATAAAACGACAAAGGCCGCCACGCACTGTAAAGTCTGTGGGTGGTTCGGTAACAAACAGGAAGGCTCTTAGACGGTCGGCGACCTCTGCACCTGTCGCACACCCTCAACCGTACACACTTTGGCCATTGGCAGCTAATAAATTACTAACTAGCAGAGAGGAAAGGGAGCCATCTTCTCCGAGTAAGGCCGAATGAATTCGCCGAAGCACTATGCAAATGTTCCCTGGGCTAACGAGACTGCCTGCATGATTGGAGTGCCATTGAAATTCTCCTCGCGCGCAGCTTCCCTCTCGCACTTCCTCTCCCTTATCTCGCCCCATCGCTTTCGCCATTTCAATCTGCAGAGACAACATCAATGTTCCCATCTGTCCATCTATCTTTCACCTGTATCTGTCAATTTATCCTCTATCTGTTGTGTAGCGACCTGTATCTGTCGATAATCTACCTGTATCATTGCATTCCCCCGTATGAGACTATATGGAAGAAAATATTCATTATATCAGGGATCGGCAGCTTAAATGATGGAAGGGGGCCACAATGTTTCCATCAGCGCACCTGGGGGGGCCTCAAAGGGTCAAGCACTTCTTAAAGGGGAAATCAACCCTAAAATGTTCTGTTCTATGCAGCCCAACTAGTTTAAACACGGCCTGTGTGATGTCTCCCATTGATACAAACACACACATGCATGCGCGCACACACAGATGCGCGTGCACACACACACACACACACACACACAAACAGAGCATACTCAGTCGCGCTCTGCACCTGTTCTCTCTGTAAAACATCCAAACACGAGTGCTGAATAAATAACCTTCCTAACATGCATCATTGCCAGGTTCACACACGCACACACGCACGCACACACACACACATGCCACATCTCGTAATCACACATCAATAAGTAAACACCACCCATTTCCAGAATATCCACAGCAACCAGACTACCCTCATCTCCGTGACCGAGGTGAGGAACAAACTGCTCCGATACGAAAGACAAACACACAGAAATGCTTACTGGTCAAACAGTAGCGCAGATTAATGGAGAAGCTCTCAAAGAGGGAAGGGAAACGAAGGAAAGGGGACAAATGGGGTGGGCATTAGGCTCTTGTCAGATGCATCTTTAATGACAGGACACAGTCCCTTTCAAGCCCCAAGCTGCCTTTTTCTCCCTTGGGGAGGCTGGGGACGGAAAAAAAAAAAAAAAAACCGCACACACATACATGCAAAATACGCGCACCTCACCTCATGGTCTCTTCGTCAAACAGCAGTCAGTCCATCATCCTTCCATTCTATGCCCACTTTGCCACCTGCATAATTTAGCACATAGCACGCTTTCGTGCCACTTTGTCTTTCATTTCTGCCGATTCTGCCATTTTTTACCCCCCTCGCCTATCTGTTGTTAAAATTTGTGTTTGACGTAGTGGAAGGGAAAAGATGATGCTTTGTCACTTTATCGTCTAATAAGTGCCACTCCTAGGGGCGTACTACATGGAAAGGGGACGGTTTAAGTTAAAAAGAGTGGAAAGAGAGAGTACACGGGGGCCTCTGCAGAGTGGCCGCAAAATGGAGACTGGAACAGAAACGGACTCCACCACAATGTGAGAGGCTGTGTGTGTGTGTGTGTGTGTGTGTGTGTGTGTGTGTGTGTGTGTGTGTGTGTGTGTGTGTGTGTGTGTGTGCGTGCTCATGTGCATGTGTGTGTGTGTGCAGAGGATTAAACAAGCCCGATCAATGCATGCAGGAACACGCGCACACCCGCCACACTTTGGTGCATTGTTCACACCCACAACTCTCTCTCCACTACATCAGCCAATCAATGCTGATGTGGAGTCCATAACTTAACAAAAATCAATCCATCTGCATAACCATCAGTTGGCGCCCTGCATTTGGTATCTTCCAGTGATGATTTTGTAATGCAGAAGGAGAAGGAATGTTGCTCAGCCTCACTGTTTGGCTGTACAAGGAAGTGACACTGCTTTGTATATTTATAATGGGTTCATTTATTTTTCATGACCAACAATGTAAGACTATTGCTTTACTGGTAATTATATAAAAAAATGTTGTTTTTGAAATCAGGCCATGAATTTGTAATCCACCTTGAATTGTTTTTATAATGTGTTCATTCAATCGAGAGATTGTTTTGAATATTTATCCCCAAAATTTACGCTTGCATGATAGTCTAGATCAGTGGTTCTTAACCTTGGTTCGACCGAACCCCAAGGGTTCGGTGAATCGGTCTCAGGGGTTTGACGGAGCCTCTGCCATGGAGGTCAAGACACACCCGACTCAAGATGTCAGTTAGTTATGACACGCCCGCTTAGCCATCGCTGGCTGCAGATGATCATTACATTGCTTGTCCAATCAGTGCTGCGGGAAGTTTAGTTCGCTCAGTAGTCACCTTGTGACTGTCGTGATAGTACGTCATACAATTTTTAAAAACCTATATTTATGCCATGTAATTTTATTTACCTTTTTATGTTTTTAACAAATGTGTTTTTTTAATGTCTTGAATTTGTAAAAAAATATATATTTTTATATTTTTCACTAATTTAACTAACTGGTTAGTTTCTTAACCTCTAACAAGGTTAAGAACCACTAGTCCAGAACGTTTCAATGCTTGGCACATTCTCAACGAGGAGACCCCCTTTACTGATGGACCAATTTACATGTTGACGATAACGCTGCTAGTAATAATTGAAAAGGAGAATAATGTAACGTGCCGTAAAGCCAGCGTGTACTGATAAGGACGCATGAGGTACAGTTTACAACACGCCCTTGTTCCCGGCATTACCTATTAGCGGCCTCTTCATAATCATCAAGGCAGGATTTCGCGTGCCGAATAAGAGTGCAATACAAACAAAGCGATACATCTTAAAGATGTGTATTTTCTCAACAGTGTCTAACGAATGAATGAAATGTGTGTGTGTGTGTGTGTGTGTGTGTGTGTGTGTGTGTGTGTGTGTGTGTGTGTGTGTGTGTGTGTGGTAGTGACGCACTAATATCAATCAAGCAGTGATGCATCCTCACACCTTCCTCATTCTGCCAGCCAGTTCGCACCCGTTACCATGGTGACCAGATTAAACTCACATTCGTTTTAAAGTTGAAGGAGATGGTTACGAATAAATAAATGACACACACACACACACACACACACACACACACACACACACACACACACACACACACACACACACACACACACGCTGATGAACACAGTTCCCTCAGGCACATCCGTCAACACTTCCGATCTGACGAGCATACATGCGCATTTTCGAACCAGCAAACCAGCAATAACAGTGCGATAAAGCAAGCAAAACAAATCTGCGGCGTGGAAGCAGCACAAGGATAACGGGCCGATGCCGAAAGCATGCACATCAATCTGTTGACCCTTCCCGCGCGCACACACACACACACACACACACACACACACACACACACACACACACACACACTGCTCTGTGAACTCCTCAATGTAAACAGATTTGGCTGTCAAAAAGTGACATGACACCCAGGCGGGGTCGTCTCGCAGTGAGGGCAGCTGTCAGCAAACACCCGCCCGCCTGCCTCTTCATCAAAGATCATTCAAAGTCAACTTTATTGACCAACACGGCCGTTCGTGACGCGTGTCATTCTGTCAAGTCCACACCTTGGCTTACACGGACCTTTTAATAGATGGCAAGCCAGCGGAGCATCTCGAGCGGGAGTGAAAAACACAAAGCTGCTCATGATGGATGGATTGAAAGCGTGCGGCGGAGACTCATGTGATAGGCTCACTCGACAAAGTGCTGACACAGGCAATCACGCTGTACAAGAGACAAAGATGGAAGGGTCAAAGATGGACAGAGAATAGAGAGGAAAACCTCCCTGTCGTTGTTAACACTTGTCATCCTGCATGGAGAGAGATGTATAAAGGCGAGAACATAAATACCCCACAGATTCCTGTCTCCCGGGATTTCCCCCCAAGATTTTGGAAGCGCTGTGTGCAAGGAAATGCATGTGACTAAATTAACATGATTTCCAATGAGTAAAATTAACAATCAACTCAATTATTAGTAGCATTATTATTATTATTATTATTATTATTATTGCAAATTGACACCGATCAATCAGTGGAGTAGAACTTCAGTCTTTGTAATTAAATCTTCCTGGAAAGTGTGACTAAAACCGAATCATACAAAAACCAAAGCAACATTGCCCATAGGAAACAATGCAAATCCAATTACACCGTTCCAGATGCTTGAAAATACATTTCATAGAGAATAACCAGAGTGTTACAGACAAAAATAGAGTGAAATAAATAGAAAAACTCATTGAGTACATAAATAAAGATTAACCATCACTTTTACCTTCATTGAAGACTCTTGATGGCGTATACAGCGAGGACTCTCTGACATGTTGTGTGAAAACGGCTCAACAGATGGCGAGGCGTACTAGTTAATTGAGAAGATGACCGGTAGATTTTTGAATAGGAATGATTGGAGAACTATATTCACCATCGTAATGTTCCTGGTAATACATTACTATGACAAACGAATTAGTTACGGTTACAAGCAAATTACCATACAGCATTTTATGACAACGCTTAGGGACTGAGTTGTACATTCACATAAATTGTGTGAGTGTGTGTGTGAGAGTGTTTGTGTATGTATGTGTGTGTAATGTTCTTGCCTGTTCACATATTAATGTGTGAGTGAATATGTTCAACAGCTGATCAATAGCTTTCTCCCCCTGAGCTCTTACCACACACATCCACGATGCGGGGGCTTTGACAGGCACGCAGACACAAATACACACATTCACAGAAATATACACGTAACAGAGGGTCTCACCAGTCTCACAATGACAGATCCGTGACAAGAGAGAGGGGAATCCAACAACAAGCTTTATCGATCCAGACTGGAAACGCCCCTCGGGCCACACACACTCTCTCTCACACTCTCTCACACACACACACACACACACACACACACACACACACAAATACACTACAGCTGTACTGAATCAATGAGTGTTTGGAGTAAAGGACAGAACCAACCAGTACGCGCTTGTGCACACACACGCACGTATACACACTTGCACACACACACACACATGCACGCACGCACACACACTATTGAGAGACGACAGGATAAAGGGCAGCAGGAACATATCATCTGACCTGAACGGTCTCATCTGACATCCAACAATTTGCCATTGCTCCGCAGAGCAAATGTTAACTGTGAAACACACAAGCCTTCTCACATGCACAAACATACACAAACACACACACTTCAACGCAGTGTAAATGTGTAGGAGGCCTTCACATGGTTCTTGCGAGGGGTGCGTATGCTCGCTTTGTGGCGACTGTGATGAGAGGCTAAAAGGGTCCATCACTCATCAAATTACATTGCCCTCACACAACAAACACACACACACACACACACACACACACACACACACACACACACACACACACACACACACACACACAGGATGCATCCAAAGTCTGATTTATCCCCGGAACACGGCTATTAACAACAGCGGCGTCCGTGAGCAAGTGAGGAGCCAGCAACATGGCAGGCAAAGGCCATTTCATCTTCTTTTTGATGGAGTGGTTCATTTTTTAAATCCTCCTCTCCATCTTCTTACTCTGACAACACGGGATATACCAGTGACACAGGAGAAATTCATTGCAGCAGCCAAGGACTGTCAACACCTCATTTCCATGACAGGGTTTGATGGAAATTCCTATTTTGAAATTGCTGATCCAACTCTAGCCTTTTCTCTGAGAATAAGAACTGTTTGACTCTACTGCCATTTAAATTTTGATCGAACATTTACTCAGCATAAGTTACAAACAAATCTGACGATGCAGTAACAGTGACTGGATCAGCTCCTTACCTGGGACAATGGACACTGTGTCTTTCTCCCAGGACACCACGCTGACGTACTCTTGGACAGCAGAGGGGATGAGGCACTTGAACACAGCAACATTACCTCGCATGGAGCGCTGGTCAGCCACACGGACCGTGTATGGCTCCCGGAACACTAGTGTGGAATACGGGAAGAGTACAGAATAGCTATTAAATATGATCATAGCGATTAAATCTCATCATTCTAACAGTGAGGAAATTCACCATGTACAGTATAGGCAAGGCAAGGCAGCTTTATTGCTATACTGCATTTCATACACAATGAAAGTCACTTTGCTAAAAGGAGCAGATTCTGTAGTGGATATAGGAAAATCTTACTTGGCTAACAAATAATTAACTTTTTACGCTAGGATTACCAGTGGCAAAATGGATATTTTAAAGAAAGTTTTATCGGCTTCCTGTGATCAGGATTTTTGAAGCTGAACTGAAGCTGAACAACAGCAGCAACAAAACGAGAACCGATCATCAATCACACGATCACAAGAAATTTCGTTCTGCACTTATTGGAATCCAAGATTTTAGATGTGTCTCTTTGCATATAAACAACAAATTGATCAGTTATTTTATATCAACTCAGAAAACCAAATATTTTTAAATTAATTTCAAAAGGACAGTTAAGGGCTGTTTTCTAACAGAAAAAAAAATACACAGGCAGGTCGAATAAACAAACAAGCTGGTGTTGTTGCTCTTCCATGTCTGAAGTCCTCCAACTCTACGTCGCTCTGATTGTAAGGCGGACTGACTAGGAGCTGCGTTGAAGGGGATGCAAAGTGAGTGGCCTTTAGCCTTTCAAAGAACAACGGCGCAGATGCTTTGAGACGGCGGGGGAGCGCGGCGCGGCTCGTGGCCGCAGCGACTGTCACATGCAGGCGCCAGGCATCAGAAACATGCGGCCTGCACATGGCACGGCGAACGTAGGGCGGTGAGTCGGCGCCAGGGAGGCGGTGATTAAGACGCAGCTTAATGATGAAAACAGTAGCCTGTAGCGAACCAAATGATCTCCGTCGTCACATTCAGAGATGTCTGAGATTGGATCAAATATTTGTCGGTAAATTTCATTAACTGTAGAAAAAAAAGCATGAATTATTTTGCAGCAGCACAGCGATACAGAGTGGCTAGCCTGTCTGTCGCACAGTTCTGAGGTTCCAGCTTCAAATCTCATCTATGACTATGTGTGGAGTTTGCATGTGCTCCCGGTGCTTGGGTGGGCTTGTCTGGGTTGTGCGGTTTCCTTCCACATTCCAAAGACATGCAGGTTTGGTTCATTGAGGACTCTAAATAAGTAGTCACTGACATGGCGCACATAGGCACCAGGTAGCGGCCAAGGAGCACATGAATAGCGCTTGGGTCTGTTATTCAAATAGCTCACCATTGAGTTTAATAATTGTTGTGTGCATTGCTATTCTACTGGCACACAGTCTGCCCTGCCTCTCGCACAAAAGTTAGCAAAGATAGACTCCATCTCCCCCTTGACCCTTATGAGGAGAAGCAGCAGAGAAAATGAATATGCTCATTTTGCTTAAATGACAGACATGTTGATGCTAGCTTGATACTAAATGAGCGCTGTTTTCTATCATTCAAACTGTGAAGGCCAACTTCCCATTCACAGATTAGGTCAATGATATGTTGCCCTCTATAATTTCGACACGAGACAAAAAAAAAAAAAAGGAGTCGAATGAGTAATGTGTAAAATGAAGAAAACACAATTACAGAAATGAAATGGGCCCGAGAAAGGCTGATGCTGGCGAGTCTTCCTGGCATCCCAATCTATCACTGCTATTCAACCAGCTCGGCCTCCCTCCAAAATGAGGACAGTAATGGTTTAACAATGCAAATCATACACACACACCCGTACAATGCGGAGAGCGGCCCCGCCCTCCGATGTGTTCACGCTCTCCCCCAGCTCTCTAGTGATATAATTAACGCCTAGCCTGAAGGCCAGTTTCCTTGGTCATTAATAATGCTTTATGCCAACCGCCACTGTCACTGGAACTCAGTGGAACCAAAGGCAATGTCCTTGCCAAATGTTAGAGAGTCTTTTGCCTCCGAGTAACTCAACCTTTTGCCTCGTACTTTTACCCTCGTCTACTTTTTGGTGCTTAATCTCATTTCTGCAAACTTGTAATGGAGCCACACTAGAATGTGACTCAGCATTGACCAGCGTGTGTTACGGGAAACCATTGAACAGTAATTCAAGGGCTATTTTATTAGCATATAAATCTTTCATCTATCCATATGTACTTGTCATATTCAGCCTTCTGACACACTCAACACACGTCACCAACGAATAGGTGTGTACATACCTAAGAGCCAAAACGTATTTGGATTTGTGGCTAGCGGTTAAACATGGAGCACAAACTTTTCTTGAAACTTGTGAAGGTGATCGAAATCCAGGAGAAATTATATCACACGACAAATATGGCAAAACCAGATGTTGCGCAGGTGTCATGGGCCAGTCAGAGCATGCACACCGTGATGCTTTGAAGGGGAGCATATTTTATTTTTTTTATTTATACTGTATGAAATACATTTTTAAAAAGTAATGTATTCAGGATACTGTGCTTATGGCAAATAAAGTTTGAAGGTCCACCAATAAAAAAGTGTGTGTGTGTTGGCGGCGGGGGGATTATGAGTATCATCAGTGCCCAGCCTTCCTTGTGTCATGGACCAAGTGGTCACTTTATCACAGGCTGACTGTAGAATGCACAAAAAGTCAGATTTGACAGTGAATGCCTCCATTTTACGGTAACTCAAACTACGCCTTTTATGACTTGAGCACAGGGGACTTTTTGGCCATAAATGAATCGCAACCTTTACACATTCTCAGGAGGGACGATCACGTTTTCACTTTAAGTCGCCTGACACGTGAAGCACTAATGTGAGCTGATGCCTCGTTTGTAAACAATTCAAAGCGAAAGGACATATAATTGCAATCAAGTCTCGAGCCCAGCTCTTCATCTAAAGCTGCCACTGCCTTTCACTGATACCATCTACCTGCCGATCAATAGCGCCGATCGACTGAGGAGCCCGGGCTGCCCGTTCTTTCAATCATTTATTTACTCTCTGATTGACCCTGCTGCCACTCGTCAATGGTAAGAAAAATTCCCAATCTCCCCGAAGCCCATCATAGAGTGTTTAAAATCAACTTGACAGCTTGTAAATGTTTTGGTGCAACGACGCCAGCCACGAGTCAATGAAACTTGAGGATCGGACTCCCTCTGTCTCAAATCTCTTGAGAATATATTTTTATTCTTTTTGTCAGAATGCCAAGGTGCTGTTGTACACCAGCTGCAAAGGTGTGATATTCTCCAGAAACGAACGCAAAGATGCAAATGGGAGCCCATCTGATTTGTGAATAAATTGCAGCCCCCCACCCCACACACACACACACACACACACACACACACCTCCTCCGCCCCGTCGTATGCACCGCAGAATCTTCGGATGTCACTGATGCCTGACTATATGCGGCCCGGTTGCCTAGGAACGAGCTAAAACATGGCTCTGGCGCACGGAGCGCACTGGGAGGCAAGTCCTGTATCACTGTCGCTTCAATAATTAACGCTGGGGAAACCAAATACTGCATTTACTTATTCATAAAGAGAGAAGCAAAAACACAGGAAAGAGAGAAGGGAAATTATAATGACACGTGCAGACGAATGGGTGCAGGTTTTCTTTGTTTTGGGTTTTGTTTTTTGTTTTTTTTACTAAGTGAACAGGAAAGCAGGCACTGTCAGTGTGTTTTATTTCCAGGCTTCTAGCTCCTGCTTACTATATTAGTAAATAGATATCAACTACATATGAGATAAGGAGGACAGATGGAGAGGGAAAATGATATGAACACCTGCTGTCTTGGCCTGAGCAAGCCCAACTCGGGAAGGTGTGTGGTCGGACAAAGGGGGTATTTCACCGAACAGGTGTCCTTAGTGACTGCAAGGTGTACGGTGTACAAATGGTGAAGCCTTGGCTCAAAAGCATCGGATTGACGAATTCAAGCGTTATGGGTGTGTTTGCTGTTAATGCTGAAATGAAGTACATCAATGATCTAGTCTTTCTGTATTTTAGAGATATCATGCAAAAACACAGATTTTCTTGCCTTCGTCCAGCAGCGACTGATTCTGTGAGGCTGTTACACCAACGATTAATCTCCCGGATCTTCGCGCTAATCGGAAATAGATTTTCTCCTCTCTCATACTATGATAATTCCGTCACCGACGAGTGATTCCGGTTTGTAAAAATGTCCTCCCTAATCCTCTTTAAGGAAAACGAGGTGGTTGGCATGTGCTTACATTTTGGAAAAGATCCACGAGGCTAACACAGCCAAAAGGACGGAGGTCCGCTCAGCACGGTAACGGTTACCCATCCGTTGGCTACACTCACGTTACATGGGAGTCAGCACACAAACATTAAAAGGGCCTCTGATTAAGTGGCAGACATCTGAGGCAGACAAGAGCTTGTGCTCATATGAAGTAGACAGCCAGTACTGGTCAGAAATTCCTGCAGCTCCTTCTCATATGAAGTAGACAGCCAGTACTGGTCAGAAATTCCTGCAGCTCCTTCATTGTGGCTGCCGGCCTCTTTGGCAGCCTCCCTGACCAGTTTTCTGAATCTCTTTTGTTGGTATGCCGGGTTCTTTTCCACATGATGAGGACTTTCTCCGCTGTGTTTCATTGAATAATGAATACCTTGGAAATTCTTTTGTGAACTTTTTCTGACTGCAACCTTCCATCAATGAGAGCCCTCTGGGGCTGTGGAAGCTCTGTACGGACTTCTCGATGTGACTACAAAAAATGTATGCAAAAGCACACTGTTTTGTTTCGTTTGGTTGTTTTTCCATTTACTTGAACAGGTTGAAGGTCATAATAATGGTCAGTCACAAAATCACAATCACAAAAACCTGGCATTTTAACATGGGGCGTGTAGACTATATTTTTAAAAGATTAGTGTCTAATCTTTAATCTGCATAGGTAGGGATCAGGAACCATTTTGTCGACTTTGAAATTACTTTAAAAGGTCTGTGAATAATTATATACAGCAAATAGCAAGTATAGAATTTCACAGTTTGGACTGCCACACGAAAGCACTCCCACGGTGTGTGCGTGGAGGTAATGAGGTGCGCGCTCATGTGCTCCGGCCTTGCTTACGAAGCCGTGGAGATGCGCTCAGCTCAGCGTTGAATTGATTAATTGTCGCAATTATTTGGGCGGGCGAAGGTCACCCCAAAATGAAGACTTGCGAGAAGGTCACATTAGTTTTTACCGCATGTGCTTTTTGTGGCAGGGCTCAGTGATAGCTCGTCAGGCAGGATTCATCCACACGCTCCAAATTATTTGGCTTTTTCTTTCCATGATTGTGCTCGCATCATTCCATGTCTGCAGCTGACTCTCGAAACTGTCCTTGCCAAAACACCCCGACAAAGAGCTGGCAGTGAAATACCGAGAGCCAGCTTGACGAAAATGGTTCTCTGTGAGCATATAGCAGTGTTTGTGTGTATGTGTGCAGTTAAGGGACTTTCCAGTTGGTGGACAGATGGAGAGACTGGGAAACTGGGAGGCAGGAGGCATGCTGGCATGAGTTTGTGTGTGTGTGTGTGTGTGTGTGTGTGTGTGTGTGTGTGTGTGTGTGTGTGTGTGTTTGAGAAAAGTAACACCTTCTTCCCTTTCTAGCTATGACCTTGACAGCAACTGCAGCCAGGTCAGCAGCGCCCAGTTTGAGACCAAGCACAAAAGTTTAGTTAATTTTACAAAGCATTATGGTACACATTATTTTCAGACAGTCATCAAAAGCTGTGAAGGTTACCCTTTTCAGATTTTGGAATCCTTCCACTGGCGTGTCAACCAATGTGGTAAAGTAACAAATAAGTGTCGATAGGCAACATTGCAGTTGATTGCTCGATTGAGAATCACTTCTGTTTCTTTTTTTAAAAAGTAGGGAGATGAAAAATCCTGGATGTCCTCCATTGTTGTCCTTCGCTTACAGTCTACTTGGTCGAATGCACCTGGTAATGCCCAACTACATGTAAAAACTGTCATTTTTTTGGCTTTCTTTCCACGTTCGGGTTGACCCAGCAAATCAGAGCGGGAACAGAAGCGACTGACCCCCATTTCGCTCATTTTGTTGCGTTGAAAGCATTTGCTGCGGTCCTGTTTTTAATGGGGGGGTTTTCCCCATGTCACACCACATGCTGGCAGTAATGTCATTGAATTATTTGATTACGGGATGCCACATTGTACCTTGCTAAAGTGGAAAGTTCCAAATATCCCGCCCGCTTGACTGGGTTCTGCACAAAAGGCAAAGCTACAGTAGATCAATGCCAGGTTTTCTATCGGGACAAAAAGGCACCAAGACACTAAGCACCAGAATGTAAGGTGAATTAAAACTGTAAAAGTACTGTATATTTAGGTTGAACTGCCTGATGCATGTATTCGTGCAGCAATAGAGACTGACTGTGCTCTTATGATTTTATAAATGAGTCATGATGCAGTATTTTGCAACCATTTGCCATCACTGAAAGAAATTGTCAAAAGAAGTAGAGCAAGTAAGTATAATTGCTTTTCCAAGGATGTAGCACAATTTTAGTCAGAGGCCAATGACTGGAAAGACACTCCATTCACGCAACTTCACTACAAGTTAATAGTAAATAATATTTCTTGAGGGTAGGGATTGGCGGTTGAAACGATTGTGTGTGCTTATCAACTTTATCACTCCGCATTGACATTTCAAGCTTGAAGTCGACTTTTGCTAATCATATCCTTTTGGCATCTCGTCTTTCAATCAGCAAATTTATAGAGGACTTTTGACTCGCTCATCTGCCGGACTATGATGCTCTGTGGGCCAACAAAATATCCGACCAACAAGACAATACGGTCTTTATACGCTGGTGTGTGTCTGGCAGTACGAAAATAAGATGAGGGGATGAGGATAGCAGTTAGCTTTGCTAGCTTCGGCTTGTTCAAGCGCCGCTAGACTTAAAATCTTCATATATCGGCGGCAAGGAACGATAGATAAATCTTGTGAGAATTTCTGTCGATTTAAGTGTTTGGAGTTTCGAGTGATGATGTTTAGCGGTGGCAATTTAGAACTTCTTTGTATTTCTAAAGCAGGTAATGGGACAGTGATCTTGAATGGCAAGGGGAAAACAACAAACTATTGGAAAGACACTTGACTTTGTTAACTCCTCAAAAGGCATTTAAATGATGACTAAGGTCATCATTTATAGTATTCACCCTTACCTGATTTGATGTGAATGCTGGGGCTCCGGATTTTTCCCGCCTGGTTCTCAGCGGTGCAGAAGTACTCGTTGTCGTGGATGATGCTGTTATAGGCGGATGGAGAGAAGGGGTAGAGCTGGAGGGTGCCGTTGGCGTGCACGTGGCGGATGTGGGGAACGTCGTAAATGTCGTCTCCGGCGGCCAGGTACCAGCGCAGGACGGCATGGGGGGCGCCGCCCGCAGGGCAGGGCAGGGACACCCCCACGGAGCTGGAAAAGGTCACCCGCTGCAGGGAGGCGTTCACAAAGTACAGCCGCGTAGAGACAACATCCTCACTGTTGACTGTGTGGGTGACAGAAAAAGACACGTGCGTTGTTAGTTTGCAGGGACGAAACAAAGTCTGACTGACTGTCAAAAAAAAAAACTTGAAAAGAGCGCAATAATAGAGCGATCGATAGAACAATAGATACTCCTGTGCAAATAATACTGGGTTTTGATTAACAAGGTCAGCGATATTTATCTCATTTGTTTTGTTGTTGTGGTTGTAGTTGCATGGGCTTTTAATCGTGCACTGCTTGATTCTAAAATCTGTTTTTTTTTTTTGTTGGATTACTTTCCTTGAAGGGATAACATTTATTTTAAAATGTAAGATGCACATGGCTGCAAATAAGGGGTGGAACAGATAACGCACAGCATTGTCCCTACTAAGCTTTTTGGCTCAGAGTTCTTCACAGTTTGTTTGTCAGCAAAAACTGCATCTTGTGTGTATTGAAGGACATAATTTATTTGAAATCAGCTATTCAACACAACATTTTGGACCAGTTGTATAAACCTGACTTGGGGTCTGCGATATCAACAAAAATTTTATAATTTAATGTTCCAAAAATGATCCAAAAATTTATCCTGGTGAAGTATTTTTTCTCAAAGTTCAGACCACACAAAAAAATGACAAAAAAAAAAGATTCATAAAATAAAAATGACCAGTGGCCGGAAAAATCCCACTGAAAATATCTGGAATTACAACCAGTTTACAAGGAATGCAGTAGTACAAAGAATTCAACTGGAGTAGCCATCACGGAGTTTGAGCAGCCTAGAATTAGACCGGCCATTTGGGAAAATGACCACATTTTCCCCCAAATGCCGATGGGCCAACATGCCCCTGGTCAGATTGCTTGTCGTGTATTTCAAGCCACACTTGCAGACAATAAAATGTCTGGCATGCTTTCACTTTCTTGTCATTGTGTTCAAAACGAAAATGAATCCACACCGGATATTTGAATGCTTTTCAATTTTCAAAATGAACCGCAAAGAAAGATAAATTGCAATCCATTATGGATGTATTGGATTCATGCCAACTACGACAGTACTGCAAAACTATTCAACAATAACACAAATATTGTTGGATTGCAGCCACTCTGAATAATTTTTTTTTTAAATATTTGTGATCATCCTTTGCGGGTGTACCCACTTAAACGTCCCACGGGTGCAATTTTTTTTCAAGATGTGATTACATTCCCTCATCCGCCAGCGAAAATTCAACGATGGCCAAGTATAAACAGCGACTGGGATCCACAAAGCAAGCATTAAAAATGCACTGGACCTTTCACTCTCTTCAGGCATATACAGATCTAATATCCAGAGGCATCCACGTCCACATTTGTGCCAAACAGCCTTCATTTACAGGGTCTCGTTCCTTCGCATTTCTTTAACAGCCAGTATCTTAGGGTAGCCCAATGGAAATATGCCTCTTGAAAACTGGCCACGAACCAAGCAACGTAGCAACAGAAACAGATCGAAGAGACGTGTGTGATCGTAAAATGCTATTATAGGACAAATTAAGCGTCGCCTTCCACCAGCCACCGTTTGCTGCCGACTTCAAGATGCACTTGTGACAGAGTTTTGTATTTCGTGGGGATAAAATGGACGATTGCGGAAAATGTGTGTGTGTGTGTGTGTGTGTGTGTGTGTGTGTGTGTGTGTGTGTGTGTGTGTGTGTGTGTGTGTGTGTGTGTGTGTGTGTGTGTGTGTGTGTGTGATGTGGGGGGGGGCTTGCAGAGGAAACCAAAGAAGTGCTGAGCTAAGCTTGGCTGGGGGCCAGAACAAGACAGTGGGACCTCATCTTGAGCCAGAGAATTCTCCTCTCCAAACCATGATACCGAATTAATCCCTTTTTCCTGATTTGTGACAACAATGCCTGGATTAGCGCTCTCTCTTTCATACTCAATGTCTCGGGAGAGAATAGGGTGCTGGCTAAAAGGCATCAATGGAGATTGAAAAGACTATATCATGTCATTTAGGTGCTAATTTCTAAAGCGCGTCACCATCAAAGGGTGTCATTAATAACTAGCGAAAGGCTGCAGATCTTGATAGCAAGAAGTCGGATGAATGGTTTAGGGACAAGAGATGTATGTTCCGCACATCCTACTGTCACTCTGCGCTGATAACCTTGTATTTCCATTTGATGACAATTGTGACATGGCGACACTCGAATTTAATTTGATTTCAAAAGATTATCCATGACTTCCTGTATCCACTGTTTGAAGCGTGTCGTTAAAGAACCCGTGACAACACGTATTACGTTGTTTTGAAAGTTTCGCCATGAGCCACCCGGACTGTCTCTTAAAACGGTGGATGTTAAAAGATCTACATCCCGCTGTGTAAATGCCAGGTTTTTGCGTTAGAAAAAATGAGACCAACATTTGAGTGACCTATAACTTGCAAAATTCAACTGCAAGTTTGTTTTTTTTTTTTCTTTTATCCAAACTTTTTTGGGGGAGTAAAACTGCAACAAGTTTGCGTGGTGGAGTGTGGATGACCCAAGTGTAGGAAAGTTTGAAATAATCAAAAATATCGTCTTAATAAAAGGCAGAAAAACAAAATTCAAAGTAACAAACCAAAATTGGGAATAAACTCGGCACAAAAGAAGAAAAGAAGACAAGACTTGGGGAAACATCACAGACAATGACAGCGACAGAAACACTGAACCCACAAAGAACGAAAGAAACCAGGGAACTAAAAACAAGTAATCTGACAAGACAACAAGGTAAGCGTGGACAACACACGTGGCTGGAAGCTGACAGGATGACACAAGGGACCGAGCTGACGAGAAGAGCTGTCACCAAAACCTTAACGAGCAAAATAAGACCTGAAGAAAGGGACGCGGAGAAAACATGAAACAGAAGTCAATCTCATCAAAACAAAGTCAACAGAAGAGAGATCATGACCAACTAAACTGAAATAATAAAACATCCCCTTTAGCACAGGTGTGTGGACTTCTTACACCCATTGGACTTCCATTTCTCACCACAAAAACCAAAGTCACTATGACTGAAGTCCGAAAGCTACCGTATTTTCCACACGAAAAGGCGCACTGGATTATGGGGCGCACCTTCAATGAATGGCCTATTTTATAATTTCTTTCATACGTTGGGCGCACCGCATTATAAGACGCAATCTACAATGCATCCACTAGATGGAGCTACGCTCAAGGAAACACCAACAGAACGATCAGATGTCAGTAAAACGTCTTTAATAAAGCAGCGACACAGTTCACTTAACCAACAGCAAGTTATAACATTTGACTCGCTAACGTTGAACTCTCTTGCCGCTGCTCTATTTCCGATCGCCTTAAGTTTGAACTCTGCGTTGTCATCATGTCTCGAGCAAGGAGCCATTTTGGGGGTCAAAATATTACCATAATGACCAGACACAAGGCGCATCGGATTTTAAGGCGCGCTGTGAGCTTTTAAGAAAATGGAAGGCTTTTAGGCGCGCCTTTTAGTGCAGAAAGTAAGGTAATTGTTTTAATCAATGAAGTGCAATGTAACGTACAAGGTAATGTTTTGAGTAAAAGCCACATTTTCAATGAACCGTATGGAAACATGCTGTTATACTTTCCTACCCGTGGTTAAAAGCTGAGGACATCAACCAGTATCATGTATGCAGCATAGGAAGAAGGCTTCACTTCAAGGTTTTCAACAGAACCCAGACAACGTAATAAAATTAACTTAAACATGTCAACATGTTGAACAATATAATCCTGGTTAATACACTTAGGTCTATCACAGGCATCCTAAAATACCATCTATATACTCCGCACGTGGGCTCCGATGTACGCGCAAGGTACCTCAAATGAGTGAACAGCATCAGAAAAAAAAAGAAAATTCACACGGATGCGGGGCAACATATAAAGCGTCATGAGGTTGCTTTTGTATTTGTCACCATTTATCCTCCCTTGACAAATCTACACTTGCTATATTCCGCCGTGCTACCGACAGTGATGAATTTGTATGCCAGGCGCAGAGTCCTAAACCCACATAATCTCCTTTTACACATTTGCCGCACACAAAGTCTATCCAGTCTGTAATCACTGGAGGCGCGTGTCCGGCCTTCCCACGCCTGATGCGTGTGCTGGTGTCAAGGGGAATGGGAAATGGGACACAAGAGACTTGTTGGGTCGAGGCCCATGCTCGTCAAAGGTGTTGGGATGTGACAAACAAACACTGGGATCCGTGTGGACGGTGAAGCTGTGATAGATAACGCGTGAGAAGGCCAACGTGCCAAAGTCCGAGGGCGCGGGCAGGTAAGTAAGCGAGCGTCATCGTTTCTCTGCCACCGGCTGAAAGCCGAGCAGATATTTTGCGCTCCAAAAAAATCGTGATTCGGGTCAAGTTCAAACCATCCCGCCGTTTAAATCCATGTCAGATAATTTAGTTGAGCTTCATCTTCAGCACCACGGAGAGCACTACATCGCACTTGGGAGTGTGTGCTTTTTTTTTTTTAAACCTAAAATTGGTTAATGAAAATGCACACATTAAAAATGCTAAATTGTTTTCCTCCTGTTGTTTTCTACTCACCGGCTACCTGTGTTTGAGCAGATTGGTTGTGTGCTGGTTATGTACTGACGTTGAAGTACATTTAATGTAACGTTCTTTGAAAACACTGGTAATAAATTTGCATTATTTTCAAGCACAGCTACATTGGTAATCTTGTATTAGCTTTAACTCATCTATATAGGTAGTTTTTGCCCCTTTTTGGATACTGGGTAAATGTAATGTACTGGATATAAATAACCCAGCATTGGGTTAACTATTTCCCTGGATTGAGGTGACTTTTGACCCATCAGATTTAAGAGACTATTTATTCATGTTTTTAAAATGGTGTTAATTTATCAAATGTAATTGTTTAATTGCTTTATTGAAAAGAATAAAATAACACATGCATAAAACAAACAATTTTACATCTAATTGTTTTCTGATGTATTCAAAATTTAATTACAGGGAGGGGCTATAGTAGGTTGGACACATAGACAAGTGAGAGCAATGTGGTGTCGGCGATGCATCAAGTTGACATGACTTTTGAACAGCTGATCCCAGATGTTACTGAACATGTTACTCATTACCAGTTCAATTTGGAAGGAAGCAGGAGTACCTGCCGAAAACCCCGCACAAGCATGGGAGGCCGTAGCCCCCATTATAAACCTCAATCTCAGTGATGTGGATGTGCTATCCACTCCCCCTCTGTGCCGCCCAAATCGAGAATAAATAACATTCAAAAGGACATTGAATTGAAATGAACTATTTTACCTCACTTTTTTTTGTCTATGTATGACCAGGCCCATTTGAAGGTTAAAAGAATCTAATGTGGCAACACAGAGGCAACATTTAACAGATGACAGGAACGATCTGCTTCTCCCTGAATTTTATGACTGACACAACATAACCCAGCTATGAAGGCGGACATGTAATTCATTTTTCAAACGAGATAAACTCCCTCAGATTTGTTCAGTCGCTGCACTTGGACATGATATGCTTTCAAACGCCATAATCTGTTCAAATCTAAACAAACCATCAACCATCCGCTGATGTCGTCCAAAATATCCCAAAATAGAGAAACGAGAAGCTTAAGCGAAAGGGCAACGGCTTATGATGGGCAAAGCTAATGGCTTTGTCGTCCGCTATGAATCCAGGTCAGTGAGTTCACATACACTCGAACACACGAAAGGGAGGCCCCCCGCACATTTACGGCCTTCAGAGAAAGGGCCAACATAACGACAACATAAACCACGTGTCCCCTCGCAGTAAACTTTCAACAAGAACAAAAAAGATCTAATTAAATCAGAATGGCGAATTAGAGTTCAGCTCAGATATGAAATCATGCCTCCTCTTTTCAAACCGAGGGTTGCGACAGTGACCCGTGTGTCTTTCTTACTTGATTTGTAGGGCGAATCAGTTGACCACCGTGCCGCCCCCACGTTAGCGTTGCCTACAAAACCTCCCAAAAATACTGTCTAGCTTGGTTGACTCATTAGTTGATGAATACGAGTCTCTCAATACTTTTTATGCATGTAGTGTAAATGTCGCTCGGAAAAAAGATAAGGTTTCGAAAGTTTGTCGTGTTTTGAACAGTTTTTCAGGATAACGGTCACTTTTTTAAAGAGTGGAGGATAATCTTAGTTTCAATGAACATTTCTTATCAAGCAACACGGTTAGTGACACATTCCTGCTTCAATGCCGCTCGGCCTCAAGCGCACTCGTGAACTGTATTTTAATTGTTTTCGTCAAGCACGGATCCTGTGATTACAATCAAGGAGGTCAGACTTGTTTGGATGTGAAGTACCCACTGGGTGAGCCTTGAGCACTATATTTTCTTTTAACCTTCATTTTTCTTTTTGACTTCTTTTTTTTTTCTTTGTACAATTCTGTGAGCTCAAACATATGTGCACTATTCAGCTTCTGTTTTTGCAGTGAAAATGAATGATGAATATGTATGCTGGAGAAGCAAGGATATTGCCTTTGCTTGGCCGTTATGCATAATGCAGCCTTTTCTGTCTCATCTACTTTCATTCAAACACACACACACACGCACACGCACACGCACACGCACACGCATACTCACGCACATGCACACGCACGCAGTGAGATTGATCACGTGCCCTGAAAAAAAGCAATAAATCCCCCCTCCTCACTCTTAATTGACCTTATGCATACACACAAAAGTATAAGAAGTACATTTAGAATGCACATGTACAAGAAAGTCAGTTTCCTCTATGGTGAAGCTTGTTATAAAAGCGCACAAAAGTTGCATCCAAGCGGAATAACGGCAAAAGCATTTAAGTTATACAAGAAAACAAGAACAAAAAATAGAAATAAATAAGTGTGTGCCTTAAAAAGTGGGACTGAGGTGCTCAGTGACAACACAATGGCTCCAGATATAGCTATGTATTAGGGTTGGGTGGCAATGCTGGAAATTATTTCTCACAGTGTGCCATTTCCCTTCTTGGCAAGATGTAATATGGATGTGCGCACACACACACACACACACACACACACACACACACAGGGTGGTAATCAAGCCCTGTAAACACTTTATGCAGTGTCAGTAAAACATTAGGCAGCCGGTTCCATATTTAAAAACTTCACAACTCCCACTTCAAAGGTATGATTCCTGCCGCTAAACTGAATGTTGGATTTATAGAGGTGTATATCCTTGGGGGGGGGTTGTTTTTTTTGTTTTGTTTTTATTCCCCCAGAGCTCTGTCTGGGACGCGGTCATAAATCGCTTTCACGGTGAGCGGAACAGGAGAGGTGGCATGATTGTGAGGTGTTTGTCAAGATGTGTCAATCTCTCATGGAGGGGATAAAACCTTTTACACTTGGGAAGATACAAGCAAGGCCGCCCAGGCCAGGTGGTTAACACTGCCTGATATCGGGAAGATCCTGCTTCAGGACCCGCTACTGTCGTGCCTTGAGCAAGGCACTGAAACTCTACGGCAGCACATCAAATACATACATTCAATTTCATGAATTTTACTAAAATTCATGACGTTAGACCTGATTCCGTTTTCTGTTGAGCCAGAGGTAATGGCAAATGAGTGCAACTCAAACCTGCACGTTTTAACGCGTAAAAAATACGATGATTATTCTTGTTCCGCCACAAACGGAAATAAGGCCGCATGCATTTTATTTTGCCGATTAACTGATGAATCAGATAAAAAGTAAGAATAAAAGTTTTCAAAACCTTTATTCAAAAACAGGACATTCAAATTAATTTGAAGGCGACCGTGACCACTCCCAAAGCGGCGCAGCCCTCCAAAATCCGGTCTAACCCGCTGAGTTACACCGCAAAAATAAGAATCCGAGATCTTGCGATAATTTTAGTTTCTGGCATTTCAACAATGTTTTCATGAGTGGAAAAGATCAATTTTCTAAGCTCATTCTCGCTTTGTGTTCTCTGCACCACAGTAATGCAGTCATAGTGACACCTGCCCTTCATCCACGATTATTTAAAAACGTAAAATCAGCCACTGCAATTTGTATCGGGTTTGATAAATCCTATTACATGTGCTAAATTAAGCTGATTTTAAAAAAATGATTTTGTTTCCTGAAATAAAATGCATGCAGAATCTCAGTGACCCATTAGCCAGCGTGTCCATTTTGTTTCAAGACAAACAAAATGTTCAGACTGAGTATGAGACGGTTTGGCAGGGTCAGCTGGACAAGTGTGTGCGTTTTCAGCACCATTCATCTGCCAAATGCAGCGCGCCAACACTTGACCAAGAAAGCAGAGATGACTGTGTGACCAGTTAACCTGAGAGTGACATCTCTCTCTCCCTCTCTCCCTCTCTCTCCCCTTTCTCTTCTCTGAGGTGAAGCCGACAGCCGCAGAAGCCGGAGCGATACAATGGACCTTTGTAATGTCACGTTCTCGTGTGACATCGTGCGTAATGTATCATGTCATGGCATGAATTCATTTCCAATCTCCTCATAATGGTGAAGTTTGTTTTTGTCGTGTTGAATCCAAGATAAAAAGTACAATAGCAAGTCACTATAAGCGGCCATTGTCAAATACAGTCGAGCCTCATTTGCAGGCCGCCACTGACAGTCGTGACTCATCTGCAACTAGTGTTTTCAAATTCCGCATGTGAAGACGCATGCGCGGAAAACACGGCAGGTCCACTTTGGACCCGCATGCGCGAATCTAAGGAGGGAATGAGAAATGTTTTTAACAAGATCGATGTGATATAAACAAGCTCAAATTGTGTGAGACAAATGTAGAATAAAATCCAGCTTCCAAAATGCAATAAAAAGATCAATACATTGACAAACAAAGAATGTAGATTACTCCACAAGGCCTATTGAGTGAAACTGGAGAGAACCGGAATCGTGTCAATTGATGAAATAATTATGGCAAAGTGCAGCTACCCCCCATGCATAAGCCTCCACACATTACACACACACACTTCATCACAGGAGGCTGTTTTAATCCAAATGGTTGTTTTTATAAGCTGCCTCACAATACGCAGGGCAGAGTGTTTTTTTTTTTTTTATTGTAAGTGCACTTTAACATGAACAACTTGAATGTAAAATTAAGGCTCTACAGTGTGGCCTGCCAGGCCCAAACGCATGCACCCCTTAAGTGCCTAAATATAATTCTAAAAAGATGAACGTATGCTTGCACATGCATTGATGCAGCCATGTTCAAATCAAATATTGAATGTATACAATGTTTTAAAAAAGGAGCATATTTTCAATGAAGAGGCAAGCAGAAAATTCTGTGTCATTGCCTAGGCGCGGCTCGGCAAGAAAATACGCAGTACTGTACTGATGCATGAATTAATAGATCTACCCTTGCTCCTCGTGATTAATTAAGTTCATCAAACAGAAAATACATGTGCAAAGAATACAGCTGTGATAATGGAGGAAGTGGAATCGTGCAAAACGAGTGGAACATGGCGTTGGGAAAAAAAAAATGACATGGAAGTTTGTTTCCCCGCTGCAGTTATCTCCATCTCGCCCATCTCAGGCAGTCTTTCCACTCCGGTGGCTGTTTGACGCCCCCAGCCTTGCTCCGCACGCACGCACGCACGCACGCACGCGCGCGCGCACACACACGTACACGCACGATATACATCTCACGGGACTGGGTTGATGTACAATGTGTATGATCCAAACACACCTTGTAATCCAATGAAAAGAAACAAACAACACTGCCGCCTGCGTGGTAGAGGGCACTGCCAAGGCCACGGATGAGGACCTTAACCTCAAAACACGCATTGTACCCACACTATTCTTTCGGCTGCAACAACTAATTGGATTTTTTTTTCATATGTCATTTGACGTTTTGCGCAATCAAATGCGAGGTGTGCATAAAGACAATTGAGTGTATAAGATTAAACGTGTGGGTCCTTTTTTTCAAGAGCTCATACGCCTCCAGGGCCCTACACGTTCACTTGAAAATTACATTTTTGATTCTAAAGACGAGCAAGAAGCATGAAGCGCCCATCAGCGGCATTTAGAGCAAAGCCAATCAGTGGAATCTGGAGCCAGAGAAAATGGAGGATGAATAATTAGTGCAGGGCAGATAAAGACTGCATCTGCATTAAACTCACTCCTATATTCATGTTTCCTTGTTATTAAAAAAAAAAATACAATGTGAACAAAACAACGTCTTCAAAGTCTCACACTGAGCAAATTATCCCCAAAAATGATTCCGTTCTCCTTTGGAATCAGTCACTCATCTCGCATCAAAACGCAATGACCTCCTACGTTGTTGCTGCGCGGACGCAAGCACAAACACGGCTTTTACGCATCATTTTGCACTTTCTTGCATTGAAAAGAAGTGTTCAAATGATGTTTTAATGTCGAAAAGAATTTCTCAAGCACCACCCCGACCTTTTCTCCCACTCTTCTCCCTAAAGATAAGATTTATTTTAAAAGAAGTAGGGGGGAAAAAAACATTACATCATTTGCGCTCTCATGCGTAAACACCCAAAATCTGATCGCAGAGTGGAGCACGGTTGGACAATCAAACCGTACGGTTGGACAATCAAACCGTGCGCCCTCCGGGCGATCCTTATCAGCCTCCCCCCTACTTATTCGTAGCCTCCATATTCACGTTTCCCTCTTCACCAGGCAAAAAAAAAAAAAAATGCAAATGGCCATTGTCTTTTGCCATCCAAATGAACAAGATGCGCTTTTTGATGGGCGCCACTTGGTCACTTTACGCACACCTCCAAACGAAGTGCATATTGATTTTTGCGGTCTAAACTCGCTTCCCTCACCATCTTGTCTTCATATCCTCCAGAAAAAAAAAAATCAATGTTACCCGAAAGGCTGCAAGGGGCACCCGAGCACCCACGTCACAAAACATCAAGAAAGTTGTCAGTCTATCCCCCAAATAGTTTGTGTTTTGTCGTGTTCTGCCCGATGAAGAAAATTAGCACCAATTATCAAAGTGATCACATTTTCAACGGGCTCGGACAACTTCGGCATGCTTAGAAATGATGCAGCGTGCAGAGACACAATCCAATTCCATGGCCTACCTTCTTGCAAAGAATACAGCAGAAGTAAAGTTACAAGCCACATGCCATTCAAAGCAGTTATAGTTCACAGGAATGTGGTGCAGCTCCCCTCCGAAAGAAGAGCGCACGGCGCAGCAGGTCTGCCAGGCGGGCGAGGCTCCGTGCTGGACTGGACTGCTTTCTTGGCTTGATGCTTCCCCAGGCAGGTGTTCCAGCCCTGGTCCCGCACACTCTCCGATACCGCGAAACCAACCGCGGGGAAAGTACCGCCTCTGCCGCCCGTTTTCTCCTCCCCTTACCGGGACGGAGCGCGTCGCCACACCCCCGCGTGTCCTCACCAAGAAGTGGCGAAACAGACGCACGCATCGCAGATGGAACGCATCAAAAGCTGCATTACGTGCATGTACTTGACGCACGCCTTAGTACCATGAACTGTCACTTCTAGCAATAAAATCACTTGGACGTTGTTGCTGTCTCTTTACTATCGTCACATTCTCACTTTCTTCTCTCTCTACGGCGCTAGATTGTGCGTTAATGGAACCCAGGAGCTGCTGATACCCGTTCCAGAGCAGGTGGACTGCATGCTTGTTATTTTAAACTCACAAGAAGTATTTTTTTTAAATAAAAAAATAACGTCCTTTCATTAAGTGTTTTTGGTCATGACTGGGGCGGCCCAGTGGTTGACTGGTTAGCACCAGTATGGAGTTTGCATGCGTGGGTTTTCTCCGGGTACTCCGGTTTCCTCCCACATTCCAAAAACGTGCATGGCAGGTTAATGGAACACTCTAAATTCTCCCTAGAGGAGGCTACTGTGAGCAACCAGTTCAGGGTGTACCCCGCCTACTGCCCGAAGACAGCTGGGATAGGCTCCAGCATCCCCCCCCCCATCCCCGAGACCCGTGTGAGGATACGCGGATCAGAAATTGGATGGATGGATGGTCATGACTTACAAAGCGGGTTAATTTCTTCAGCTGCCACATTCATTTCACAAGAAGCACTGAACATCACATGTTGCAATACTTTTTGTTTCTGGCATTTCAATATTTTCATGAGTGGAAAAAAACATTTTCCAAGATGATTCTCATTTTGTTTTCTCTGCGCCACAGTAATGCAGTCATTCATCCACGATTATTTAAAAATGAAAAGTCAGCCACTGCAATTTGGATCGGGTTTGATCAATCCTGTTACATGTGCTAAATGAAGCAAATTAAATCAAGCCACAACCTTTTCATTTTGTTGCCTGAAATAAAATAGTGCATGCAGAATTTCAGTGACCCATTAGCCAGCGTGCCCATTTTGTTTCAAGAACAACAAAATGTTCAGACTGAGTATGAGACGGTTTGGCAGGGTCAGCTGGACAAATGTGTGCGTTTTCAGCACCATTCAACTGCCAAATGCAGCGTGCCAACACTTGACCAAGAAAGCAGAGATGACTGTGTGACCAATTAACCTGAGAGTGACACATCTCTCTCTCTCTCTCTCTCTCTCTCTCTCTCTCTCTCTCTCTCTCTCTCTCTCTCTCTCTCTCTCTCTCTCTCTCTCTCTCTCTCTCTCTCTCTCTCTCTCTCTCTCTCTCTCTCTCTCTCTCTCTCTCTCTCTCTCTCTCTCTCTCTCTCTCTCTCTCTCTCTCTCTCTCTCTCTCTCTCTCTCTCTCTCTCTCTCTCTCTCTCTCTCTCTCTCTCTCTCTCTCTCTCTCTCTCTCTCTCTCTCTCTCTCTCTCTCGCTGACCTGACTATTTTTTTTCGCCACTGTCCAGTTCAGTAGCCTTAGGCCATGTCGCTCAGTATGTGACAGGC
Organism: Hippocampus mohnikei; assembly: GCA_026261675.1. Taxonomy (NCBI): domain Eukaryota; kingdom Metazoa; phylum Chordata; class Actinopteri; order Syngnathiformes; family Syngnathidae; genus Hippocampus; species Hippocampus mohnikei. The sequence goes on along the minus strand of JAKGUB010000677.1, from coordinate 465,815 downwards.
CTGACTTGGGATTTGCTTGAACCTTCATGATGAAGACTAACATGTTACATGCACATATAAGTACACTGAAAAAAATGATGTGTTGAATTTACTCAATGTTATTTCATCGAATGGTTGCATGACATAAAATCATTTGGCTCCAGGTAAATAAGACTGTAAATCAACTTTTAAAAAATGCATCTAAATCAGGATGATGCTATTCTGTGCAGCCACTTGACAAAATAAAATTAAATCCGATCATTTTTTCCAGTGTATGCAACTTTCTCCCACCTCTGTTTATGACAATACAAGCTTTTATTTGCCAAGTATATCCTCCTGAATCAAACCATTTCAAATAAAGCTTAAAAAAAATCTCCCTTCTCCAGGCTACTGGAGAAAAGTGCTATCCTTTGAAAATGGGAATGTTTGAGGTGAGCGAGGTGGACGCTCTTGTTTACAAATTCGAGAGCCACCTTAGATGTCAAGAGTATCATGTGCTTTCCTTCCCTCGCTCATTGACAACGCCCTCAACTGCGCCCTGCAGGAAGGCAGAGTGTGTGCTGCCAGAGCTGCGAGAGGCAGCGTGCTGGTCAAAAGGCTGATGTTAGCGGGCCTGACAGCACCAAGCAGGTTGTATCCTCTCTGTCAGACAGTGATCATCATAGGGCCTGACATAAGGCCTGGCAAAAGGCAAGCAGCTCCAGTAAGTGTCAATGAGGAGTGTCGGTGCCCAGATTGGGTTTACACCCAAAAAAAAAAAGTGACTCATCTCCATCAGTGGCGCCATCACCAGTTGCCTAGAGATAGGGATGCAGATAGAAGACGAGGGGAGGTGG